>JAMZAV010000215.1:1200000-1858322 GCA_024449915.1 Sweltsa coloradensis | reverse complement strand
AGTATTTGGTCATACTTTAACCCTTTATAGGCAAAAGAAAAGGACCCAAAATTTTGCTTTCTAGCTTCAAAATTAAAAATTTGTGATTTTTTTAAAAGAATTTTAGGATTTTTTTTTAGATTTTTTCCCTTTTTGTTTAGGAATAAAATGCTGATTGTGGATTCCAAATTGACATCAAAGTTGAAAAAATACCAAAATTTGATTTGATTTTCAAAAAGTAGATTTTTTTGTTGCAATTTTACATTTAAAAACAAAAATTGCATGTTCAAATTGAATCTACTAGGGGCAAACAAAATATCCGAGACATCCCGGAAATTTGTGTTTTTGAGTGTTTTTGTACACCAATTGGATTTTTGAACCATTCCAAAAATTCTTCTAATCATTAGAATTTAATATGGAAGAATTCTACCAATTCCAAACAAAACAATACAGCTTTTTACCTGGGTTAAAAGTATGAAAAACTGGCAGATTTAATTGTGTAGATTTTGAAAAGTGGTGGGAAATAATATCCCACTGCCCTAGGCCTAAAGGGTTCAGAGTGGAACTTATGGAGAAACGTGCAAATACTGCAGTCACTTGTAGGCTATAGGCCTAAGGTTAAAAATGCCACTAAAATGACAAAGCATATAGGCTACAGAAGTGTACAAAGTGTCCTCAAAAGTGTTGTCTTGAAGCCTAGTTGTTTCTCACTCATCACATTAGTATATAGGCCCTACCTACAGATCTCGGCTGCTTCTAGCCATATTCTTATACAAACAAATAACAAATAATTATTTCAATTCCATCCATATAGGTACAGACTTATTATACATGATTTATCCCTAAGCTCCCTAATAAATATTAAATATTCATATTAGTGATGTAAAGGTTGAAATGTTTCAATTGAAATATTTCAACACTCACTGGAATTTTTCAAATTTAATGAAAGATTTGAAAATTTTTAATAACTTATAGCCAGGCGTAATGAATAAAAAAAAGGGTAGGTCTTGTTTTTACTTTATAAATTTTCTAGACCCAGTTAAAACAAACCTTCAACACTCTGATACAAAACCTCTCCTTGTAGGAAAGCACCCTGCATTAAGGTTTGTAAGCAAGAACAAAGTACTAATAAGTAATAATAATTAATAATTATATAGTTTCAACTACCTACATGGTCCAGGCAACCAACTAAAGAATTTTTTAACCAAACTCGAAGTCATTCCTGGTACAACTAGGTACAGTATTAGTATTTAGTAGACGGTATACCAAATGTGTTATTACTGTAGGGGAACATGCTGTACCTTGGACCACTTTTTACATTATGTGGTTTCTGGAGAAATGAGATGATGATTTTTGTTATTTTTTTTGTATTTGCTAGAACATGCCTTGTACAAACTTTGTTGATTTTATTGTATATGGCACTTTACAATTATGCTATAAATTAACCATTTTAATATTAGTGCAAAGTGGTCCAAGGTACAGCATAGCGATGTACCTTGGACCATGTAATTCGTACCTTGGACCATGTAATTTATACCTTGAATTATGTATATATTACATAGAAAATTGAAGGATAGGCCTATAGGCCTACTTAATGTTTTCTTTCTTGTTAGTACTTCATATTTAAAGAGTGGGAGTGTATAGTTATATTTCTATTGACTAAAAATATATTAAGGCCAGCCATTTGAATTATAGAATATAAAAAGAAAATTCGGTACTTAGACCCCCCGAAAAGGAAAGTAAGTTAGGAGGTTGGGGGGAAGCATGAAGTGTGTTTGCCGTAGTCAGCTAGCCCCCCCCCCCCCCCCCCTCCCCTAGAAAGTGGATAGTAGGTTAGTGGAGTTGTGGGGGGGGGGTGGCGCGAAGTGCCAAGGGGGGGGGGGCCCTAGCTGACAATGGCAAACGCATTTATGCTTCCCCCCACGGCGCTTTGCGCCCCCCCCCCCAACTCCACTAAATTACCCTTCCCTGCCCTCTTTACTTTGTGGCATTATCTAAAGAAAGAAAACGAATTGGCCTACCATGGTAAAGGAAATGCCATGTTAAATGTACCTTGGACATGGTCCAAGGTACATTACTACAAGGTGACCCAAGGTACAACCAAGCACGTAACTTTTGATTTCCCTCCAATTTAGTTTGAGGTTAAGTTGCCTGTTTTAGTAATTGGTATAACTATACATCAAAACATGGTTCTCAGACTTAATAAAGTGTTTTAGCAGTAAAATATCATTCAAGGCTTTAAAAAGCAAAATAGTAACATGCAAAATATTTACTTTGAATGGTTGAAAAACACAAATTATTTTTTAATGATGCTAGGTTTTCTACCACCATCCCAGTTTGGTAAAGTCTGACACCTAGTGGCATAATTAACAACTAGAAATTTTGGCTATTTTTTTTACCACAAGATAGCAGGATATCTTGAATGGTCCAAGGTACAACTATGTCCAAGGTACAGCATGTTCCCCTACTTAGTGGCAATTACACCATATTCTACATTTGTTGTAAAATCTATGCAAAGTTGTAGTTTAGGCCTAACATAAACATATAATAACAAAAAATTTGTCCATATTCTCTGACTTTTTTATATTCTCTGGCCTCGTAAATTTGTCCATATTCTCTGACTTAGTTTATATTTTTAGCCACCTTTTTGTTTTTTGTTTTGTTTTTTTATTGTTGCAATCAGTTACCATTTTCCTTTCTCTCTTAAGTGAACAAGACCCAATGTCGAAACATCTCCTATTTTTCTGTTTTGTAAATGTTTGTGTTGCTATTCTTCAATCTTCAATAAACTCAACAGCCACCATCACTTTTCGAAGGGAAGCTGTTGGATCCTATCTAACACCAGTGTACTCCAGCCGATTGGCATTCTTTCTACATACCGGTAACCCATATAATAACAACAATTAATAAACTACCTATAAATAAAGTAGACCTAATATTATTACCTACATTATTTTTCTGTTTTATTTCCATTGTTACAAGTTACAACTCACTAACATAATTCCACACTAGTAATACCGGGTACCATATTTAGTTAGGCCTAAAGCCATTTCTATGTAGGCCTACTACTACTACTACACTGTCATAACATATTATTATATTTGAATATATTTTTAAATACAATAATTATTATTTCATTAAGTAGGGGCCCTACATGGTTTTTAAGCATACGCACACTTTAAGGACATGTAGTTATTGATTCATTGTAAAAGTTTGACCCGACTAGGAGTCGAGGATTCGAAATGAGAATATTTCACGTTTTTTTTTAATATTTCAAATGTTTCATGAAATATTTCATGAAATTTTCCATATGAATTTCATAGGCTATCGATGTGTAAATGATTAGATTATTTTGAAAATTCCCAATTAATTCCCATTTTGGGGAATATTCCCAATTAATTCCCATTTTGGGGAATATTCCCCAAAAAATAAATGCCGGGAATTTTCACATCACTAGGTGTAGGCTAACTACATCCAACACGACTGATTCAAATTTAAAATTGTGTTTTATTTCTTTAGCAACAATAACACATAGGCCTAATTGAATGCTCAATCATTAAGGCCCTACATACTTGGCATAATCCCTGGCAACTTGCTAGGGTCATTCTAGTGGGCAGCGTAGTAGGGCAGTAGCGGTGCGGTCAAAACCACAGATTCAGTAGGCCTTTTGATCTAATTACCCGTTAGGGTGCCGCTGCGCTAACACACTTGGGTAGGCCTACCTACCTTATACAGCAATCAGAGTTGGGTTGTTTTTTAGGTGTCACCCAGTCTACAAATGTGACATGACATGAACTTAAAAACTGTAATAATCACGGGGATTTTTAGGTACCGGGGTACCTACATGACAACACATGTCAAATTTGATTGTGGTATGATGACTATGACCGGACTTCTGGATGAAAAGATGGGCTGAAACATGCTACTAGCTACTAGCTAGTGGCTTTTACTACTGGCTACTACTACAACGGTTGAGTGAACAACGCTACTACTACTACTCCACTACTACTACTACTACTATTACTACTACTACTTCAACTACTAGTCTGCTACTTCTGTCTCATTCTAGTCAGTTTCAATTGATCAGCAATTCTGACCAAACAGGTGGAGCTACAATGTTCATATTTTACAAGGGCATTAAAGTAATAGGCCCTAGTGATGTACCGGTAACTGTGCCTTTTGAACCAAACGACTAAGAAACCAGGGCGCTTCAACCTGTTAAGGGCCCTTTACACGGAGAAGTTGAAAAAGTAAGAAGTAAAAAGTGAAAAGAACGAGTAGCTTTTCGAAGCCTTCACACGGACGAAGAGTAAAAGTTTGTGCCTGGCGTCACCACTCGGTTTTTGTGCGAAACTGATGCGGCAAGTAGGGGTAACTAACCATGACAATTGTTTTCTTCAATCTTGATCTTCACACAGTACTGGCACGTGTTTGTTTACTATCTATCCTAGGTTCTAGGCCTAAAACCTAGTGCCTAGGCCTAGGTTAGGTACAAACTTGATGCTAAAAACGGCAACGTCACTGCCAGCCTTTCTTCACCCGCGATCGGGTTCCGCATTGCCTCTCTATTTTGGGGCAAACTAAAAGTGCTAGTTCGGTAGACGCTATGAAACACAGTTTTTGTGCGTATTTTACAAGTTGACAGAATGACACTCAGCTGACAGTCGGGCAGGAATTTCCACCGCCACTTGTAGGCCAATATCAAGCTGTGGCAAAGGTGTTAAGTTTCTCTACATCTCGATTTCTTGCCAAAGTTTAATTCTCAATGACAACGTTGTCGACCAATCACGGTCAACTCTTCAAGGCCATTCTACTTTTCACTTTTCACTTGTCGAGCAGAGCCCGACAAGTTGGGAAACTTTTCACTTTTTACTTTTCGGCTTCCCCGTGTGAAGGCAACTCGAAAAGTCCCATAAGCTGCACGCTATCTCTACTACAAAAAAGCTACTTTTTCTACTCACTTTTTCTTTTTACTTTTCCAACTTCCCCGTGTAAAGGGCCCTTTAGGTCTTGAAAAAGTGAAACAGTTAGGCCTAGCTGGAAGGTATCGAAATAAAGGTTTAAATATAGGCCTACCCTATGCCTTTTAAGGCCTAGTGCTTAGGTACGTACGGCCGGTACTCGATGTTTCTAGTTTCTATAAAATTTGCAATAAGGCCTGTCCAGCCAATTAGGTACCTCGTTAGTTTCTAATAAGAGTGTACATAGGCCTAACCTAATGCTGGAGTACCTAGTGTATTAAAAAGTGTTGTTTGAAGACTACGACACACACCTGGGTATTGTTGGGTAGGCCCGTAGATTTTTCCCGGGTAGCTTGGGCCTAAGCCTATTCAATTTCGAATGTCAACCACCGGGGCCCCGTATATGCGGCAAAAATCCCTTTTTTTTACTATTGTTTGTTCATGTTTTGTTTCATGAAACTGGCCATCCGCGGTGGCTGATACAAAACAAATGACACTTCAAACATGAAACCAGGACACGGGTTTGAATCCCCCTCAGACATGTGTTTTTTGTAATTGTCCTAATCTAGGACCACCTCTCATCGTCTCGAATAGCACAATTGCAATAATAGCAACAAAAATCATCATCATAGTGAAACTGTCACGCGGCTAGACCTAGCCTAGGCTTTAGCTTTACAGCATGCTCTAGTTCTTTTTAGTAAAATGTGTTGGGCTAGGCCCCAAAGTGGTTGACAGGAGCACGGCAAAGTTTTGTTTTTGTTTTATGGCTTAGAGCATGAATGGGTAAAAACCCCTTTTAGATTTTTTCTATGATAAACATTGCGTTGTAAACAACGTGTGGTGCGGGGTTCCCTAGCGAGATAACAGCCAACTAGAAACCAGTGTTGTTTTTCTTTTCGCAGACAACAGTGGAAAAACTTTCTTTTCTAAAATTTGTAGGTATTTTTTATTTAATTATAAATCAGGGGTTCACGCATTTCCCTCCCGGGGAGTACTCGCACTCAAATTGGGGCATTGTGGCAAGCAATCAATGACTGGGAAATTGCTCTAAGAAAGCAAAAAGTAAACAACCATTCGGTTTCAAGGTGACAGAAATGCAAAGTGCCACTTTAAATTTTCATTGAGGACGGGAAAGGGCCCTTTAGTGTGCAAAGAGAGATTTAAAATTATTTTTTTTCCGGTAAGTTTGTTTGGAGAAAAGGGACAAACCCGAAATACGAATAACAAAAGCCCTTAGGCAAAAAGCTTGTAAAAGGGCTTGGGCCTGTGGGGTACTTTGGGAAAGTGGCTAGTCTAAACAAACGGGGAAAGGGATACCGGCACAGAAACGGCCGGTTGTGACGCTTACGATACGTGAAACTATAATTACACATACCGTTTTGATGAAATGTTATTTTTGAAATTTCTTTCCGGCCCTTTCAAACACATGAATTTGCTAAAAATACACCCAAACTATTTCACTTTCAACGCACAGTTTCTCCCATGACAGACATTGGGAAATGCTGGCAAAAAACAGCTTTAAAATTTTTTTATTAAATAAAAAAAAATACAGTAGCGGGAAACCGTTGGCGCGTCATTTTAAACTAGATTGATGCGCCGGTAACAAGGCCGGTAACTTGTTAGTCGGTAAGGAAGTTTCTACGACGGTACTGTGACCTTGCGGCAATATGTTAAACTACTAGCGCCACTGGCAACTAGCACTAGGAGAGGTGCCGTAACCTGGCCGCACAAAATCAAACTACTATAGAAATACCATTGTAAATTAAAGCGTTTTCCACTGGCCGCCCCGAAAGCGCACTGGGGTGCAAGTAGCATATTCCAGGGGAGCTGAAAAATCGCAATGTTTCAAAAAATTCGTAAATTTCCCCTGGGGGGGAAAAATGCACTCGCCCCGGACTCGCAGTGCGCACTGAGGGCCGGGACTGACTCCGAGGGTCAGGGGGAACTTTCCCCGGCAACCCCTTTGACCCCCAAATTTGGTTTTGTTGTTACATTTCACGAAATTTTCGTTGGATAAACAGCGACGAGGGGTTGAATTCCCAATTTATTTTTTGAATTTTTCAGAGAAATCAAAATCGTAGAAAAAAAGGTTGTCCACCTGTATTCTTTAATAAGGTAGATTTGCCCCTAACATTTTAGTTTGAGGTTTTTGTTTTTTGTTTACTGTTCAGTCCAGTTTGGGGAAAGGTTAAAAAAGGGATTGGGCCAAGGGTTTTGACTTGTTTTCCCCCCTTTTCATCAACTAAAATTGGTACGAAGACATTTTTGATAGTGAGGATTGCCAATCAAATTTTGCACTGAAAAAAAATCGTATTCCACTGACCCGTTGGGATCAAGGGGAGCACTGGTGGGCCCTGCATCACTTTACCGTGACCCTTTCCCGGGGGCACTGACGTCGCCCCTCAGGCGGTCCAGTGGAAAAAAAGCCATAAATGTCAAACTGGCCGAACGTAAATTGAATGATTGGGGCTGGCAGCACTGCCGCGAAGAACAACATGAATTTGAAACTCTTTTTCAGGCGCGTTGTTGGATGAGCGTAAATTGGTGTTCATAAACAATTGGTTTGCAGATGGATTTAAATTTATTTTGGTTTTTTTCCCTTGTTATTTGGGTGCGAATAAACTATGTGCGAGGGCAGTCTTTGGTTTTAACAAAGTTTTAAATTTTTACGACGACGACATGAGGATTAGGGGCGCACATTACATTACTCACTACATTGCAAACGAATAAAGCATATAATGAACAACCAAAGAGAATAACAAAATCATGAGAAAAAATTTAAAAGCGAAATTATCATTAAACAAACACAACAATGAACCACAAAAATAAATAGTAAAAATCAATTATTCTTTGCTCTTTGATACATTATCATTGCTTCAATTTTACTTTTAAATTGTACGATTCCTAGGTCAGTAAACTGGCTTCTAATATCATAAGAAATTGAATTCCAAAAAGATACGCCTCTGGACAAAAATGACTTTCTATTCAGAAATTAATCTAGGAACTTGCAATGTGCACATTAGACTAGAATTTCTATCACGCTCAACAATTTGAAAATTTATTGCGTATAGAATAGTACTTACATACATACCTTGAAAATTTATTGCGTATAGAATAGTACTTACATACATACCTTTCAATACTTTGTATATATTTACCAGTACGCTATACTTCATCCTTTCCTCAATCGTGAAACAGTCAGATAACAAATCTTGGCTCAAACTCAAAGTAATTGAATCAAACACATGGTCAATTCTCTTCTGGAGTACAAGTTCTTGTCTAAGGAGTTTGTAAACGGTGACTTTGGAGCCATCCTAGCAACGAAGCACGTAATAAATTCAGAGTTGTTCTGAATCGGCCTTGTTGATTCTGGCGTTGATCCGCGGGTGTTCGCACTGTCCATATACCACTGATTGCTATATTTCCTATTAAAAATATCGATCTTTGGTTGGTTATCGCTCACTCATCGAATGCGTCGGGGCCTACTGGGTTGGCTTAGTTGCTTTTATTTACTGTCCCCCACTGAAAATCAGTTATATAACTTAGTGGGTAGACTCTATAAATACAATTTATTTATTTATTAACTTATCATTACAATTTAACGTCAAAAGAATATCATTCATGCTTCTATCTAGACTTATGAAATATCATGAAATTTGTTTTACTAACATTCATATCAAGTTCCTAATTTTAAACCAATCATCCATCCTCTCAAGAACTTCTCGAATATATCTCAAGAACTTCTCGAAGATATCTCAAAAACTTCTCGAAGAAGTTGACTAGCGTCTCTAGATATTATTACTTGATTTGGCGTCGGATCTTGTGTTTTTTTTTTACATTTATATGTAATTACTTAGTCGAACACCTTTCAAGTTTTTAGCTGTCACTCGGCCATGGCATTGTTAACTGACTCAGTGTAAGCCTACACAACTTTTGCACATCTCTACTCATTGTTTATGGCTGTGGTGTAAACAACAGGATGCCCTTCAAGCACGATTGGAGTAATTAAACTCCCCTCGTTCGCGTATTCTATCGACCCATTCAGCCAGGTATTAGCATGCCCTTGCCCATTCTTATAACTTCCAAGTTGAGGGCAATTTCTTTTCCCAAGTCCTTTTATTATTTACTTACCGACTAGATTCATTATATATCTTGCAAAGTTTGCTCCTCGTAGCTCAGACTCAGACTGTATAAATATCAGTCGTCTTCTACAGAAAGCCTGAATAGGTTGACTACTTGCATATGCTCATGTATACTTACTTCTTTCCAGCTACTTGGAAAACTATCCTATGTACCAGGCGGGGCTGATGACAGCGGTGCACAAAGAGGATGAGAATGCTACAAAGCCAGAGTAAAGTGGTAGTCATGCTTCCTTCATTGTCGTAACGGCAGTGATTGGAGCAGACTACCACTTTACTCTGGCTTTGTAGCATTCTTATCCTCGCACTTGGCCGGCATCAGTCTCGTCCGGTATTGGAAAGTCTAGTTTGAGTGGCATTGCAAAGTTTTGCGCTAAATCTGGTTAGCGAATTTTTGCACTGTGGAAAAATGGCGATCTCCAACAGAATGAAACAATTATTTTCAAACCCCATTACTATTTAGACTTAGTTTATTTTTTTTACTTATATATATTATGTAGTTTTCAATGAAAAGACTATATATTATATACATTGTTTATTCAATTTATAAGTAATAAAAATATATAAGTAAAGCATCAATAATATAATATAAACAATATAATTATTTGTTGTTAAATATATAAAAATTATGAAAGTATTCATAGTTAGGAAGGGAAGAAATCAAATGTAAACATTGGAAGTATTGATGGAAAAGGAAGAAAATATTATGATATTATGTTGATGCTGGACTGGGAGCTGTGGTTGATGAAAGCTGAAGCCGTAGTAGCACTGGGTGTGCAACGCTGCAACGAAAACAATCAAAGCATTAGCAATATGTTATGCAAATATCACATGCGTATCACTATTTGCAACCATTTCCTATTGCTCTTGCTTTGATTGTTTTTGTTGCACCATTTCCCGTTGCCCATTATGGCTTTAGCAGAAAGGAAAAAAAAACATAATAATTATTTATTGAAAAGAAATGAAGTATGTAGATTGAAGATGCCCTCGAAGTGTGGGAAGCAGCTGAAGAACTTGCACTGGAAGCTGTTGTTAACTGAATCTGATGACGTAGTAGTACTGGGTCCGCCCCCCCCCCCCTCCAATAATTTCCTAGTCGTTTCGAGTGCGATTTATTTTACTTTATGTATGGTTTCGTCTCTCGTATCGGTACTAAGTTATGACTGATAAGTACTAGTAGACGTAGGTGTAGACGAAATTGTATGTGTTTTATTTCCTTCTTTTGTTCGAGCCCAATAAATACGGAGAATTTATTTATAGAACAATAATTAATAGTTTTTAACTGATTTTTAGAGCAGTCTTGAAATTTTCAAGACTGCTTTAAAACGCACTGATTTGCATCAAAATTACCTTGTTATTGAAAAATTATATAGGGAAAGCCTATCTAGAGCCCCGCTCTAAAGTCGATCATAGAAAGAAATGTGTCTGCTATGTTAAATTGAAAACAAGATCAAACATTATTATGTTGCCATGTATGCTATGAATTGTAAGCTCGACATGACGACAAATTGACGCACACAAACTACAATATTTAGGTATTGCATTCTGCCTAACGCTTTTTTCTATAACGCGCAATGTACTCAAAAAACCTGATTTTCAAAATTTTCGCCTGCGCCGCTATTTATGGGGGGCTCCACCCCCCATACCTCCCGTGCTTAGTCCCTTTTCAACGAAAGTACTTGCGCCCCCCCAACCCCCAAAGTTCGATCTCTAGTGACGCTCCTGGGTGGGTCACGCTGCAACAAAAACAAAACAAGCGTTATGTAATGGTTGTGAACAGTTGATAAGCATGCAGTAGTTTATGGACTGCTTTGTACAAGATACGAACAGCAAATTAATTGAATTAGTTAGACGAGTGAGCGAAGCGAATGAGGATTTATAACGACACTTGATCGGGTCTTCGTCGTGACTGTGTCTGTTAAATGTAAAATGTAAAATGTTTGTTTGTCCGGGCTCTTACGGCCGAACGGCCAAATAGATTGAGCTGAAATTTTAAACAGACATCCGTACCAGCTAGCAAAATGAAAAAAATCCGTTGCGACTTAAACCTACAAGAAGTAATAAATTAAAAAATATGCTTGAAATGTGTAGATTTTATTTTAACAAAAACACTTTTGTTCTTGAAGAAGTCATTTGTATCGAATAATTTTTGGCTGGTTGTGATAACATGCATAGCAGTGACCAAGGTTCCCCTAAATTCCGCTGGGACATGAAGTAAACCTTGCAATCTTTACTCGTATTTCGTACTGGCTGGCTATAAGATTGATTCAACAACAACAACAACAACAACAACAACAACAACAACAACAACAACAACAACAACAAAACAACAACAACGGTTAAAGCAACGCGGCCAAGGGCCTTGTAACTGAGCCAAAATATAGGGAATGGAATTGAATCCTGGCTCTTAGAACATCAAAACAATTTTTTTCTGATCGAGAATATGGAAAATATTGCTAAATGCTAATTCAAAATTAATTTCAAACTTCAGTTCGCCCTAGCACACTATGTCAACGTAAATGGTTGTTTTTGTAAGATTTATTTTCAACTGTCTTTTTGGGTGTCTGAGAGAAAACATTGATATTTTACAATTGTCTTCACTACGATTTTTTTAGTTTAGTTTCCCGGTATTTTGTACCGATTTGTACCGGCAAACATAAAAATTCGCAGGAAAGACAATTGTTACAAAAAACTCTTTTTTTATCTCGGACACCTTCTAGAAAACCAGTTGAAAATTAATATCACAAAAACACAACGAAGGCATACCAAACGTTGAATGGTGTGCTAGGGCGAACTGAAGTTTGAAATTAATTTGAAGAGGCGATATTTGCAAGGAACCCGATCAGAATAATATAAAAAAATAGTTTTGATGATCTAATAGAGCCAGGTTTTAAGGCCATTTACTATTATTTTAATTGCATATTTGAGAAAATAGAAAAACAATATTGATTTACCTTAAGAAGGTCCTTCCCGCTGCTCGTTGGCTTATTATTAGTCTTAAAACATACTCAAAACAAAAAGGATCTGACTGGTGAACGATTAACGATAGTACGTTATTCTTTACACAAGGCTCTTTATTTAGCAGATCCATGCTAGTATGCCCTTTAGAAGTTGATTTATAACATTTAAAAAAATATATATCTAACATACGCAGTTGTCAAAACTGCCATTATGTAAAAGTCCGCGTAAGAACGCATTCAAAAGTACTACTAGTATACTAGCATAAATGTAGCTTCCTTTACCTCCGAGTGTTGACTAGTCTACTGGCTTTAGTTTGGTAATCAGACATTTTTCCGTGAGCAATGTTTTGTCCCCAATTCTGGCCGGGGATCCAGTACAGATTCGTTCATAAAAAAATGTGTAGAAAAAGAAAAATTGTGGATGTTCTTCTCAGGTAAAGTCGATCAAAAAAATAATTTTCTCTAAAAGTAGTGTTACTTTGTTGCATAAAACGTATGAGAATCATAAATTAAAATAATTGAATTTATGGTCTAATTTGAGGTAGTAGTTAAATTGTATTTTAACAAAATATAAACACATTACATTTTTGTTCGCTACTTACAATACGGGTACAAAGTAATCAAAAGAAAACTGGAAACCAGGAAATAAATTAGCTTAATTCACTTTTAAAATAAACGTTATTAGTGGTTACAATTTAGATATATATGCAGGGTTGTAGAGATTTGACCACACCTGGTTTAAACCGTCCTGGTCCAAGTACAATATCGACCAGTGTTTTTTTGGAAGAGCATACTCAGATGAAAGGACTTTGTTGCTACAACTCAAATATAACTTCTCGAAAGTGTTAGTGCTGTTTTATCCATTTAGATGTATAATGCAACTACAATTCAGAGATTAAAATGTACCCGTCCTGGTGGTCTAGGGGTTAAGACGCTCACCTGGAATGTGGGAGATCCGTGGTTCGAGTCCCGGTCGGGGCGGACTTTTTTAATTTCTGGATTGTATTAAATAAAAATAAAAATATAACTTCATTACTTCATAGTTCAATATTAAACAGAATTGAAATCACAACTACGGTATGAGACATTGTGCAGAAACAAATATTTATCAAGAAAACTGGAACACTAATGTCTTATTCTATAAGAGTGTCAGAGAGTACAACAACTTACCATTAAATATACAGGAAAGGAAACAGAAAATGTTAATAGTGATAAGAAAAAGATTTTTGAATTTCGAGTCAGTACTCAGTAGGCCTAGGCTATAAGACAAACAAAATGTCATGTATATAAATTATAAAATAGTAACTGTGCTAATTTATAAAGATAGCAAATTGAAAAACAAATGGAATTTGTTCATTTTCAGAATTAACTAGGTTAGATTTTCAATGAAAGCAAAAATTAGCAAATGGGTTGTTCAATAATATTTTACAATCAATCGCATTTCATTTAAAAAATTTATTGGCTATTAAAAACTAAAAAGATCAAACTAAGTTAATGTTGCAACTTTTGTACTGGTAATTAAATTTAAGATAGGTAAAGACATGTAAAGTGCACTAGCAAATATTGAAGGACAAGTAGGTTGTATTGTAAATAGAGGCGTAGAAAAAAATACAGATTTTTGAATTTGAATTGTATTATTTAATATATGAATGGAGACACAAACCTCATTACAGTTACTGAGTTACACCATTACAATTTACAAGGGTTCGACCATTTGACATAACCATCAAAGTCACAAATACAAATAGGGCTACAAGCAGTATAAAGAAGTACTGTATATTGACTTGTATTACCACTACAAAAAACATTGATACCTTAATAATAATTATTAAAGCAAATTATTTGCTCAGGCCTAAAAGGAGTAATTAATAACAACATCTAAATTTATCACATCAGTAGGATAGAAGAGAAGACCATTGCAGGAACAGACACAGCCAAGAGAAAAGAGCAGGGAGAATGTGGAAAGAAACTATTGTGAGAGGATAGAAAGAAGTGGAAAAAGTGTGATTCATGACATTGCGTTGCGATGCGATGCGATGCGATGCATTGCGTTGCGATTGTCTTGGACCAATCAGGCACCAGCTACGTGCGATATCGCAACTCATCGCAAAATTTGGTCAACTTTCAACGCACGCAAGTCAAGGCTTCCTATTTCATATTTTGACATGATTATCTAATTCGCAGTGCAAGCCGGCTCCTGACATAAACACAAGCATATTATTAACTAAACTTATAATAATAGTATGGGTAAAAGAAACCTACCCATATTAAGAGCCTAGCTCTTAGAGACCTGAGCGTATCTATTGTGTATTAAATTTGACAATTATTATAAACCCATTCCTACTCGGTTGGGAATAACACGCACTTCTCTTTTGTGCTGTCACTATGAAGGAAACAATGGCCTGAGATTTAACTAACAACAATTAGGGTCCACTAGATACTTAATAATAATAATAATAATAATAATAATTCTTTATTTCATTTTGATCGTGTACATGGTACAGATATGCACTGCTCCGAAGAGAGTGTGAAATAGTAGATATTCTAATACACAGATATACTTTATATACTTAGATATCTATTCTAGGTAGAGCATACTTAAAATACTTATAATAATTATAATTCAGTCTAGAACAAAAGTTAATAACATAAAAGGGTAAGGGTAATCCATTGCTGAAAGTTCCCTATAGCGAGCCGCCAGGCTCATTGGGGGCTTGACCAATAATTGTAAAATGTGAATTTTAACATGCAATAAAGAACAATACAACAATATAAGTTTAAGTTGACAAAACATTATACTGACAAGCATATTAACATACCCAAGGCATAGTGCAGGGTGCTGACATAATAAAAGACTGTTTATAAGTTTAGTTTTGTCGGTCATTCTGATTTACAAATTCATCAATAGAATAAAAACACTTGTCAAGCAGAAATGATTTTACTCTAGCCTTAAAAATTATGTGCCTGCTTGTATTTATGAGTTTGATGTCAGCTGGTAATTTGTTATAGAGGGTTGAGCATAGAGCCAATGGTCCTTTGGTAAACTTGGATGTGCTGAAAGAGTCGATATGAATGTTGATTTGCGAGCGTGTGCCATGGTGATGAATTTGTGAATTGCGGGGAAACCATTCAGGATTATTGTGAACAAAGATTACACAGATTTGAATAAGGATACATGGAAGAGTCAGTATTTTTAGATTTCTAAATAATTCTTTACAGGATTTTCTCCTATTGGCTCCAACCATGATTCTGATGGCTCGCTTTTGAATGCGAAAGACACGGATTGCTTGCGATGAGGCGCCCCAGAACATTAGTCCGTATGCTATATGCGAGTGGATATGAGCGTAATATACCGCTAGCAAAGTTTGCGAATTTACAATTTGTTTCAGCTTTCTAAGCATGAAGCAACGACTTCTCAATTTAGACGAAACTTTTTCAATCTGGGGAGACCAATCCAGAGTTGCTGTGATGGCTAGACCTAAGAATTCAACTAACTCGGAGCAAGCAATGCTTTTTGAGTTTAGACGTATTAGAGGGCTTGAGTTTACTGGAGAGTGTGGAGAATGAAAGTTTAAGACAAATGATTTGGAGGTTTGAAGAGCTAAAAGATTTGTGGTACAGTAGTTGGACATGTTATCTACCTCCTTGTTGGCCATTATGATAAGATTGTTAACTAAGGGGGAAGGTGCTGTAAAGAGTTGGCTGGAATCGTCCACATACTGTGTTAACGAGCCGAAATCAAAGATTACCGGCATGCCACTTACATAGAGAAGAAAAAACGCTGGACCCAGCTAGCAGCTGTAAGGTATCTAGTGGACCCTGACAACAACATAAAATAATAAAACAGCCTCGACACAAAGTGTGCACAGGCAGTGGATGCGTTTTTTCTCCGCAAGGTCGTGAACTACATGCAGAACAAAGCAATATCTCGCAAAATCGCAACGCAACGCATCGCATCGCATCGCAACGTAATGTCATGAATCCACCTTAATGAATAGGTGTAATAGTTGGTATTTCATTTGTTACAAAGTTCATTTCATGGCAAATAACAGCTGAAGGATACATCTTACGGGCGGCTATATCAGTCACTTTGAATAACTTTCTATGACATAGGCTACAGCGAGAGGTTTTCTAACACTTCCAGTTCTACGTATAACATAAGTTTGATAACAACCTAGGCTATGAAGGCCCCTACTCTCAAGGTAGGTTACAGTGGCGGATACAGGGGGGGGGGGGCGGTGGGGCGATCGCCCCCCCATGATTCTTTAAAAATTAAAAAAAGGATTTTATTGTGCACGCACCAAATGCACTCTAAAAACCTGATTTTCAAAATTTTTGCCTGCGGCGCTACTTATTTAAAACTCCCAATAAAAATCAACTTTCCTTTATGTTGTCAGAAATAATCAGTTTGCCTCTGAAATGTGTCTGCATCAGTGTACTTCGATTTATTAAGTTGTCCTCCTATGTGAATCGTTTTTTAATTAAATAGGATAGACGTTTAATAAATAAATAAAATGATGAATTGAAAATAAGATCAAACGTTTATAATAATGTTGCAATCTAGGCCAATGCTGTAAATTGTAAGCTCAAAATGACGACAAAACAAATTGGTGCACACAAACTACATTGTTTCCGTATTGCATTCCGCCCACCACTTTTTTCTAAAACGCACCAAATGCACTCTAAAAACCTGATTTTCAAAATTTTCGCCTGCGGCGCAATTAATGGGGGGCTCCGCCCCCCATACCCCCGTGCGTCCGCGCTTAGTCCCTTTCCCACGATTGTACATGCACACGCAAATCGCCCCCCCCCATGATTATGTCCTAGATCCGCCACTGGTAGGTTATGCCCATAGACATCCTATATATAGGGGTTTAATATCAATGGTTATGCCTAAGAATAAAACACCACATAAGAGAAACGTTTGCAAGTCAAAGTACTTGTCTAGGTTGTCAACACTGAAGGTCATGTTGTCAATTGGTATAACAACAAATGTTTTACTTCGCCTAATAACATATGTTCGTTTTCTAAAGTTAAGGAAGGCCTACCTAATCTATTTTCCCTCTGCCTCTGTTATCTCGTAGTAACTAGTAAGTACCTAAGTAGCAGATTTAGTTGAAAACACATTTGGCAGTTGGCGTATAGAAAGGTTGGGCGCCATATGTACATATGTTGGAATTTTTTAATTCCATTTCCCACCAAATCAACACCTAAAGGAGTGTTTCCTGATAAATGAAATTCAGAAACAAACATTTGCTCATACCTGCTTTGGATAATAATAATTAATAAGTAATGATTTTATGCAAATACTATTATGTTGGTGGTTCAATATATTCAGACCATAAGCCCTCACAAAAAAATATCCATAAGTTATTAAACTAACCATTTCAATAGCATAGGTAGGGGTAAAGCATCTGTACATTTTCTTGTTGAAACTCAACTAATGAAAACAAGATTGGAAACCAGGTCATCATTGTGAATTATGATTCACTTTCATAATAAAGGTTATTAGTGGTCAATAGATATATATGGCTATCACGGGCCAAGATGTGATCCACATACATGTTCGTTCATCCTTACAAGCATACAAACAAAATCAAAAAAAGACGGGAAACCCAGTATTAAATGTGTTTCACTTTTATAATAAAGGTTATTAGTGGTAAATAATATATAGGGCCTCCACGGGAAAGATGTGACCCCACATACATGTTCGTTCACTACTTACAATGCGAGTAAAAAATAACCCAAAAGAAACTGAAACCAGGTATTCAATGTGATTCACTTTTATAAAAAAAGTTTTTAGTGGGTTAAATAATTATATGGCTATACAGAGCCAAAGATGTGATCCCATACATGTTCGTTCATACTTTACAATGCGAGTACAAACAAATCAAAAGGGGGACTGTACCGGTATTAAATGTGTTCACTTTCATAAAAAAGGGTTATAGTGGTCAATAGATATATATGGCTATCAGGGGCCCAAGATGTGTCCACATCATGTTGTTCCTACTTACAATCGGGAAAACTTTCAAAATAATACTGATACCGGGTATTAAATGTGTTCACTTTATAATAAAGGTTATTAGTGGTAAATAGAATATATGGCAAATCCGGGCCAAGATGTACCACATACATGTTCGTTCACTATTCTGCGATACAAACAAATAAAAAGAAGACTGGAAACCAGGTCATCAATGTGATTCGTATCACTTTCATAATAAAAGTTATTAGTGGTCAATAGATATATAGGGCTATCACGGGCCAAGATGGATCCCATACATGTCGTTCACTACTTACTGCGAGTACAAAACTATAAAAAGAATACTGGAAATCAGGTCTTAAATGTGATTCCTTTCAAAATAAAAGTTATTAGTGGTCTAGATTATATGGCTATCACGGGCCAGATGTTCCACATAATTTTCTTTCCCCTACTTACAATGCGAGTACAAATAATCAAAAGAAACTGGAAACCGGTCATAAATGTGATTCGTTCCTTTCATAATAAAAGTTTTTAGTGGCCCAATAGATTTTGGCTATCACGGCCAAGATTGACCCACATAATTTTCTTCCTCAAAATGCGAGTAAAAACTAATCAAAAGAAGACCGGAAAATCAGTTAAAGGGGATTCCTTTCATAAAAAAGGTTATTAGGGGTCAATAGAAAATTGGCTATCACGGGCCAAGATGTGATCCCATACTGTTGTTCACTACTTACAATGCGAGTACAAACAAAATCAAAAAAGCTGGAAACCGGTCATCAATGTGATTCACTTTCTTTAAAAAGGTTTTAGGGGTCAATAGATATTTTGGGCTATCAGGGGCCAAGAGGGTTATCCATACATGTTCGTTCACTTTAAAATGCAGTACAAACTAATCAAAAAGACTAAAAACCAGGTCATCAATGTGATTCATTTTAAATAAAGGTTTTTAGTGGTCAAAGATATTATGGCTATCACGGGCCAAGATGTGACCCACTACTTTGTTCACTATTACAATGCGAGTAAAAACAAAACAAAAGAAGAGGGAAACCAGGTCTCAATGTGATTCCTTCATAAAAAAGTTTTTAGGGGTCAAAAAATATATGGCTTCAGGGGGCCAAGTGTGATCCACATACATTTTCGTTCCTTTACTAAAATGCGAGTACAAAAATCAAAGAATAGGGAAATCAGGTCTTAATGTGTTTCCTTTATAATAAAAGTTTTAGTGGTCAATAGATTTTTGGGCTACACGGGCCCAAAGATGTATCCACATACATTTCGTTCACTACTTACAATGCGATTAAAAACAAATCAAAAGGCCCGGGAAAACCAGGTCACAATGTGATTCATTTCATAATAAAGGTTTTTAAAGTGGTCAATAATATATTTTTGGCTATCACGGGCCAAGAGTGACCACATACATGTTTCGTTATATTTTCAATGCATACAAACTAATAAAAAAGACCGGAAATCAGGTTATTAATGTGTTTCCTTTTATAAAAAAGGTTATTAGTGGTAAAATAGATAATATGGCTATCACAAGCCAAGATGTGATCCACATACATTTTCGGTCACAACTTACAATCGAGTAAAACTAATAAAAAGAAACTGGAAAACCGGTCATAAATGTGTTTCCCACTTTCATAAAAAAAGGTTTATTATGGTCAATAGATTATTGCTATAACGGGCCAAGAGTGTCCACAACAGGTTCGTTCACTTTTTAAAATGCGATACAAACTAATCAAAAGAAGACCGGAAATCAGTTTTTAATGTGTTTCACTTTCAAAATAAAGGTTTTATGGTAAATAGATATATAGGGTATCACGGCCCAAGATGTGATCCACATACATTTTCGTTCCTATTACAATCGAGTACAAACAAATCAAAAAAAGTGGAAACCAGGCCCAAAATGTGATTCATTTTCATAATAAAAATTTTATTAGTGGTAAATAGATATATAGGGCTACACGGGCCAAAAAGATGTGATCCACATACTGTTCGTTCATACTTAAAATGCGATAAAAACTAATCAAAAAACCTGGAAACCGGTCATCAATGTGATTCACTTTATAATAAAAGTTATTAGTGGCAATAGTATATATGGCGATCACGGCCAAGATTTATCCACATACATTTTCTTCACTCTTACAATGCGAGTACAACTAATAAAAAGAACCTGGAAACCGTCATAAATTGTTTCCCTTTTCATAAAAAAAGTTTTTAGTGGTAAATAATATAAAATGGCTATCACGGGGCCCCAAGTTGCCCCACTTTTAATGTTCGTTCCCTACTTACAATGCGAGTACAAACTAATCAAAAGAAGCCGGGAAAACCGGGCATAAATGTGATTCACTTTCATAAAAAAAAGTTATTAGTGGTAAATAGATAATATGGCTATCACGGGCCAAGATGTGATCCACATACTTTTTTCGTTCGCTACTTAAAATGCGAGTACAAACTAATAAAAAGAAGCTGAAACCAGGTCACAATGTGTTCACTTTCATAAAAAAATTTATTAGTGGTCAATAGATATATATGGCTACCCGGGGGCCAAGATGTGATCCACTACTTTCTTCACTACTTACAATAGCAAACAAAATCAAAAGAACCTGGAAACCAGGTCATAAATGTGATTCATTTTTCTAATAAAAGTTATTAGGGGTTCAATAATATAATGGCTATCACGAGCAAGATTGATCCCAAAACATGTTCGTTCATACTTACAAGGGGTACAACTAATCAAAAGAACCTGGAAACCAGGTCTAAATGTGATTCACTTTCATAAAAAAATTTTGGGGTCAATAGATATATATGGCTATGGGGGCCCAAAAAGGGGGATCCCAACTTTTCGTTCACTACTTACAATGCGAACAAACTAATCAAAAAAACCCCGGGGAAACCGGGTATCAATTTTTGTTTCACTTTCTAAAAAATTTTATGGGGTCAATAGTTTTTAATGGCTATCACGGGCCAAGATGTGATCCAAAAACAGTTCGTTACTACTTACAATGCGAGTAAAAAACTAATCAAAAGATAGCCTGGAAAACCAGGTCATCAATGTGATTCACTTTCATAATAAAGGGTTATTAGGGTCAAAGATAAAAATGGCTATCACGAGCCAAGATTTTATCCACATCCCTTTTTCGTTCCTACTTCAATGCGAGTACAAATAATCAAAGAAGACTGAACCTTCTCAATGTGATTCACTTTCATAATAAAAGTTATTAGTGGTTAATAGTTATATATGGCTATCACGGAGCCAAGATGTGATCCACATACATGTTCTTTTCACTATTTAAAATCGAGTAAAACTTAAAAAGAAGATGATACCATGTCATCAATGTGTTTCATTTTTATAAAAAAAGTTATTAGGGGTCAATAGAATATATGGTTTTTCCAGGGGCCAAAGATTGATCCCATACATTTCGTTCACACTTACAATGCGAGTAAAAAACTAATCAAAAGAAGCTAAATACCAGGGTCATCAAGTGATCACTTTCTAATAAGGTTATAGTGGTAAATAGATATATATGCAAATCACGGGCCCCAAGATGTAATCCACATTACATTTCGTTCACTACTTACATGCGAGTACACTAATCAAAGAAGCTGATACCACATTCCATGTGATTCACTTCATAATAAAGGTTATTAGTGGCATAGAATTATGGCTATCACGGCCAAGATGTGATCCACATACAGTTCGTTCAATACTTCAATGCGCAAGATAAAACTAATCATAAAGAGAACTGTACCAGGTCACATATGTGTTCACTTGTCATACTAAAGGTTATAGTGGTCAATAGATATATAGGCTATCACGGGCCAAGATGTGATCCACATACGTTCGTTCACTCTTACAATCGAGTACAAACAATCAAAGAAGACTGATACCCCAGGTCATCATGTTGATTCACTTTCATAATAAAGGTTATTAGTGGTCAATAGATATATAATAATACAGATTAATCGGAACTGTGTGGACACATTCAGTGAACGAACATTACGCCGCCTTTACATAACTCTAGTCAGCCCTCAAGTTAAATATGTTACCCAAATTTGGAAACCAAACCATGTTACAAAAATTGCTGTTATAGAGAGTGTGCAACAACGACATTTCAAACACTTGTGCTTCAAGGCTAATAAGAAATACCATAGAGTAAATTATCAAGGTATGAGTTCAGACAACAATCTAAGTACTATATGAAAGCCGGAGGAAATTTATGGACATTGTTCTTCAAAGCTGCTACTAACCTGCTTGACAATCCTCTAATTGAGTCATTTACTACCATGTGCTACCAAGGAACACTCGAATTCATAAAACTGTTTAATCTTCCCTCCAGCCGCATTGATGTGCACAAGTATTCCTGTTTAATAAGGTTGCAGACTACGTACAACAATTTTTTATTATTGAATAAGACTAATTTAGGTAAGACTTGCACGGAGCCAAGATGTGATCCACATACATGTTCGTTCACTACTTACAATACGGGTACACAGTACACACTTATCAAAAGAAGACTGGAAACCAGGTATTTAATGTGATTCACTTATAATAAATGTTATAAGTGGTTAAAAGATATCTTATGGCTATCACATTGCCAATGTGTGATCCACCACAATGACATTTGGTAGGGTTTATGAAGACTTATGGCGTTTTCCATTGGCAGCACTCAGGGCGCAGTAGTCCGCACTAGATTGCCACTTGTCTTTTCATTTGTTCAGTTTTGTCATGTTATTCAAGTGGAAGGTGACAACCAGGGTGCGAATTGACGGGGGGGATGGGGGGGATTTCCCCCCCTCTGGTAATTTCATCCCTGGCTCTGTTTGACTGAAAGGTATCCCTGCCAGAGATGGCTAAATCCCCACCTCTGGATTCCCATCTCATCTTATAACATATCAAGTGACTTTATCTCGTAATGGTTATAAATAATGCGTCAATTTACACATATTCCTTTCAAAATAATACCTCAGATCGAGCTTCTTATACCATCTTGAGAGTAATAATACTCCCCAAATATTTTCCTCAGATCGCTTCTAAGGCCATCTCAAGGGCAATAATACCGCAAAAAAAATTCGCCTCCGGGGCTTCGCCCCAGGCCCCGGTTTGCCAACGCAAATACTATTCTAAGCCATCCCCCCCTCTGTAAAGTCGTTAATTCGCACCCTGGTGAGAACGATGCCATCTCCACACTCGCCGAATGCATGCCCATTTAAAATTCCATAATAAAACCCAACATTGGCGATCGTGAACTCTGTACTCGTTAACTTGACGATGATCATCTTCGTCTTCATTACAATCATCACCATCATCATCTGTAGTATCATCGGAACTAATTTTATCTTGGATGACAAGAATACTATCATCAAAATTAAATTTATGTATTTTAATAGTAAAGTTTAAATCATTGTGACCAATTTCCTCCCGTAACCTGTCCAGGGACTCGATTGAATTATAGTACTGCAAGTGCAATTTGACAAGTTTAGGTAAAGTTGACAAATAGAAAATCAATTGGATCAACATCTGTGATAGGGTAACAATATTACCACTGTCACAAAAGTCAATGTGGAGCGATTGCAATTCAGTCATTGGATTATTGTGAATGAACAAATCTATTAACATGACGTTGACGGCTACCTCATTATCCTTACACATAACGATGGATATGGATTGAACATTTGTAGCGTGCGTCATGCACATTTGAATCGGAATTGTGTTTGACCCCAAAGAATTTGAAATTAACCAATTTCTGGAAAATTGGTTTATCACTACTTACTTGGTAGGGCATGGGGAGGGTTATTCCGGTATTCCTGTCAATATTATAATTAATGGTTAATTCTTCGAGATGAATGCAATTTTCCCCAACTCTATACAAATTTTGGTAGCTCAACCATCCTCGCTGTAGAGATATTGTTAGTGACTTTAGAAACTTGCCTTTATTGTAGAAGAAATCGTCAATGGAATCAAACAAATGTAAATCGTCTAAGGAATCAGCCAATTCGAAAACGTCAAATTGAAATGAAGACACTTCCAAGATGCTGTTCTTCAAAGTTGTAAAGGTATGCTCGATTCCATCCTGACCTTGATCCAAAATTATTTTAACATCAAGAGATTTTAGGTTTGGACATAATCTTACTATATTATATAGGTCTACAGTAGGGCTGATGCAGTCAATCTCTGTTAAGGCCAATGTAAAAACGTTTTTCAAACGCGCCAAAGCGCTGCCAATGTCTGAACAGCTGATGTATTCCAATTTAGGAAGATTCTTCAAGAGTTGACATACGAGGTCTGGGTCTGAAAGTCCAGGGCAATTTCTAGAATCAACAAAATATCTAGTATCTTTAATTATGCGCAAGGTTTTTATATTTTGTAGGTAATTGAAGCTCTTTTTATTGGTCATGTCAAACGCAAACTTGATAACCTCAAGGTGGTGACAATTCTGACTGAGAATTTTGAAAGTTTGGTCAGGAATATGATGAAATAAAGTGTAATATTCGAATTCTATCAAATTTGGAACATTAACTAATTGCATTTTCCAGAAGAATGTGTTAAAGCAGTTCGGATACCAAATTCTTAATGACTCTCGAACTATTAGAGTCTTCATATTTCGGTGCATAAATGTTGACAGCCAAACGTCGCCGACATACACACATTGCTTTCTTGTGCACCGCTGCAGACAAATCTCATTCAAGAAAGGGCGGAAGTTTGCGACAAGATACTCTCTTAATCGGGCGGTAGCGTCGTAGCGTTCTTCTCTTGAACTACGGTACCCGTAGCGTTCACTTATATTTGTGCATATGTTTTTAATATACGCTACAGACTTCCTCACGGCCAGATCTCGTAGAGAGGGGGGTTGTTTAACTGGAGCCATGTTGGTCGTACTTCTTATGATCAATGGTTACACCCTAGAACACCAAACACCAATCACTAAAAATAAATTCTTGATTTGAGTTCAGTTGGTATTTTCACACTATAAATTCATATTGCATTCCATACATTTGACAAAATCCCAACTTTTAAGACAATAACAATTGAAATGTTAGTCGTTAGATGCCAGTCCTTAAATTTAAGGCCTCACTAGACACGATTCACTAACAACTGGTTGAAAAGTAACGATATTAGCATTCGTAATCGATGCTGTCAACGCGTTCTATTCTCGTGTTGTTCGTTGCTTGAAAATGCATACCAAGGTCCAAAATGTCGTCTTGTCAGCTATCTTCTCTGATTCGGAACAATTTGATCAAACTTTTTTAAGTTTTAAGCCCCCATTGAAAATAAGCTTTGTGACTGAGTTGGTAAACGCTAAATACGAAATTTATTTTAGACATTACTGAAACGGTCAATATTGATTTTTATTTTCTTGTTTAAATTACTTGTTATTTCGGTGTGAATATAACTACGTACATAATGTAGGAACTCCGCCATTATTTGATACAACTTAAGAGTTTAAAAAAAATGAATTGTAACAGAGCAACTGCACAGACACGGGACACTTGAAACACAAGAACTCGGGAAATTACTCATACCTAAGACCACAATCATGTCAACCACCATGACCACTGACACATCACAACCAACGATAAATTACCGAGATAAATAAATAAACATAGTCGTATTTTTAGAGTCACTCACTCAAGTCATCAAATGATGTTCAGTGGGGGACATTTAATTTGAAGCAGACCAAGCCAACCCTGTTGGTGCCGACACCATTGACGAGCGAACAATGAAAAACTAAAGAGACAAACAAGCTGGACACGATTCCACCCTCGGCATCGCGCTGTAATCCATGGTACAAATATTCTTTGGTGGCTGCAGCCTGCAACCCACCGCAGCCGACTCCAAGTGGAGCAAATCAAGACTCCTTGTGTGTCCCTTTCTCTCCCTCGCTGGACACGAATGTCTAAGGTTCACGCTGACTTTGGTATCAATTCATTGCCGCGCAATCTAACAGATTCTGCGCCTCCCTTGGAGCGAGTGGTAAAGAATCTTAAGGGGAGCAGGAATGAAACTTATCATCAAAATTGATTTTTTGAGTTGAATATGTTACATTGTTAATCACCATAAAATTTTAAAATATTTTTTGTTTTTTTTTTGCAAAAATTTAATTAATTTATGTTGCTATGACAACCATCGTATATTAACGACTAGAAATTAATGTATGTAAAAAGGACGAGTAAATTCTTTTAAATGAATTTTAAAATTGTTAGCAAAAACTCTAATTTGCTGAACTAAAAAAAAAAATATCTCTAAGTTGAATACCCTCCGAAAAAATGGTACCGGAAATGTCATTACTGCACATAAAGTACACCTTAAATATTAACTTTAACACCCGTTTACTCAAAACTATACTTTCTTTAACTACGGTACATATAAGTTAGGCAGTTTTGAAGCTAGAACCTTGAAATTTTGAGGATTACTTTATTGCGATATTTTTTACAAATAGTCGGTAGGAAATTTTGATAAATTATCGGGATAAAATTATAGCGCATGTTTAGGTCTAAAAATTGCCCAATTTTTTTTGACAATATAAATAATATATAAACACTACACGTGGACGAAAACCCCAAAACCCGATACAACATCAGAATCGGTCTACGAAAACTTTCGTCATAACATATATATATATACATATGTCTAGAATATACAAATTTTAAAACAAACAAAAATCCTACCTAATGTTTCTTACTATTGGTTTAAGCTACCCTAAAAATAAAAAAATTATGTCTCCAAGTTAAATAGTGTTCGATTAAATGGTGCCGGAAATCTGCAAATTTAACATGGGGAACATAGGCCGTTCCTGCTCCCCTTAAGTTCTGCGCTTGCCAACGTATTCCCGCGCCCCATTGCAGCTCTCGAACCTCGTTTCTTTCTTTCACGTCGTCAAACTCGGTTTCTGTTAGCTCGTCATTCTCGTCGCTTTGCGTCGTCGAGTGCATCTACGACTTACACCTCCGTGACCACTGACTGCTCAAATAACTCTCCTTGGATGTCTCATGTTGGACTTTTCTGCCAAGGAAGCTGCTATACTTCCATTGCAGAAGGACTATACATCCAGTGCAAAAGCCCAATAATTTGACAAAATTTCCAGACTTATGTGGTTTGGCCTAGGCACTCAAAAGTACCATGGGAGAGGCTTCGAGTCCCACGAAAAATCCCCAAACAAGCAGATAAGATTACAAACTAATATTATTGAGGATAAATGATTTTGGGGGTGAATACAGGGGGACATGGACCCTCCCATTATTTTCGAAAAACAAATCCACACTCACTGAACCAAGAACAAACACACCACCATAGTAAAGATGCCTGCCTGTTCAATTTTCGAAATGATGTATGTCTACTCAAACAAAAATGAAATATATTATCACTGAACTGCAAGTAATTTCAATGACTTTATATATTTTACTGTTACCGGTACACGATTGTAGAATCATGGACTTTCAATAATTTCCGACTTTACGTGCAAGTGTGATAATGCTGTCACTGTCAATGGTGTCCGTGGCATGAGCTAAAACTTTGTTTAGATTTTCAAACAAGTACGTTTTTGGACCATGCTTGGTTTGAGCCTTGTCTTTAGGGATAATTAAAGTTTTAGTTTTAAATTTAGAAGAGTTCATGATATATATTTAAACACTTTAGTGGAAAATAACTCTATTTTATAATAATAATAATAATAACAATGTTTCGGAAATTTATGGAAACTATTGCTTTTATGAAAAACAAAACTTATATTATCAAAATTATAACAAAACAAACAAAGACAATAGCCAAGGGAGATAAGATTTAACATTTCTCATTCATGGAGGTTGACAAACTACAGGGTGATATAAACAAAAATGCTATTTTCTAGTATTTACTAAAGGAATCCACATAGGAGGAAAATGGGTACGGAAATAGTTTCCATTAATTTCCGAAACATTATGAAAATTATTATTATTATTATTATTATTATTATTATTACAAAATAAAGAGTTATAAGGGGATATAAATATAATTAAAGTTGTTATGTCGATATAATTATTTAAAAAAAATCAGTGCGTAGAGATAATTAGATTTGAGTGGGGCTTTTGTTTTTATTGGGTCATTATGCACATTTTACAAACTCGATTAATCTTATAATATTCCACAGATTTATTTAACCGTTCAGTTCAAAACTTTCGTTTTTATCATTGCTTCACAAACCACTGATACATTAACAAATATTTTCGACATAAACACGTAAATACGGTATCTATACTTCAAAACAAACACCAAACCGAACGATACCACACGTGTGACCCGAGGTGTAGTTGTCTACGACATAACTTGTTCTTTGGATTTTTTTAAAATTACAAGTCTAATTTACCACTGCCTCCGCTCAACATAGGCGCGCGCAGGGGAGTGGCAGCGGGCCATGCCCCCTTCATTAATTCAAAATAACCTTTCATGTGTAACGTGTGTAATTTAAGCGGAATTTAGCTAACAATAAACAAAATGGCATACGTCGGCGGAGAGATTTCATTGTTAAGTTTCTAATATTACATTTATAATAAGCCTAGAAAAAGTTTACAGATTAAAAACCTTGATTTCGATACCTCCCAGATAACTTTTCCATTCAAAATGCACTACATCACTATAATCTATTCATGTGAACTTTGATCATTGTGCACCCACGTTTGATTATAACAGCTGGGCAACTGAAACTGGCGAGTCTTGCACACGTAGGATAGGAGTAGTATAAGTAATAACGGGAAAGAGATTTTGAACCTGTTTATCATAGGGCCTACCTATTATTTCACTGAGAATAAATGTTCGCATCCCAACCAAAATAGGCATGTGTTGTCAAGCAGGCCTACCGAAATTCCTCCGAGTATGACAGTTTCAAGTTAATATCAAGTTTTATGATGACTGGGTGACATCCTGTAACGCCCCAACTTTGTTTGCTGCCTGTACTAGGACGTCATGACGGTCAACTAGATGAGTCAGTCATATTTTGTAAATTATACTATCTCCAGTTTAAAATGTTGAGTTAGATAGGGGCAGAGAAAAGGATAAGGTAAAATAATAACAATAACAGTGTTTCTGAATATGGGTATAATTACAATTATTATACGATCAAAGGTGGAAATCAATTATCACTGATCACATATTTTCATACATAACAACGAGATGAAACTTAAAGAACAGTGGGTCCACCGTCCAGCACAGAAACGATCAAGATAAAATGATGTAGAAGAAAAATGCTTGACAAGCAGTTGTTTACCGTGTGCTAGTCCACGGATTGTTGTAAAGTTTATGTATTTTTATTTATAACAAAAGATAAACACATGGCATTTTTGTTTGCTACTTACAATGCAAGAACAAACTAATCAAAAGAAGACTAGAAACCAGGTATTCGATGTGATTCACTTTCATAATAAAGGTTATTAATGGCCAATAGATAGCTATGACTATCACCTTGCAAAGGTGTGATCCACCAAAATGACAATTTGTATAGTTTAAAAACTTTTAAAAACAAACATTGGCATTTGTGAACTTGAGTAGGAATATCACCGTCGTTATGCTAGTAAACATCAACATCATCATCTATGTCATCACCATCACATGATCATCATCTTCATCAGTAGGACTATCATCATAGAAACGAAGAGGAACAAATCAACATTGAATAGTCAGGTCTAAATTATTGTGTACAATTTCGTCACGAAACGTGTCCAGGTACTGGTTTAAATTGTTACAGCAATGCACGTTGTGCAAGTCCAATTTGACAAGTTTAGGAAAAGTTGACAAATAGGAAATCAATTGCATCAACTCCTGTGATAGGCCTTCAGTACTTTCACTAAAGTCTATGTGGAGCGATTGCAATTCAGTCATTGGTTTGTTTTGCATGAACATATCTATTAATATGCTGTCGTCGTCGACGTCTACTTCACCCCAAAGCTCACACATTTTTATGGATATGGATTGAACATTTGTAGCGTGCGTCAAGCACATTTGCATCGGAATTTTGTTTGTCCCAGAGAATTTGAAATAAATCAATTTCTGGAAAATTGGTTCATCACACACTTGGTAGGACATGGGTAGGACACTTCCGGTATTCTCGTCATAATGATATTTAATTGATAATTCTTCAAGATGAAGGCAATTTTTTCCAACAATAATCAAATTTTGGTAAGTCATCCATCCTTCCTGTGAGGATAATGTGAGTGACTTTAGAAACTTGCCTTTATTGTAGAAGAAATCGTCAATGGAATTAGATAGTTGGAAAACGTTTAATTGAAATGTAGACAATTCCAAGATGCTCTTCGTTAAAGTTGTCAAGGTAAGCCCGAGTTTCTTCTCACCATCACGCTGTCTTATTTCAACATTAAGAGATTTTAGGTTCGGACATAATCTCTGTACTGCCTCCAGTAGGCCTACAGTAGGGCTGATGCACTTAACCTCTGTTAAGGCCAATGTAGAAACGTTTTTCAAAAGCGAAAAAGCCCTGCTAATGTCTGGACAGCTGATGTATTCCAATTTAGGAAGATTCTCCAAGATTTTACAAAAGAGGTCTGGGTCATAAAGACCGGGGCTAATTTCATATCCATAACTAATATCTCGAATTATTCGCAAGGTTTTTATATTTTGGAGGTAATTGAAGCTCTCTCTATCGGTCATGTTAAACGGAAACTTGATGACCTCCAGGTTGTGACAATTCTGATTGAGAACTTGGAAAACTTCTGCAGGAATCTTATAATTACGAACGTCAAATTCAAATTCTATCAAATTTGGAACATTAACTAAATGCTTTCCCCAAAAGAATGTGTCACAGCATATCTGAAACTGCTTTGTGGATGCCAATCGAACCATTAGAGTTTTCATATCTCGGTGCATAAATGTTGACAGCCAAATGTCGATGGCACTCAGATCGCTCTTCTTTCTAGTGAATCCCTGAAGACAAATCTCATCCATGAAAGGGCGGAAGTTTGCGACAAGATACTCCCTTAATCGGGCGGCAGCGTCGTAGCGTTCATCTCGTGAACTACGGCTGTGGGACCCGTAGCGTTCACTTATATTCGCGCATGTGTTTTCAATATACGCCTCTGACTTCCTCACGGCCAGATCTCGCAGAGAGGGGGGTTGTTTTACTGGAGCCATGTTGGTCGTACTTCTTATGATCAATGGTTACACCCTAGAACACCAAACACTAAAAATAAATTCTTGATATGAGCTGGTATTCTCATACTATACATTCATATTGAATTCCATACGTTTGACAAAATCACAACTTTCAAGACAATAACTATTAAAATGTTAGAAGCATTCATAATCGATGCTGCAAATGCGTTCTATTCTCATGTTGTTTGTTGCTTGAGAATGCTTACCAAGGTCCAAAATGTCGTCTTATATCAGCTAACTTTTCTGAATCATAACATTTTGATCAAACATTTTTGAGTTTTAAGTCCCCATTGAAAATAAGCTTTGGGACTGTGTTGATAGACGCTAATTTCGAAATTTATTATTGACATTACTGATAATAAACGGTCAATATTGACATTTTTTCTTGTTTGAATTACTTGTTATTTCTGTGTAAATATAACTATGTAAGGTAGGCCTAGGCCCTCCGCCCTTATAGGTGTACAATTTAGCATCCAAAAAATGAATTGTAACAGAGACACACGGAACACTTGAAACACAAGAACTCGGGCATTTACTCAGACCTAACACCACAATCATTTTACCAGGGCGACCAACAAACCACAACCTAAAATAATTAATAAACAAATTCGTATTAAGAGTCTACCCACTAAGTCACCAAATGATGTTCAGTGGGGGATATTAAATTTGAAGAAGACCAAGCCAACCCTGTTGGGGCCGACACCATTGACGAGCGAACAATGAAAAACTATAGAGACATACAGGCTGGACACAATTCCACCCACGTCATCGCGCTGTTATTAATTTAGTGCCAATATACGCATCATTTGTATGAGAAGAAAGTGCTGGCGCTGCAACCCATGGTACAAGAATATTCCTCATGTGTCCCTTCTCTCTCACTCTGGACATGAATGTCTAAGGTTCTGACCTCGGTCTGCCGTGCAATGTACCAGATTCTGCGCCTCCTTTGGAGCGAGTGGTAAAGAATCCTTAAGTTTCTGCTATTGCCAACGTATTCCCGCGCCCCATTGCAGCTCTCGGACCTCGTTTCTAGCCTTCACGTCGTCAAGCTCGGTTTCTGTGGGCTCGTCATTCTCGTCGCTTTGCGTCGTCGAGTGGGTGCAGTGGATCCACAACTTACACCTCCGTGACTACTGACTACTCAAATAACTCTCCTTGGATGTCTCATGCTGGACTTTTCTGCCAAGGATGCTGCTATACTTCCATTGCAGAAGATCTATACATCCGGTGTAAAAACCCAATGGTTTGGCATAATTTCTGAACTCCGGCGGTATTTAATCAGGAACAACGTGGTCTGTCCCTAAAGGTGGATCCACATAAAAACGTAAGACGTAAGCATAAGCATTTAACGCATAGTCGTAATGTTGAAAAATAGGAAACACGTACTGGCGTTGACACAAATGCGGTAGTTTTAAGACATAGTTATAATGTATAAGACACTGTTTTAATGCAAAGAAAGTTGAACAATTTTCAACTTTACGACAAAACTCTATGCTTACGTACGAAAAAGGGTGAGTCAAACTAACGTCTACTTTGAAAGGCTTGACTACTACAGTCAACTACGCTTCCGTAATAAATATATAAAGAAAATAGGACTTGGAGCATTTTTTGCTTACATCGATTGGAAAAATTAAATTATTAATAATAATTTTTATTATAACCTTCGAATATTTCTTTAATCAAAGTTCTCTCTGTTCACTCTACAAAGAACTCAGAAGACTACTGACATATCTTGGCCTAAATTCTATGTGCTTACATTTCTATGTGTACCGGCGCACATTTTACAGAATACACGTTAAAACTAAAACCTTACATCTTATGTTTTTGTGTGGATCCACCTTAAACCAAAATACAGCTTAAGAACTCTTAGAATTTTAGTTATGTGCTTTGCACCAGGCACTAAAAAGAACCAGGGGAGAGGCTTCGAGCCCCACGAAAAATACCCAAACACGCAGATAAGATTACAAACTAATATTACAAAGGAATGAAAGGATGATTGATTTTGGGGGGTGAATACAGGGGGAAATGGACCCTCTCATTATTTTCGAAAAATAAATCCACACTCACTAAACCAAGAACAAACACACAACACTCATTAAATTAATTAAGTACAAATGCCTGCCTGTACTATTTTTGAAAATGTGTATGTCTACTAAAACAAAAATTAAATACATTATCAGTAACTGAACTGCAAGTTATTTCAATGACTAGGCTATATATTTTACTGTTACACGATTGTAGAATCATGGTCATTCAATAATTTCTGAGTTACCGAGAAGTCTTACGTGCAAGTGTGATAATGCTGTCAATTATGACCGTGACGACTTGAGCTAAAATTTAGTTTAGATTTTCAAACAAGTCCATTTTTGGACCGTGTGTGGTTTGAGCCTCGTCTTTAGGGATAATTATAGTTTTAATGTCAATACTATTATTAAAAATGAAATTCGGTAGTAAAGATAATAAGATTTGAGTGGGGCTTTTGTTTTTATTGGGTCATTGTCTGCACGTTTTACACCACATATTAATTTTACAGTTCAGTTCAAAACTTTTGTTAATATCGTTGCTTCACAACCCACTGATACATCAACAAATATTTTCGATATTAACACGTAAATACGGTATCTAACCGAACGATCCCACACGTGTGACCCGAGATGTAGTTGTGTAAGACATAACTTGTTCTTTGGAGATTTTTTTCCAATTTTCAAGTCTATATTTAACACTGTTTGTGCCCTTCCCCAACATAGGCGTGCGCAGGGGGTCGTGCCCCCTTCATTAATTCAAAGTAATCTCTCATGTGTGACGTGTGTAATTTTAGCGGAATTTAGCTAACAATAAACAAAATTGCATACGACGGGGGAGCGATTTCATTGTTGAGTTTGTATCTAGGTGCCCGTTGAACGCCGCAGCCAAGCCGCGGTGCGCTACACACTCTGGCACCTTATACAGCAAGCAGAGTTGGGGTGATTTCGAGGTGTCACCCAGCCGTCATGAAACGTGATGTGAACTTGAAAACTATCAAAATCGAGGGGGATTTAGGTACCCGACAACACATGCCAAATTTGATTGGGGTACGAGTATTCCTTCTTGGTAAAAATATGAATTGAAACATGCTCAAAATCACTTTAAGGATGTTAGTTACTATTGGCTACTACTACTATCTAATTCGTCAGTTTCAATTGCCCAGCGATTCTGACCAAACGAGTGGGGCTACAATGTTCATATTTTTCATGGACATTATTTATTTATTTATTTATTTATTATCATGCATATTACAACAGAGTACAAATACTCCACAAGTGCAAATCATAGCATAGCTTAAAACATAAACGAATTGACATTAAAATATACAATATACATAAAATAATACATGTAACTCTTTAAAATATTTGAAATTATCAATTTAAATGTGAAACTATCAAAATTATTAACAATAAAAATTAATAACAGATATTCTTGAAAGAAAAGAAATGAAAAATGCATATTAAAGAAAAGAGTAATGGAAATAAGCTAGTGAGTAAATTATAATGTTAATATCCTAAAGCTTGAGTGATCACAGATTTAAATTTAAAAATATTTTGTGAGTAGAGATCAATGTCTGTTCCTTCAAGAGGTTTTAACATATTAAATGAATGCTGCAATCTGTTGATGCATGAATTTTTATGGAGGTCGAGATGACTTAGAGCTGGTTGAAAAGTTTTATGATGGCGTGTATGTTTGGGAGGTATATGAAAATTTAATTTGCCTAGAATTGAACTAGTGTTTGTTAAATTATTTACAATTTTGTAAAGGTAAACCATGTCAGAATAGTTCCTTCGGTTTTCTAACGTCATTAGCTTAGCATCTTTACAAAGTTATAGTGATGTAATTCCTTTTGAAAGAAAAAGTTTTAAAAAATTGCTGGAAGGCTTCCAAATAAAGGTTTTAAAATAAGCCTTATACAGGCAGGCATACAATCAACAAGTAACTATAGTTACGTGACAATAATCGCCAACATTGTTTACGAAAAGCAAGTCTTTGGACCACTATGTTTTTTCATTCTATTGTTAATTGGTAATACCATAGCAATTAAATCGACTTTCATAGAATTATTATATTTTAACAAATAATTTTGCAATGGAACTTGAAAAAGTAATGAGATCCCAAAAGTAACAAAAACTTGTAAAAATTCAGCCAAACCTTACACACTCAAAAGAAATTAGATCTAAAAAAGGGCCAAGCTCATCTACTCTTCCACATTTACGCATTCTTAATTTATAAAGGTACAGTGTCCCGTAACAACATCCGTGAAAAGCTTGGTAAAATAGAATTTTCATGACCATTACGTTAAAATTAATTAGAAAAAAAGAATTTGGATGAACTAGGCCTATTACGTTTTAATTAATAGTTGCAAATTCAATTTTGCCAAGCTTTTGAAGGATGTTGTTACGGGACACTGTATGTTTATGAATTAAGAATGCGCAAATGTGGAAGGGTAGAAGAGCTTGGCCCTTTTTTAGATCTCATTTCTTTTGAGTGTGTAAGGTTTGGCTGAATTTTTAAAAGTTTTTGTTACGTGTGGGCAAGGTTATATTTATAACAAGCCTAGAAAAAGCTTATTAATGAAAACCTTGATTTTGATGCCTTCCAGTTAACTTTTCCCTTCAATATGCACTATATCACTATAACCTATTCATATAAACTTCGAACACTGTACACCCACGTTTGGTCATATCAGCTGGGCACTGAAACTGGCGAATCATGCACATGTAGGAAAGGAGTAGTAAGTAATAACCGGGAAGTGATTTTGAACATGTATCATACCCATTTTAAAACCAAAATCCCAAACAAAATAGGCATGCATTATCAAGGAAGCCTACCGAAATTCCTACGGTTACTGACAGTTTCAAGTTTGTGTCACGTTTCATGATGACTGGGTGACATCCTGTAACGCCCCAACTTTGTTTGCTGTCTGTACTAGGACGTCATAACGGTCAACTAGGCCTAGATGATTCCGTGTTAATTTGTACGTATTATACTATCTCAAGTTTAAAATGTTGAGTTAGATATGAGTATAGAAAAGGATATGGTATAATAATAACAACCGAGTTTCTGAATATGGGTATTATTCGATCATAGGTAGAAATCATTTAACACAGATCACATATTTTCATACATAACAACCAGATGAAACTTAAAGGACAGTGGGTCCACCGTCCAGCACAGAAAAATTCAAGATAAAATGATGTAGAAGAAAAATGCTTGTCAAGCAGTTGCATATCGTGTGCTAGTCCATGGGTTGTTGTAAAATTTGTATTTTTATTTATAACAAAAGATAAACCCATACTATTTTTGTTTGCTATTCTTACAATGCGAGAACAAACTTATTAAAAGAAGACTGAAGACTGGAAATTAGGTTTTCGATGTAATTCACTTGATTAAAGGTCATAAGTGGTCATAGATATCTATGGCTATCACGGAACCAAGATGTGATCCACATACATGTTCGTTGACTACTTACAATGCGAGGACAAACTAATCTTAAGAAGGCTGGAAACCAGGTCATCAATGTGTTTAACAAATATAAACGTTAAAAGTGGTTACAATAGGTTACTATAGCTGTCACAAAGCCAACGTGTGATCCACCATAATGACAATTTGTATGATTATGATGACTTATAAAAGCATAAGTCGTCGTTTTTTTACTCCGGAGGGAATATCACTGTCGTCATCCTCGTCAACATCGTTATCATCTCCACGACCATCATCATCATCATCTCCACGACCATCATCATCATCATCATCATCATCATCATCATCATCATCATCATCATCTTTGCCATCACCATCATCATCATCATCTTCGCCATCACCATCATCATTGTCATAACCTTCACGACCATAGAATGAATATCGAATAGTAAGGTCTAAATTGTTGTGTACAATTTCGCCAAGTAACCGTTGCAGGTACTGTACTAAATCGTTACTGTGCTTCATGTTGAGTAAGTCCAATTTGACAAGTTTAGGGAAAGTGGACAAATAGGAAATGAACTGGATTTTGTCCGTTGATATTGTGTGATTAAAGTGAACGCATAGCGATTGCAATTCAGTCATTGGATTGGTGTGCATGAACACTGTTAAGGCAACCTCATCGTGATCCGACACATTATAGATCGATATGGATTGAACGTTTGTAGCGTGCGTCAAGCATGTTAGTATCGAAAAGTAGTTTGATGTGTTGCATTTGAAATAAATCAATTTCTGGAAAATTGGTTCATCAGACACTTGGTAGGACATGTCCCTAGATTCTAAAGTAAGCCTATCACGAATAGTCAATTGTTCAAGATGAAGGCAATTTTTCCCAACAGTAATCATATTTTGGTAAGTCAACAATCCTTCATTTAGAGTTAGTGTGAGTGACCTTAGAAATTTGCCTTTATTGTAGAAGAAATCTTCAATGGATACGGAAAATTCGGAAAAGCCAAATTGAAAAGTAGATATTTCCAAGAGGCTGTTCGTTAGCCTTCTAAAGATATGACTGTCTTGAGCCTCACCCATCAATCTTCCTACATTGAAATATTTAATGTTCGGGCATAAACTTACTATTTTCTGTACTCCCTCCGGTGTAGGTCTAAAATAGTTAACATTTGTCAAGGCCAATGTAGGAACGTTTTCCAAACGAGCCAAAGCGCTGCCAATGATTGAACAGCTGATGTATTCCAATTTAGGAAGATTCTTCAATATTTGGCAAATTAGGTCATGGTCAAAAAGTCCGCAACAAGATGCAGATTCGAAATCATCACAAGTATCTTTAACTATTCGCAAGGTTTTTATATTCATGAGGTAATGGAAGCTTGCTTTTTTGGTCATGTTGAAGGCAAACTTGATGACCTCCAGGTTGTGACAATTCTGACTGAGAATTTGGAAGGTTTCCACAGGAATCTGATGGGCATAAACGTCTAATTCGAATACTTTCAAATTTGGAACATTAATTAAATGCTTTTCCCAGAAGAATGTGTCAAAGCATAATGGGAATGGTTTTGTGAATTCCTTTCGAATCATTAAAGTGTTCATATTTCGGTGCATAAATGTTGAAAGCCAAATATCGTTGACATTCAGATCCTGCAGACAAATCTCATCCATGAAAGGGCGCCAGTTTGCGACAAGATACTCCCTTAATCGGGCGGTAGCGTCGTAGCGTTCTTCTCGCGAACTACGGTTCTGGTAACCGTAGCGTTGACTTATATTCGCGCATATGTTTTTAATATACGCCACCGACATCCGCAATGCCAGATCTCGCAGAGAAGGGGGTTGTTTTACAGGAGCCATCTTTGTCTTACTTAACAGTTACATCCTAGAACAAGAACACCAAACACTAAAAATAAATTCTTGATTTGAGATGGTATTATCGTACATTCTTACTAATTCCATACATTTGACACAATCCCAACTTTCAACACAATAACTATTGAAATGTAAACCGGAAGATGGCAGAGTTTTATATTTAAGGCCCCACTAGACGAGATTCACTAACAACAGTTTACGCATTCAAAAACGTTGTTGCCCATTCTACTCTCGTGAAGTCGTTATTAAGGATGCATAAGAGTCCAAAGTACCGTCTCAGCAGGTATCTTATCCGATTCATAACATTATGATTGATTTTTTTTTTTTTAGTTTAATCGGTTAATCTGTTTTGTTTGGGCCTAAAGTGTAATTACTTGTTATTTTTGTTCTTGTTGTACTTGTTATGTAGGCTAGGTCCTAAAAATATAAAATAAAATGTACACTTAAATGTTCATTAAATACAAAAGAAGTTTGTGTGTGGATTTAGTTTTATTTATTCAGAAGAACAAGGTAGGCCTAGTAATATTTTAAAGTTACTGGAACAACAAACTTCGCATTTGAGAAAAATGATAAACTCATTGTAACAAAGACAGACACCGAGCACATGAAACACAAGAACTCGGGCAAATACTCAGACCTAAGACCACAATCATTTCAACCACCACGACCAACGACACACCAACAACCAACAACAAATTAAATTAAATAAATTAATAAACAAAATCGTAATTAGAGTCTATCCACTCAGTCACCAACTCATGTTCAGGGGGGGGACATTAAATTTGAAGCAGACTAAGCCAACCCTGTTGGCGCCGACACCATCGAAGAACCCACAATGCCCAACTATAGCTACCTACAACAAACAAGCTGGACAAAATCGCGCTGACTCTAGGCCTATACATGATTATGTATAGGTCATTGATCGAGGAATGTGTGGCGATTATAGGTATACCAAGCGGATTTCTTATAAAAGCACACTCTTTAAAGCACACATTTTTTTGTCAAAGTGTGTATGTCCAGGGCGTATGAGACGAGCGTTTGTCCAATGTCAGAGTGCGTACGTCAGCTAGGATATAATGTGTGTGTTTGCGTGCAACGTGTAGCCGTCATACTAATTGATTGCCCTCGACCCCCTTGACCCCCCCCCCTACACCACCAACGTAATGTGGGGGGGAACCCCAGACTCCACAAAGAGCGTTTGAAGATTAACCGGAAGTAGATCTTCTAAACGAGGAACTTCCGCGTGCGACAACTTTCCACGTCGGTCGTCGGCTATACTTTCACGGTTCACAGTTGATAAAGTTCATGGTTATGTAGTCGAGCCCTCAACCCCCTATTCCTCTCCAAAAATATATATTTAACTACTCTTCTACCTACCGCGCTTCTTTACGATCTGGTCGAGTCAAAATGTTGTTTTTTTCGGTTTGTCGCAGACCTACCTTAAAAAGAGGGGCGTCAATATCAGTTGTAAAGTATCCGTAAACGACGACCCGTCGCGTTGTTTATCGTTATTTACGTCATAATCTAGTAGGAGGGTAGAGTGCTCGAAATATATGCAGCACTGCCCACTACATAGATATTGCTGCTACTTCAAAGAGATCGTTCGTCACTAGAGAAATTTCGTCTTTTCTTCTGATCTTATTTAGAATTTTGAGACGTGATTAAAGTTACAGAGTGCGGGCTATTTCGAGGTTAAAGTAATGTCACAAACTCTGAACATAACCTTAAAATACTAGTCGTCCCGCCATTTCAGAATCGAGATACGGTAAATCGATTGTTATAATTAGCTCCTCACTTTAAATGGGGTCCTGGGATGATTTAAAATGAGGGGGACTTCAAGTTGCTTTTCGAGCGTCTACACCTAGACTTAAAGTGCCCCTCACTTTAAAGCTCACTTTAAAGTGCTAGTGTGGACAAGGCATTAGTGTAGAGATTTCAAAGGCACCCTATGCAAATCCGGTAGAGGTGGCGCGCAGTGGCGTAACTAGCCCTTGTTTTTCAGGGGGGCCAACATTTGTGTACCCTCCAAAGATGACGGGGTATGTGGGTACAGTCAGTGGTGCCATCCCACAATAGTCAGCACAATGAGTGAAGGGGTGTGACATCCCAAAATAATCTATGAGTAGGCTCTTTCCTGGGTAAAGTACAAGATTGAGAACAGTGGGGGTCAGTTGATGCGGGTCCGGGGCGCACAGCCTCGGATTTTTTTTTCGATTCTAAGAGTGTGATTGGAGTATTTGGAAGTTTTTTTATGACATAAACCCTACGAAAATTTGCAAAATTAAAAAAATATCTCAATATTTTAATACCTACCTCAAATAAAAATAATTGTGCCCCCCTTTGACCAAATTTGGGGGGCAGGCCCGTATTTACGCCACTGAAGGCGCGAACAAACACACAAAGAGACAAACAAAATGGTGGGTTGGAGAATTTGCTTCACTACGTTCATCCAACTCATCCAACAGCGAATGATCTACACAAATCAAATAACACCACTCGCATGCAACCCTTCTAAGACCTCATTGTATTAGTAACAAGTTTCAAAACTCATTAGGCAAAGGTTATGTGAAACACAACAGTAAGAGGGGGAGATTTGCCAACACATTAATTAGTACCAATTTATAATCAAAGGCGAAAGTTCATAACTAGATTTTGATTAAGGGTAGGGGAGAAAATCAAAGTTCTGTAAAGTGTATTAATAACGGGATGCCAATGGCAGGCACGAATATTGCACGCACATTCATAGGTTGGGGGGTGGGGAGGGGGTAGACGTATTACGCAACATGCGATGCATGTACAGCCTTACAATTTGGCCGTACATGAATCAAACAATAGCCCATTTCTTGACTTCACGCAATTGTGTGGCGTAATTACAGAGTACCGAGGGTAATTGGGGTTCAGAGGTGCACGTTAGGAAAGTGTGTGCAAGCAGGTCGATGCTCTAGTAGCGAGGTGTCGTTGGTTCGATACCAGCCACCGGCAGTCCTGACTGAAAACTACTTTACTTCCAAGGTTTCACTCAGTCATAAGGGAATGCTGGAATGAAGCCCTACTTACGGCACTAGTTCTACAATAGGCACTCAATATTAAATTGAACGTTATTGTATGGTTTTAGAATAGATAGGTTAGCTATCGAGTACGAAAGTACCTACGGGAAAGGAATAGCCCTACCTCATTCCCTGATTCCCTGCCGCCGGAAAAAAAATTTTGAAAAAAAATAAAAAAAATTTGAAAAAAAAATTTAAAATTTTTTTTTTTTTTACTAACGATTTGCAAATTTAATAAACTAACCATCCACAAACGTCCCATCCTAAACAGCAACGCAGATTGTAAACAAAATCGTGGAGGCTAATCTCGCTGATCACTGTAGAACCCAACAAGGAATGCATTTGAACAAAACACATAAGTTGGCAAAATGGCAATCATCGCTATGATCGTGAACATTAACTGCACACAAGGAGCACACACAAGTGAACAATTTTAGCAATTTTCCAAGTTTATTGATTGGTTGCTAGGACAAATTTTCAAGAAATAAAAATAAAAAATGAATTCATCAAATACAACAATGTTTCAAGTTGTAGTAATTGTAAACCTACAAATCTAAGATAATAACCACTTAGAAAGAATAACATCATCACCTTTATAAGGGCCTATTGTACTCATTGTAGCAATAGGACTACAGTAATTCACATAGCCTACATTACAAAGGAGAAAATAGACAAAGACTATGATATCAATTAAATTTGAAATGTTCCTACTTCATACCACTAAACCAACTAAAGTAAGCTACTTTAAAAGGGCTTTGAAAACCTCTAAAACTCACCAAATCGAATCTAGGATCTCAAATTTTTTCCGGGGGCAAGCCCCCGGACCCCCACTATTTTTGGCTTTACCCGGCAATGTTTATGAAATACCCAGTGAACATTTTTTTCTGGGGAGAACACTGAATAAATAATAGTAATGGGACGATACGCACACGTCACAGTACCGTACTGTAATCAAGTAACCCACCCACATAGGCCTACATTAAAAGGAGCCCGACAAAGGAAGCTTTAGCCCACAAGCACAAAGCTCTTGATTTGGAAGGTTCCTTGTTCGACTCCCATCTGGACAGACCAATGTAAACCACCAATCAATAGGTTACAATAAATAAAATTATCCATCCTCTTTTTTTATCAAACCATGGATCTACCCAACCTTCAACAGTTGGGTTTATTTCCGTTTGGTCGTTCAGTCATATTGTATACATACATTCATACCCGTTACCTACCCTACCTAGCTGAAACATTGTTAGGCATGGTTAGGCGTAGGCTTTTTAAGATTTAAAAAAATATATGCACAGGCTAAGCTAAAAATGATATCTCCAGCGCAATATTTGAGTGACAAAACTGGCAACTTATGTTCTTTGAATAGGCCATATATTAATTAAACGAGGGAGCGGAGCGACAGAGTGTCTCCATTCAACTCAAACGGCTCTCATTCTGTAATTCTGTGTGTCTGTCTGTCTATGTAAATGTTCCCGGTTACTCAAAACTTGGCTCACTCACTGATTTAACAACGACTTTGGCGTTTCCCTAGTTAAACGAGGGAGCGGAGCGACTGAGTGTCTCCATGCAACTCAAACGGCTCTCATTCTGTGATTCTGTGTCTGTCTGTATGTACGTCGAAAATCAGCCGAACCGCTGAACAGATTTCGCTGAAATTTTTAACGGACATCCGGTTCGGGTTTTCTGAGAACTGTTAATAAAATCCGCTAGATCCATTGCGATTTAATCCTACAATAACTAAAAATGTGATTTTTTAAAATATCGATAGCATTTGTTTAGTAGCAGCTAGCGGGACAACATCTGCGTGGCTGGCATGGCCAAGTGGTAAGCATTTAGAGTTCCGCACGGAGGGTTGGGGTTTGATGCCCATTGGTTAGAACTTTTTTATATTTTTACACCCACATTATTTTTGAGGGGTGTTAAATGGGAAATAAAAATTAGGTGTTTTTATTTTATCTTGGAAATTTGTTAATGTTTCACGCTAATACGTTTTGAAAACAATTCACATTCTAACGGAGCCTTATATAGGGGGAGGAAAGAGAATGTTGCCGGGTACTCAACACATGGCTCACTCACTTGTTTAACAACGACTTTGGCGTTTCCCTAGTATTAACAATTATAGCCTAATATTTAAACGAGGGAGCGGAGCGACTGAGTGTCTTTATTCAACTCAAACGGCTCTCATTCCATGATTCTGGGTGTCCATATACGTCGAAAATCAGCCGAATTGCTTAAAGATTGCGCTGAAATTTTAAACAGACATTCGGTACGAGTTTACTGAGAACTGCTAACAAAATCAGAAAGATTTGTTGCGATTTAAACCTACAATAAATATAAATGTGATTTTTTTAAATATCGATAGCATTTGTTTAGATTTTTCATGTATAAAAAAGGCCACAACCTGCGATACAACTAGGGAAACGCCAAAGTCGTTGTTAAACGAGTGAGTGAGCCATGTGTATAGTACCCGGTATCATTCCCCATACTGGGCTAGATCCAGCCTTAGGTATATGGGAGGAAAGGGGATGTTCCCGTATAGGCCTACCCAACACTTGGCTCACTCACTCGTTTAACAACGTGTCAACGACTGGTGTTTACGTAGTCTAAGAATATAGGCCTATTCAACTATATACTAGACATGGCAATATCTCAATGTACCAGCCACCAACTGATTAGAAATAAAATTTGTAGGCTACGGAAATCAATTTCAAAATGCTTAGCTTTTAGCTTATCAAAGTGTGAAGGATCTGTGAAGCACATCACGCAAGAAAGTGACAGAGCACATGCGTGTAAAAATGCACTAGACTAGATTCATTAGACTCATTAGAGAAATGGAATCTAAGTCTAGGCCTATAACGGGAGCTAGCGAACCACACACACCACACCAGCTGTTAATGACATTTTGAACTACTAATTATTATAGTTCTGCCTGGAGGCTTTACTTGCGTTCAGAAACTGTGCATGGTATGGAGGTGGATATATGAGGAAAATACGGAGGTATACATAGTGGAAAACTGAGAAGTATAGCCTTCTTAGCTACGTATGGGGAGGGGAGAGAATTTAGAAACTTGAAGCTTTTACAACAAATATAGGCCTACGTACCAAGAAAATAATTTCCTCAGACGTAAAGCACGAGACTCTTAATTCGGGGGAGGTCACGGGTTCGAATCCCGTCAAGACCGGCAATCATATCTGAAGGTTTCTTCTGAGGTTTTTCTCAGTCGTTAATGTGAATGTATAAGGGATCGAGTCAGACATCTCTTGACAAATTGTCCTAACTCTAATAGGACCCTACCTAGTTAGACACCTAAAGGGGGGCATGCATTGCACCCTGGGCAGGCTTCCCACGAGAAATTGAAAATAGTTTACATGCAGAGCTGGTGTCACTCAAAGTATTTCGAACCCAAGTCTAGTGTTCTGCAATTACAGCTTGAAGCGCAATTCTGTCGAAATCGTTAGAATATTCTGTAGACTCTGCTAGTTTTGCATTGCCGAATTTGCTTACTCCTCACTGCTGGATATTAGCCTAGTTATTTAGACATCGACATTTTCCTCTATTTCTCCCGACAGGTACTAACAAGTACCAACCCTTATAAAACAAGTGCCGTCACCTGTGCAGGCGTCCGCGGCCACATCAGCTGTTATCACCGCGTCCTCCCAGACAGACGTTAGGGGTGCCACCGTGCCGCGTGCGCCGTCGTACGCCCACACTGACGCCCTTAGCGCGCAACAGTCAGCTCAATGAATTGATTGGATATTGCTTAACGTATAATATTAATGCACTTTGGTTATTCAAGACGATGAGTGGTGATAGATGAGGATGAAGTATGAACAGAAGGTTGGAGGGGAAACCCGGTACCGGCACGTAGCCTATTCCTTTCGAAAAGTACCAAGGGAACAAACGGCTTAACGTCCCATCCGAAAGGACGGTGTATCCTTGACAGTCATAGGTTTTTCCACTTACTCGGACTGCCGAGCAGACGTCGAGGAGAACGAAGCCGTTACACTAGCTCCCGAACCCTCAATATGCTCTAACCAGCAATATACGTGAGATTCAGGGCAGAGCGGTCACCCACTCTACCCCTGACCACGCCCGAGTTTGCTTAACTTCTGTGTTCTAGTGGGAACCGGTTAAACTACCTCGGTTAAACCGCTGGCCTTCAGCTCAGCTGAATGAAGGCGGAATAAGTTTTTGCTAGACGTCGAATTTGATCGTGTTTGAAGTGTGTTTTGTTTCACGGGGAAATATTTGGTCACGGTGATTAGTTTTTAAATTAAGATTGTCAAGACTGGAGGAGTTTGTGTGGGAGTTTTATGCAGATGGTTTCGGGTACGAACTTCGATTTCCACTAATTCTGGTATTTTCCACGGTTTTCCTATAGGGTTACCAAACTTTAAAAACACCCTACCATAGTAGGAGACGTGTAGGCATGAAAAGAGAGTTGGGATATGTGAAAATGTGTTTGCCAAACCCAAGCTGACCCTGCCAGAAGCTGGGAATGGTGATCGCCGATGGATGATGACGATGATCAGTAACGCGGCGTGGTCAACAGATAGGCCTATAGGCTATCGTAATGGCTTTATTTTTACGTTCCCTTTTCGCACTTCAATGTATGTTTTGCTCGTCTTTACAGTGTACCAAATTCACTTTCACGAGGTAGATGACTATATCGTCTCTAGGACAGAACCTACCACGAATCTAGAGTACTAGAGTTCGTGAATCCAACGAACTGAGGGGGTGGGCTTAACCCTTCACCTCCCCCCCCAACCCTCTCCCACTCTTTACTTTCGACGTAGTGACCTGGAACGAGTTCACTCGCATCGGGAAAAGTTCCGAGATAAGAACAATTCGCCGAGTAGACATTCCCACCTCCACCTTAGATCCCGAATAGTAGTAACAAGACCTTGCCTAGACTATAGATTGAGTACGTACTGATTCGAGAGGTCCCGGATTCAAATCCAGTCGGCGTCGGGACCGGCAATCCTGAGTCCTGCATGAAGTTTTTTTCGAGGTTTTCCTCAGTCGTTACTAACAGAACAGCCCTCGGACATCGATTCACAATTGTCCTATCTTCAATGTACCTACCTTAGTTAGACACCTCAGCATGGGGCATTCATTGCATCCTGGGTAGACTTTGCAGGGAAAATTATTTAAAGAGTAGGTAGGTAGACGAGGCCCTAGATTTGTTTTGTGGTTCATCTCAACCTATCTCAACACGGCACTCTATAGCCTGAGAGACTGTGGGGAGGAAAGACCCTTGAAGCTAGACACATCCAGGACAGAGGGGGGTGGGGGTAGGGAGTTTCTTATGTCGTCGTGGTGGAAAGGGGTCTCCGTAGATGAAGTATGTGGCATGCCACAGCTCTCCTTCTTCTAGTCGGCTCCCTGGTCCAAAGTCTTTTTCTGCTAGTGAACCGTGCGAGTGTGACTGACCAAAAGGTGTAACTACATCCAACACGAGTCACGACTGACTCAAATTCAAAATTGTGTTTTATTTCTTAAGCAACAATAATACATAGTAATTGAATGCTCATAAGGCCCTACATACTTGGCATAATCCCTGGCGACTTGCTAGAGAGTCATAGTGGACAGCGTAATAGGGCAGAAGCGGTGCGGTCAGAGCCACAAATTCTGAATATAGATCTAGGTGCCCGTTACGGTGCCGCAGCCAAGCCGCGGTGCGCTAACACACTTGGGTACCTACCTTATTATGCAGCAATCAGAGTTGGGTTGTTTTTGAGGTGTCACCCAGTCTACAAACGTGACATGAACTTAAAAACTGTAATAATCAGGGGGATTTAGGTACATAGGCCTACCGGTACCTGTAACCTACATGACAACACATGTCAAATTTGATTGTGGTATGACCATATGATTACTATGACCATTCCTTCTGGGTGAAAAGATGGGCTGAAACATGCTACTAGCTAGTGGCCACTACTAGGCCTACTACCTACTACTAGTCTACTAGACCTATTCCCCTTCTTTATGTCTAATTCTTGTCAGTTTTAATTGGCCAGCAATTCTGACCAAACGGGTGGGGCTACAATGTTCATATTTTACATGGACATTGAAGTAATAGTGATGTAGGGCCTAGGCCCTAGTGCCTTTTGACTAAGAAACTAGGGCGCTTCAACCTGTTAGTTCATGAAAAAGTTGGAACAGTTAGGCCTAGCTGGGAGGCATTGAAAGAAAGGTTTTAGCATCTAGGTAGGCTACCCTAAGCCTTTTAAGGCCTAGCGCATCCGCATAGGTACCTGGTACGGTACGACCTATTCTATATTTCTAGTTTCTATTAAATTTGCAATAAGGCCTGTTTAGCCAATTAGTTCAGTTTCTAATACCTAAGAGTTTATCTAGGCCTAGCGCTGGAGTAGGCCTACCTAGTGTATTAAAAAGTGTTGTTTGAAGACTACGACACACACCTGGGGTATTGTTGGGTAGGCGTAGATTCTTACCGGTAGCTTAGGCCTAAGCCTATTCAATTTCGAATGTCAACCATCCAGGCCCCGCTATATGCGGCATAATGCCCTTTTTTACTATTGTTTTGTTTTGTTCATGTTTTGTTTCATGAAACTGGCCAACCGCAATGGCTGATACAAAGCGGATGACTCTTCAAACATACTACCAGGACACGGGTTCAAATCCCGCCTAAAACGTGTGTATTTTATTGTCCTTCACCTTTATCTAGGACCACCTCTCATCGTGTCGAATAGCACAATTGGGTATAAGGGTAATTTGACGGAAATGTTATTTTAAATAAAATATATGATTTTCCTTTTTCTAACTGAATATTATTATGTATTTACTTGGTTTTTGTCCGCGGAAAGTAGTTTCTGGACTTATTTAATCACTTTTAGTTTGCTTGAATCGGTCGTTTTGGTACTAGTAGTTCAGTTGGTGCGGTCCAACTTTTCAACACTACAATAAAAACAACTTCAAATGAGAAGAAGAACTCATTATTAACGATTTATTTTCACTAATCACTCTGAAAATATACCAATTATATAGAATAATGAACACAGATTGAACAAACTCGCTCATTTCACTGTCATTTGGTCGCCATGTTTGTTATTTAAGTCTTGATTTTACTTACTAGGCCTACCAACCTTTTTCACTAAAATAATTCACATACAAAGCCTTTAAGGTGGCTGTTTTAAATATAGGTAGGCTAAATGACTTTCACCACAAAAGGACTTTCGTTTAAAATAGCGTCGTTAATGGTTTTGAAGTTTTTTTTGTTACTAGGCCTATAACAGCAAAAACGTGATGATTCTTTTTTGGATTTTGTTATTATGCTCTTGGGTATAAGGGTAATTTGACGGAAATGTTATTTTGTATTAAATTTCTGATTTTCCTTCTTCTAACTGAATATTATTATGAATTTTCTTGGTTTTAGGCCGCGGAAAGTAGTTTCTGGACTTATTTAATTACTTTTAGTTTGCTTGAATCGGTCGTTTTGGTACTAGTTCACTTCGTGCGGTCCAACTTTTCAACACTGCTTTTTTCAAAGAAAACAATAAAAAAAACAACTTCAAATGAGAAATAAATAAAGAACTCATTATTAACGATTTATTTTTGGGTTTTACTATTTACTATGAAAATATACCAATTATATAGAATAGTGAACACAGATTGAACACAAACACTCGCTCATTTCACTGTCATTTGGTCGCCATGTTTGCTATTTACGTCTTGATGTTACTTACTAGGTTTACCAACCTTTTTCACTAAAATACTCCACCTAAAAAGCCTTTAACGTCGCTATTTTTAATATAAATGACTTTTACCACAAAAGGACTTTCGTTTAAAATAGCGACGTTAAAGGTTTTGAAGTTTTTTTTGTTACTATAACAGCAAAAACTTGATGATTTTATTTTGGATTTTTTTATTATGTTCTTGTAAAGTTATTTGCAGTGAGCACAAAATCTCAGCAGGTAGGCCTAGGCCTCCTCGCTTCGTTTTTTCATGTTTTTTCTTTAGAAATTGTCGGTAAAAGTGGGTTTCCGCGTGTTTATTTTTAATTTACTAGTGATTTTGCATGGTTTTGAACAACAACAAAAAAATTGGTGCAAAATTAGCCATTCCGTCATACTACCCTTGTTCCTTTTTTTTGTTAGGCCTACTATAACAGCAAAGACGTGATGATTCTATTTTGGATTTTTTATCATGTTCTTGTAAGGTGATTTGCAGTGAGCACAACATCTCAGCAGGTATGTTTAGGACTGGGCCGCGTCACTCCTCGCTACGTTTTTTCATTGTTTTTTTTTTTTGGAAATTGTCGGTAATGGCCGGTTCACATAAAGTCATAAGAAGTCGTATGGTTTAGTCCGTCGTAGTCGTAAGAAAATAGCATGGGCAAGGATAGGACTGTCACAAGGTCTAGTCCGTCGCAGCATGTCGTAGCATGTCGTAGTCGTTGTCGTAAGAAGTTGCAAGGTTTCATCTTTCCCTACGACTTCTTACGACGAGCGAATCAGAGCTTGAAACGTCACTTACAACCGACCAATGAGATGATACCTACTCGAGTCAGTTGCGCTACTATGTTGAGAGTCAATTGAGAGACTACTTCCGGTTCCCGTTTCTACCAAGGTTTTACTTGGATGACGTCACATCCAAATGCCAAAGAGCTTCGACAATAAATGGCTCATCTTTACGCGAAGTTCTTTGTTAAAACCATTGCTTGGGACTGCTTGTGACTACGACTACGACTAGGACTAAACCATACGACTTCTAATGACATTATGTGAACCGGGCATAAAAGTGGGTTTCCGCGTGTTGTTTTTTAATTTGCTAGTGATTTCGCATGGTTTTGAACAACAACAAAAAGAATTGGTGCAAAATTAGCCATTCCTTCATACTACCCTTGTTCCAATTGCTCTAAGAAAGCAAAAAGTAAACAACCATTCGGTTTCAAGGTGACAGAAATGCAAAGTGCCACTTCAAATTCATGAGACAGTAAGGCCTAAGTGTGCAAAGAGAGAGGTAATCTATGGGTACGTTCCGAATGATGCTAAGGCTGCGTTCCAATGCTTCATTTTCACGCTAGTGTACTAGCGTAGTGGACTCATTTACCGGAAGTGAAGTCTATAGCAGGCGACCAAAGCTCCGATTTGGCTAGCAGGCTAGCAAACAGCAGACAGCAGGCGAAAGTATACACTACGAAGCCTACTAGCCTGCTAGCAAAATGGCGACCAGTAATTTCGCAGCCACAAACCTACAACTAGAAGCTACTTATGGAGTTAAAGTGTTATGAATTGATGATATTACGATAGTAAAATTGATTATAACAGCAAATACAAATACTTACATCCAGTCAAGCATTCTTTTCAATGGTTTCATGTGAAAAGTGAGGTTAGGGTTTGTTAAGCGAGCGAAGCGAGCGTTTCCATTTGACTCTGCCGGAAAAATTTGTCACTCGTTTTGTTTTTTTGTTTGTTTGTTTGTTTGTTTGTTTGTTTGTTTGTTTGTTTGTTTTTTTTTTGTTTGTATGTCTCGCCATAACGTTCGAACGGAGGCTCGGATCGAGTTGAAATTTTGACCATCCGCAAGCTTTGTTCTCGATTGAATGCCATTAGTTTTGTGGCAAAATCGTTCAAAAAGTTAAAAAGTTACATTAAAGTTAATCGAAAGTTTTTTTTTCAAACTAACCGGCGACAAAATCTGAGATAGCCAAATCATTTAGAATGTCCGTCCGGTCACGAATATGTTAATTTTAGTTTGATCCGATAAGTAGTGTAGATGGAAATTACATTATAACAAAAGTAACGTTGCCATGGCAACGAAAAGACGCGCGAAGTTTCTAATGCACTGCCACCTAGAAGTAATCAAAATACTTTCGAGGAAGCAGTCTATTATTTGTCACCAAAGAGTTTAGATATTTTTCCAATGAGTCAAGGACTCAAGGTCCTCTAGATGGCGGTGGATTTTATCCACAAAGTAAAGATTTACATACGGGTTTACCCAAATACCTTGGCAATAATAAATAATATCGGAAACATGGCCCTGTGGACAGCGAACGTCGCAAATTTTAAAATTTAAAAAAATGTGCATTGTGGGTCTAGCTATAGGCTATAGCACGTGCTCGCTTATCAACGCGTCCAACTGAGCGTTTCCTAGTTTATTGTTTATGTTTATTGTTAGGGTTGTTAATGACTTTTCTATCTGTTTAGGTAGCTGTGAGTAGCCACAGTAGGTAGACTTCAAAAGTGTATGCCCAAAGGTGTAAGTAGGTAGCAGTTAGCAGCTAGTGGCTAGACGGTAGTGGCTAGCAGGGCAAAGAAGCATTGGAACGCAGCCTTAACTTGCAGCTTGGGCGTGCCCAAAGCATTCTGTAAACACCGCCGCCATCACAACGCCCGTAATGCCCAATGTTAAACCTCGGGCATTTTGGGCATGTCTGGGTGTTGTAGGCGCGTGGGAGCATCATTCGGAACGTACCCTATTAGTCGTGTAATTTTGTTTGGAGAGAATGACAAAACGAAATACGAATAACAAAAGCCCTTAGGCAAAAAGCTTCGTCAGGCATTAGGCCTGTGTGTACATGGGCAGATAGGCTAGTCTAGACCTAGTCTGGGCCCTAGGCCCTATCCTACTAAAACATAGACATCGGCACAGAAACGGCCGGTTGTGACGCTTACGATACGTGAAACTATAATTACACCATTGATATTGAACCCCTTTTGGGTAGGTGTTCAATATCTTTTAATTACACATACCGTCTTGATGAAATGTTAGTTTGAAAGTTCGTTCAGTACATCAAACACGTAAATTTGCTAAAATACACAAGCTATTTCACTTTCGACGCGGCGGACGCACCTCCCATGACAGATATGACACTGCTGGCAACTTAACAACTGAAACTTTTCGTAGAAAAAGAATACTAGTAGCGAATCCTGTTAGCGGTTTATAAAACTATATTGATACGCCGGTAACTAGCTAAGTCGGTAAAAACGTTTCCACTACGGCCGGTAGGTGCTGTAACCTTGCGGCAATATGTCAAACTACTAGCACTTCTGACAACTAGCACTAGCAGAGTCGATAAAGCAGTTCACAATGCACGTCTAGGAGGTGCTGTAACCTTGCGGCAAAAATTCAAACTACCAGGGGAAATAACATAAATATAAATTATGTCAAACTGGCCAAAAGTAAATAGAATGATTGGGGTTGGCAGCACTGCCGCGAAGAACAACATGAAAAGGGATTGGATACACAAAGGCCGGGCGGCAGACACCTAACGATCTACCCTTAGGATAGATAAAATAACAAAAAAGTTTGCAACAAGTAAAACCATAGAGTAAAACAAGGTAAAGTTGTCTATATTTACATTTTATTTTTAAGACTCCTAATTTATGCATTATTTAAACTGTTCACTAATGACGTCACTAGAGCGTAGGCCTACGGCCTAGGCCTACCCCGGTTTTTGAGCGTAGGCCTACCTACACGATTTTATTTTATAGGCCTAGGGGCCTAGCCCTAGTAAAGGGCTTAGCCCTGGCCTAGGTAGGCCCTATGGCATGTGTAAACTTTAGCCTAGGCCTAGCTAGGCCTAGGCGGCCTGTGGGCCCCCCTTGCTTGCTAGGCGGCATTTTTTCCCTGGGGGGGTCCAAATTTTTTCAACAACGTTTTTTTGTGTTAAAAAAAAAAAAACTTCAAAACCTTTAACGTCGCTTTTTTAAAACGAAAGCCCTTTTGTCGTTTAAAGTACTTCATTTTTAAAATAGCAACTTTTAAAAGGTTTGTAGGTAGAGTTTTTTTTTTGAAAACGTTGAAAAAAATCGTTTTTGAAAATTGGACCCCCCAGGTAAAGAAGTCCCGCCTAGGCCCCTAGGTATGGCCCTCGATTCTCGTGGCCCTAGGCTAGGCTAGTAGGCTGGGGTTTTGGTATTTAATATAGTTCCAAATTTCATTGGCTAGGCTGGGCCCCATTATAAACCCAAGGGCTAGGGCTAGGGGCCTGGGCCCTTGGACGAGTACTGGGCCTACCCCAGACCCTGGGCCTACTGCTGTTGTTGTTTTTTATCACTTCTGCAGTTGATTTCTATTTGGTGGCAGACTTAATCCTTTTCGCTAGGCCCTACATTCTTTTTACTCCAGCTCCCCTCTTGCCTCAATCCTCATCTTCAATGCTTGCCCCCTGCCCCTCCCTTTGTTTTCCTCTTCCTTATCCATTCCGGGTATGTGTATGAGTGATTTTTTTTTTAAATTTAGCACACCCCTTTATTCCTTTTTCCCCCACGCCCCCCTCCCCCAGGACCATCCACCGACTATCGTTCTAGGCAAGTAGGAAAAACCCTTCCCCAAAAACCGTGCCCATTTTCCCCCTTTCAAATTTCCCCCCATGGTCCCCTCTTGCAATGTAGTTTCCCTTTCCTCAGGTCTCTGTGCATTCCGCCACCCTTCATGCTCTCGGATACCTAGCCTATACATTTTTTTCGGGTAGCCATCCTGTCTTCTCCCATTTCAAGTTTCTCCCATCCTTAATCCCTCACCCTCCCTCCCCCACTCTCATAGATCCCCCCCTTTTTTTCCATTTTCATCAAACAATTCCCTCCCTATCCTTCTCACTTTTAAAATCTCCCGGTGCTCTCCCCTTTAATGCTTTTATGCCCCCATCTCACAGCTTTGTAGGGTCCCATAGGCCACCGCTGCTCCATACTCCATCGTGGGCCAATGGGTTTTGTACGCCAGACCCCTGAGTTCTTTCCCTGTCCCCCTTTTAGAGTCCCCCATTACGAAAATTTTAAAAACCCATTCCCTTTTTTATCACTGTATTAATATGGTCATTCCATTTTAGCTGACAAAGGAACCCTATGCCAAGGTATTTTATTTTTTCTACCCTTTCTAGGGGATTCCCATGATGAGTACCCTCCCCCCTTTTTCCCTTGTTTTTTCCCCTGGTGAAACGGGTCCACTTGCATTTATTTAACGGCAAAACGAGGTTTCCATTCGATCTGCCGGAAAAAAAAAAAAAAAAAAAAGTCACTGGGTTTTTTTTTTTTTTTGTTTGTTTGTTTGTATGTCTAGCCCTAACTTCGAACGGAGGCTTGGACGAGTTAAATTTTGGGCCATCCGCAAGCTTTGTTCTCGATTGAATGCCATTAGTTTTTTTACAAAATCGTTCAAAAAATTTAAAAATTACATTAAAATTTAAACGAAAGTTTTTTTTTTTAAACTAAAAAAGGCGACAAAAATTTAGATAGCCAAATCATTTGAATGTCCCTCCGGGCACGAAAATTTTTAAATTTTTATAATTGATGCCGATAAGTAGTGTAGATGGAAATTACATTATAACAAAAGTAACGTTGCCATGGCAACGAAAAGACGCGCAAAGTTTCTAATGCCACTGCCTGTTAGGCAAAGTAAAGAATTGCACATTTATATAGATTAATTGTGGTTTATTGTATGAAAATGTTACAACGTTTTCTGCACTTCAAGGTGTGCTCACAGAAACAGGAAGAGAGGGGGATACAACGGAAATGGGAAGTTACAAACAAAGAATATACATCAAGGTGGCGGTGGAATATATACCGGCAAAATTCAAAAAGACATTTAGGTTATAAACACAAATAAATGTAACACCCTCACTTAATCTAATGACTTTTAAACATTTAAGTGACAACACAAGTTTAGGCATTTAGACCTATTCCTTTAACGCAACTGAGTGTCTTATCTTTTGACAGAGCTTTTGTAAGTATGTCTGCTGGCATTTTTTCCCCTGCCATGTACTTTACAATTACTTCACCCTGTTTCAGCCAACTCTCTGTACATAATGATATTTGACTGCAACATGTTTAGTTCTATTATGAAAAACAGGGTTTTCAACAAGTTTACCAGCACTCTGGTTATCATTAAAAATTGTTACCGTCCCTAAATCCTTTTGCAATTCTGATATTAATCCTTTTATGAAAGCAATATCTTTACATGCTTCACAAATTGCAATATATTCAGCTTCGGTTGAACTAAGTGCTACAGATTTTTGTTTCTTAGCTAACCAGCTTACTGGTCCATCATTGTATGTTAAATACAACCAGAATATGAGTGGCCGTCAATTACACAGTTTCCACGACCTGCATCTGCATATGCAACAAGTTTACCTTCTCCTTTAGTAAAACATAAACAATAATCTAGTGTTCCCTTTAAGTATCTTAGAACACGCTTCACTGCTTGAAAATGCTTCGTTCCATGACAGTTATTAAATTGACTTAAATAACTAATTGAAAAACTTATGTCAGGTCTTGTGCACACAGAAAGATACATTAACGCACCAATTATTTGTTGGTATTCACCATTCTTTTTACCGTCAACTTCTTTCTCAAGTTTTAAGTTTGCCTCCATCGGGGATCCTACAGCCTTACAACCCTCCATACCAAATCTAGCAAGAACTTCTTCTGCATACTTTGATTGATTTAGTTTGATTGTACCAGATTTTCTATCTCTGATCACCTTCATCCCCAAACATTCCTGCAATTCTCCTAGGTCCTTCATTTTGAAGCTGTGGCTGATTTGTTTTTTGAGTTCCTCAGTTTCTGACTTGTTATTAGAGAAAATGAAAAAATCATCAACATGAAGGCCTATTACAATGAGATTGGAATCCTGCTTCCTATCATCCCACACATGGATCATATTTTGATTTGACAAAATTAAGTTTCAACAAGAAAAGATTAATTTTAGCATTCCATGAACGTGCCGCCTGTTTAAGGCCATATATACCCTTTCTTTAGCTTACACACTTTATTTTCATAGCCTAGCTTAAGGAATTCTTCTGGCTGTTCCATATAGATTTCCTCATTCAACTCACCATTCAAAAAGCTGTGGTGATATCTACATGATCCATTTCAAGATCTAATTTTGCAGCTAGTCCGAACAAAATACGTATCGATGTTAATCGAATTACAGGTGCAAAGGTATCCAAGAATCTTCACCATATTTCTGAGAAAAGCCCCTGGCAACAAGCCTTGCCTTATGGCGTACAGAGCCATCTGTGCTAACCTTTCTTTAAAACCCATTTACATTTGACAACATTTTTATTAGTTGGACGGTCAACTAATTCCCCAGGTTTCATTATTGGTTAAAGCATGCATTTCCTCATTCATAGCTTGTTTCCATATATCTTTATCAGTACGCTCTAGAGCATCATTTACACATTGAGGATCTTGTTTGTTTATTACAACAAGATTATGGTTATCATTTTGAATTAAGAAAGAAAAACCTGCATATTCATAGTTTTCGTCCTTTAAAGGTTTTCTATGACTAGTCGGGTATCTATTTCCGAATAAAATTGGCTGCACAGGTTCCAAATCAAAACCTCTAAATTCCTCGACATCACTATTTTCCTCATGACTATCATTTGAAACATCACTAGAATTATCATTGTAAGATAATCTTTCCAAGTCATTTGCATTATCATCATCAGTCGATGGGATTGCACCCTGCTGTTGGATCTGTATGTTGGTAACAGGTTCAACTTCAGAGTTATGCTTACTGTCTGATTTTGATATTCCCATTTCCTGCAGCTGACTCTATGATTACAATATCACGAGCAAAAATCAAGGTTTTAGGATTGTCTGCGCGTACCAGACGATAACCCTTAGTAGTTTCGCCATACCCTACAAGGATGCATTCAACCAATTTTTTGTCGAGTTTTCTACGCTTTTCATCCGGAATATGAACTTGCGCTTTACTACCAAAAATTCGAAGGTGCGACACATCTATTTTTTCACCAGTCCAAACTTCCTCAGGAACAGCATTCTTTATTGCCGCAGTTGGACATCTATTCTTTATGTAAATAGAAGTGTTCATGGCCTCAGCCCAAAACTTCTTTTCTAAACCTGAATCAAATAGCATGCATCTAACACGCTCCATAAGAGTACGATTTGTGCGTTCCACTACTCCATTTTTTTTGGGAGTATGAGGGATAGTTTTTTGATGGACAATACCATTATTTTTTAAGTAATTTTCAAACTCATTACTGGTAAATTCCCCACCGTTATCGGTACGAATCACCTTTATAGACTTACCTGTATGCTTCTCGGTCATTGCTTTAAACTCTACAAATTTTGGAGTAAGCTTCACTTTTTTCCTTTAGCATATACCAAAAGTTTTACGACTGTAGTCGTCTACAAATATTAGACAATATCTAGAGCCGGACCAAGAGGGTTCTTCCATGGGACCCATTATGTCACCATGAATTAGTTCAAGCAAATCTTTTGCTCTTTTCCCCCCAGACTTTGGGAACTTGGTCACAGTCTGCTTACCTTCTAAACATACTGTACATGGATCTAAACATTCATTATCAAACATTATCCCCTTTTACAAGGCCTTGCTTGAGTGAGTTTAATCCCTTACGATTTAAGTGGCCTAATCGCCGATGCCATAATTCATGATCAGAAATAGGCTTACTTACTGCCAAAGCCCTCACTTGCTCTGTATTGTGTTCACTTTGATCTAATGTATAGATACCTCCTTTGAGAGTTCCAGTGAGTTCAGGTGCAACATCTAACGATATGAGATGTTCATCATACACCTTACACCCATGTTTATCAAATGTCACAACATATCCTTTTTCAGTTATTTTTGAAACAGATAAAAGATTTGTTGCCAAGTTAGGTACATGAATAACATTTTTAACAATCTTAGGAACTATTTCCTCGGAATCGGAACATTAAAGTTCGTGAGTATGTCGCCAACACCATTTGACGATATTTTACTGTTTTCGGCAACAGTAATATCCTGATTGCGAAAGTTAAAATCAGTCATCCATTCTTTATTTGGAGACATGTGACATGTTGCTCCCGAATCTAATACCCAAGATTCTTTTGACACGGAGGTCAAATGCTGAATCTGATAGCATAGTAGTAGGCTTATTTTTTGAAGCACCACTATTATTGCTACCACTAGTACCAGAATTATTTTTATTCCATTTACTATTATCATTAGTCTTAGAATTAGATGTTTGATTTTTCTTTCTATTAGGACAATCAGGACGTTTATGTCCTTCTTCATTGCATTCGTAACATACTACTTTATTAACAGTACCTGTAGGATTAGGCCTAGGCCCACTATTCACATTTTTTCCTCCAAGGTTTTTTCTTAGTAGTAGCACCATGAGACATCAATGCAGTCGAATTTTCATCGTGACCCTTTAGTACTCTGCGGGAACTTTCTTCAAGAAGAGCGATCTTGACTTCTTCGGAAGGCGGAGTCTTCTTTTTGTCCCGTGTCAACATCATGATGAGCGTTTCATAGGACTCGTCAACACCGTTCATGAGCACAAATGAAAGATATTTGTCCTCGATGGTCTCACCCATATCAATTAATTTTCGATGAATTGTGATGACACTGTTCACAAATTCTTCCATTGCCGAAAATTGGGACTGACGACTGTTAATAACCGTCTAGTCAGGTCAAAAACGTGACTCATACTTGACCCTTCATAAGCAGATTGTAGGCTATCCCATGCCATCTTGGATGAAGTCGCAGTTTGGACATGAACATAACAAGTGGATTGGACAGTCAGGCATATTTTGGCTAGTGCCTGTGCGTCCCTATCCTTGTTCTTGTCCGTTATAGGTTCACTGCCATCCACAAGATTCCATAGGCTCTCGAGCATTAGGCTCATTTTCATAGCAAATTTCCATGTTGAGTAATTTATTTGACCCTCTAGTTTCTCGATGGTAGGTACATGCGAAGAAACTGCTGGAAACGACATGTTTACGGTCGATTTCGCTACGAAAACTAACCTCACTTATGAATTCACAATCAAACTATCACAATTTACGAAGATAAAACGATTGTAGAACATGATATCTTACGTTAGTTTGCGTGTCTGTGCCCATAACCTGTTAGGCAAAGTAAAGAATTGCACATTTATATAGATTAATTGTGGTTTATTGTATGAAAAAGTTACAACGTTTTCTGCACGTCAAGTGTGCTCACAGAAAAGGAAGAGAGGGGGGGTACAACGAAATGGGAAGTTACAAACAAAGAATATACATCAAGGTGGCGGTGGAATATATACCGGCAAAATTCAAAAAGACATTAGGTTATAAAACACAATAAATGTAACACTGCCACCTAGAAGTAATCAAAATACTTTCGAGGAAGCAGTCTATTATTTGTCACCAAAGAGTTTAAACAGTTTTCCCAAGGAGTCAAGGTCCTCTAGATGGCGGTGGATTTTTATATTTATCCACAAAGTAAAGGTTTACACACGGGTTTACCCAAATACCTTGGCAATAATAAATAATACTGGAAACGCGAACGTCGTAATTTTAAAATTTAAAAAAATGTGCAATGTGGGTCTAGCTATAGCACGTGCTCGCTTATCAACGCGTCCAACAGAGCGTTTCCTAGTCTACATTTACACTACGTATATCACAGCACTCAATCCGAATTGACTCAAGTCGGTTCGAGTTCAATTCGGTTTGAGTCTCTTGATATACACACTCGATTCGCATTGAAGTCAATCCACTTTCCAAAGTGGACTGACATGAGTAAATTGCTTGATATACAGTTCAATACGGATTCAGAACTGTCTTAGAGATTTAGATTTCAGTGAATACCATTATTAGGCAGGCGGTGTACAATAAATGGCGTCTTGGAGGCTTTAATGAAGACATTAGGCTTTATATTTACGTAGCTGTAGGTAGAGATTCAAGTACATAGTATTTTCAAGTATTATTCATAGAATCTTGTTGGACAGTGGCGTTTCCTGGCATCAAATTCAGGTGGGGCAAATAGATTTAATTCATGTTTTTTACACACACATTTTTCTCGGAGAACTGCCTGGACCAACCTTTCGATTTGAATCCCACCAATGTTATTGATAAATGCTAAAACATTAATGTAGAAATACGAATAATTATAAGGAGAATGAATTTAACTTCACAAAGTGAATTCAAAAGTCGTAAAAGTACTTCGTCATTAAAAATAACGTTTTATCAATATCCCAGTTTGAATTTAAATCAGTCACAACATTTGAGTCCACATGTAAAATAGATGAAGAATATCGTTCCAATAACTACATTTAGTAATATTTTTGACATGCTGTCGATTACGCAAAGTATTTGCTTCGAATTTGTCCGCCCGTCAGTGTTTTACACGGGATGGGGTTAGGTCCGATTTGCCCCTCTTAGAACCGTACGAGGCGCGATCCGCTCGGTGTGGGCGTAGCTACACGTGCATGCTGAGGCATAGGGTGACTAGGGCTAGCCAGCGCTAGCCCCACGTGAAGTTCGTAGGAACGCTTCACGTGGATGCGGCGGTCGGTGCTGCTACGTAACGATATTTTTTCAACTACTCTTGACTCTAATAATTCTATTATTGGCGCGGTAATTGAATACGATTGTAACTTTATAAATAATTCAAGCAATTTTAAATGTTTTTTTTACTAGGTATTTGATTCTTTTGTGCCGTGCTAGAAATTGTTAGTGGGGCTCAGCCCCACCTGCCCCTATGCAGGAAACGCCACTGTTGTTGGATGAGCGTAGCGAGTGAAGCGAAGATTCCATTCTACTACACTAGAGAAAAAAATCCGGAATGTTTTTTTTTTTTTCTTTCTTTCTTTCTTTCTTTCTTTTTTTTTTTTGTATTTTTGTGTGTCTGTGAACACGATTCCGGCTAAACCGATACTCCGATTGCGATGGAATTTTATGGAGACCTTCGAAATCTCTGAACTTTGAACTGCACCGTAGGAAAAATCGATCAAAAAATTATTTCTCTTGAAAATCGCAATTTTACGATTTTTTTCGTTTTTCTTTTTTGTTTTTGTTTGTATTTTTGTGTGTTTGTTAACACGATTCCGGCTAAACCAATACTCCAATTGCGATGAAATTTTCTGGAGACCTTTGAAATCTTTGAACTTAGAACTGCCACGTTTTTGGGTACAATCGAAGAAATATTTCTCATGAATATCGTACTTTTACGATTTTTTTCGATTTTTAGTGCGATATTTTCGTGACATTAGGGCCGATTCTGACCAGAGGGGTGGGGCTACAACGTTCATATTTTACATGGGACATTAAGGTAATGGTGATGTATTGCTTTCTGAAAGAAAAATTTGAAAAAGTTTGCTAGAATCCACGGTACCTATAAAGGTTTTAATATGTTTTTTTTAGGTTTATTGGATGAGCGTAGCGAGCGAAGCGAAGATTCCATTTCACTACACTGGAGAAAAAAATCAGGAATGTTTTTTTTTCTTTCTTTCTTTTTTTTGTATTTTTGTGTGTCTGTGAACACGATTCCGGCTAAACCGATACTCCGATTGCGATGAAATTTTATGGAGACGTTCGAAATCTATGAACTTAGAACTGCACTGTACGCAAAATCGATCAAAAAATTATTTCTCTTAAAAATCGCAATTCTATGATTTTTTTTCGTTTTTGTTTTTTGTTTTTGTTTGTATTTTTGTGTGTTTGTTAACACGATTCCGACTAAACCGATACTCCGATTCCGATGAAATTTTCAGGAGACCTTTTAAATCTCTGAACTTAGAACAACCACTTTTTTAGCGCAATCGAAAAATTATTTCTCATGAAAATCGCTTCTTTACGATTTTTTTTGTTTTTCTTGTTTTTCTGTTTGTATTTTTGAGTGTTTGTTAACACGATTCCGGCTAAACCGATATTCCAATTGCGATGAAATTTTTTGGGGACCTTCGAGATCTCTAAACTTAGACCTGCCACGTTTTTGGGTACAATCGACAAAATATTTCTCATGAATATCGTACTTTTACGATTTTTTTCGATTTTTAGTGCAATATTTTCGTGACATTAGGGCCGATTCTGACCAGACGGGTGGGGCTACAGCGTTCATATTTTACATGGGACATTAAGGTAATGGTGATGTATTGCTTTCTGAAAGAAAAATTTGAAAAAGTTTGCTAGAATCCACGGAATAAAGGTTTTAATATGGATTTTTTGAGGTTTATAATAACAATTAACAGGTAACAATAGAAACTTGACAACAATCACCTTCAATGCATTCACAAAGCAATTGCAAAGGAAAAGTGGTCCCACGCAAAGTAAAATCTTACAAAAACGCTCATCCATCAACGCGGCGGGACTTTAGCGTTTTCCTAGTTGATAGTTTAAATTCGAATTCGTATTTCTTTTTTGTACGTAACTACGTAACAGCACCTTTTTTTCTCTTAGATTGTGAAGATATTCAGCTATGCTAGGCCCATCCCACTCCAAATTGCGCAATAGGCTATGGGTGTTCAAGGACGCGCGCATTGTTTGAACTTTGAAGAATGCTTTAAAAGGGCACTTTTTGACCTGCTGATTGTAAATATTGTAGCCTAACTTAATTTTTTTTTTATCGTTTTTTTTTTTTAAAGAACCGGTTCCGGGGCGGAGGAACCGGTTCGGACTTTTTGGACTCGATGTCATCACTATTTTAAATATAAAGGACTTTCAAAAAACCTTGTAGGCCTAGTGTTGCATGATTGCATAATACTAGGAAAACGCTAAAGTCCCGTCACGTTGATGGATGAGCGTTTTTGTAAGTTTTTAGTTTGCGTGGGACCACTCCACCTTTGCAAGTGCTTTTTGAATGCATTGTAGGTGATTGATGTCATGTTTCTATAGTTATTTGTTAATTATTATTATTTTCCTCTAAAAACTTAGGCCTATATTACAACTTTTATTTCTATGGACTGGTTTACTTTTTCGACTTTTTCTTTCAAAACCATAACCATAACATAACATCACCATAACCTTAATGTCCATATAAAATATGAACGTTGAAGCTCCACTTCTTTGGTCATAATTGGCCCAAACATCACGAAAATGTCGTGAAAAAAATCGAAACAAAATCGTAAAAGTACGATTTCAATGAGAAATATTTCTTCAAATGTCCCTAAAATCGAAACATATCTAATTCTAATGATTTCAAACGTTCCCATAAAGTTTCATCAAGATCGGAGTAGCCGTTTGCCCGGTCGCGAGCCAAATATCACGGAAATATCGCATTAAAAATCGAAAAAATCGTAAAAGTACGATATTCATGAGAAATATTTCTTCGATTGTACCCAAAAACGTAGCAAGTCTAAGTTCAGAGATTTCGAAGGTCCCCTCCAATTTTCATCAAGATCGCATATGCCGTTTGCCCGGTAAAGAGCGAACAAACAGACAAAAATACAAAAAAAAAACACGAGCTAATTTTTTGGGGGGGTCAGTGAAATTGAAGTCTTCGCTTCGCTCGCTACGCTCATCCAATTACATTTTTTATTTATTAATACAGTAGCCATACAGTGCGTTCACACAACTTTGTTTTAGTCTTAAGAAATTGTTATTGCTATAAGGAATCCGATATCCTGATTGGTTAGTGTTTCAGTGGCCTGTCATAATGAAGTTACTCCTTTTCATTGGTCGTCCAAAGGATTATTGACGTCTGATTGGTCCGTCGTAAGAATTTTGTTTTTGTTAGCCTATAACAAATTTCTTAAGACTAAAACAATAGGCCTAACCATTTAACACGTATAGGGTGACCATAATCCTAAAAGTAAAAACCGGGACACATGTACTTTCGTTTTGTATGGACTTGCGTGGGCTAACCGGGGTCTGGGGCAAAGCCCCAGCCGCCGGAGGCGGAAAATTTTTGGGGTAATTTTTCCCCCAAGATAGCCTGTAGTGAGATCTGAGACAGGTTTGGGTTGGGGGTTGGCCTTTGCTTTGAGAGTGTGGTGCAAGTAGAAAAGTCAGGTCCCAGCAAATGATAAATAGTCCTTTCTTAATGAAGTGCCACTCGGCCGAATATTTTTCTTGAAACGAACATTTCCGTTTCGGTTTCGGCATAATGCTTCCTACTCACACGGCACAATATCACTGACAGTTACAACACAACCGAACAGTAGCTCAATCAGAGCGAGACTGACGAAAGTCACGAAACAACCCCGCGTGCACTGCACAGTAGGATAGCCTCTGCCTAGGCTGTCTCAAGGTTGCAACTTGCTTCTCGAGAGTGGAGTGGGTTGGGCCGTTGGGCGGGCGGCGAGCGCGGCCTCTTTGGTCGCGTCTCGCGTTGCAAGAATACTCTGTTGTCTGCTGCGCGAGTGGTTACTTTTAAAAAAGAACGGCGCTTCGCGCTCAAAGAATACTGAAAAGTGAAAATTAACGAATTTTCACGGAAAATAGGAGATTTTATTTGTTGTGACAAATCCGGGACAAAAAGGTGTCCCGAAAGCATTTTTCGGGACACCGGGACGAGAGGTTGAATTCCGGGACAATCCCGGTTTTCCGGGACGGATGGTCACCCTAAACACGTATGCCCTATCCCCTTATAACAAACCAATTAGTGTGAACGTGGCCTAACAAAATAATACAAAACGTTGGAATACAATAGGCCTATAAAATTAGTTAGGCCTACATAAAGATGACTAGGCCTATAAAAATAATATTAACATAAATGTATGAGTGGTGTTGTGTACTAGGAAAACGCTTAAGTCCCGCCGCGTTGTTGGATGAGCGTAATTGGTGCATTGAGCTGCCATGTGTTATGCGAATTTTCTGTTGTTCTGTGAAAAAATTATTACTAAGTTCAAATTTTGTTTTAATTAAAATAAATTAAATAAAAAATAAACTTAAATTTTAATTTCTTTAATTAATCGTAATTTTTTAAAAATAAAAAAATCGAATAATTGTGATTTTTATAAGAAATTATTATTCGATTGCGCTCAAATTTCACACGAATAAATAAATTAATAAAATTAAGGTTCTGTGAAAAACTTATTACAATAGAATCAAGCATGTAGGTGTAATTAAGTAAAACAATTGTTTTAAAAAAGAAAAAAAAGAAAAAATTTCTATTTTCATGAAAAATAATTTTTCGATTGCGCTTATATTTCACACGAATATATTAATTCATAAAACTAGGAAAACGCTTAAGTCCCGCCGCGTTGTTGGATGAGCGTAATTGGTGCATTGAGCTGCCATGTGTTACGCGGATTTTCTGTTGTTCTGTGAAAAAATCATTACTTAGTTCAAGATTTTTTTTTTAATTAAATAAAATTTAAAAAAAATTAATTTAATTTTTTTTAATTCATCGTAATTTAAAAAAAATAAAAAAATCGTAAAATTGCAATTTTCATAAGAAATAATTATTCGATTGCGCTCAAATTTAACACGAGTACATTAATTCATGAAATTAAGGTTCTGTGAAAAAATCATTACAATAGGATAAAGCATGTAGGTGTTATAAGTCAAAGAATTGTTTTAAAAAAGAAAAAAACCCGTAAAATTTCGATTTTCATGAGAATAAATTTTTCGATTACGCTCAAATTTCACACGAATATCTTAATTCATAAAATTAAGGTTCTGTGAAAAAATCATTACAATCGAATAAAGCATGTAGGTGTTAGAGCTCGAAGAAATTTTTTAAAAATCGAAAAAAATCGTAAAATTGCGTTTTTTATAAGAAAAATTTTCCCGATTGCGCTCAAAACGTGGCAATTCTAAGTTCAGAGATTTCGAAGACGTCCATAAAATTTCATCGCAATCGGAGTATCGGTTTAGCCGGAATCGTGTTAACAGACACACAAAAATACAAAAAGAAAGAAAAAAAAAAAACATTCCGGATTTTTTTCTCCAGTGTAGTGAAATGGAATCTTCGCTTCGCTCGCTACGCTCATCCAATTAAGTTTCTGTGAAAAAATCATTAAAATCGGATAAAGCATGTAGTTGTTATAAGTAAAATAAATTTTCAAAAAATCGAAAAAAATCGTAAAATTGCGATTTTCATGAGAAATAATTTTTCGATTGCGCTCAAAAACGTGGCAGTTCTAAGTTCAGAGATTTCGAAGGTCTCCATAAAATTTCATCGCAATTGGAGTATCGGTTTAGCCGGAATCGTGTTAACAGACAGACAAAAATACAGAAAGAAAGAAAGAAAAAAAGAAAAAAAAACATTCCGGATTTTTTTCTGTAGTGTAGTGGAATGGAGTCTTCGCTTCGCTCGCTACGCTCATCCAAAAATACCAATAAATAAATTTTATTAGAGTCTATCCACTCAGTTATATAACTGATTTTCAGTTGAGGACTTTAAGGCTGTGTGTCGTCCGTTTCTCAAACAAAACAAATGTCCCAGTTTTTTTTTTTTGCTGGATATCAAACAGTCGACACGTAAGATATGGGTATCAACACCTTCAGAATTTTATACCCTTTCTTGTGAACAATATAAATTTTATCTTACTCAAATAGTATATTTGGAACCATGTGAAAGGTTTGGTGATGCGTAGTGCCTTATGGTTTTTTTTCAAGGTTTTGATCGAATTTTTTATCATATTAAGCTTTAAAAAAACACGCAAATGCGTCAACATGTCCTTTAAGCGATCGAATGGTCGAAATGTCAATAATTGTTTTATTTCGCTAAAAAAAGGTCATAAACGTTTTTGCGTCGACCTACGGACAGTGTCCCCACGCGGCGGAGATACCGTGAACTTCTTGAGCCAAGCGCTGCGAGATTCTTGCGATCGGGGAAAGCGTACCCGCAAGGCATAGAACTACGGCGGCGAAGGGTAACAAAAGACTTTTGTCACAGCAAACTCATTCATTCTAAACCACCTGCAAAGAAAGACGAACTCCAAAATTGCGACGTAGAAACAATATCCTGTCGACCTAAAACATCCGCACTCACTACAAAATGTTGTTTATTAGTTACCACTTACCATACATACTCAAACAAAAGCAATAATGAACATACGATAAGCGAAAATATTAAATCACATGTATGTATATTTTGTGTTGTACTTTCACGACTCGATACAATTGAATACAAATATTTTTTCTCATTAACGGTAAATAAAATTAATTATTCAAAGATAATAATGTAATTAATAACATTGATTGTAATTTTATGGTTATAACTAGGGATTTAAAAGGTACCAATTTTTCCGGAAATTTTGGAAAAAAACCGTGTTTTTTCCCGTTTTTTTCCGGGCACGTCGGAAAAATAGGAAAAAAAGGAAAAAATGAAAAAATTGGTTTTAAGGTGCATAGGATAAATAAAATTGATATGAATGTAGTAATGATTATTTTTATCAATAAGGTAGCCCAATTACATATCTCACAGTTTTTAATTCATTATTTTAATAGTAAAATGTAAGGTAAATGCCTTAGTTGTTCTTGTTAGGTTAGACTAAAATTATGATTGGAATTCTCATTTCAAAGACAGTTTTGTGACCATATTGTAAAGTAATAGGGCATGCCGTGGGAGGGACTAAAGCTTAACATAGTATATCTATAAACAGGAGTCAAATTAATGCTCGCCCGAGGCTAGTGAAACTTTGCTCGCGCTAGTAAAAATCTAATTACTCTAGTCCGACAGGCGAGTACTTTTTCCAGAGTTCCCAATTGCCGTTCAAAAAATCTCAATATTTCGCAACAATAACTTAACGAGTTTCCAGTAGTAGTGCACTACCTAGTATGGAAAATCGTTGTAAATATGCAAACAAAATAAAAAATCGCTTAATTTAGGATTATTAATATTACGGTTAAAATTCGTTTCCGGTCGCTCCCTAGTCCCCCCTACACATAAGTCAAACCCGGCAAATATTGTGACTTAAAACATTCACATATACCCTATTATTGTTTTACATCAATATAACCTATTTGATTGCCGACTGTAAAAATGCTCTTGGGCTAGAGGACTATTGTTGCCATTAGCCCGAAGTGCTAGTTGCAAAAAAAGTTAATTTCGACCCCTGGCTATAAATAGTAATAATTGCAAGGGATTTTGGAAAATGCTAGATGTAGTATTGCTGCCATTTTGCTGTCATTTATAAACATCAATAGTAAACACGCGTACGTAAACACATGAAAATAAACTAACAATAATAATCTTAATTTATAATTTACCATAAAGATGCCATTAATCTAAAATGAACAGAACTACGAGGAAGTATAAACTTTATGAAAAGTAAAGAAAATTCAATTTTTCCCAATTTTTCCGGAAAAAAACGGGAAAATATCCGGTTTTTTCCTCGACTTCAATTTTTCCGGAAAATTTCGAACCCTAGTTATAACTAGGTTAGCCTACTGACAAAATAAAATAATAAAAACTCTCATTCTCCCTGGCCGATAGCTATAATTTGGGTGTTGGTAGTTCTCTGTAGTTCAATAATTAAAACACAGGAGATTCTGAATTAATTATTGTTTTTAAGAGGGTTTTTGCTTCAAAAAGCACCTAAGGCCAACTAAACCCAGACCTTTCGAGTCTTGGGACATTCCTTGTAAACAGACCTATCCGTTTACACAATTTATATTATTCATTTAGGGGCATAAATAAATTAAAATCGCACCAATGTCGTTTATAATGATATGATATCAGTCGTGATGTCTGGGCGTGATAACTATTTTGCCTTTACAAATGGAGCAATTTAGGGCAACGGTACAACGCAAACCTTTATTTCTTCGTTTCTGCATTGTATATACTAAAATTTAGCTATAAACAAAAATAAAATAAAAATTATCGATAATCAAAAGGGTGACTACATTATCTATCAGAAATATTGAACGATGATATTTTAAAAATGATAAAATAAAATGAATATGAGGAGTTTGTAAACGGTGACTTTGGAGCCGTCCTAGCAACGAAGCACATAATAAATTTCAGAGTTGTTCTGAATCGGCCTTGTTGATTCTGGCGTTGATTCGCGGGTGTTCGCACTGTCCATACCACTGATTGCTATATTTCCTATTAAAAATATCGATCTTTGGTTGGTTATCGCTCACTCGTCGATTTCGTCGGGGCCTGCAGGGTTGGCTTGGTCGCTTTGATTTAAAGTCCCCCACTGAAAATCAGTTATACAACTGAGTGGGTAGACTCTAAATAAAATTTATTATTTATTATTATTATTTATGCCCTTTTACCGGTCGATGATGTGATCGAGATTGAAAGTCTCAAAAAGGAAACCAAATATTTCCTCTAAAGCTGGTTGTGAATTCTAATTGAACCTCCGTGCCCCGTCTGGGCCCGGGGTAGAATTGGCCCAGAGCATGGCTCTGCTAATCGTAAAAGGCGATACAAGAGAAAAAGTCCACCTCGCAAACATCAGCTAGTAAGCGGGGAGTATATTACTCCTCGAACCTAGAGGCGAGCTCTGGCAATCGTCGTCGGGGACCTTGCCCCCTTCCCTTGACGACCCCCCGGCGACGATGACAATGACACAACGAACGATGACAAAGACGATGACGACCGCGACGTGAGAAACCCCCCTTCCTCCCCTTACCCGTGGCTGGTTCTGACCAGCATGGGCCCCTCCTCCCCCCCCCCCCCCTTAGGCTAGAGTGGTGCATTATGACCTAACGGTTGACGCGTCCTTAATCCAAATAAACAAAAAATCCATGATCGTGGAAAGTCAAATATATCGATCACACAAGACACCTTATTGACTATCGGAGGCATGGCAGTGCGCATAAGATAAGGGTGGACAATATCAGTATGACAATAAAACAATAAAACCACCACCCCAGTTGGGCACAGAATGCGCTTGAAGGAGTGAGAGACTCCTATAAGTAATGCAAACTATCAGTAGGCCTATGTGTTTTTACAATAATAATATGACACATTTTTGGAGAAAAAAAGAAGATAGTCATTTCAATAATATTTTCGTTGTCGATTATCAAAAAGTTATTGAATATTGATCATCGGAAGATAATATAAATTATCGTCGTGTGCACCCCTACTATTATCATTGTTTGGCCTATTGATGTTTTAGGATTAAAAAATGCCAATTGAACATTAATTTACAAACCAAACAAATAGTCAACAAACAATATTTTTTTTAAAGTGCTCTCTATCTATACTAACTCCAGCACGAAAAAGGTATTTGGATTATGTGGATTAAGTACGCGTCAACCGTTAGGTCATAATGCACCACTCTAGCCTAGGGGGGGGGGGGGGGCATGCTGGTCAGAACCAGCCACAGGTAGGAGGAGGAAGGGGGGTTTCTCACGTCGCAGTCGTCATCGTCTTTGTCATCGTTCGTTGTGTCATTGTCATCGTCACCGGGGGGTCGTCAAGGGAAGGGAGCAAGTTCCCCGACGACGATTGCCAGAGCTCGCCTCTAGATTCGGGGAGTAAGATACTCCGCTCTTTCTAGCTGATGTTTGCGAGGTGGACTTTTTCTCTTGAATCGCCTTGTACGATTAGCAGAGCCATGCTCTGGACCAATTCTACCCCGGGCCCAGACGGGGACACGAAAAAGGGAGATCAATCACTACCAAGACGTTTCCAATGATAGGAAAAACTTCTTCGACATTTTCTCCGATCAAGTTGTATCACAAGAGATGAGTCCCCCCTCCCACCTTTGACAATGAGTCCCTGGGGCTAGGGTGTGGTTGCAGGTAGGTCCAAAGTATGTGGTACCCTGGAACACAAGTTCGAATCCCGCACAATGTAGGCGTGTGTTTGTGTGCTTAGCATTCATCCGCAACCGTCACAACTTATCTTTTTGAAGATTGTTGTTGTTGTTGTTGTGTTGTTGTTGTTGTTTGTACTGGAAACACAGTGATTAGGAAACGTTCAAAACGTTCAGGGTTAGGATTGCTAGCAGAGACACATAGGTCAAATGTCTTGCGCGTCTGCAGTGCTACCTCTATCGGAAAAAAAGAATTGAGCGAATTTAATAAGAAACAAAATTCATATACTGTTCACAATCTACTTTCAAAGTCATCACGAATGTGAGGACTTTCGATGCAAATAAAAAGAAGTATCAAAGTAAGAGTTCTTGTAACACCCTGTGAGTAGAAATAAATTCACTCTTTTTGGGATGACTCTTCTTTGTTGATAGAGAGATCACAAAATGATGGAATTTTTATATGAAATATTGATTTCAGTCACAATCATCTCACAAATCAGTAATCATTCACTAAGTGTGGTGTCCGACTTTGTGAGCTGGTGACCAAAATAAACACCACTCCGAGAGCTCCTATGTTTACTGGGTATGAGTAAATGAATCTATATATAAAATTAAGAATCAATTTTATATGATTAATTTGTTACCAAAGTTAATACGAATTTAAACCAACACCAATGATACGTACGAATATGCTGCAATACATATTTTGAATGTTAAACAAATAAATAAATTCGTAATTACAGTCTACCCACTCATTCACACAATTGATTTTCAGGGGGGGGGGACATAAACCAAAGTGACCAAGCCAACCCTGTAGGCCCCGACGCAATCGACGAGTGAGCGATAAAAAACAAAGATCGATATTTTTTTATGAGGAAATATCGCAATCAGTGGTAATGTATGGACAGTGCGAAAATTCGGACTATCTAATTACAAAGTTTTGAGCTGTTCTGTGTCATTTTCTTGTTTTGCGAATAACAAATCTATACCTATAAAATATAATGGTAAACTTTCCTGTGCATGCCTGAACAGAAAAGGAAATTCAAAAAATATATTTTTATCTGTGATTCCATTTTTTTCATTCCCTATACTAGAAACCAACTTCAGTGTCAATGTCCACACTCAATTGTAAAGAGGCTAAAATCAATTAAATCAGGGCGGATAAGGGGGCGGTGGGGCGATTGCCCCTTTATCACTATGAGATTCCAAATATAATTTCACAGGAATTTTGCCATCACCTATTATGCCATTTTCGATTTTTTAAACGTGTTTTAGGCCTCCAAAAGTTGTAAATTCGTAAATTTCCTCGCCTTCGGCAATAAGTGACACTAACGGCTAGGACTTTCAAACAGGCCCTGGTTTTGTAAAATCAAACTCCATCCCCATATACGTAGATAGTTTTGTTTTTTAATACTAGGAAGCTTCGCAAACTCTTCTTCAGGCGCGTTGTTGGATGAGCGTAATTGGTGCATGCATGCATGCGGATTTTCTGTTGTTCTGTGAAAAAATCATTACAAAGTCGATTTTTAAAAAAATTAAATTAAATTAAATAAAAAAATTAACTTTAATTTTTAAATTTTTAATTAATCGCAATTTAAGAAAAGAAAAAAAATCGTAAAATTGCAATTTTCATAAGAAATATTTATTCGATTGCGCTCAAATTTAACACGAATATGTTAATTCATGAAATTAAGGTTCTGTGAAAAAATCATTACAATAGGATAAAGCATCTAGGTGTTATAAGTTAAAGAACTGTTTTAAAAAAGAAAAAACCCGTAAAATTTTGATATTCATGAGAAATAATTTTTCGATTGCGCTCAAATTTCACACGAATATCTAAATTCATAAAATTAAGGTTCTGTGAAAAAATCATTAAAATCGGATGAAGCATAATATAGGTGTTAGTCGAAGAAATTTAAAAAAAATCGATAAAAATCGTAAAATTGCGATTTTCATGGGAAATAATTTTCCGATTGCGCTCAAAAACGTGGCAGTTCTAAGTTCAGAGATTTCGAAGGCCTTTAAAAAATTTCATCGCATTTGGAGTATCGGTTTATCCGGAATCGTGTTAACAAACACACAAAAATACTGAAAAAAAGAAAGAAAGAAAAAAAAATTCCAGATTTTTTTCTCCAGTGTAGTGGAATGGAATCTTCGCTTCGCTCGCTACGCTCATCCAATGACAATCTTTGAGAAAAAACAAAAAAACTTCCCACACACCCCTGAATCAGGGCTAGATCCGCCACTGAACAAAATGTACTTAAATCATCACAATTACAAAGGCTAATTTGCATAGAAATGCCAATGAAATATTTCAGAACCCCTCGGAATTTAGAAAACCCGGCGACCCTGTTTCTGGGTATTCGCGCGACGTGTAATAAATAAATATCAACCATTATATTTTATCTATCACGATGCGAACTATATTACGTTCAAACTTGGTATTGCTTTGCTTCATGCATACGTTTAAGTATATCTAAGTATATTTATTTAATATATATATATAATTGCTGCTTTGCATTTTTGTAGATGTAGATTTATTAGCTTCTTTTAGTACGGTAGTTATAATGTTATCTAGGATAGGACTATAGGCCTAAATAAAAGATTCGAGTTGTCATGTGTTGTGTAAGTGTAATTATTGTATTTCATTTGCTGCTGTTGAATTACATTCATAAAAATGTAGACTACGACCAATCGACTATAGTAAGATGACACAAATAACAAGTAAGAACCGAATAAAAAAATAAACGAATAACCGCATAAGAGAATTATAAACTCCCGTAGGAATCCATCATCGGATTCACTGCCGCGTCAATTTGAATGTATTGTTTTTATAACTGTGATCGCAATAATTAATCTTACGACATAAACTAATGAAATAATAGAAGTTCACTTATGGGGTTTGTAATTGAAAAACAAACTTGTCCACGAGAAAGTGACCATTGAAGAAGTGTTGGTTTTTATGTTTATATTATGCCTAGTTGGTGGATCTAGTCAATTGAACCATAATCAATACAATAACAGGTGACTGGGTATCCTGAAAACTATTACAACAAAGACTACTTCCGACCCGAGGCCACTCGCCACCCTCAACCTGCCCCAATAACAAAGAAAACTTGTTTTGGCGGCAGGACCATGATTCCTACTCTGTCACTCATAGAGCCGGGGACCAGACTATATCTGTCTCGCTCCCTCCAACAGTATGTCCTATGTCCAGATTCGGGGAGAAAATGTGCGTGGTTTCCCTTCAACGTCCAACCTCAGACTGAATACAACCCTTTGCGGAGCAGGTATATAAAGGATCTCGACGAGCTATTCGAAACGCCCCACCTTAAATCAAAGCGACCAAGCCAACCCTGTAGGCCCCGACGCAATTTATGCAATGTAGGCCTATGTTTGATTGTTTGAGTGTAGGCCTATGATTGTGTTAGTGAATGTGTAAATATAAATTGTGAGTGCATGAAGGAGTGACTGAAGACATTAGTGAAGCTAATTATCAGTTATTTCTTAAATTACTTGATGATGAAAGTGATGAATATTACTATTGTGCAAATCTAAATTAGGCCGGTTCAATTACAAAACAAAATAATATTGTTATAATAAGTAGACTGTAACCTTATCAAACAGGAATACTTGTAGTTGTGCACATCAATGCGGCTGGGGGGAAGATGAAACAGTTAATGAATTCGTCAAGCAAGTTATTAGCAATTTTATAGTTCAAGTTCAAGTTTTTATTGATCCGTTGATCTATACATAGTACAAATATGGATGTCGTCAAGTACAAATATGGATGTCGTTAAGTAGAACAATGTCCATAAATTTCCTCTGGCTTTCAAGACTTAGCTTAGGGCTACTGTCAGAACACATACCCAGATAATTTACTCTGTGGTATTCCGTTTTAGCCTTGAAGCATTGAAGCATTGAAGCACAAGTGTTTGAAATATCGTTGTTGTATGGTACTCTCTCTATAGCCCTAATAGCAATTTTTGTGACATGATTTGGGTTCCAATCCAAATTTGGGAATTTTCAACTTGAGGCCTGACTAGAGTTATGTAGGCCTAAAGGAGGCGTAATTTTCGTTCACTGAAGGTGTCTACACAGTTTCGATTTATGAATCCTAACATTTTTGTGCTTTCTGAACTTTTTTGATAGGGTCTAGCCCTATGTTGGTTAAATGACAAATTTGTGGCAAACGTAATTCCAAGATCTCTAATTTCAGTCACACGTTGAAGGACAGAACTATTTACACAGTAATTGAAATGTAACTGTTTCCTTTTGTTTGTAAAGGATATGGTGAAGCATTTTGATGCAATAACATTCAATAACCACGTAAGACACCATACTGACAGCGAGTCAAGATCAAGTTGAAGTCTGAAGTAGTCCGTTTGATCCTTGACAGGGAGGTATAGTTTCTGGTCATCAGCATACAACAGACATTTTGCACTCTTGATTTGCAATGGAAGGTCATTTACAATGAGGGTAAATATAAGTGGTCCAAGAATCGATCCCTATGGCACTCCGGATGTTACAAAAATGAATGAAGATTAGCTTGCGTCAATACCAACCAATTTCTTTCTACTAGTAAGATAGTCTTGTAGAAGTTCTATATCTTTCCACAGATACAAAAGCTTTCTACTTTCTAGCTTATGCACAAGAAACCGATGGTCTACTGTATCAAAAGCTTTGCCTATAAAATCAATGTAGACTACATCAACTTGTACTTTTTTGTTCGTGCAATCAGCAATCTTTTTTGCTGTGTTGATTGACATTTATGTTTATTTATTTATTTATTTATTTATTTATTTAACGTCTATCCTATTCAGTTATAAAAACTGATTTACAAAGGAGGACAACTAAATAAATCTAATTACATAGATGCAGAAACAACAATAAATTACATTTTCGTAAATATTTGAAATAGTAGCATTACAACAACAATGCATTTAACACAAGAATTTTGGTAACAAATTGAATGATATTATATGCATTTAATGAATGAATCAAATATAAAAAAGGGTGGAGAATGAAAAGAAAAGAAAAGAAAAGAAAAGAAAAAAAAAAAAAAAAAACATTAAAAAAGAAAAACAAAAAGAAAAAAACTGATTTATTAGACGATCCCACTCAAACGAATATGAGGTTTGCCAAAAATCAGGAACAGCAAATCAGGGAGTATAATCAAACTTTCGCGGAAGAAACCACCGAACGCGAAATCTTTATTCTTGGGTTCAATCTTCATTTTTGTGTTCAAATCTTGACTCATATATATAATTATATCAGATATATAATTATTTAAAAAATTTCATGTCAAACTGATCACAGCAATGATACAGGACACCTAAATCAAGTTGCAAGCTCCATCAGTGGGCGGCAACCAGACAATCTAGGCAGAAAAATATAGTTGAAAATACATTGTTTATATCATAATCAAAGCAATAATGAACAAACAAAGAGAAAAGCAAAATCAATTATAAGAGCTTATGAAGGTAAATTAACATTACACAAACACACAGACAATAACTTACAAATAAATAGTAAAAATCAATTTTTTGCTCTTTGATTCATTATCATTGCTTCAATTTTACTTTTAAATTGTACAATTCCTAGATCAGTAAACTGGCTTCTAATATCATAAGAAATTGAATTCCAATAGGATACGCCTCTGTACATAAATGACTTTCTAAATGCTTCAGAATTTAATCTAGGAACTTCCAATGAGTTTATTAAAGTAGAATTTCTATCACGATCAACAATTTTAAAAATATTGGGTAGAATACCTAAAAACATACCTTTCAATACTGTGTATGTATTTACCAGCACGCTATACTTCATCCTCTCCTCAATCGTGAAACAATCAGACTGCAAATCTTGGTTCAAGGGAAATGAATCAAACAGATGGTCAATTCTCTTCTGGAGTACAACATACTCAGTAGAAGGTCTTACTGCCCAAACCACTAAGCAATAATCAATAACAGAGTGAATATAAGAATCTACAAGTAACCTCAACATTCTCTCGGTTACAAACCTCTTCATTCTACTTATAATTCCAATTGCTGATGATACTTTATTACACACATATTCATAATGTTTCTTAAAATTTAAATTACAATCTAAGAAAACTCCAAGATATTTAAATTCATACACTCTAGAAATTAACTTACCATTACAATTTAACGTCAAATGAATATCATTCATGCTTCTATCATTAGCCTTATGAAAAATCATAAAATTTGTTTTGCTATAATTAATATCAAGTTCCTGAGTTTTAAACCAATCATCCATCCTCTTTAGAACTTCTTGAAGACGTCTTACGATCTCTTCGACATCCACACCTTCTAAATAAAAGACCAAGTCATCAGCATATAAGATATAATTGATGCCTCCCATTATAGTAGATATATCATCTATATAAAGAATAAATAACAGGGGTCCTAATATTGATCCTTGGGGTACTCCACAAAATATATGAATACTTTTGAACTATATTTTGCAAGATTATAAACATTTTTCTATTAAAAAATAATCGCCAAATTGATAACAAAAAAGGACTTACGTTAAACCTGGTTTTTAATTTTATTAAAAGAGGTAAAAAAGGTTTACGTTGTGAGTGAGTGTGTTGTATGTCGGCTGCAGCGACGGCGAGGTGGGAGGAATGAAGTATTGTAGTACTGGGAACGAAAACCTTCCCGGGGGTTGAAGGGCAACGCCCCCCAGTCAGTGGTGCATCGAATTTCATTTCGGAATTCATAACTGTTAGCTACCTAGTAGTTGATAGCACTGGTTTAGGCTGGATTTGAGTTCGCAGATGGCTGCGACTGGCCTGCGTACCAGTCTAAGAGCCATCACCAAAGTGTGAGAGGAAAAAAGGGACCTTTGCCACCTCTTGCATGAGTAGGCCTAGACACTAGGGTACTTTTTCGGTAGGGACCGGCCAACTGTTCATGTTAGGGGAAAAGTAGGATAGGGGAGGGGTGTTAGTTTTACAATATTATTATTATTATTATTATTATTATTATTATTATTATTATTAATATTATTAATGTTAATATTAATATTATTAAGCGCTATGCGCCCCCCCCTCCCCCTAACCTACTTTTCCCATCCGAAGACAGTGTTGAAAAGTTGGCCGGTCCCATGGTACAAGGATATTTCTGTGTGGTTAGGTATGACACTGCGCATCTCCGCCGCGAGTGTGACGTCAGCCCGTTCATGTGAATCAGATAGCGGCCGTATAACGCCACACGTGTTCATTGCTCCGCTCTGTATTTCTCAAGTTATTTGATGGATCGCGACTGGGTTTTCAGTATAGGCCTACGAACATTATTGTTCATTGATACTGTGCTAGTACTAGTGAGTAGTGACAGCTTGCAACATTTTTCCATTAGCAATTAACTGGAATGGTTTTCATTAGAGCGATATCTCAACTTGCATATACATTCAACAATACAATTCAAAGCCGATTAGCATTCTTTCTACATAACCCATTCAACTTCAAAATCATAACAGATTCAAGTGCCCCATCTCCATCAAGATCTCTCGGAGCAGTGTGTAATCAGTACCTAGTCTTGGTGGAACAGTGTCGTGACCCCGGTCCAGATATTATCTTGCTCGTGGAAAGTTCGCTCAATTTTGTGTCAAACATATATTTGCGTGAATGAAATTCTCTTTCATGTCGCAGTTTTAATAGCATTTTATTTTAGACATTATTGTTAGTGGGTTTTGTACGGACGTATGGATGTTTAATGGATGTACAACGCCAGTCAGTGTATTTGATATTAGGCCTACTTTTTGTTTTGCTTGTCACAAATGATAGTTTTATTGTGAATGCCATTTAAATTACACATTACACTTTACACATTTTTGCATTTTTTGCACATCACAATTAAAAATTTTAATTTTTTTAAATTTCTGAATTTTAGTAAATAATAACAATTACACCTACGGGAGTGTTTCCCGACTAATCAAATCAAGAAATAAACCCTCGCTTATACCTGCCTAAAGGTAATGGCATTATAATTAATGTTTGGTAGTCAGTTCAGTTAAATATGTCAATTTATCAAATTGTTAATTTGTAAATTTGGTATTGTAAATTAATATTTTTGTATCTTGTAATGTGTTGTATTTAAATAGCTTTATTTGCTAAATAAAGAATGTAAATTGATATTGATAAAGTTCAAAGGCAGCAGATATGCAGTACTGTTCCATCCATTCAGATGTATAATGCAACTACAATTCAGAGCTTAAAATGTACCCGTCCTGATGGTCTAGTGGTTAAGACGCCTGTCTGGAATGCGGGAGATCCGTGGTTCGATTCCCAGTTGGGGCGGACTTTTTTAATTTCTGAATTGTAGTAAATTATAACAATTACACCTACGGGAGAGTTTCCCGACTAATCAAATCGAGAAAAAAAGGTTTTATTAGATTTGTGATCCTATATTTCAGTATCAGATAATTCAACTGCACCATAACAATAATTAAAAACTTGTGTTGAATCTCGGGTTGGAAGGTTTAAAACATAAATAACGAAAACATCAGGCACAGACTTCTTTTCTTGTTATAATTTATATACACCTATACACTATCACTATCCCAAAAGTGTAGGCTATCACAGTAACACTTGTGGTAGGCCCTATGCATCATATTACAACTAATATAAGTAATTAACTACTATAAGCCCATAAAACTATCTACCCACGGGCCACATAATTCCTGAACGGTAGCCCATGTACATAGAAACAAAAAGCAAGAAAGTTTTAAGTTCGGACAATGAATAGTTATTTGGAAATTCGTTTACAATTGTGGGATTTTATAACGCACCGAGCGGCAGCCGGCTCGGGGAGATGAACAGGACTGCGTCATGCGCACACTGGACACAAACGCGTTCACCGGAATGCCAGACCTGGGTAAGGAACCGAAAAAGTACCAACACTAGGCCCTAATGTTTACCAAGGGTTTTAGTTCAGCTTCAACAAAGCCGGCTTAGGGCTACGCTAGGACAGTCTTGAACGCTTGGTAAACACTTGAAATCGAGCTGAACTATCTCGAGCTGACCTACCAAAGCGAGCAAGGGTCAGTTACATGCAGTTCTCGACCACCTGTCGTCCTGTTTTATGTTTCATTGTATTTCAGCCAGGGCCCATTGCATCTACCAAACAGTTGGGGAACTATAACTTGTCACAATCACCTGAGCTGAGATGGATGAAGGAACTGACGGGGCCCGTGAGGACACGGAGCCATGGGAGGAGATCGAAGTGAAAGAAGAACCGCTCAACTATCACTACACAGATTCGCTGTTTTTTCCGAATGACTCTGCAGAGAAACATGGTCCTGTTCCCGTAAGTTAATTTGGGTTTTACTATAGGCCTATTGTTTCTAGTTGTGCTAGGGGTAAGGAAAGTGTGGCGCATCGTAAAAATCGCAAATAAATAGGCTAGGCCTAGGCTATACCTAAAGTTGTAAATTGTTACCTTAATCCACGACGCGTTTTGTCCCTCTGGGACTCATCGAGTAGATGGTGGCCACTAAAAATCATCTAACTACATAAACACACACACAAATAATCAAATTTGTGGTAGGGCCACGCAAGAAGTAAATTCTGCATGCATGTTGTCATCATCAGAAGGTTACTTCACTCACCATTCATACTGAGCCACACCAACAGCAATACCAGTAAGGGGGCTTCTCTCCCAACTCTAGAGCTCGGGAGATAAAAACTCCATGACTCACCCTGGATTCGAACTAGGACCCTTTGACAACGAGGGAAAAAGCTGCCCCTCCTGTTGCTGGGCCAGGGTGCCTATTGGGTTGTTTTGTTGCCCCCTCAGTGGTTGAGCTGTATTGTTGTGACTCCACCTGTTCACGCCAGTTAGCCCACTCTTAACTCGCGTAGTTTGAGAGTCTTCCCTTCCCCCCTGCACCTCTAGCTTATCTTGGGGTCTATCTCTGATTTAGGCCTGCCCTAGACAGGTTGTTGCTTTTGTTGTTGGACACTCATAGCTACAGATAAAAGGCTGCGTTTTTTAACACTTAAATTTTGAATATAATAAGCATTAATTTTGTCAAATTTGCATTTTGTAACTCATTTACTGTTTACCTTTCCACCAAAACCCTAAAAGTGTGGTGTTTCTTGCACATGGTAAATGATGAATTATAGGACAACCCTTGACAATTCCGCTCTCATTTGCGAGTGAAAATTTGTTGCTTGCGAGTTAGGAAATTGGAACTCGCAAATAACTCATCGTGTGACCGCGCTATTTTACGGTCTAGCTAGCATTTGAATCTCCACGCCTGCAATGCAACTACCGCGCATTACCTGATGCGTATCATCACCCCGGCCATGGCTGGTTACCATCCACTCGCCAAAAACAAATTATCAAGAAGCTAAGGTCAAGCTCCAGGCTGCCAACAATGTACGTAACAAAGAGCCTGAACTAGGCCTAAAATCGACGCGAACGGCGAAACCATTCTTAATTATATTTTTAACTTCGTCTCACGTTATTGGAGAGAAATATGAGAATCTACCGATAACCCTAGATCCTGTGCAACATCCTCCTGATAGGCCTAATAAGTGTTTTATATCGCTGAGAAAAAATAATTAAATCGTGAAACTCGTCAAGCATCTGGCAGACTCGCATACGTCGGCTGCTAGGTTGAAATCACAATAGGGCCTACTGCGATCTTGGATTTAGTTTTGTGAATAATAATAAACGAAAGTAGGTACGCTTTAGCGTTTACTATAATAGACGAGTGAACGCAGCAAACGTAGTCTTACAACGCAAGTCGATCGGGCCTTCGTTGTGACAATGTTTGTCTGCCGTCTGTTGTCTGTTCGATGCCAAACGACTGAACGGCCTAACAGATTGAGCTGAAATGTCAAACATACATCCGTGACCAGTTAACTGAGAACTGATCAAAATGAGCAAAATCGGTCGCGATTTGAACTACCTTAACATAAAAATAATAAATAATAAATTGAAAAATAGGCTGCAAATGTGTAGGAATTATTTTAACGACAATGGATTTGTTTTTGAAGATTATTTTTTTATTTGTTATTTGTCAGGCTGTGAAAATCTTTCACGCTCAAGGTACCCCCAAATAGAGCTGAAAGATTGAGTAAACCTTGCAAACTTTACACGTATTTCGTACTGGCTATGTTTTCCATAGTTTTGTTTGCATTTCAAAACATGTTCTAAATACATTTTTTTTTAAATACAGTCCAGAAATTACAAAAGCTTTCCCGACCGGGGGTTTGAATCCATGTCTTCCACATTTCGGGTATATGGGCGCCTTTGCCAACTGGACTCGAAAAACGCCAAAGTCGTTGTTAGACGAGTGAGCGAGCCATGTGTTGAGTAGGGATGGGACGTTTAAACGTTTAGTGGACGGTTAGAGGTTATTAAATTCGCAAAACGTTTAGTAAAAAAAAAAAAAAAAAAAAATTTGTTAATTACTTTTGGAGCCTACACAAACATGGGCTAACAGATTAGGCCGATAATTTTCTAAAAGTGCTTAATTTTGGTGGAGGTGCCGGGTCCCAGGCTGTATTAAGACATCTTGTCTGTTACACATGGTGGAAGTGCCGGGTCATTAAATGCAAGAGTGAGAATAAAACCGCTGTTAATTATTCGTCGGCCGCTCATAAGTACAAAATTATGATTTTTGTTGTAAAACCTAGGCCTCTGCCTACCTAAATTTATAAAAAATAGGGCTTATCACGTTAAACGTTTTTACGCGATTTGTTCAAGGGGTTAAACGTTTACGAAATTAAACTCTTTTTCCCATCCCTAGTGTTGAGTAGGCCTACCGGTACCCGGGAACATTTGCGTTTAAGTTGATTGATATAGATAAATTATATGGTTTTGAGTTAAGTTGGTAAAGGCGCGTCAACTGTAAGGCCATAATGTGCCACACTAGCCTATGATAGGCTAGGGAGGACAGACCCATGCTCGATCCAGCCTTAGGTAGATGGATGAAAGGGAATGTTACCGGGTACTCATCACATGAATAAAAAACGTGACCCTTGCCCGTCCTCATTAAAACATAGACGTAAATCCAGCAAGTGGTAGGCTAGGCCTATTTAAACTCGCAGTGCTAGACCGTTAGCCAGGACTTTGCGCCACGGTCCTAGCCTAAGCCTACTTCACACTGACCTCCTTCCTATGATGTAAGGTGTTGATAATGCAATATGCAAAATTCTTTTAATCGTTTTTTTATGATTAGATGTTGCCTCAAATTGTGTTTTAGTTTAGGCCACCAAATATAATACAGAACCCCAAAATACCTCAATACCTAGGCATTAAAAACATTATTTTTTGTAATTTTACAATGCCACTGCTTTTTGATCCACTAATTTTCATCTGTAAACCTATCAGCAAAATCAGTTTTGAAATGTGGAGGCAAGGCGGGTTTTAACATCTCATTATTTATTAGTGAAAAGAACTCCTAAAAATAGGTATTAAAAGTTGCATAAAATTTGTAACTTTTGTGTTAGAAAGTTCTTCTAGCTAAAAATGGAACATGTTCCTTAAAAAGTTGGACCCTAAAAAGGAACCCGTTCTTTTATGAAAGTTTGTACCCAACACTGTTTATATTCATTGTGTTATATTACTAACCCTCGTATGCCGTATTGTGGTCATTTTGTCCATGACAATTTCTTTTAACTAACATGTACATGTACATTTTACTTTTTTTTCCAGGAGAGCATCAGTTACGAGAGCTTTGTTCCGAGTCCAAGAGAGAAAAGTATATCCAACTCTTTGACTCCTCCTCCATCATCAGACATTAGCTCCAAACAAGCCACGGTGCAGCCAGGATACAGTGAAGATTTGTGCTTGAAGTCTCTACCAAGGATAAAGAAGGAAGAAGAAGAAGTTGATGTTTTCTTTGACAATACTGATATTAAACTAGGCCTACTAAGAGAACAGAGTAGGCCTATTCTAAAGCATGTGCTTGAAACGCATAGAAACACTTCACGAAAGAGAGACCCTACTGCTAGGCTAGACCAATACACGACATGCAAAGCAAAGCTGTTGAGCCAAGAAGCTGATGTTATACACAAAGCTGAAATCAATAATTTCGAAATACCAAGAGATCAATGTTATACCTCACGAGTCAATGTCAAAACGGTAATCCCACGGAACTTAACTTCGCCGGTGTCACATTCCAATAATATTGTACATCTTGAAGAACCTACGATCTCCCAGGCGACTGTGCGTAAAGCTGGAGAAATATTGTTCCCCAAATTACAAATAACTGGTCTTGAAACTCCTAAACCAATAAATGGCAACATTTTGTTGCCATGGGAAAAATTACGCATTCCAAAAAATGTAGAAATAATAAAGATAAACCTCCCCCAAAATTATAAGCAGATGATGATAAACCAACGAAAGAAAAAACAACAGATAATAAACCAACAGAAGAAAACTTTAAATGAGATAAACCAATGCACAATAGGCCAAAGCAAAGAAAAGTTGAATAGTAAAGAAGACCACAGTATACCCCACTCTGAGGCATATTTTTGTCCATTTTGTGGAAACTTATGTTCAGCTTCTCATCTTCTCTCTCGCGGAGTTATATCATGTAAATCTTGTCGACGGCAATTCAAACCTGACAATTTCATCCAAAATCATAATAAAAACATCAAGTGTCCTTCCTGTTCTGTGCTTTGTGCCACGGCTGCGGAATTGTCCAACCACCGCTGGAATGCACATTTGAAGTGGAGGTGTCGAAAATGCAACAAACTAAGTTCCACAGAAGATGAATTCAAAGAACATAAAGATTTACACGCCAACCAATGCTGGAATGCACATTTGAAGTGGAGGTGTCCAAAATGCAACAAACTATGTTTTACAGAAGATGAAATCAATGACCATAAAGATTTACACGAAGTTGTGGAATTTTCCAACCGAAACCGCCGCTGTAATGCTCATTTGAGGTTGAGGTGCAGTGATTGTTAGAAAGTATTTTCTACAGAAGTTGATCACAAAGAACATAATTGAATCACTTACAGCTGCGGAATTGTCCAACTACCACTGTGATGCGCGCTTGCAGTGGTGGTGTCGAAAATGCAACGAGCTATGTTTAAAAGAATATCAATTCAAAATACATAAAAAATTACATGCAGCTAAAGAATTGTACTAGAATGCAAAAAGTGCATGCAAAAGCCTGAAATGCAACAGTGTCCTACAAAAGATTATCCTACTTAGGCCTAGGCCTACTACAAAGAAGTAAGAACACAATAAAGTCACATAGAATATAGAACACATTATGATTAAAATATTTAAAATATAGGCCTAGAGTATCAGCAACAGTGGTTTGACATTAGGAATGGGTTACAAGAAAACAAGGAATTGCACTGTTGCAAAGTGGAGAGTTTTAAGTATGGTACGTGGGGAGTAGGCCTACAGTAGCATGCGATGGAAGGATTCAACCAGAAGTAGGAAGTAGGACGCAGCAAGCTGTTGGAATATTCCAATCTATTCGAGACCTCTTGTGGAACAGAGAAGTAGCCTACCTACTACCAAAGAAGTAGGGCTAACAAGTAGGGTTGCCGCGATAATCGAAATATCGATCGATTATCGATATCAGTAATATGATATGATAATCGATTCAAGTATTTGATATGATATGATATGATTATCGATTAAATGTGACATCGATGTTTTCGCGGTTACCATGCTTAAAAATGCCGCGCTGTCGTATCAACGCGCCGATTGGTTGTCGGAGTAGCCAATCGCTGCTCAAGTATAATGCCACGCCACGCGCATGCGCATGCGCTCGCAGCGCGATACAAGGCGATACGAAACATGCCCGGCCCGATTGCGATGTATTCAGTACGGCTCGACGTGTTGTGGCGTGAACTTCTCTAGCGTCAGTGTGCCCAATTATATGAATTCGTGAGTTTCGTTCCGTGTTTTGCTTCCTAGGCTCAATTGGAATTTGATATGATAATCGATTTGGGTCTATGATATCGATATATTTCGATATGATAATCGATTCGATGCCTCCGATTATCGATCACGATTTTCACATCGACGGCTACCCTGCTAACAAGGTTACCATCTACTAGACCTACTTTGTTCCAATATCTATATAAGCAGCGGAGATGGTATATGGCAACAGTGGATGAGAGCCTTGTGAAGCTGAAGATATGAAGTTTCTGAGAAGCATTGTAGGCAAGACTAGATGGGACCAAATACAGATTGAGGGTATTAGAGATCGAGTAGGCATGATGAATTTATAATTTAATGGAGCAAATTGGAGAGAGAGAGAGAGAGAGAAAGAGAAGGATGAAAAGAGGACGATGGAATTAGAAATTTCAGTTACGAGATCAAGGGGTAGACCACGGCAACAATGACAGGATAGTGTGAGAAAAGATGTGGAACAGCGAGGAGGAGACTAGAATGTGGTGGAAAAAGAAGAGTGGTGGCAGGAGAGAAGAAAATGGAGTGAACGTGTCAACAGATAATGAAGGATGAATACCTAGGTAAGTACTAAGAATAGATTTAAGAGATTTAAGACCTAGATTCCTAGGTACTTCTTCGGCTAGGGGGGTCCAACTGTTATACACTGTAACGGAAAGGATTTCGGGTGCGCTCTTATAAAAAATATCCTAGAACTAGCGCGGCAGGTAACTAGGCGGAAAGGTTGACTAACCTAACGTAAGTAGTTTTGTAACGAATAGGATTTCGGGTGCGTATGTTTTCATTGAAAAAAACAAGTTGAAAAGTAAAGTTGGACCCCCCCCCCCCAACCGAAGAAGTTCCGATTCCTAGAAGATAGGTAGGGCCTATTTATTAGAAAAAAAAAAATAATAGAAAGGCAAAATTCAACTTTTTTTAAATCTTTGCCAAAGATTGTCATCTCAGTAGGAGATAGGCCTACTCGTTTTTATTTATATTTTGTTAAATGTTACTTGCATAGTATTATAATAATATTTAATCTTGTAGGCTATGCCCATTTCTTTCCTTTTATGCCTATGGGTAAATAGTATTTACCCATTGGCCTTAACTTCATTGTAACTAGGCCTAGGTATTAGAGGAAAAATCAACTTTTTTCAATTGTGACAAATAGTCCAATTATTTTACACTCCTTTTTATTTTGTAGAAGTTTTACCGGTAGCCTACATAATATAATTCACCTTTTATGCCTTTTATTCCTATTTATTGTTAATTGTTATTCATACCTTTATTGATCATTGTATTTTAATTTAGGTCGGAAAAATATATAAAATTCTGAATTCGTCCTTTTTTCTATTTGTGACAAATCTATTTTTTTTATTTTTTATTATTATTATTTTTCTGCTTAGGGTAGGCCTGCACTTCTTTTTATTTCATTTTTTTAAAATGTTCTTTAGGCTACATATTTTACCTTTAACATGCCTTTTATGCTTATGTAACTTGTAACTATTGTAACTTTTTCTTGTTGGAATATTAAAATACATGCAAAAGCATATGCAAATACTAGGCATATTGTTTTACACTCCTTTTTAATTTCTAAATTGTTTGTTAGACCCGCATATTTGACTTTTTATGCCTAGGTCTACTACCGGTATTTAACAAGTAGGCAACCCTCGTTATTATAATTCTATGGGTTAACAATATGTACACCTTCAATCATATTTAAATCAAGGGGTCTGGAAGATACCTACCGTTATCGACCTCGCTCGATAATATTCGGTTCGTTCTGGCGTCGCTATATTCACAGCACTATCACTCGCTGACGTCATCTAACAGGCAGTGAAAAAACATGGTGGCCCTATTTTACGACGCATTTGGCCTATTGGGACTTTTAAATAGGCTATTGGGCCCAGGGCGTAGTTAATACTAACACAACACAAAGTTTGTACTTTATATATAGGTAGGCGGAGGCCTATATAAATAGTTTCACCAAAAACTGCATAACTTTAGCGCAGGCTTATTTCTAATGTAGAAATCAAATAAGGCCAGTTTTTCTGGTGATTTAAATAGGGCAAGCCCTCCACACCTTGCCCATTTGTTGGGGCTGACTTTATGTATTTAGTGCTAGTGTGGTGTGACTTTTAACAGTGCCTAATCCGATATTTGCCGAGTGAGTGTCAGTAATGTCGGTAAAAGTCTAAAAGATTACCCTTGATTTACTTCTGAAGCCAATCGTACATACATTTATTAAATTTACATTTAAGTACAAAGAAGAACCACCCCTAGTGACTAGTGAGTGCTAAAAATCAAAGATATTCTGTTATCCAAGTGCTTTATGTTTGACGTTTTATTATTTAACTAAACTATATCAAAATTATTTTGTTTCTGTGTTGTGTTTCAGCGGATAGGCCACGGAGATGACCTCCATTTGGACGCCGACCGATCGCCAGTGTTCTTGCAGTTCATCGACTGTGTCTGGCAGATTGCCTTCCAGTTCCCCAACGCGTTTGAGTTCAACGATCACTTCCTTCACCATACAAGACCACCTGTCCTCGTGTCGCTTTGGATCATTCCTCTTCAACAGGTGAGAGAACTAGCGGGATGGAACAGAATTAAGACCACTGCTTGGATAACAATGAGTGATTAAAATTAAACCATGTTTAATTTCTTTATGCCTAATAGGTAGGGACCATCACTTATCGCGCACGGTTTATTCACGAAAATTGTTAATTCATCATATTATAAAGTAAAAATTTCAACTAGGTTTGATAGGTCTTGGCTATTATAAATTAAAATTTCAAATTTGGCACACTGCCACACAGTCTTACACACAGTCCAACAAGTTGCTTGTATTAGGAAGGATCCACAATCCACATGGCATCCGCATGACATGCACATATGTATTTCACTGTTCTTTATTGGTTGCTAGATTTTAGTTCAATTTAATTTCAATTTGTTAGTCCATTTACAACAGGAACGTTTTTTCACTCTACTACATTTAGGACTTAATTCTGAATACATTAATCATATTTTTGTATTAGTGTTTGTGGTTGGTGAAAGAAGAAAGGAGACCATCAGCTTACCTTAAACGAGACGGGCAGCTGCGTGAAACTGGCTGGTTTACATAAATATTTACAAAACAAGTTACACAATGTTGTACGTTTCGGCCAACGCGGCCTTGGTCAACGGCCATTAGAGAAGGTGTATTATTTGCATTATTTAGATAAGATTTTCATTTATAAAAGTGAGCTGAAAACTGCACCAATAATAATACTGGGAAAAACGAGCCATTACGTCACTACTTGCTATTGTTACGAATCGGCCAGTAAGGTAACTCCAAACAGTGATATTAACTGTGTAATCTAGAAGGCAATAATTTATTATTATCCAAAGACACTAAACAAACATTTTTTCATATGGAGGCAAATCTGAAATGTATATCATGCTGATTCATCTGCAATGTTCTGTGCGTTGCAGTTGCAGGACACAGTTTGACAGATACAAGAGAACTTCTCGTGTTGCAAGAACAACTGGAGAAGCAAATTGAAGTCTGCCGAAAAGAACAACAGCTCAGAGCGGCGCGCATCCTATTCCTGGCTACACCTGGCTACACCGTGCTACACCACCACGTCTGGCGTACGTACCTTCATGCAAACTTTCCTTAATAAAATTAAAAAAGTGAGTTTCTTACTTGCGGGTGGGAGTTTTGAATTGCTCGCCAACTTTTTTTTGTCTTTCATCGTGTTTACAATTTAGGTACCGTATTGGACCGAATATAGCACGATCTCGAATATAACACGACCCCCAATTTTTCAGTCATTTCAAGAAAAAAGAAAAATCAAAGAAAATTAAAATGTACAAGAAACATTTTTTTTTGTTACAATTAGGAAAGGCCAATCGGCTAGCTTAGTATTATTGGAGAAGGGTTGACAGGTTGAGAAACCATAGAGAACATAAAGAACATAAAACCCAGCCTGAAGGGCTGGGGGCAGCAAAATGTTTTACCTGCTGATGACAACTGCAGCTAGTTTAAAGTTGTTTGTTACCTTAATCCACGACGCGTTTCGTCCTTCTGGGACTCATAAGGCGGATGGTGGCCACTAAAAATCAGCTAACTACATGCATGTAGTGCATCCGCCTGATGAGTCCCAGAAGGACGAAACGCGTCGTGGATTAAGGTAACAAACAACTTTAAATTAGCTGCAGTTGTCATCAGCAGGTAAAACATTTTGCTGCCCCCAGCCCTTCAGGCTGGGTTTTAGGTTCTTTATGTTCTCTATGCTTTCTCAACCTGTCAACCCTTCTCCAATAATAATAAGAAACATTTTTTATTTACAATGCAATGAATGAATATACTAAAGTTTCATTCTTACAACAAAACATTTTGAACAATGCTAAGGCCTAGTCCTATGTTTTTTAACAGGGTAGGGCCCCCCCCCCCCCCCCCCAAGCACAAGCTCACATAGGCCAACCACAGTTCACCAGTCTGATTAAGGGATTACAAAAAACAATCATTGTGACCTAGAATCGATTTGGGATCGATTCCCAAGGAAAAACTTTTTAATTGTACGCACAGTTATTTTGGTGGTCATTTTCCGCGGAACCCGTGAACCATGATACTTGGCGATAATCCCGTGGCCCTTTGCCGCGGAGCCCGTGATGACGTCACCCGCCCGCCTCACGGGATCGGCTGGCGTCGAGTGGGTGGGCGGGGCGATGCGCAGCAGCCGATGCGCGGGAGTTGTATTGCGGGTGGCCTATGTTCAGGCGCTATTTCAAATGCAAGAGCCCGGAAATAACGCGAGTGCTGTTTTGGAGATAGTATTTTCGGAAAAAAACATCGCGCTATATTCGGTCCGATACGGTAATAAGGTGTACAGCCACATGCCTTTTGTTAACCCCTTCACATCAGCAGTTGGCGGCCTTCGTACAACTTCACTGCACCACAATAAGACATCTGCTTCATTTGACGTTTTCTCTTTCCTGTTGTAAACTTTGTTAAATAAGCTTGGCATGCTGTATGAGAACCGTCCAGCTAAGTTCGTAAGCAGATGCACTAGAGCTGGGCTATGACATATCATTCAATTATCGATATCACACGAAAAATTTCGATATGATGATATCAATTATCAATATATCGAAATGTAATTGTTTGTAATTTTTTTTTTTCAATAGGCCTAATCAATAAATTATTAAAAGAATGGGTTTAGTTTTCATAATTTGTGGCCAAGTAGGGTTGATCAGGTATCACCATAAACCTAACGATTTTTACGATCTCACAATCGCGTTTTAGGACCCGGCACCTCCACCAAATGCACCAGCCACCAAAATTACGAAATTTAGCATTTTTTGTGTAAATTTCGATATTTCAATATGAAATCAAATATTGATATCGAAAATATTTCCACTTATTGATATCAAAATCTCAATTTTTTGCCCAGCCCTAGCATACACATTATCTCGACTCGAAGTTTCGGGTATGCTTCAAAACCCGAAATTACCCGAAATTTTGGGTACCCGCAGACCCCTAATTTTGTGTAATTTAAACAAAAAGTAAATTGGACCCCCAGTTTTCGCACCAAAAACGAGCGTGCGCCATCTTTGGACGGTACTACGTCATTTATTATTTATTAATTTATTGTCATTTATTAATATTGTGTTGTGTTTATTTGTTGGATGAGCGAAGCGAAGACTTCAATTTCACTGACCCCCCAAAAAATTTAGCTCGGTTGTTTTTTTGTTTGTTTTTTTTTTTTTTTTTGTTTTTTTGTCTGTTTGTTCGCACGATTCCGGGCAAACGGCATATGCGATCTTGATGAAAATTGAAGGGAACCTTCGAAATCTCTGAACTTAGACGTGCCACGTTTTTGGGTACAATCGAAGAAATATTTCTCATGAATATCGCACTTTTACGATTTTTTTCGATTTTTAGTGCGATATTTTCGTGCCATTTGGGCCAATTCTGACCAAACGGGTGGGCCTTCAACGTTCATATTATACATGGACATTAAGGTTATGGTGATGTAGTTCCTTTTAAAAGAAAAAGTTGAAAAAGTTAGCCAGAATCCATAGAAATAAAGCTTTTAATGTAAGTTTTTACGGTAAATAATACCAATTGACAGGTAACAAAAGAAATTTGACAACAATCACTTACAATGCGTAGGTAGCAAAACAAAGCACTTGCAAAAGTAAAGATATCCCACGCAAACTAAAAACTTTAAAAAGCTCATCCATCAACGCGGCGGGACTTTAGCGTTTTCCTAGTATGTACAATTTTAACATGATACGACGTATTTTGTAATATGGGGATGTTGTGTACCAAGGGTAACAGGTACGAAAGTACTACGGGGCAAATGCTCTTTCTGTTGCTCTTGCATTCAACTATTTTCTTTTATCAAGTGGCATGTTATGTTAATTGATATGAAAAAAATTAATGCAAAATATTAATAAAAAAATAATAAAATAATAATAATAACTGTGTAGAGTCAAGGCCAATTAGAAACTAAATGTATGTATATTTGTACTATTTACATACAGACGGTGGTGCTCGCCCATCCGCTCAACAACAAACACAACTCCACAGCCACTTAAACGATGTACATTTTTACCGTATTTTCTTTTTCTTTTTTCGTATGTGACAGAAGATTTTGCGAGATCTTTGTGATATAGAATTACGAACATTTTGTCTTGAATGTTTGCACAGCCTAGGACTATCATACTATTCTGTATCTACAATAGGCTTTAATTAGTCATCAAAGTAAGCTTTTTGTGCGGGATGTGTGTCAGAACATGGACGTGCAGGCCTAGGGTTGGCAAGCTAAGCCAAGGGCTTGTCAAGTGAGTAATTTTAGTATTCACATACCAAGGGAAGGCCTATATCCTACAGGAACGATTGACCTGACTGACTTGACTGTTGTATTATAAATAATTTTCTACGCCTATTCCTAGACCTAGGACTGTTTCAGTTTTGTTTTTTGATTGCAATGTCAACTTTTCTCATTTTGCGGCTAGGCGTCAAATGTAAAATGTCCACCATCTGTTTACATTACTGTAGGCTACGCTAGGCGCTGCTTTGTTTAAAACACCGCCGTCTGGATGTATGTATGTATGTATGTATGTGTATCCAGACGGCGTTGGTTCAACACAGTTCTGACGTCATAGCCGTTTTTGCTGCTCTTAGAATATTTAAAAAAATGCTGTTTTTAAAACGGCTATAAATTATTGGATTATTATTTCACGGAAAAACAAAGTACATATTTGTAATCGGAACGAAATACTTCTTCTAAAAAATCTATTTGTACAGTATTTGACGGAAGTGGAATATATTCCCTATTGTATCTCTTCCACATCTTCCCAGTTCTCTCCTCTTGCCTCTAAGTCTCCTGCTAAGGTCACCTTCCATGTTTTTCTTGGCCTCCCTCATCTTCTTCCTTCATCAATCCTTCTTCAATACATTCTCTTTAAGAGGGTATGCTGATTGCTGAGGCTAGAACGGAGGCAAATTTAAGCGCTCAGCTTTCTGGATTTTTCAGGTAAACTGTTTATAACACCATTATCAAATTTCACACTAACGTTTATAAAGAATAAATCAATACTATCCAGTACGCGTATTCCTAAATTAATTCATTGATTTTGAATTAGAAATTAGTAAAATCACCTAAATTTAGGCTATTCCAATTTGTCCAACTTCGGGAATTTATTCCAAGAGTACAGATTTTCTAACTCAAATTTGCATACTGGCTACGCAGGTCAATTTGGTTTTATCGTAAGATAAACGGTTTGGTGGGAATTTCCAGAATTGAAATCCATGTTTTGGATTTCCCATTTTTTCACGTTTTGGACTTATTTCTTGCAATGGATCTTTAAGGCTTATTTGTTGCAACCAATTACGGATATCAATATGACATTACTTTATTAACATCCATGCAAAATTTGGTATTGATATTTACCAACCGTTCAGCAAAAATCATTAACACCTGACTCCTGAGTGCGCGCATTTGAGTTGGGCCAAGCTCAGCATACCCTTTTAAGGGCATCCTTTCTTCCAAACTGCATTCTTTCCCTCTATCACTGCTTTTCACCCAGCATTTCTCTAAAAATCTATCTAGTGTAGACTAGAGATAACTGTGCTAAACCTGTGACTTTAATTGTAGTCTGTATGAATGTTTGTTGCTATCTAAATGCTTAGTAGTGTAGTGGTTAGTAGTAGTGGTAGTGGTTTTTGAACTCGGGTCGGGCTCGGGTCGGGTAATTGAAAGTACCCTCGGGCTCGGGTCGGGCTCGGGTAGTGAAATTTTAAAAATTAAATTTTTAAGCATACTTTCCTGATTGCTGTTCAAGTAGTAGTCAATTTCTAGGGGTGCCATTTAATGCTACTATTGATTATCCACAATTTCACAATTTTCTTTCGACAATAAATTTATAATTGATACTTTTAAATACCTAAAACAGTCGCCCCTAGCCCTTCAGGCTGGGCTTTATGTTCTCTATGCTTTCCCAACCTGTCAACCCTTCTCCAATCTGAACTAAACTAGCCAGTTGGCCTTTTCCAAACTTTTGTAAAAACAGTCTGTGAAGTTTAATTGTCGTTGATTTTCTACCTACTATAGTATTTCACACATTATCTTTGTCAGCACTAGAAGTGCATCCTGAAATGCTCTTTGTTATCATGTGTGCCGACAATGAAAAAATTTAATATCGTATTGGTATTGATATTTGATAATCAATATTTTTTTATTTTTTAACTTCTTCTATATTTCTATTTTGTCTTATCAATTTTTATTTCCTTGCATATGAAGGCAAATCCAAAATGTATATCACGCTGATGCATACTATCTGCAATGTTCTTTGCGTTGCAGTTGCAGGACCCAATTTGACAGACAGAAGAGAACTTCTCGTGTTGCAAGAACAACTGGAGATGCAAATTGAAGTCTGCCGAAAAGAACAACAGCTCCGAGTGGCGCACATCCTATTCCTGGCTATACCCGGCTACACCGTGCTACACCTAGCTACACCTGGCTACACCACCACGTCTGGCCTCGCCGATCCACAGCTAACAGCCTTATCTTAATATATTGCCACGTCTGTGTCTATCATCTATAGGTTTGTTTATTTGTCCTGTCCGAGACTGGTTATGAACAGTTCGGAACACAGCGGAAACGAGGCCTAGTAGAGGAAGTTCGGGATTTAGAACGGATGAAAACATGTGTTTTATGACCTTGAGAGATGAACGCCATCTGCAAAATAGATGGTTTGAGATGTCACCTAATTTAAATTGAAAACTATGTTTAACATAAAAACTGTAGGCCTATATTATGATATTATGTAAAATTTATGGCTAACGCGCACCCATCGGTGATTTAATTATCAAAATGAGTATGACAGTTCAGTTCATCTTCAGTACCGGTACACATTTCAACCAACAAACTTTCCCCATAACCTTACTTTCATCTATAGTAATTCGAATTCCCGCCGTACATTCCACTCTGCTTTATCCACTCCTCCTTTACCGTCAGCACCGTTTGAACATTCGATCTGTTCTACTAGAAAGAACAGGTGTCTGGAGAGAAATGAACACCACCCAAACTTTTGTTTTTTTATAGCTGAATGACCATTTTCATGTTTAGACACTTCCAAACAGTTTCGGACGGACAAATAAACAAACCTTATATAGTACATGTTTCTAATATAAGTTTTTTACAGTTAATAAACCATTTATTGTTGGTTATTGCTTCAAGCATTTAGCCTGGAAAACAAACCATGTCAAATGTGGACCAATTCACTGTGACACGACAGTCAATGTCACCGATGCATGGGTGCGTGTGTCAATTGTAGATCTTTCAAATGCATAGCTAACTGTATTACTATGTTCTGTTAACATAAAGCTAGGGACCCTGAAATTTTGTAAATGACTTTTTTCACTAAATTATGCTAATAGTATCACTATTTAATTACTAAATACTCAGTATTCAAATAAGGCAATAATCACGTTTTAATGTTAAATTAGAGCAAAATCGGGAACTTTTCTCAATTATTCTGTAAGTTGGTACAATATAGACTTTTATTTATCAACTAAAATTAGTTTTAAAGACAATATTTACTTAAATTTTGTATTCAAGTTAGGTGCGTGCAGTGCCACTGGTTTCTCCAAATTCTCTTCTTGCACGTTCTACCTGTGCCCATTCATCCTCATGCGTAGAGTGTTGGTGGTTGTCCTCCTTTGTAAATCAGTTTTATTAACTGAATATGAACACGTTAAATAAATAAATAAAATAAATAAAAAATAAATAAAAACATTCAACATACATGTATGTAATGTGAATGACATAAAGAGATAGGGTGTGCCAACAGCTTACCTTAAATGGAGTAGGGGCGCCGCAAAAGATATCATAAACACAAATACACAAATAACCTACATATTCAGAACGTTTTCCGTCCACGTGACCAGGCGCGGTTTTACGGGGCGGCTTGATTAGGCCCGGGCCGCCCTTGATTTCTCTCATTCCAAATTCATATACCTAAATTCTTTTAAATTCGTCTTTTTCGGCCATATGGAAAGCGTTGAACGTCTCATTGTTTATCTGTCAACTTAAAAATTATATTTTATCAGATCATCCATGTGTTACACGAGATCCTGCTGTAATACCTCCGTTTGACTGCCAAAAGTTGCAAACTATATCCAGACCTGGAGGTGCTGGGGGGAATTTCTTATCGGTGGTGACGTAGCCAACGTGCTCGTAATCTCCTGCGAGTATGAGCTTAGCGGGTAGCTCATGGAACATCCAAACTAAGTTATAGATAAGATTTCATCAATAAATCGGCGTTTACAGTTCACTTTGTAAATTCTATTCATCTATTGACAGTGTTGCTCATTCTGTTAGACAAAAAAAAAATTTAATCTTCTAAACCAATTTGCAAGCTGAAAGAATTTCTTAGCTTTGAGCCACAATTTATTGTTTGCTAGATCAAAATTAAAATTAAAACTCTGAATTCATATAGTGTGCCTAGTATGTATACTCATAAATGTTGTTGAAATCTCCAGAATGTCTGTACAGTCAAAAATGCACCTTCTAAAGTACACGAAAATAAAAAACCGCCCTGCGGGGCAATTCTGGGGGCGTTCCCCCCCCCCCCCCGAGAACCCCTCCTGGCGGGACTAGTTGGGCCGCTCCGAGTTTTCGGGGCTAGAACTGCGCCTGCTTGTGACCTTCCTCAGTGAGTGTAGAGAGAGAGACTGAATTGAAACTAAAACTAGGCTAGCTGTTGGCTAGGGGTGAGGGGTGAGCAAATGAGTGTGGATTGGGTGACGGGGAGGGGTGGGGAAGATGGAAGAGAATCACCGTAGATTTAAATTAGTTTTTTGGCGGGATTTGCAGATCCACTGGTAGGCCAGTTCCCACCTTCTCAGTTCACCGGCTTGTATGGTAGGCGGGACAGACCTTATGACACAGGCTGTAAATCAGTTCATAAAGGGTAGGCCATGCCCATAAGCATGCAGTGCCACTGGTTTCTCCAAATTCTCTTCTTGCACGTTCTACCTGTGCCCATTCATCCTCATGCGTAGAGTGTTGGTGGACTCAACCCAATATATTCAGCCTATCTCTTTATGTCATTCACATGATCCAGCCTTTTGGCATTCTTTTCAAACACATACAATATACATGAAGTATGTAAGTTATGATGAAGACTGGAGAGACTTTAACCTTGGTCAAGCACGGTAATTATTTAATTAATGCTGCACCTTGAAATGTTTATATAGAAAAGGTGCTTGGTTTATCTTGTGCTTGTAATCTATCCTATTTGCATCGCCCATACATGAACGTATATTTTTCCACCGATCAATAACTCTTCCAATTTACATAATTTTACTACATCTTGTCATTATTGCTGGCAAATCAGTTTTTGAGTTAAATTGTTGTTGTTATTTGAAAAGCAGTTAGCTAAATTATTAGGACCTATCTACATAGAGTATCAGCTGTTAAGTGTTCAATAATACATAAAAAATGCACGGTTCTCAACAATCTCAAAGTCTCGGACATGAGCAAAAATTGCTATACACTGTATAGGGATAGTGAGATATATATACAGTAATTATTGTGTGTTGTCTAATGTTAACAACAAATAGCAACATTTATTTCCAAAATGGAGAATACCTTAGTGTGTATGTTCCAGTGGTAAATAAGTTATTTATCGGATTGGGTATGAAAATGATGATTTATGTATCTTCTTCATTGATACGCAATACTAAATATCTTTTTGTTATTCATGGCAACATGCTTGCAGTCAACGCTGTTTGGGTAGTGGTAACCCTGGCTATTCTGAGCCGTGGGTAAAGAAGTGAAAGTGACTATTGAAGTGTGATTCAATTACCTAAGCAGGGGAAATCTGATAAATTGTTTTAAATCATTTTTTGTTTTCATTGGTAGTCCTGAAAGGAAAATTTACACTAAGCTTTAGATAGTGAAAGCACAATGTAATTTTGTCAGCAGCTACTGTCAACAGGCCATAAAATATTGTTATCATTATTATATTTTTTGTATAAATGTCTAAAAATAATCTGCAGCATGTATATAGGCCTACTGTATTTATGCAAGTAGGCCTTGGGTATATTTAAAATTATCAAGTTTAAAAAGTGGGGTGAGTAGTATGGAAGCCACCCTGGGACTCATTTGCATAATCCCCTTTCCCTCATTAGCATAAATTAGCATAATGACCCTTCCATCATTAGCATAAATTAGCATAATGACGTCATCAAAAGTTCTGGAAGCCGCACCCCCCCTAATTATTATAATTAATTATCTCATTTGCATAAATTTGTATAATGTCATCATTGAATGTGCTAGAAGGTACCCCCACTCTCATTTGCATAACTGCACATTAACTTAATTAATAACCTAATTAATAACCTAATTTACATAATTAATTTTAGTCTAATTATGTAGTCTACCCATAGAGTACTTACCCTAGTAGTACTTATCCGAGTCCCTCGGAGATGTTCACTCGACGGTGGTCAGAGAAAGACTGAGGCTCCCTGGTCAGTGCACCCCCTTAGGCAGGGTATTTAGCCCCGCACTCTAGTAATCAGTAAGTGAACTACAAATGATTGGTTTTTGATTTTCTCCCCAGTGGTAGCTGCGATTACTTATATTGATTTTTTGTGGATTGTTCAGGAAGCTTGAACATTTAAGGTCTTGGCTAACCTGAGAAGGGTAGAAAGGTCTAGATGGATATTTTTTTTATAATTATGACGTTACATACCCTCTTCTATAAATAATTGTTGGAGCAAGAAGGATGCTTCCTAAGTTGGTTGGATGTTGAGGAGAGCACATCAGGAAGAACCAGTAGTCCAAGTGAATAGTACTTGAAGTGATATATTGCTATAGTGCTTGTGAAGTATAGGCTAGAATTTAATTATTGCATAGAATACTCCTGAAGAAAATTGATTATGACACTTGTAAATAGTTTGGACAAAGTGGTGTGTGGTGTTGTGTGGATTATTCTTGAAGAAATAGTGTTTTGAACATTACAAAAATGGACAATATTGAGGATATTGAATTGATGCCTCTTTCACTTGAATCAACGCCCTTCTCATTCTCTCAGGTGGATGCAAACCCGAGGAGTCCAGCACCTTTACTATTAAGGTCAGTTCATAATAAGTTCTTAGTAAGAATATTTATAATTATTGATTTATTGATTTTATTAATTTATTGATTTACTGGTTTTATTAATTTTTTATGGATTTTATAGATTTATTGATTTATGGATTTATGGATTTTTTTGATTTTAAATAATTTATTAGTTGTTTGATTTTTTTATTAATTTAGGATTTATTGACTTTATAGTTTGTTTTTTCTTCTTTTTTTTTCTTTCTAGTAAAGGGTTTGAGAAGGCATTTGCAGTTCAACCTTCGCCACCTAGCGATATAATGTATGATATTTGGGATTTCGATCTTGAGCTGCCAGGCCCAAAACACGCTTACAGTCCCTAGCCCACTCCTTCAACACCAGACAATGTGGTGCAATGGCAGCAACAGGGGTAGGTGTAATTTCAAATTAAATGTAACATATAGAAAGTTTATAACTAGGAAACCCTCAGTTGGACGCGTTGATAAGCGAGCACGTGCTACAGCTAGGGTTACCAACTTGGGTCAACTAGAATTCCGGACAAATCTCGAATTTTAGTGGGCACACAAGGGGTCTGGGGCCGCCGGAGGCGAAATTTTTTTGGACTCTTTTAACCTTCAAAACAGCCGGATACGTAATTTAAAGATTCAATGACTTGGATATATCCAAGTTTTAATTCTTCTTTTTGGGAGGCGAATTGCCTACCAGTTCCATTTCACGATGCAACAATCCGACAGAAAGCACAGGAAAATCGCTCACTGTACGTTCAGTGCCGACACGTCTGGCCACGGTCGCTAAACAAACGGAATAATACTAAACTGAAATCTCATGTTGTAGCGCCTGCGCCTCGCCAAGTGCGCATACAATACAAAGGGGTTAGGGCAGTCACGAGCATAGAGGTCACGAGCACGACTAGCTAGGAGTAGGACTACGAAAAGGCGGCTACATGAAAACTAATTTTTATTCCAAATTACCAAACCAACTAATGTACCAACTTTAGAGAGAAAAAACACTAATTCACTGCAATACTCTAAAATTCAATAAAATGTAGTACAAATATGACTTTTTCACAAATTCCGGACAAAGTGCCGTCCGGAATGAGACAATTCCTCTTTCCGGACAAAGGCATCAAAATCAGGACTGTCCGGAGAAATTCCGGACGGTTGGCAACCCTAGCTACAGCTAGACCCACATTGCAGTTTTTTTTTATTTTTAAATTTGCGACGTTCACTGTCCACGCGGCGTTGTTTCCAATATTATTTATTATTGGCAAGGTAGGCCTATTTGGGTAAACCTTTTCTTTGCGGATAAAATCCACCGCCATCTAGAGGACCTTGACATCATTTCTTTGGGAAAACTATTTGAACTATTTGGTAACAAATAATACACTGCTTCCTCGATAGTATTTTGATTACTTCTAGGTGGCAGTGCATAGTGCGAACCTCGTGCGACTTTTCGTTGCCATGGCAACGTTACTTTTGTTATAATGTAATTTCCATCTACACTACTTATCGGATCAAAATATAATTAAGCGAGCGAAGCGAGCGTTTCCATTTGACTCTGCCGGAAAAATAAGTCACTGGTTTTGTTTGTTTTTTTTTGTTTGTTTTTTGTTTGTTTGTATGTCTCGCGATAACGTTCGAACGGAGGCTCGGATCGATTTGAAATTTTCACCATCCGCAAGCTTTGTTCTCGATTGAATGCCATTAGTTTTGTGGCAAAATCGTTCAAAAAGTTAAAAAGTTACATTAAAGTTAATCGAAAGTTTTTTTTTCAAACTTCACGGCGACAAAATCTGAGATGGCCAAATCATTTAGAATGTCCGTCCGATCACGAATATGTTAATTTTATTTTGATCCGATAAGTAGTGTAGATGGAAATTACATTATAACAAAGTACGGTTACCATGGCAACGGAAAGTCGTGCAGCTTTTTTGGCTCATGATAGCGGTCGAACGGAGGCTCGGATCGAGTTGAAATTTTCACCATCCGCAAGCTTTGTTCTCGATTGAATGCCATTAGTTTTGTGGCAAAATCGTTCAAAAAGTTAAAAAGTTACATTAAAGTTAATCGAAAGTTTTTTTTTCAAACTCAACGGCGACAAAATCTGATATAGCCAAATCATTTAGAATGTCCGTCCGGTCACGAATATGTTAATTTTATTTTGATCCGATAAGTAGTGTAGATGGAAATTACATTATAACAAAAGTAACGTTGCCATGGCAACGAAAAGACGCGCGAAGTTTCTAATGCACTGCCACCTAGAAGTAATCAAAATACTTTCGAGGAAGCAGTCTATTATTTGTCAACAAAGAGTTTAAATAGTTTTCCCAAGGAGTCAAGGTCCTCTAGATGGCGGTGGATTTTAAAGTAAAGATTTAAACACGGGTTTACCCAAATACCTTGGCAATAATAAATAATACTGGAAACGCGAACGTCGTAAATTTTTAAATTTAAAAAATGTGCAATGTGGGTCTAGCTATAGCACGTGCTCGCTTATCAACGCGTCCAACTGAGCGTTTCCTAGTTAACATATTCGTGACCGGACAGACATTCTAAATGATTTGGCCACCTCAGATTTTGTCGCCGTTTAGTTTGAAAAAAAATCTTTCGATTAACTTTAATGTAACTTTTTAACTTTTTGGACGATTTTGCCACAAAACTAATGGCATTCAATCGGGAACGAAGCTTGCGGATGGTCAAAATTTCAACTCGATCCGAGCCTCCGTTCGAACGTTATGGCGAGACATACAAACAAACAAACAAACAAAAGCAGTGACTATTTTTTCCGGCAGAGTCAAATGGAAACGCTCGCTTCGCTCGCTTAATAATAATGAATTTATAGATTTGTTAATTTAGGATTTTTACATTTGATAGATTTATTGATTTTATTACTTTTTATGAATTTATGGATTTCATAGTTTTTTTTTTCTCTTTTTCTTTATAGGAATGGGTTTGAGGAGGCTTTAGCAGCTCAACCTTCGCCGCCTTGCGATGTGCTTGATGTATGGGATTTCAACCTCGAGCTGCTCGGGGCAAAGAGTCCTAAGTACACTCCGTCTACACCAAACATTGTGACGCAGCGGCAGCAACAGGGGTAAATATTATTTATAACTTGTGACATGGATTGGATTGGATTGGAAGTTTATATCAAGAATATTCTTGACGAATATTTTTTATTTTTTTCCACAGGGCTGGTTCAACTTCACCTGGGCTTAGAGTTTTGTTGGACAGTACCACCGACCACCGCTAACCAGTGGTTAAAGTGGGGCGGTATGCGTACCGTTTCTAAAATTACCGACGGTATGCCATACCGGGACTAATTTGTGATAGATTTTATGCACATTGTCAAATTATGTTGAATAATATAAAATTAGTAAAATAAAGGCATATGATCCCAAATACTATACCCCAATATTGGCAAACAGAAACAAAGATAGACCTTTCTCCCAAGTGATTTAAAAGAGTTTCTGACAATCACACCCAAGAAAAATTCCCTGCGGGGCAAAACTGGGGGGCGCTGCCCCCCCAGACCCCCCGGCGGTCCCACTTCAATACTTTCTTCAGCATAAGTGCATACCGTTACTATTGCGAATCCACTTTAACCACTGCCGCCAACACCAAGTTTACAAATACACGACGATCCATCACTATTCTGTTTGATGAACCACCAGTGAATGAAGACCCTTTTGCTTGGATTAACAGGACATATACAAATTAATTTAGTGACTTTTTTAAAGAATAATGCCATTTTCGAGCCTCATGACAAGGTAGGCCTTAAAATAAACAGTGTAGCGACCTCATCAAAAGACCCTATTGCTTTGCATTACCGACGCGTAGACCAGCTAGATGATAGAATACTAGTTACGACAGCTACCACTTGGGAGCAAAAAAAAATCAATATTAGTTACCGCAGCTACCACTGGGGAGCGCAAGTGCGCAAAAATCAGTAATTATTAGTTCACCTACTGATCACTAGAGGGCGGGGCTAAATACCCTACCTTAGGGGGTGCACTGAACAGGGAGCCTCAGTCTCTCTCTGGCCACCGTCGAGTGAGCATCTCCGAGGGACCTGGGTAAGTACTTGGGTAAGTACTCTAGGGGTAGGCTACATACTTAAGACTAAAATTATTTATGTAAATTGGGTTATTAATTAAGTTAATTTGCAGTTATGCAAATGAGGGATCTAGCACTTTTGATGATGACATTATGGTTGTGCAAATTTATGCAAATGAGGTAATTAATCATGCTACTTAGATAATTATGCTAATTAGCGGGCGTGGCTTCCGGAACATTCGATGATGTCATTATGCTAATTTATGCTAATGAGGGGGGGATTATGCAAATGAGTCCCAGGGTGGCTTCCATACTACTGGGGTGCAATCATTATGTGAATTGCCATTTTGTCAAAAGTATTTACATGCTACTCTTTAAAATTTGTGTCATCAAAATAAGGGTGCAGCCATTACTTGAAGGCGGCATATAATAGAAATATAGAATACATGATTAGAAACTGCAAAACAACACAAAAACACATACAAGTACCCTTTAAGAAGGCACCCTAATGAGGGTCGCCTTGTCTTGACCTTGTTAATTGTCTAAAAACATAGGTACTCTGTACTCTGGTAAGAAAGATCTGACTGACAAACGATTCAAGATAACGCGTTATACCGTGCAAGGTTCTTTATTAAGATTTGATCTATGCTTGCATGCCATTAAATTAAGAGGATGATTTATAAACTTTTTTTTAAATATGCCAAATATGCATAGAATATGGTCAAAACTGAATTTTTGTAAAAATGTTGCATGAAAACATATTAAAGGTACTGTAAATTGAATAGCATATAGGCCATAGAAGCATAGATGTAGCTTTTCTTTTTCAGAGTTAACTCAATTATTCTGGCTATTCGTTAGGCAGTCAGACCATTTTCCGTGAGCTATGTTTTGTGCTCAATTAATTCTTTCCTGGAAGTGCCCTCTTGAGCAGACGGCATCTTGATCTTGCCAAGAGTAGAAATTGTAGGCCTTATGCAATAGGTATGTAGGTACTGTACATGCTTGCTAGTTCAAGTGCTCTTGTTTTGTCATCTCATAAATGAAGTGTATTGTCAATTTTCAAACATACTCCTCGAGACGGCAACAAATCAAACGTCATATAACTCTTGAATTAAAATTTGGGGTGGTAACTGGGTCTCATTGACATGTATGTTAATGAAAGGTTACGCCGAAAACACGGCAGAGTACAACAGTTTGGTGATTTCACGGGTGTAACTTAGTGTCGCTTAATTTACCGGTACAAAGCTTGACCCAGTGCCCCTGAGCACCCAGCTATACTTCAGGGTATGTGTCTAACCCCTGAGACAAGTTTTCTCACCATTCGCCCTGGTGCTGCGATTTTAAATTGAGGTGTCCATCTATTAGCTATACCTAAATCTAGTTCACGATATCTGTGTAAGATAGCGGTGTTTTGCGCATGCGCTCTCCATTCATTTGACGCAGTCGTTGAAGTTTGGAAGGGGCCTATTGAGCGTGGGCAGTTTGAAATATAACCTCAGTGTTGCCATATATTGCGGGGGGTCCACTTATCACACTCGGACCTCTATCAGATCTGTGTGTGAAGATGTGTTTGAAGAGAAGACTGCCACAAAATATGGCAACATCAACATGCACCTGCTGGTCAGAATCTATTACAATTGGGGTGGAAAGAGTGTCATTTATGAGGGTGCTGGGATTGTCTCCCCTCTCCCCTCCCCCCTAACCCCCATGGCTCGCATTTAACCACGTGCTTGCTCTTTTCAAATGAACCGGTACATAAACCTCACCCACACATCTAACTGATATTTCCGGTTTAGTGTTTTCTAAAAGTGTCGCGAACTATAGTAGGTGGTCCTTGTAAAAAAGTGAGACGTGCGGTAATTGGTAATATTACGTCACAGTTTGTGTCTTGCTTACTCTGCAGTCTTCCAAAGTCTACTTGTTTGCATAAGCAGAGCCATTGTGGAAACATCATCCACCTTGGCTCGAGGCGTTCTACTCGGTGTCTATCTGAACACACATAACAAATATTACATGAAAAAAATAATTTTTTTAAAACGACGCTTATATTTAAATGTACTAAAAAGTAAAACATAAATTTTTGCCTCACTCGGAAATTAAAAGCGTTGGGCGCTTTCCTTCCATGAACAACACAATTCTGTAATCTATGTCAATACAGTAAGCGCCCAACGCTTTTAATTTCCGAGTAAGGCAAAAATTTGTTGGGCGAAAATTTCTTTTTTTTCTTTTTAGTACATTTAAATATAAGTGTTGTTTAAAAAAAAATTTTTCATGTAATATTATTTTATGCTTTTTAGTCTTAACAATAATGTATTTATTTTTTATATTTTTCATATTATATTGTATTATATTATATTATAACAATCCATTCCTACCGTGATCGGACTTTGGGAAGTGGGTGAAATATCAATTCCCATATAAAAAGTTAATTATTAATCACGAAGAATTAATTGATTAATTAGTAAATATGTTAATTGATTCATCTATTGTCATCAAAAATATATGTCTGTGAAAAATTTCAGCTCGATTGGACAATGAGAAGTGGGTGAAATATCGATTGTAAGATTCCGTCCAGACAGACAGACAAGCACATGAAGCTCATATAAGCGTTGTAATGAAATATCGATTATAAGATTTCGTCTAGACAGACAGACAAACACATGAAGCTAATATAAGCGTTGTAAAAATCTTGTAAAAATACAGCCAAACCTTACACACTCAAAAGAAATGAGATCTAAAAAAGGGCCAAGCTCATCTACCCTTCCACATTTGCGCATTCTTAATTTATAAACGTACATACAGTGTCCCGTAACAACATCCTAGAAAAGCTTGGCAAAATAGAATTTGCAACTAGTATTAATTTAAATGTAATGGTCATGCAAATTCTATTTTGCCAAGCTTTTCTAGGATGTTTTTACGGGACACTGTACGTTTATGAATTAAGAATGCGCAAATGTGGAAGGGAAGATGAGCTTGGCCCTTTTTTAGATCTCATTTCTTTTGAGTGTGTAAGGTTTGGCTGTATTTTTACAAGATTTTGTTATGTGTGGGATCTCATTACTTTTTCAAGTTCTATTGAAAAATTATTTGTTAAAATATAATAATTTTATCAAAGTCGAGTTAGCTGTGGTATTTTCAATTAACAATAGAATGTAAAATATCTAGTGGCCCAAAGACTTGCTTTTTGTAAACAATGTAGGCAATCATTGTCAAGTAACTATAGTTACTTGTTGATTGTATGCCTGTATAAGGCTTAAATTAAAACCTTTATTTGGAAGCCTTCCAGCAAACTTTTTAACTTTTCTTTCAAAAGGAACTATTATTTGGAAGCCTTCCAGCAAACTTTTTAAAATATGAACATTGTAGCCCCACCCGTTTGGTCAGAATCGCTGTGCAATTGAAACTGACGAATTAGACAGTAGTCAGTAGTAGTAGTAGTAGTAGTAGTAGTAACTAACATAGCAAGTTTCAAGTCATTTTTTTACCAAAAAGGAATGTTCGTACACCAACCAAATTTAGCATGTGTTGTCAGGTACCCAAATCCCCTTGATTTTGATAGTTTTTAAGTTCACATCACGTTTCATGACGGTTGGGTGACACCTCGAAATCACCCCAACTCTGCTTGCTGTATAAGGTGCCTGAGTGTGTAGCGCACCGCGGCTTGGCTGCGGCGCCCTAACGGGCACCTAGATTGTGTACATTAAGTGATCACAAAAGTTAAGCTAAGTCGTGAAATCACCAATCATATCATATTCCACCGTGGCAGCTGATTTGACAAACATTGTCGACGACATCACCGTGGCTAGTTTGGTCCTATGTTCTTTGTAAGGTACTATGTATTATTATGTAAAAGATAATCTCACTTTATAAACAATGAATGAATTTCTGTGTGCTATCAAGCTGTTTAGGATAACTTTACCTGAAGTTCTTGTAGTCGCTAATTCGTTCAGGTAGACGTCTAAAACCCAGAAGATGTTCGTACAAGTAAGCTCCAAAGATATTGATTTGATTCATTTATTTGATTGTGTATTGTATTTGTGATGTATTTGATTCACTCAACTGCCCTCTGGTCAACGTATGAGTGTTAGAAATCTGGTATTTGCTCCATTGTAAACTTTTTTTTTTGTAGTGATTGTTGTAGGTCTAAATGTTCTGTAAAAAAATAGTCAGTTTCTGATTGGAGTCATTTGCAATCTTATGTTGCAGCTTACTACAATAATGCCTTGATAGAGAATGTTTACCCCTGACTGCAAATGCGAGTTGGATTTTTATAGCAGTGCACATTCGTTCTGCTCTGCTCACTTCTGATTGTAATTAAAATCTGTAGCATTACCCATGTAAACACTCCTTTAACAAAGTGAATGAACTCAATATATGATTGAGGACAAATCACATACAAGTATGTACTCTTGTGCCACCTACCCTTTCCAGAAACACAATTTCTTTACATCAAATGTCATGTCAAATGAAATTATACCATTACAAATAGAAGTCATTCCATGTGATCAAGGGGTTGGTATGTTGTGTTGTCTAGAAATTTGTGGAAGTTTGTATCATGTATTGTGACTTTATTTGTGTAATTTGTAGCTATGGCTTGTTAAAATATCTATGTATGTACCTTCCTTTACTTTTTCTAATGTATTGTCAACTTTATAAATAAAATAATTTGTTATACAAATGTTCGAGTCTAATTTATATATTTATAATCCTCTATTCCACTGTACTCTCCCGATTATTGATACTACACGGTAGAGACTACCTAGATTGCTCTTTTGCAAGTCTGTAGAACATATTATTCATGGTGAATTTTTAAACTACCGCGCGGAAGTGCGTTCGTTTGTCTTACTCCCATGTACTCTAGTTTTTCTGGTGGCAATGCGAGCAAACAAAATGAACAAAATCCTAAAGTGAATATTCGTGAAAACGCGTCTGCCTACCAGGGAGGTAGGAGTTTATGAGAGCTCACGTGAACTAGGCTGCTGCATGGCATAGCTGAGTTTTATTCATTTGAATTTCGCGCACTGACATCCTCTCTTGATGCAGCAACAAATATTACGACTTTACGTGAGCTCTCATGAACTCCTACCTCCCTGGTACGAAGATACATTTTCACAAAAATGCACGTTTTTTCTGATATTCTGCTAAGGATTTTGTTCCTTTGCTTTGCTTCTATTGACTCCAGAGCGACCCCAGAGTACATTCTGTCTAGTGTGGTGGCAATGCGAGCAGAGCAAATGAACAAAACGAGAGTTAAATATTCATAAAATCTCGAATATTTGTGAAAACGCATCTGCCTACCAGGGAGGTAGGAGTTTATGAGAGCTCACGTGAACTAGGCTGCTGCATGGCATAGCTGAGTTTTATTCATTTGAATTTCGCGCACTGAAATCCTCTCTTGATGCAGCAACAAATATTTCGACTTTACGTGAGCTCTCATGAACTCCTACCTCCCTGGTACGAAGATACATTTTCACAAAAATGCACGTTTTTTCTGATATTCTGCTAAGGATTTTGTTCCTTTGCTTTGCTTCTATTGACTCCAGAGCGACCCCAGAGTACATTCTGTCTAGTGTGGTGGCAATGCGAGCAGAGCAAATGAACAAAACGAGAGTTAAATATTCATGAAATCTCGAATATTTGTGAAAACGTATCTTCCTACCAGGGAGGTAGGAGTTTATGAGAGCTCACGTGAACTAGGCTGCTGCATGGCAAAGCTGAGTTTTATTCATTTGAATTTCGCGCACTGAAATCCTCTCTTGATGCAGCAACAAATATTTCGACTTTACGTGAGCTCTCATGAACTCCTACCTCCCTGGTACGAAGATACATTTTCACAAAAATGCACGTTTTTTCTGATATTCTGCTAAGGATTTTGTTCCTTTGCTTTGCTTCTATTGACTCCAGAGCGACCCCAGAGTACATTCTGTCTAGTGTGGTGGCAATGCGAGCAGAGCAAATGAACAAAACGAGAGTTAAATATTCATAAAATCTCGAATATTTGTGAAAACGCATCTGCCTACCAGGGAGGTAGGAGTTTATGAGAGCTCACGTGAACTAGGCTGCTGCATGGCATAGCTGAGTTTTATTCATTTGAATTTCGCGCACTGACATCCTCTCTTGATGCAGCAACAAATATTACGACTTTACGTGAGCTCTCATGAACTCCTACCTCCCTGGTACGAAGATACATTTTCACAAAAATGCACGTTTTTTCTGATATTCTGCTAAGGATTTTGTTCCTTTGCTTTGCTTCTATTGACTCCAGAGCGACCCCAGAGTACATTCTGGCTGTGTGGTGGCAATGCGAGCAGAGCAAATGAACAAAATCCCAAGTGAATATTCGTGAAATCGCGTAAATTTGTGAAAAAGCATCTCCCTATCAGGGAGGTAGGAGTTTGTGAGAGCTCACGTGAACTAGACTGCTGTATGGCTGGTGGGTATTGACATCCTCTCATGATGCAGAAACAAAACCTTACGACTTTACGTGTGCTCTTATAAACTCCTACCTCCCTGGTAGGCATATGCATTTTCTGAAATGTTCTCGTTTTTGTAAATAGTATTCAACTAAGGATTTTGTTCATTTGCTCAGCTCCTATTGACCCCAGAGCGACCCCAGAGTACATTCTGGCTGGTGTGGTGGCAATGGGAGCAGAGCAAATGAACAAAATCCCAAGTTGAATATTCGTGAAATCGCGAAAATTTGTGAAAAAGCATCTGCCTACCAGGGAGGTAGGAGTTTATGAGAGATCACGTGAATTATATAAAAAATAACACACGTCGCCTGAGACGAAATATCGACGCTACGTCTATTAACTTGGACAATGTGGTAAAACGGACGTCAATACGGAGAGATTGATATTTATTTCACTCCCGTCGAGCCATTGGATCGACGCCGACGCCAGGCGTCGTTGGGCGTCGCGACGCCAGAAACAGGTGTTATCGACGAAAAAAGCAGTTAATTGATAAGATAAAAATTCAGAACCGTAGGTCGTACTTTATTGGCCTAAAAACACCTTGAAACACCACGTGTTAATCATATGGGGAAAAATCACCAAGTAATGTACACTCCACAATTAATTGTGGGCCCAATATGGGTCAGATTTCAAAATGGATGACTGTTTTGGGTTCGTGGAGGGCTGTTTAATGAAATAAAGTTCTAATATGACCACCTAAAATTTCGACGTTTTTTGTCAATTTTCCAAGGGGTTAGTAAGGCAAATTTCAAAATTCACACACCTGTACCGGCCGTACCTTTCATCAGATCAGATCCCAGTATTTTTTGTATTTTTTGTTGGGCCCACGGCCTGGTGCATGCAAAATTTGAGGTCGCTCGGAGGTCATGGGGCCGCTCCAGGGCACTCGACAGTCCCCAAAAAGTGCATTTGACGAGCTCATCCCGAGATCGACTTATCGATCCCGTGCTCCTAGAGGTTCGCGATTGGGCTTAAATTAAAGGTCTTGACCTAACTAAGACAGAACAGGAAACTAGAAGTCTCTATCTCTTTTGTAAGTCGAGATATCTGCATTTGAAATTTTTTATCAAAAAAGTGACGCACTTCCAACGTCACCAGTGGCGTAATATCGACGCCACGTCTATGAACTTACACAATTTGGAAAACAGGCGTCAAGACGAAGAGATTGATGTGTATCTCGCTCCCGTCGAACCATTGGATCGACGCCGACGCCAGGCGTCGTTGGGCGTCGTGACGCCAGAAAAAGCATCATCGACGCCGAATGGTAAGGCGAGCTCAGTAAACATATGTGTTACAAATTCAGAACAGTAGATAGTACTTTATAGGTCTGTTAACACCACTACGTGTAATCATAATGGCACAATTAATCAATAAAGTATGTACACTGTAAATTTAATTGTGGGCCCAATATGGGTCAGATTTCAAAATGAACGACTGTTTTGGATTCGTGGAGGCCTGTTTAATGAAATAAAGTTCTAATACGACCACCCAAAATTTCGTTGATTTTTGTCAATTTTATAAGGGGTTAAAGGCAATTTTCAAATTTCGCACACCTGTCCCGGCCGTACCTTTCATCCGATTGGATCTCGTTTTTTTTTGTTTTTTTGGGGCCCACGGTTTGGTAACTGCAAAATTTGAGGTCGCTCGGAGGTCATGGGGCCGCGCCAGAGCACTCGACAGACCCCAAAAAGTGCATTTGAAGAGCACTTGCCGAGACCGGCTTATCGATCCCGTGATCTTAGAGGATTGCCAATGGGCTTAAATTAAAGATCTCGACTTACCTAAGTCAGAACAGTAAACTAGAAGTCTCCATCTCTTACGTAAGTAGAAATATCTGCATTTGAATTTTAAATAACAAAAAGTGTGAACTAACATTGCTTTCAGAAGATAGAAGTATGTGGGACTCAGGGGAGTATGACATAGGGACAGACTCCTGAAATGACCTGACATCTCAAAATTGGTCAAATTAGTGGCTAGTATTCCTTGTAGCTGTGTGGCCTGTTGGGCTTGTGGCTCTGCTTGCTTCCTACTCAGAAAGTTAAGGGTTCGATTCCTTCTATAGGCAAGTTTTTTAACTTCTGATGTGGACTCATTCAGGTCCATCAGTTCTTTGCTTAGAAATGTGTGACCTTTGAGCTGTCCGAGCAACGAAGGCACATAATAAATTCCAAGGTTCAGAAGTATTCATGTTGATTCCGGCGCTGTCCGCAGGGTGAATCGTCTTTAGCTTGATTGATAGGTGTTGCCGGTCTTCAGTTGGTCATTGTTCGCTTGGCTATGTTGTCGACAAGTCGGCTTTAAATGTAATGTCCCCCACTGAAAATCAATTATGTGACTGAGTGGGTAGACTAAATATGAATGTATTTATTTATTCTGGAGAAGAGAGGAGAGGAGTGAGAAGTGGTTGAAGAGAGAGAAAGATGGTGGGAGGACAGGAAAAAGTTGAGAGAGCTGGTGTTACAAGAGAATGAGGAAGAAGATGAGGTGCCGAGCTTGGCATGCCGGTGCTGATTCGGTGATGCCCAAAATAAATGGTGGAAACACCCCTTTACCCAACTAAATGTTGTTGGAAAAAAGGCTGCGATATATATACATTCTGGTATAACATTTTACATTAAGGTGCATTTCATTTGTAAAAAAATAGTATAAAATTATTAAAACAAATTGTATTCATTAAGTAAGATTTATTTATTCTGGAAGATCATTCAACGTGGTACCTGTCATCAGTTTCTTTCTTTGTTTTCAATGGAATATTGATGTTGGCTAATTTCAAATGTCTTGTCTCGACTTATTTTTTATTTATACTGATTCCTAATCATTCACGTTGCGTGCAACAGTTACTTTCTTTGACTGCCTCACGCCAAACGTACACTTATCCTTGGCGTATTTCTTCTCCTTTACCTCGTCAATTTGATATGCGTTTGGTGCGGGTATGTGAGCTTTCCGTTCCCTCGAAGGTATACGTATCCCCATCGAAATGGACGGACCAGAACGTTTTACCTTGTTCAGGTCCGTAATGTCGTAGCTCCCCGGCCCCGGATTGCTAGAGATACGGAAGACGGGCGATTTGGTGAGGTCGCGTGATCCAAAGGTCGTTGCCGTGTTAGTTGAAGGGCGTTTATCCTTAAGGACATCGTCGGGGGAATATTTTCCAGGACCAGGGGTGACTTCTGAAATTTACAATTATATAACATAGGAACTGGGAATTGTGGAATGGAATGACTTACCAGATGTGTTTACTACAACTATTCAATGACTTAACAGAGACAGCAGATAGTTCTTTTAGAAATATGTTGGGCTCATGACGGTACAATATTATATCACATCACATCATTAATTTAAATGTCAATTTGCAAGTAATATTTATATTATGCCAAGTCCTAACTTGCCAAACAAGACAACTCAAGCCAGGGTCAAACATAGAATGCAATGCATGCTTGAGACAAAACTAAACAAAACCAAAATTAAATGGTTATGTTGCCCCTTTTCAGATCAAGCCACTAATGGCGAGAATATAGGTTCTATGCACCATCATGTCCATCTTCATATGCTATTTTTCTATGGTTCTGTTACTGAATAATATTGTAAAGCTCCAAGAAGTTCTGATAAAATACGTATCTTGGATGTACCTAGCTTATAGGGAAATTCCTGTTCAATACCAAATAGTCACCTGATTCAATTGTAATTCTATTTTCTAGACTGTACCTTTCCCCGGAAAGCGCTTCCCCGTCCCGAATGAGAAAGAAGGCCCGGCTCTCTTCCCTATTTGATTCCAAGAGTAGGAGACGTTGTAGAACTGTGGTCCGGGGCCGGCCTTCGGCTCCTCGCTCAAGATCCGGGTGCGTTGGCCGAACGAACAGGACGGAACTTTAGTCCGGGCGGCGACTGTATCGGGAGTGCAGGAACGCCGCTGCTTTGGTTGCGACATCGTTCAGAATACCTGATACCCTAAATACCCATAAGTCCAATAATAAAATCTAATAGAATAATGCCAAAAAAAAACAAAAAAAATATTGAATTGTGCATTTCAGTAAGGGATGCATAAATTCACCAAGTACAATTTTGAAATAAATGTCAATTATTATAGTCAATGATTAAGGTACAATTACTTAATTATTTTAAATGTGCTAAAGGGGCCCTATACAATTTGAATATCATGTTGCCAAGCAGTTCCAAGTAAAAATAAGAACCAATCAGCCACGTTAATTTAAATAAGTCTGACTGCTGTATAGTACCGTATTGGAACTATTGACTAGTACCTAGTGACATTTCCTTCTTGAAGCCTTCTCTGAATCCCGTTGCTATATACCTTATTGTTATCGGAACTGCTGATCCGGTGAAGTGAAATCACGTGACATTGCTGATCTTACAGATTGCTCTGGCAAAGTATCCATAAGCGGCTTTTATAACAAAGATCTGTCTCACCACACACAGACTGTGTAGGCTGCCAATTGCCACTGGTAGTGAAAAAATTGAAATTTTGGTAATCTTAAAAAAATTCCGGTCCAAAGTTACTAAAATAAGTAGGTACTTCCTTGCTCCATGAAATATAAAAATATTATAACATATAACAACATATTAACATTAGCTTCTGGTTGGTGTATTGGCAACCACGTAGGACCAACGGGTGGAGTGGACCCCTGGAGCTAAACCACAACCCACATTCTGTTTGTCTGGTTTGGAGAAATGGGACTCTAATGCCGTCTTTACCATGATAATCAACTGTACTTACGCTAGTAGAATTTACATTAGCATAACAGTAAGCTTTGTGGTTATGTTTATCAAATGATTCACAGATATAATATTATTCTGTTCTGGAATTTTGTCTTGTGTACTACATGTTTCTATGGTTTTACTTTATAATGAGCACATTGTGATGTAAAAGAATCTTAAAATATACAAGAAATTGGATTGTTGTGCATCACACATTGTTGGGCATTGAAATGAAATAGGAAGATGTCCCATGTACATGTTGTTATTTTCTAAATACATTCCATCATTTTATTTCAAATGTGTTTAATTTTTTTACAGACACTGAGACTAAAATAGTAATTAGCCAACTTTATTAAATTACAACAAATGTATGTAGATAGGGTACTTTACTTAACTACTGTGTACCCACAAAGTTAGTGTAAAACTAAAAACATATTATTGGCACCTGAGTTGGAAGCTATTATGATAAAACATTTTGTACAAAATATAAAGCTAAAAGATAGCTTCGTGCATAAAAGTAATGTAATTCAAAATCAATAATATAAAACCATTAATTGTTGAGAAATTACACATTATAATAATTAATAATAATGTAGAAAGTTTTTCTTATGTTTTTTGTTTGTTTTTCACTTCTTACATGGTACTTTCATCAATAAAAGTTCCATAAAAAAGTTTACTTTCTAAAAGATTTTTCAAAAGTTGTTAGTACAAATAAGCTATTTTTGTTAATTTGCAGTTATTCATAAACATTTAAATTAAATTAACAAATGCTAATAATAATATTGATGATTCGCCCTCCACGGCATAAAGTGAATAAAATTAAATAAGAACTTTCGTAGAATTAGACCATTCCAAAGTCCGTGTGAACGGTAACATCGCAGTTGTTTTGCTTCTCGGCAGCAGCCATATTAACTTCGACAAGGGTATCAATGCTATTGATGCTGATTCCCTTCAATATTTTTTGCGCTGCAATTGATTTAAAATTCACCGACAGATCACCAAGACTTGGGAACGTACACAAATCAGAACCACTCAATCCGTCTTTGACATCGTCTAACGTTTTCGAGCTCGAAAAGCCATGTATATTCTGCGAGGAAAGCTTATTTTCCGAGTCAAAATTCTGGATGAATAGATTATTGAACGAACCGGTCGAATCAAACGTCTTATCAGGACTTGTAATGTTGTTTTTCGAGCCGAACGGGTTGTCCAACGGATTGTCGAAGACGTTCTTATAGCTTAAGCCATCTTTCCCTATTGAAGGGGAATTTATAGCAAGCCCGGAATTGGAAAGCTTCCTTGTATTGTTCATGTTCTTCTCGCTAGAAGTGGGTGTGGAGGGCGACTGGCCGTTTGGGTAATGATTCGGAAAATTTGGATTTGCGTTACTCATTAGTGGAGTCTTCGGTTGTATTTGTAAGACATCCATTCTGGCATTTTTATTATCCTGTTTGGTGAAATTACTTTTGCCGATTTCAGAACTCGTAACGGTGATGTCGCTACACGTCAAAGATTCCACAGACGGGCAGCGACGTCCATTCTCAAATGAAGTATTCTTGTTCTGGGCTCCAAACCCCGATTTAATCACCTCTCTTGGACTATACAACGAAGTAGGTCTCTCTAGCTTTGGCCGTTGTCTCTTAATTTCCTCGTGCATTCTGTTTTGAACATGATTTTCTTTGTCAGACAAAGCTGGTTCGTTAATAATCAATATGTCATCCATTGCATGTTTCGACTTATTTAAGGACGGCCGGTTTTCAAACGTTATGAGAGATCTCACCGGAGAATTTTGTTGCTGCACAAATATTTTCGTATTCGAACCGTCAATTGTCGTGGTGGTGGTTGTACTTAAGATTGGTGATTCCGAAGTGACTGTATAGCTTCTTGAAGGCGATTCTCTATTTAAAGTTGAGGGTTCCCCATTGGTTGATGGACACTGGCTAGAATAGCCTGATGTCAAAGTTGGGGAGGAACGATTCGTCGTCGAGACTTGTAACGTTATCGAGCTTTTATTGGTCGGCGAAATCAATTGGCTATTTCGTGGCGAATTCATCGCTTTATTTTCATTTTTTCCTTTCCCAACGTTCGATCTTAGACTACTTCTTCCGTTGTAGCCATTTCTTTCTGGAGAACCATTAACTCCGATTGGGGTAACCCGAACAGGCGATTTATTCACTGCCGGCAAAACATAAGGCGCCTTCGAATTACTCGTGGGAATCAACGTCTGCTTCAGCGAAGAGTCTGAATATCGACTCGGGGAACTTTTCCCACGTCCCACCTGTTCATTCACACTATTCGTAGAATCCATGATCCCATTGCCGATGTAACTCGAATTGGGGGAGATGTGATATCCATTACGCAATGTATTAGGGGAACTTCTCTGAACGTTCTCCCTAGCTGGTGAAGAATGATACCCGTTCGTACCCGGTCCAGTTTTGTACCCACTCGATGCAGTACTTGCGCGCTCATAGCCCCCATTCTCAACCGAATGCGTAGACGGATTCTGAGAGATTCTATTGCTCGATGAATTCTGCGATGGGGTCTTTGATCCGTGCGATCTTTCCGATGATAAAGTTGTCGCCGAACTCTTACACGGAGAGAAATTAGACCCGTGCGGAACGTACGTCGGCAGGACGGAATTCCTCGAAGTGCAGAGCGAGTGCGAGTCGATCTTCGAATGGATTGAACTGTGAGGCAGAGTGGAGCTGTGGGACGAGGGCGATCGGTGACGACGGGAGACGCGGGGAGTCGAGTTTCCACCGCCCGTCGGGTTGGCAATGCTGGAACCGGAGTCGTGGCGTCGGTGACGGCGTGGGAGGGTAGCCGAGCGAGATGGGAAACCATCTTCATCTGTCCACGTAGCGAAGCTGACTTGCGACCGGCCCAGGCTGCCCACCATCTGATACAGACAATTCCCAAGCTACATTAGTAATCTAATTTACAAGGACAGTGTATATCAATATAATTTTTGTTATTACTTTAAGAGGCCAACATTTTAATTTTATAAATTATTAAGTATTTTTAGAGCTGTGATAGGGATCGACAAATAATGCCTCGTTGTAGTCGTTAGGGAACGATCCTGATATACTGTCACCCAAGCCGCTTGCGGAGATTAATGTAATCAATAAGTTCTGGTGTTAAACTTAAATTAATTTGGGGGTCAGATTGATATTGGAAAGAAATTAATACAAATAAACAATGTATTATAAATAATACTTTTGCAAAACAAAACAATCAAGGACTCTCCAAAATGGCTACCAGGAAAGAACATCACTAGTTAAAAGTATTAATTTGAATTACACATCTTTAAAATGGAATATTTTAGGGGCAAACAAACTATAAACATTGGGTTTAAAAAATGATTAGGTTAGCAGATAAAATGTAAACATTAAAAATATAATTATGTATACAAGAAGAAAATACTATGTCATATGTGTAGGTACCTGCAAAGATGACTAATCTTTGGTACTGGTACTTATGAAATTTAATTGATTAATTAAATAGGTACTTCCAATATGACTTATGAAATAGTGTACAGTAAACACTTATCATGAAATATTTTATGACATTTCCAAATTATATCAGTTATGTAAAGATTATTGTTGTCTTATTATCCACGCTTCTTTATGGATTTATCTTCTGTAGAGGTTGAATTTATTTTCTTTAATAATAAATTTAAATTATGAAGCTAATTCAATTTCAATTTTTAATTTCACTGTATATTTTGATCTGTTATATCAGATATTGTCTTATTGTACATTGATGTTGTTATATTATTATTATTATTTGGTGTGCGTCAATGTTATGTAATTTTTGTTCCAATTTGAATGTATCAAATATGTACCCTGTATTTCTATTTTGTTACTGTGGTGAATTGATTTTGAAATTGAAATTGTATAGTATCATAAAATTGAAACTGTATGTTAAAATAGCAATGAGCTACACAAAGAATAATAATAAATAAATAACTACTTATGTACCGGTACTTCTTTGTAAATCAGATCTATATTATTACTGAATAGGATATATGTTATATACACCCTACATAATGGCATGCATTAGTTATATAAACAAACAAATAGTTTCATGCTGTGCGCGCACGTCGAAGTACTCACACTAGTGGCCGTGGTGGCGTTGGTCTGCGTCCCCACTGAATGCATGTGAACCACCCGTTGGTTGAACCACTCTGCCGGCGGGAACTGCGCGGAGAACGTCGACAGCGGGGGAACAGAGGAACCGCGTTTGCTGCGGCGGAAGAGTCGCGACAGCAGAGAAGATTTTTCTGAAATTATAAAATTGTTAGTTGTCAAATTTTCTCAATAATTCAATAAAGGTAATCAATGGTTTTGTTAGGACGAAAGGCTAGCTGTAGCTCGATGAAGAAATGGATAAGATTCGTACCGGTACAGTTACCCAAGTGCAGTTGATGAGACACAGAGCATTCATATACGTAACAAATTTGTAATATCTTTTGAAACTATAATGAACATTTCTAATGTGAAGAAATTTCTATTCCTATAATGTTCATTTTGATGTCAATCAAATTGAGAGAGAACTAGTTTATAAGTTATATTAATTTTGATCTTCCACCAATTTTTTAAAGGTTTATTTCTGATTTAATGTGGTCTATTAAACAGTGTTTGTTTTTTGTCTTGTTCCACATTAGGGTTTTCCAAGACATGTGGATTTAACATAGATGAAGCAATTTACAATGACCCTGTGAGTAGTAATACAAATTTATATCCTATATTATATTATATTATATTATGTATAAAATTACTACTATTATATATATAAAAAAAAAGCTATTTGATTTGAGCTACACATCTTAATTTCCTAAATCATTGAAATATATTCCGTTCCTCATTAATGTTGTTGATGACCATGTAGGTAGACCAATTAAAAAAATTAAAAAAACTTGAAATCTGTATGTTATGAATACTATTTGCTTATATTAAAATAATACTAATACTAATACTTAATGCTAATTCTACCATCCTCGGTAACATGTTATACCTGCATTAGGTAATGCAATGACATTATAAATAGTATTTAGTTAATCAGTTCAAAGACAGTAGAATCGTTGCAGTAGTTCCAATATATTCAGATCTGTAATGCACCAACAATCTAGGAGATATTTAGCTAACCGTCTCAGTAGCTATTAGGGATAAGATATCCGACCAGCAATCGAGAAACTTTGGTCTGATACCCGTCTGAGATGGATTTTGTAATTTTTGCATTGATTTCCAAATAATGAATTTCTGGATTGATTTCCATATAATGTAATTGCTAATACCGACAGTGTTGGCTCAAGCGTTATGCGCATGACTTTGATTCGGGAGGTCCCGGGTTCAAATCCCTTCGAGACCCGCAATCCTGAATTAAGGTTTCTTCCAAGGTTATCCTCAGTTGTTAATTAATGCATGTGCAAGGGATTGAGTCCTCTTAAACAGCCCTCGGACATCCCTTCACAGATGTCCTAACTCCAATATACCTAGTTAGAACCCGAAGAGGGGCATGCATTGCACCCTGGGCAGGTTTCCCACAATAAATTGAAATAAATAATTGAATGTAGGCTAATTAGGGATGCACATCGATACTTTTTTCATTATCGATTATCAAATTGGTAATGTCATTATCGAATCGATATTATCGATAATATCGATATCACCAACAAAGCCTGTTCCGACCTATAAGTGGAACCTCAAGTGTGGCAAGTGTCATGTGTTTGGCTTCCGTTATCGCCTGATGGCACATAAATCTTGAGTGTGACACCATCAGCCCAGCCAGTGCATGGCACAATGTGAGATAATCTCTGTCTTAAAAGAGTTTGGTTCGTGCTACAATTGAGCAATTATTTGGTATTTCGATAATCGATAATGAATATTGGTTATCGATCATTGAAATAATATCCATTATTGATTATCGATCGATAATATCGATTATCGTGTGCATCCCTAAGGCTAATGTGTATGTGTACTAACTGGGCGACGGTATCGTGGAGTCTGTGCCGGGGTACTCGGTGGAGCTCGAGCTGTCCGACATCGGGAGCTGTTTGTTGATGTGCCTCAAGGAGCCACTTCTGCTCGGAGAAGACGACAGACGCTTGGAGCTGCCGAAGAAGCGCAGCGAGTGTCTGCGCTCCAAGCGGCCGGCGGGGAAACTCGAGCTGCGCTTGGGGCTGCGGGCGTACACCACCTTGTCGTTGGGGTTACCTGAAACACACAACATAAAATCGTTGATGAATTCAAATTTATTTTTTATTTACAAAATTCAGTAAAATCAACGATTTTTAATTTAATACAAGAACCCATGGACTTGTACATGAACTATACAAAATATCAATACAATAAAAAAACATCCAACTTATTTTTTATAAACAAATGCATTACAAAACTCAGGTAGAGTGGTTCAGGAATTCCTCAAGGGAATACAAGGATTTCTCCAGTAAGTACTTTTGAGGGCAAACTTAAATGATTTGTAAAAATTAAATATAATAAAAATAATATTGCAGCAGGGAGATATATGTACAAATAATGTTATATAATTACTAGGAAAACGCTTAACCCCCTTTATGCGGATTTTCTGTTGTTCTGTGAAAAAATCATTACTATGTTGAAGATTTTAAAAAAAATTATTTAAATTAAATTAAAAATAAACTGTAATTTTAATTTATAAATTTCGATTTTCATGAGAAATAATTTTTCGAATTGCGCTCAAATTTCACACGAATACTAAATTCATAAAAATTAAGGTTCTGTGAAAAAATCATTAAAATCGGATAAAGCATGTAGGTGTTGTAAATCGAAGAAATTTTTAAAAAACAAAAAATATCGTAAACTTGCGATTTTCATGAGAAATAATTTTTCGATTGCGCTCAAAATCTTGACAGTTCTAAGTTCAGAGATTTCGAAGACCTCCATAAAATTTCATCGCAATCGGAGTATCGGTTTAGCCGGAATCGTGTGGACAAACAGACAAAAATACAAAAAGAAAAAAAAAGAAAGAAAAAAAAAACATTCCGGAATTTTTTCTCCAGTGTAGTAGAATGGAATCTTCGCTTCGCTCGCTACGCTCATCCAATAACACTCAGGACATGAGTAGCAAGCATAGGGAAGAACTCACAAAATAACATATCGATTGAAATCACTTGGTAGAGGTGGAGAGTAAACAAGAGTGTTTCTATAAAAAAAGGTAGCCCCCCCCCCCCCCCTTTATCCAAAGGTCACTAAAAACCTTCTTTATTATCCTTCCTCGTCGAAGGGCAACGTCAAGGGGGTGAAGGAAATGAAGCTCCCCTTTTGGATCGGTTTTCATTCCGTCAGTCGATCCGTGAGTCACGTCTCAAGATAAAAACCGAACACGACCTCTGATTGGCATGCGTTTATTTTGTTGACGTTGCGCTTCAACAAGGATGATACAGAATATTTTTTATGATCCTTTGGGGTCAGGGGGACCAGGATAGTCGTTTTTAATAGGGGGGGTTGTTTCGTACCCGGCACCTCCACCAAGGGATTTCGAGTTTTAATTCGTGTGTTCTTCAACGATCTTTTCTTCACTTCCCCCCATCTTAGGTGCACTCGTGCGTGTGACTTTGTTCTTTTTTGCTAAAGACCTTAAAATATTCAAAAAGTATTTTTAAACTAATAAAAGTTTGATATGCAAACGAAATTACTCTCTAATTGGCATGACGTAGAGTTCATTCAATTATCACAATTACGTTAACGAGCTGCTAAAGTTAACCTTGCCAGTTAACCGCCCTTATCTCAGACGCTATTCTCATTACAATATTCATAAAACACGAATATTAATGTGGTTACGAGAACTGAACTATTCGATTTTGTTAATTAAAATTAATTACGTTTATGTACTTTTGAGCAAAAAATAAAAAAAGCGTAAGTATTTATCGAGTTAATTTTATGTTTGAAACAAGGATTTATAACTTCAGATTGATTTAAAAGACAAAACTACAAACGCAATATGAAACAGATATTGGTATCTCGTGCATGACACAAGATACTCTAATTCGGGAGGTCACTGCTTCGATTCCCACCACCGGCAATCCTGACTGAATATGTTTTCCAAGGTTTTCTCCAATAATTAATGTGAATGCAAGGGATTAAGTTGTAAGTCCTCTTTAAACAGACTTTGGACAAATTCCCTTGACAACTAACCTAGTTCCAAAACATGGTCTGGGCAAAAAATCGATATTTCGATATGATATCGACAAGTGGGAAATTTGGCTTCATATCAAAATATCAAAATTTAAACAAAAAATGCAAAATTTTGTAATTTTGGTGGAGATGTTGGGTAGTCAAAATTAAATTAATACTGGCTGGTATCCCCCCTCCACCTAGTGAGATCGTAAAAATCGTTATGCGTTTTTGGTGATACCTTATCTACCCTATTTGGCCACAAATTATTAAAAATAGGCCCACTCCCTTTTTTTTAACAATTACATTTCGATATATCGATATGATATCGAAATTTTCGAGTGATATCGATAATTGAATGCTAATTCATATAGCCCAGTCCTATCCAAAACACATATTTTTATTTGTGAAAGACATGCAATTTGTCGTTGGTCAGGTTTTCCACGAGAGATGTTGTAATCAATATTGAAATAAATTGGTTTTGGGTAAGGAATTATAACCGATTTCGGTTTTCGGTTCGAACCGGTTAATCGCCCTGATAGAAACCCAGACGTTCATCCTAATAAGATCAAACTTCAGTGAGTGAAGTGACTGTACAAGCCCATGTAAGGCGGGAGTGGGTTCGTTTTTAGTTCTTAGTTCTACCCAGGTCAGATTATCTCCTGTTGAAACTGTGCTGTGCACCATCTTTCTGTCGTCATTTTCTCATCTCTCTCCTCCCAAGGTCACAGCTGTGGTCAGTGTCTTGGACAAGATGAAACCTGTTTCTTAGATCGCCTCCCTGATAAGTTGTTAACTAAGAGGATGTGGGTTCGATCCTCGCTGACAGCGTGGGCCTGTCTGCTTTCATTAGAAGCCGCAGCATAAATGGAAATTAAAGAAGCTATCATGCATGATACACATGCCCTTTGGGTCCATTCAACTACAGACGTGAAAAAAATATTGTGTATTGTAGAAGAAAATGGCAGATTCACGAATACATTGAAATATATGGAATAATACACAACTTTGATGACGATAACTACAAAAAGAAAATACATAAAAAGTCGGAAGCGTTCATTAGGTCTGAGTAAATAACGTTGTAGCTTTGATATTTTTTCCAGTTAAAATATTAACATTGTATTTAGTGTAGGCTAATTTGATTTATATTACAGCAAATTTTATTTCCCCTACTTTTTTTTAAAATTAAAAATATATCAAGTTAATTCGCGTTTTGTGATGTTATCAGTTTATAACTATAACTATTAATCATTGTTATCACTAAAAACGCCCTTAAATCTATTGAAGAAACAAAATGCAGGGAAGGACAACGAAAACAAAACTCGAGATTTTCGCTTATAAAAATTCATTTCGCAATAATAAAAATTTCACATTAATTAATTAATTTTTACAATTTTCATTACAATGTTCAAAATTAAAACCGAAGATAATTCAAACATCCCTCGATGACGCCCACTCATTATTGTACACCAGGCGATAAAGGGTGGCAAGGGGGGAAAGCGATGGCCCCCGCCACGGTACCACCCCTTTCCTGTGTCCGCCACTGCATGATATTTATCACTAAACATACACTTGAATGATAAACACGGAACTAGTAGTTATGTGAAGGGCACATATTAAATATGCGAAGGAATTCGAGGAAAGTGATTTTAACTATAATAAACACGTAGTAGTTCGCTGTTCACATGAAACTGAGAAGAAATTGCATGTTATTGCAACTAATATGCAAAGTGTTACAGTGCAGGGAAATGAAAGGGAATTCAGACACTAACGAAGTTCAACGTACCAGAGACATGCGCCAGCATCCATATACAGAAGACTAATGACAACTAATTACTAATTTATATTCATACTTGTTAGAAATGATCGGTTTACATACTTGTGGAAAATAACAACAGCTAATAATAATACTTAACTAGCCACATCTCTGGGAAAAGTGAAAGGTGTTTAAAGTAAATATTGCACTGAAAATAGTAATCAATATTAATAGTTTGATATGATATCTTGAAGAGTGAAGATACGAGAAGGGAAAGGAAGTGTAAAGGAATAGCTGATTAAAATGTCAATACAATGTAGCAAATTACACACTGTTAAAGTAAGTTTTCGATAATATATAATGATTCGGTAGTTGAAGTAAAATCACCTTTCACGAGTCTCAATTTCTCCAATAACTCAAACGCAAAACTAATAATACTGGTGATCCACGCTACTAAAGAGGAAGTAAATTAGTTTTATCCTTTTGTAAATAAGTTTTCTCTTAACTCAAGGACTAATGGACTGTGCGAAATGCTACGCAAACCATTTTATTGGCGCGTAGTCGGTGGTGCGTAAATGAGGACTCTTATTTTGCACATTTATAAAGTTACATAACCAATCAAAAATAATAACATAAAAAGTTATTTTTTTAATGTAAAACATTGTGTGAAGTTAACGTTTCCACGAGTTGATCGCTTACTTTTTTTAATGTACAGTTTATATCCAAGAAGAAAACATATTTTCTTAAGTAATGTCAACAAGACAAGTTTCAGCCATGTCCAATGTTTTGATTGTGTGAAATCCCCCTACCAAAAACGTCCACATCAATATTATGCAAAAATGAGTGTGATTGTCAACATTCCCATATTGGAGTACAGTTACGTAAAATAATTAACATTTATAAAAAAAAAATCATAATTGAGCGAGCGAAGCGAGCGTCTCCACTTGACTCTTATGGCTCTAATGTCTGTTTTTTTTTTTTTTTTTTTTTCTGTTACTGCTTCGATACAGGTCCACGTTCTCTGATCAACCTGAAATTTTTCACGCATGTACATACTACCTAGCGGTTGCTGTATAGTTTGAACAATATCCAATTGTTGGTTATAAAAAATAACAATAAATAAAAAATAAAAAATAAAAATGTTCTGATCGTTATGAAATTTTGTAGGGTCAATAAGTAACCATTCTCTCCTATTTTTCAAATTTTCAGCTAAATCGGTCAAGGGTTAAAGACTTATTGGTAATCATAATTCGAAAATGATGCTAAAAATGAAGGAGGCAGTGAAAATACAAAGATACACTTTAGAAGCATGACGTGAATTAGTACAATCCAAGATGTTGTAATAGTATACAGTGTACAATGTCAATATCCGTTAGGCCTACACTGTGTGGTGGCCTTATGGAATGTCGTACTCGGGTCATGTTGCACGTACCGGTGCTCGCTCAACAACGCGTCCAACTGAGCGTTTTCCTATAATAATATGTAGTAACCGGATGCAAGCATCATTTCACTCATGTACATCACTTTCGCCGTCCCAATCAAAACGACATCACTATTTAGTAACGACAAGATTCAGTTGATTGACTTCATTAGGTGTCCATCCATCGGCAATGGTGTCAACAAGCTTAAACATTATGTTAATTCCACTCATTATCACATCTCGAAATATTGTTATTATGAGTGAGATTTCACTTTCCATAATTCACTAACGGGAATGACTACAACGCTTCGATGACTCAGCGAGTTACGTAATAAATGTGTCACAAATTGATCTAAATGCAAACTAACCAATCAAGAAAAAATGTAAGACAACTTTTTTGTGTGTAAACTTCGCCTCGGTTGAGAAATAATGGAATAATTGAAATATTGAATACATTTCACGAACGCCACACAACACTTATTTTATTTTCTCTGTTCAGTAAGAAAATTGAGCATATTGGAAATTCAATTATAGATTGTAATTGATACAATGCGTAGTGTGTGACTGTGCGTTATAAAGTGTATAATTTTACATTGAATGTGTTTAGCTTTTCTGAGTAAGTCATTGATATACTTGGACGTTTGGTACTTTTGTTAGTTATCGCTAGCAATAATTGATTGGTCTGATATTGATGTGTGCTATGATACCAAATGAACCATTTTTAAGACAAGAAGCTTAGGAAATTATTAACCTCGAATCATTGACGTAAATTTAGAATAATCAAAAATGAGACTTGTATTTAGAGGATTCTAACTTCATTAGATTCATCTGGTGCTGAAACTACAGGTTATCAACAAAATTGTAAGAAATGTAAACTAAACCTGCTAACCTAATCTAAAATGTAATCAATGTAAACAACGTATTATTTTCTAGTAAAAAGCAAAGAATATTGTGTGAGCAATAACATACTCTTTTATAAACATCGGATTTTATTTTATACATCTACCATTTATTTTAATTCCTATGTACAGAGTTTCAGTAAGAAACTAGAACTCATCGTAAATATCCAATTTAAACCGCTTGTAATTGATAAGTCTAGTGAAATGCAGTTGTGAGTGCTCACTGTATAATTCACGTACTTGTTTTCGATTAGTTTTCATTTAGTAGATCATTATTATAATGCTTGGTCTAGTTTACGAGTAGGCTTCCGCTTATTGCAAGTCGAGTGTGCAATCATTGGACTATAAAATAATGATTGATATGTTTTACGTAGGAAACCTGTCCATGAACAACTTGATCTTCTTCAGGTGTAAGATACGAATAATGAGGGCGAATGTCCAAGGTCTACTTTATTTATAGGAAATTCTTACATTCGCCTTTTGAGTGAGGATATTCACTCAGGATTGCTGGGCATTGGGATCGAACCGACGTCCTCTCGGATCAACAGCCTCACGTGTAGCAAAGCAAGGTAAATTCTAGACGTCGTCAGATTTATCCCAGCAACCGACAATCCTTACTGAAGATTTTCCAAGGTTTTTCTCAGTCATGAAGGCGAATTATTAAATCTAATATAATCTAATAATAATACTCCTTGAATATTCTCCACAACTATCTTCACACTTCATACCTCGGTAGTTCACTAATGAACTTGGAGCAGTTAAGGGGGCTTTTACCCACATTTTTTATCACATATTCTATAAGTATAATACTACACTGAAATGAAAATTTACAAAATTATGTCTTGTAACTGTGATTTTACACAATTTTTTAAAAAGTTTTTTGTCCTGAAATTTGAGAAATTTGCCGTTTTGGGGAATTTCTTAATTGGATTTAGCTTACTAATGTTTGGTTTCACATAGATACTAGAGCATCGTACCAATCTAAAATGGCCCTTTATATTATCGTGCCTTGAAACTGTGCACAAATATACACTCGAACACGCAAAAATATGCATTCCAAAACCACACCCTTTCTCGGTAGTAAGAATATTTTGACCGAACTTGCCCAAATTACAAAACTTATAGCGGATTTACAGAAAAGACTGCCAAGTACGTCAATAACGGCCATTTTAAATCTAAATCCTCCAAGGTCACGGGGCATAAAGATCGTCCCCATGTTATTTTTATGGGAGATTTTTGCCGATGGGACCTAGCTCAAAAATACCAAGTTTGACAATTTTTTTTCGGGTCGTGGTGGTTCTTATAATTTTTATGTCACTTCCTAAATTCATAACTAGTTAGCCTGAATGAAGTATATTTTTAGCTTAGCGGGTGAATACCCCTTTACCTAGGTAGCTTTCCTACACAAACAAATTATATTGCAAGTCGAGTGTTTAATCTAATCAAAGTCCATGTGAGGATGAGAGAAGGTTACGAGAGGAATGGGTGTGTCAGTTAGAAAGTGGGTCATATAGATAGATGGTGCAGCCGGACAGATGGACAGAGTGAGGCTGAAAGAGCTTGGACTTTGCAGATTGGACTGACACATTTAATATTAATCACGTGACTAGAAAGCCGGTTGTGTCAATTTTTACCACTAAAAAATAAAATATCCAGAAAATAGTTTACATATCATGTATAGACATTCTGAAATTAATTTCGTCCTATTTATGTAACATCAATGGAATAAATACGAACGTAACAATAACTAAAAGAAATCTCCACGACACGAGGTAAAACTACGTGCATGCTCGAGTGTTTGTAGTTGTAGTTAATTGAGCTCTCCAGCTGAAATAACTACGCTAAAACCGTTTATATTTTCTCATAAAGAAGGGTGATTCTTTTTTTAAATAATCCTTTCTTACTTAAGGCTATTCCAGAGCACTCTTACCGATATTTTGAAAGTCAACGGAAAATGGCTAAAAGTTGGTTGGATGAAAGATGAACTTGAATAAAAAAGGAAAAAAAATAACTTTTTTTTTGGACGGGACAAAAGCTCTATTTTGGCCATTATATGCAAATTTTGGGTCATTACGGAAATGAATGTTTTGGATGCAATATTTAATTTTTAGCTATGATTTTTTTATTGCTTCAACACACCTTTGTCTCTGGACTGAGTATAAGGGAAAAGAATTTTCTGAAATACGATTTTTTTTGTCACATAATATAAAAAATATGTTTTGAACCGGAACACGAAAAAAATCGTTCATCATAAGTTATTTCATAAAATTAGTTTCCCTTGTACTCAGTCCAGAGACAAAGGTGTGTTGAAGCAATAAAAAAATCATAGCTAAAATTAAATATTGCATCTAAAACATTTATTTCCGTAATGACCCAAAAATTTGCATATTTTGGCCAAAATAGAGCTTTTGTCCCGTCCAAAAAAAAAGGTTATTTTTTTTCCTTTTTTATTCAAGTTCATCTTTCATCCAACCAACTTTTAGCCATTTCCCGTTGACTTTCAAAATATCGAAAAAAACGTGCTCTGGAATAGACTTAAAACCATAATGTCACCCAATTTACACTTACAACCAAAAACGTGTTTGGAAATTATGGATCGACGCGAAAAACAAATAGTACCGGTAATCTTTAATTTCGCAAAAAAATGAATTATCGACAGTTCCCAAATAAGAGTTGTTCCGAATTAGTCTCAGTTGATCTAGCTTTGCTTGAAAATGGGTCGTGCCCAACCAGTTTGGTCGGTGCTGTCTATTTTAAAAAAACCTTCTCTGGTAAGCAATTGATTACTCGTCATGACGGCGACAACATGGTTGGCTTGGTTCGCTTTACAATTAGATTCCCCAGTAAAAATCAGTTACTGGACTGAATGGGCAGACTAATTAATATGAATGTATATTTATTTTTTATGAAGGTACTGAATTATCTCATCAAGCAAGAGTATATAAATAATTGATTCATAACGCAAGTATACAGGACCGAGATCGTACCATGGAGTTATAATAGTACTGTCGATCTTCACCATTACAGTACTGACGCGGTACCCCACCGGGCCTACATGTTAACACAGTGGGGGGCTAGACAATAATAACGACGTAAACCATGTACTACAATCACAAGCTAACGGCGAACACGGTAATTACCTCAATGTTACTATGCTCGAACCTCTATGGGAATGGATCTAAGAATGAATGAAAGTCTAGCACAAAAGTTCGATATGATTACCTTATAGTAAATCACTTCGGCAGAAGTATAAAGACATTAGTACAATTTGAAATAGTTGCTGGTAAAACCGCAAGGAATAGTTATGATTGGCGGACTGACTTTTGGTTTCCACGAATGAAAGTCTATAATCTCATAGCTATTATATTGTTACGTCAGTGATATTATACACCGCTGAAATATAAAAAAATCGCTTTAAAAAAAAAGTTAAAGGCTCTTTTTGTTGTCACTGAAGAAAGCGATATGGTTGTCGGAAGATGACGCTCTCAATTCAGTACACTTTCTTCCGTTAGAAGCGCAGTTTGAAATACATGTACAGCACACATAGGCTGTCAGTTGCAGTCTTGCGTAAGTTACTAACAATAACAACATTTCAAAAGTTAAGTTACTTGCATTTGGAAGTAAATTTAAAAGATCAAAGTTCCTTACAAAAAAAAAAAAAAACGAAGAAGAAAGTTACTGTAAAATTAATACAAGTTTCTCAACAAGTTACAAATCAGGGAGATTATTGGCAAGAAAAGCAGTTTATAGGAATTAAATTTAAGTATTATAATTTGAAAAGGTACATTTTTGAAAATAATGATATATTGACGCACAAAGCAATTGTTATTTACTTTACAGCGATGAAAATTTGGAGCAGTATTATATGATTATTAATCGTAAACATAAAATATCTGCTTTGAGAGTATTGTATTTATTGTTATTTTCCCACCCCTTGGGCAACAATACTACCCTTTACAGCCTATATTTGAGAGGGTTCTTGGTGGAAAATAACTTTTTGAAAGTTAAAATTAAATATTTCATGTTTAACGTTAAAACTTAAAAGTTACTGCTGTGATATATTTGAATAATCGAGAAACATGCTACCACTCTGCAAATTGCAAGATGATTCCAAAGTTAAAAATTGCCCGCACATTTATTGTGTCTGCTTTCTTTGAAAGCATTCTTTCTTCTTCCTCCCAAAAGAGTATTTTATTACCGGTATATTCACTTCCTTTGAAACCGTGTTGCTGTGAATTAACGCGTATTTTCATCATGCCAACAATACTCAGCAATGTCTCTGCTCTTGTAAGCTCGTGCGTTTTACCCACGACTATGTGTACGGTCTGCCCCGCCGATGTTTTTATGAGCACTGGACATTGTTATAGCCTTGGATGCGTAATAATTCCCAACGTACTAAAAATAAAATTATAGTTCTTTCACAGTACTACCAACGGTACCACAAAGAAAACAAACTAGGTGGATGTGATAACTCGTACGTAAAACTTTAAGGTATTTTCATGTTCATATATTATTTTACTGTAGGCCTACTTTTAAACAATTCGTATGTTTATTTAGGGTCAACTAATTAGGTCATAATGATACCATTATAGCGGCCCTAAGGGATGTGGGGAGCACAAACCCGTGGTGGACAGATCCATCCACAGGCAAAGAAGGGATGGTTTCTCATGTCGTTGTCATCGTCTTCATCGTCGTTGTCGTCGAAGGAAGTTGTGGTGGAAGGGGGTCTCCGACGACTAGGAATGCCAGAGCTCGCCTCTACTTACGGTGAGTAAAATACTAGATCTACTGGGAGATGGTCAAGCAATAACACAAAATGCAAGCTCAAACTCCGAGATAGATTCTCGCAATACGTCTCAACTCCCCCGTCGGTGATTCATCTCACACTCATGATCATCGGAAGGCTCCACAAGTCACAACAAACAATCTCTCATCTCTGACATATAGATATAGACACTCCAAGGAATTTAGTTTTATAGCTAGAGAGTCGTGGACATATCACTGAAGACGATCCTGAGCTTTATGGACGGGCAGTAAAACTAAAACATGACTGAGTTGAGCCCTAAAACTAATTGACGTGTGGTAAAATAGCAGAGTCTAGACTGGGAGAATATCAAGTTGACGAGCGGAGACACAGAGACAGACGCAGAGAGAGAAGACAGAGAGACACATACACACAAAAAAGAGACAGAGAGACACTCAGAGACAGACGCAGTAGAGACACAGCATAGAGACAGAGACAGAAAGAGAGACACTCGGAGACAGATGCAGAGAGAGGAACAGACAGAGAGACACAGACACAGAGAGACACTCAGAGACAGACACAGAGAAATAGACACCATAAGTCTCTCGACTCTCGATTATTCTGTGACAAACGGAGGCAGTCGGTTCAGACTACGGTAAGTTGAAAATTCGGTCAGTTGAAACGTAGTCAACTTATCGACGTGCTAAATATTGTGGTTTCATGAATTTGAACGCGAAATTCGAAACATTTAAATAAAAGTCAAGTGTTAGCATTTTATTTGCCATTCAGAAGTATTTTTACGAAGCAATGAAACCTACGCAAGTGGTGGCAAGGACGTAGCCGTGTAGCCTACACACACATACACTGTTCAGTGTTGTAAACATGACGACATTGTTGCGGTCTTGCTGAAGAATTTTTATTTTAAAGATCATAAACTAGGTTTTAGCATTTTAGATGATAACATCTCTAAACAGTAAACACTTAAATTGTTACGACTGCGCGAATCTTCTTGAAAATAAAGTAACTTCCAAGGAATTTGTAGAAAAAATATTTGTATGGAATTTAGCAACGTCGCAGGGATAGGTTGGTCGGCTTTAAAAATCAGTTATCTGACTGAGTGGGTAGACTCTAAATACGTATTTATTTACTTTTTTACGAGCCTATGACGTCTCACATCATGGACGAGCAGTATCAAAAGACAACACTTGCTTACAAGTAAAAGCAAAGAATTGTCGGTAGCTGGTACCGAATCGGCGACCCCTCGGTTTACAATCTCAGATCAAGCAGCTAAATATTTAATACAATCCAGAAATTACAAAGTCAACTTACGGGACTTGAACCCGAGGCTCTCTCCGCGCTCCGGGTTCAACTCCCGGTTGAATTGTATTTTTACAATTCTGAATTGTATTAAACATTATATGCAATTCAATTCACTTTATTTTTCCAAATATTATAGAACAATATATTTTAAATCCTATTTGTATACCCCTTTAAGACTGAATCTTAAGGTGGGACATGCCAGGCTAATTTAAAAGTTTTATTTTTATCATTTGTTTAGATAACAATATTAATTAACACTAAAAGTACCATTGTAATTTGGTTTCTGTAAAAATACGCTGTTTCAAATTAAACAGTACATAGTCATATAATAGTACATAGTCAATATGATCATAAGGCTAGATTTAATATTCTTATAACAAACATATAAAGCTTTATATAAATATTCATATTAAGTATTAACAGTTGAAAGTATAAAGTAGCTGGTGTGAGCTTGACATGCAGCTAGACATCTCCATCCCATCTTGTTGTATGTCTAGCCTACTACCAGACCAGACCACGAGGTTTCTCATCAGTATTATTCCTCCCCCGAGACTGGAAACCACACCGACAAACAAGCTTCGTGCTCGGGCAAATTAAAATCAGGCAACTACCTCTACCAAGTAATCATGAGTTTATTCTTAGCCAGCCACAGGACTCGGATGACACGTCCGTACGTATTACGTGCATTACGCTCGTGCAAATGAAGAACATGAGAAGAGGGGGAAGGGGAGGGGGATTGAAAACGACATTTGAAATTTCATTTTTGCAATGCACGAAGATAGTGTCCCGAAAACTTCAATTCAACTACGCTGATAAATACAGCCCTTTCTTAATGTTTTGTAATATTTGTTGTAATTGATTGACAAGGGAGTGTTTTGTTTGTTTGTTCGCTATCTACTAGATAACGACTACGCCGATCTTGATAAAATTTGAGGGAATCTTCGAAATTTCTATACTAAACACCCCACGTGTCCTCACGGAAATTTTAGGCTTAGATTTCGAATGTATGGACGCAGGGAAATAGGTCAAATACCCTTATCCACCAACGTGACTGTATAAAGAGTCCGCGAAGTGACCTTATAATGAAACGAAAATTAATCATGTACCCTTCTGCTTTTGTTCGTTGGTCATCTTCGTTTTTTATTTCAGGTTTTAAAGTGAGATCCCGAGTTATTTAAAACCACATTATATAAATAAATGTATTCAATTAGAAGCCAGCGTATTTTCTTTCATGTTCCTGTTACAGTTGATAAGGGCAAGTCATTGAAGAAGTTTCCTGTCGAAAATCGGCTTTCATAGCTTATTCAAGAGTTAATAGATTTACTAATTTACTTATTTTAGTGAATTTAAGGGAATACAATACAGAATCATGTCGAGCAGTTAGCGGTCACCCACCCAGAACCTGACCCCACTCAATGTTGCTCAACCTCAGTACCGCCTGAGAACGCAATCCCGTGCGCTCTGTAGAGATTCCACCATCAATGATCGTATGAGTTATGCAATTCCGAGAATTACAAGAATTCGAACACTTTTGTTTTCTATCTAACAGATCGGCTACAATGCATGACTTGATTAACATAGAAACTGAAGCTAGGCATCCATGCAGTACTGTAATAGGTAGTGTGGACTGTAGACGAAGTGGGAGGTGTCGGAGATTCGTGGAGATGAACATTTCGCTATCGGAATCAACTAGGTTTACGAGTCGAGGAGAAAACGTTGACCTTGAGAAGAAAATCAAACTGTTGAACAATGCGAGAATGTGTAATATTCACGAAACTTTTACGCATAAAAGTCAAACTTATCATTGTTCATTTTAACAAGGTTATTTTCTTATGATAAATTCGTACACAATTCAATGTTCAATTTAAATCCTGGAGCCAGTGTCGTACGCACACTGTGTCACCTTAATTTACATGGTGGTTGAAACTTGAAAGTCGAAATTATAATATTTTTGATCCATGTTCCATATAATTTATGAGAAGGGATCGTTTCTATGAAATATAATTGAAGGTATTAAAGGGGTATTTAATTGCTCAAAAAACTCAACTCAACTCAACTCAACTCAACTCAACTCAACTCAACTCAACTCAACTCAACTAAACTCAAAAAATATATATGTATTTCATTCAGGCTAATAAGTAATGAATTTAGCAATCAACAGAAAAATTATTGGGGCCACCATGACCTCCCAAAAAATTGTCAAACATGACATTTTTCGAGCTAGGTCCCAACGGCAAAAATCTCTCATAAGAAATAACATGGGAACGATCTTTATGCCCCGTGACCTTGGAGGATTTTGATCCAGAAAAATATTGGCCATTATTGTCGTACTCTACAGCCTTTTCTGTAAATTCTCTATATTTCGTTTTGTAATTTGGGCAAGTCGTTCGGTCAAAATATGCTGATTACCAAGATGGGGTGTGTTTTTGGAATGCATATTTTTCCGTGTTAGAGGGTATATTTGGGCACAGTTTCAAGACACGATGTTAAAAATGGGCATTTTAGATTGGTACTATGCTCTAGTATCTATGTGGACCAAAAATGAAGCAGGTTAAAGCCGATTTAAGATATTTCCCAAAACACCAATTTTTGCAAATTTCTGGATCAAAACAATTGAAAAATTCGTGTTAAATCACAGTTACAAGATATAATTGTTAAACTGTCTTTTTAGTGTAGTATTGTGCTATAGATCATGTGGTAAAAAATAATTTTTTGAGTTAATAGCCCCTTTAATTAATCGTTTAAACCCTGTTGAATAGTAATCGAATTGAGCAACAAAAATATGCAGAGAAAAAATTCTGCTATGTATTTAATGCTTTAACGCGTTCAACGTTAATGGTTCTCAGCCATTGGCCCATTAGCCAATCAATAATGAGATCAACTCTATAAAAAAAGTGAAATATTAAAATAGTTCTAGTGTTCCCTGTGCTCACACTAACCGGAAACTGTAAAATAACATTTGAAGTATGTTTTTTTACCATTGTGTTACCCTTACTTTTTACGATCTTCGTTCACAATGGTAGGAAATGCAACGATAAATATGTTTACAAGAAGTGTAAGCAGGAGCAACACACCAACAAAAAGAAGAAATAAGAAAGAAACTATGAAAATGAGTTATTCACATAACATACAACTTCCGCAATGCAATATGAATTGGGTTTGTGGAATAAAAATGCAGCAAACATAAAATTTCGAATCTTTTCTAGTTCCTAGCAACGAGATAAATAGAATAATGTATATAATTATACCCCCTTCTGAAAGTTGAATACGTTTCTTTCCAGCATTCAAATCTAGTTCTTGGTGGAGGCGTTGAATAGAAGAATAAGTTTTGGTGTGGCATTCTAATCTTAATGTTGGACGAGGTGCCGGGTATGTATATGTAGAGTTTGGGTGGCGCCCCCGGACCCATAGCGTCACCAAAACATTCTGTATGATGTGGAAGGGAAATGTCAACAAGAAAACTGTCTCAACAGAGGTCGTGTTCGCGATCGGTTTGAATGGTAAATTTGACTCACGCACACACAGACGGCTAGTAAAAGGTTATTCTTATATATAGAGGACCTTCGCTTCCAAAAAAACATAATCTAAGTTAAGTAATAAGGAGACAGTCGGCCCGACGTGTGTGAAATGATTGTTGTTGAAATTGTTATACGTTCAGTTAAATTTGCTAAGACTTTGTGGCTATTTGAAAATTAGAAAAATGATACACAATTGAGTTAAATTCCTAGGAGAGTAATATTGTGTAGTTACCTCCGCAGATGACGTCAGCCAGATTGGTCTGCACCGACTGATGTGTGACGTCACCGTCCCGTATCGTCGTCATCTCGCCGTGTACGAGCGTCATCGCCTCGTCGGGCGACATCAACACCTGGCGAGACTCGACGCCGCCGCTGGTCACCTCTGTCACGTGACCGCGGCTGTGGCGTCGCGCTGTGTGGCCGCCCGAGTCGCGACGCCTGCGCTCTGGCGTCACCACGAAGTAACCCTGGGACGTTTGGTACACCTTAAACAAAAAAATTACATTTAATTCGCAAAGTCACCACCAGACGTTTTCATTGGCGCCCAACGTGGGGCCATTATCTGATGATGATGATGATGATGATTTTTTATTTGATTTTTGTTGCTTAAACATCTCATAGTAATACACTAAGACTAAGGCTATTCGAGACGATGAGTGGTGATAGTCGATGATGAAGTACGATTTCAAAAAATGTATGCGAATCCACGTCCTCGTAGAGCCATACACTTTAGACCAGCGCCCTAATCGTATGTGTGACCGCGGACGGCATTATTATTTTTGTTATCTAACGTCTCTATTATTGCAATATTGTTATTCCAGACGATGATAATGCTAGAAAATGGGAGGACAATAACAAAAAACATGCCTTGTGTGGGATTCGAACCCTTGTATTCCTAGTGTCATACGCTTCCCTGCGCCCCAATTGTATAATCCACTGCAGGGGCTGGGGCCCTTTTCTAGCAATGTAAACAAACTGTAACGGGAGAAACTTTCTTCGTTAGTCTGCAGTGCTCAATGCTACACATTTCTCCATAATTCTATTATTAAGCCTCTCCTATACAAAACTTGGAAACAAAACTTCAAGATCAGCAATGACTATTAGCGATCTGTCTTTATTTCAAATACTTTTCAAGGTGGTTGTAGTGATGGATCTGGTAAGTACCACAAACTAATTATCTAACTCGCAATAATTGAATTATTGTAATTATTAATGCATGGTACATAAATGATACCGAATATGATTGAATGAAATTAACTATATTTTAAATAAGCTAAGACAAAATGTTGTGTACCCATTCACTTCCATAGTGGTTCTATTATGTAACTATTATTATTTTGCAATTGTTTATGGCCATGTCTTTAAGGGGGCATACAAGGTCAGCCTGTTTCTAATGATGTCCAAGTGTGGTATACAACCGAACTTCCGGTCTGAAAACACCTTTCATCAGCTACCAACCAACCAACTAGTCCGTCATAAGCAACGAGAGTTGATGCACTTGTTGCACCTAAGGTCAAAGCTGTTTCTAAGGTCAAAATAAGGTCATCATCTTAGGCCAGTGCATTTACATCCTAAGCAGACGAGAGGATGGACTCTCGATCGAAGACAGTCCACTAAAACATTAAGTATGTAAACTTGGCATCGACAACGTGAAAACAACTTTGTGTATTTACATTTATTTATTTATTTATTTATTTATTTATTTATTGTTTATCCTTGTCAAAATTACATTTAAATAAAAAACAGATGGACATAAAAATCATTAAAGAAAGACCATTACCAATGGAAAAATACGCCCCTGTCATATCACAATTTTAGTCAGGAAATCCAGACTTATTTTGATGTTTCAACTTTTTGTGAAATTTCAATTACTTCGAAATTAAATTATTATATTGTGTCAATTTATGGAAAATGGCTATGATATAGGTGTCTTCCTGTTTTAATTAGCTCCTCTTAAAACACAATTACAAATTTACACCAGCTGTTAAAATTTAAAGTTATATGCAATTTACAAGTATAATATATATTTAAACAGCTCAACGTCTTATAAAGCACGAAATCTCCAATCATAGTCAAACTACGCTTCTCCTAAAGATAAGCCAGATCCGTACACTAATGAGGGATGAAACTCGAAGGGTTAACCCAAGTCAAGGTCATTCCTCTCTCAAGGTCACCTACCTTCCTGTCCACCATGAGCTTGGCCAGTACAACAACTATTAAGGGATGCGCCACGAAGGGTGCCAACCAAGGTCAAGGTCACCTACCTTCCTGTCCACCATGAGCTTGGCTAGAGCATCGTAGACGACTTCAGAGGACGGACTCTCGATGGTTGGAAATGTTGCACCCAGGGTGGAGCGGATCTTGTCCAGGACGGCAGGTTGACCTGCAGAGGTCAGGTCGAGGATGACCCAGCACAGGGCCTCGGGTAGGGGGGTGAACTGGCCTTGTTGTAGGGGCTGCACGATACAGTCGTCGATGTCACCTGGAGACAAGGAGAAGAACACTTTGAACTTGATTTTCGTTTTCGTTTTAAAGTTAAGAAGAGTTCAGAGTAACATGACGGAATGACGAAAATGATTTTGTAATTTCCGAAACTCAGTTCTGATCCACTAAAAGGTTTTGAATATTGAGTTTTAATATCAAGCACATTGGATAATATACCATGTACTATTGGATAATTGGAACACCATGTAATGTTGGGTAATTGGAACACGAAAATTTATAACGAAGAAGAACGTTTTTTTCGTCGCAGGGTTCACATCAGCCTTACCCGGTGTGACCCTCTTCAAGTGACTAATTAGGTTTTTAGGTAATTGTGATGGGGATGATGCCCAATGGCTCTTTATCAGAGGACTCAATCCCTTGCCTCAGGATTAACGATTGAAGAACACACAAAAAAAATTAGTCAGTATTGATGGTGGCGGGTTTCGAACCCGTTACCTTCAGAGTTCCGATATCTCCGTCGGTAAAACAATAATAAACCTGAACAAACATTGTATGATGTTTCGTGAATTTTAAGTTCCAAACTGTAATAACGTCAAGATATATCATTAATTTGAATCTGTTTGAAACCTTTTGATGCAAATAACCTTCCAATGGTTAACCGATCAATTTCACGAATCCAAAGCACCAATTAAATAATCAGAATAATTATAGTTTCTGAACAAGTCCAAAGCTCCTATAGGTTCAAAGTCTGGACGAGATGAGATTATTGAACCTAGTTGGAAGTCATTCTACCAAGTAATTATACGGTATAAAACATGTAATTTACACCAAATTCACAATTGGCAAGATAATGATTTTCACGTTCACGTAATTAAGTATAATATAGTAAAATGTGGTGTTTGTGCAATAATGAGCTACCTGAGTTACCCGGATACTTGGGGATAGGACATGCATGGTATAATGCAACATCCAGAGGAAGAGGAGATCACTAGATCTTGGTGCGAGTTTTGTATACTTCAACTTTGTTGTAAATCTACCGCACAACTATGAATTCCGAGCAAGTGTAACGAAGTAATGTGGGTTCGAATCCCGAATATGGTTTGTATTTTAATTATGCATTTCATCTCGATAGTACACTAAATCCACATCTGTTTCATTTGACGATTCATCTACCATCGATTACTACTTGCAACTACTAATTGTCCATTGCTCAATTGATGAATAAATTATTGTCATTAATTTATCAAAGTGTAATTTTTCCACCAAAATGTTTACATAATTATGAATTAAAAAAGTAATGGTTTTTAAAAGACGACAAATTGACCACCAATAACTATTCCAATGTAACCGATTGACGTTTATTGTAAGCAATTGAATTTTGTTTACAATTATTAAACGATGGCCAATTTCTTGAGAAAATTGATATGTACGCTAGGGTAAATTGTAAACAAATTCATACCAGACTAAAAATTATTTTCCTCAAGACGTTTTTCACGTTGTTTTTTACATGAGGAAATGAGTATAAAAATATAAATCCACCTCTGACGTACGAAGACACTTTTTAGACGATCTTGCGACATCTGTTGCCTACAGACACACATTTCGTGTAAATAATCACCTATAGCTCCCAGACAGAACTGCACGATGACAAATACACAAAAAACAAAACAAAAAACACCGATACTCGTGTATTTCCACACTGATTATCGTCTGAGTCACCGGCGTATATACTTCCGTTTATCCTCATTGGGTTCGTAATTTGCGCGATCTTTCAGCACTAAAATGGGTGAATACTGTCATTAGAGACAGGAATGTTAATTATTACATTATCTGTGATTACGTAAACTGTGATTGAATTCAATCTAAGCGATGATAAGTATAGAATAAGGTATTGCAGTGACGTAGCGATCTATATAAATAAATTATAACTTATTACATTCTAGGTTACTATTACTAGGTTTATAGTAAGTGTACTACTATGTGTGTACACCATATGGTCCAAGAAAATCAAGGGTATAATGGAAACCATCTTTCTTTACGCCGGAAACTCTGTACTGCACATATCTTCTTATTTTATATTCATAGTTGCCGATTTCTTTTACTTATCTATGTATGAATATTGAATTTGGTGATTCATAGTTTTTAGTCTCAGTTTATGGTTCTCATTCATTGTTTTTGGTAAAAATAGGGATCTCAAACGAGTATCGATTATTGATCGATAAACGTGAAAACGATTAGATATATCAATGACTGATTTGATATCGACTAATGATCAATAATCCTATAGATTAGATAGAGAGTGAAACGAATCATAAATACATATTATTTTAGTTTGTTTATAATTTAGGAAAGCGGTTGAAACAAATTTATTTTTATTTTTACTTGATAAATATTGGAATGAACACTGACAATTTTTAGAACTATGATCGACCGATATCGGGTAACCAAGGCTCGGAATCAATCGAGATAATCAATCGTTTTCCATATCTAAATTTGGATATTGATCATTTTTCACGTATTTTTCATCCAGCGTGGCAGATATTTGCATCTTGGTATCACTCGACAACAAAACACCTGTCATTTCTGTCAGCTTCTAAGATCATAGTTGATTGTTGAAGTGGGTTCGAATGAATATGTGACATTGTCACTGGAGCAAAGTAATTACTCACGACCCAACATATAATTACGTAAGTAGACCTTCGTTGTTATTTGTCGTTACGTGGAAGTATTGAACGAAGGAAAACTAAGTCACATTCCCAGAATCACATTCACACGATCACTTTTCTAGACTGTGACCCGAAGAAACTGTCATGGGGAAACTATACTAGACATTGATTATGGGCTAAGCATACTATGAAAAATCGCGTCAACTATTTAACTCGAATTATATTATTACATCATAAACCAGATAATAGAATAATTATTCATATTCTGTGATTAAATTGATAAAATATCTCGTTCAAACCAAGACATTTAAGAGATTGCTCCATATTAATAACGTAATGAGATGAATTGCATTAGTTGTCGTTCTTTGCTTATATAATTTAGCAATAAAATTCAAATTTCGTAGGAAACTTGTCCTTATTTATGTGATTTACTATAGGGGTTGGACTGGGTGTGAGAAACGGGAGTATCCAATGGGTATTTTAAATGGTACCCTTGGAAAAAGAAACCATTGTTGATTCTGGCACTGTCTGCGGGTGGAATCGTGTCCAGCTTGATTGATCGGTGTTGCATACTTTAAATATGCCGGTCTCTAGTTGGTCATTGTTCGATTATCGATGGTGTCGAAGCCTTCAGGGTTGTATTGCTGAAAATCAGTTACGTGACTGAGTGGGTAGACTCTAAATACGAATTTATTTATTTACTTATTTATAAAACTCAAGTCAGGAATGCAACTGGCCAGTAAGGATCCTACCGAATTAGTCTCGCGAAAATATCTGAGTCACCTCTGTCGGTTTAAGTTGGGCAATACGTCGAAGTTCAACAAACCCAGATATTCTTCAAGAGTCCCTTGGTTCAGTGTTGAGTCAAGTTACACATTCCTCACAATGGAGTTTTAAAAGAGAACAACTGCTATTTAAAAATAGTTCCTGTCTCAAGAAAGCCTGCTAATAGATCTTTATGAAAACACTCAGCCACTTTAGCTAATCTCAAACTGAAGGGAACCACACGCACCACTTGACGCCTCAATCACAATACGGAACACGCTTGATGAGGTACAGATTGCGATTGGCTTAAGTTTCTTTTCGTCTTTGTGATTCCAAAAACAAAGGAGAACAAAAGAAATCGTTTCGGTATGAATTATTACTTATAATTTTTAATATCCACATTTTCAACTCGAAATATAAAAGAAGAACGATGCTATTCTTTCTATATAAAAAAAATATTTCAAAATAGGTTTTATTTTTACTTTATTGTAGGTGTTATCAATGCCATTTTATGATGGACAGGCCAAGGAAAATAGTATATAATATGTAAAGTCTTTGAATTTGATGTGACACAGATTATTGTTCACAATGGAAAAACAAATTACAATTAATATGTGACTCGAGAATCAACTAAGAAACAAGTTTTATTGAAGATACTTTCCGTCGACGGACCACCTGACATACACACGACGAACCAATTATAAAGATACTAATGACAAAATAATATAATTGTATCAATCATTTGTATGTGCTAGATATTACGAACCGGTAATTTTTCTATTCTTTAAACCAACCAATAGTTTTAATTTCTAGAATTTACATTCTGTTAAGCCCACGAATATTAAACGGGTTGTGCTACAGCTATAATATACAATTTAATAGCCATAAAAACCGACAATTTTTTTTAATTTATAGAAGAAAAAATCAAAAGTATGACAAAGCGTTAAAAATAGCGTTAAGCACATTAATTAATCATTATTTTGCTTCAAGCAGTTGGAGTTTGAACACAACACCTTTTTGACACGTAAATGATCTTCCACACAATCAAAATCGTAAACTTTCTAGAAATTTCTCATTCTCTAGTCTCTACACATATTTTGAATAATTTAACCATTAATATAAGTTACGAAATTCTCACAATTTGTTCCAACCTTTGCCCTTAATTATGACCAAAGGGATAACATCTTCTTTATCTGTTTGATGGATCGTAGTAGCGTACAAGACTTGACGCTATCGCTTGAACATCTAGCTATGAAAACACGACACCGACAAGATTTATTTATACTACTGCTAGTTGGATCACGCTTCTAAAAACTAGACCTAATTAATCCGCTTAGCATCTTACGGAAGTGGAACAATCCAAAGAAAGTGCTGCAACTGGACAAACTGGCCATAGGAAGCACCAATTAAACCTGAATCATGTACATCTTTATTACGAATGGTGTAAGTAAATAACGCTAAGTGATGATACATTATAATATTTTGACTTTTATTTTTATAAATAACATGTTTTATCAAGTTATGTTGAGCTTGGAAAGTAAACATCCACGATTTTAAATAATCCCACTACAAATTAAAAATTAAACATTTAAATGTCAATTAGCGATTTTACACTTTCTTTCTAAATGTCTTGTTTGTGGTTACTTTCTCATACTTGTTGACAGAAGAGGTTTTGAAATATACTTACTTTATTCGGAAATGTATACACGATTCACATACTATGATAATAAATTGTATTTAAAGGGGTTGTTTTATTATAATAGTGGGGGGGGGAGGCAATTAGTAAAGAATAATAAAAACAATACAAAATTACACACGAATGCAAATAAATTTGTTTGTCTCTGGTACATTATAAAATACTGAATAATGTTGAGTTCAGATTCAATAATTATTTCAAACAATTTTCCTATTTCTTATGCATCCATTCAACAAATTGGAGGGGGGGGGGGGGTATGTTTTGTATCACATAGGTTCACAAAAAAAAAAAATTGCAATTTGTTCTGTAGAAAAACACTTGGTCGCAAAAAGCAATGAGTACTGAATCTACCAATAGTTAAAAATTTTAGAAAATCACAGATAAATACAAATAAACGACAAAGTTCAAAGACGCTAATCTACCAAAATAGTTCACAATTTTAGCAAACTAGTCCTACGATTAAAATCAAAGATAAATACAAATTAACGACAAAGTTCAAAGACGCTTCTGTTAACATTTGATTCACGTGTTGGCGAAGAAATCCAACAAAAAGTACGAATCACCTAATCTGGCAAACGAGGGTTTTGAACCCAGTTCGTCCCAAGTTCAGCGCTAACGGAATATCAAGTCACGTGCTAAAAAACCTCACTTTGGCTGACAAGTAGTGTAACATGGAGTGATTTGTTTGCTACTTAAGTATACCTAATAATTTATTAATCAAAACCAGTCAATCTTCAAGGTTAAGTGGTCTTGCTTTGGGCAGAGCAGCAAGCTGTCTTCTCGTGCCAAGTTGAAGCTTAGTTCGAACGACAACTAGGCACTAGGCACTAATTTCTTCTACCAAGCGTGGTCACAACTGACATGCGACTGTCACTTTTGATTAGACACCTCTTGGTCTGGGTCTCACAACTATGGTCCAGGAAGTGAAAAGATATGGCCCCGTTTTTACGTATATTTCACTAATCATGGATGTAGATCTCGATGCCTAAGATAAGGGTACAGGGGAAGAACGATATAAGTCTATTTTTCGCCAAATCGACAGTGGTGCCACCTAGCGTGTTTTTCGAGACCTTTCGGAATATGTAAACATATTGTAGGAAATTCGATAAAAGTACATGAAAAACACCATAGGATTATCACTTTGGATGGAGTATCAATGTTAAAAGGCTATTCGACCGCGTTTTTCTATTTTCCAAAATATGCTACCAAGTCAAAATATAGTGAATGGCATTGAAACCTGGCTATTTTAGAAAATCAAAAATATTTTTTTCAAATTTTTCTGATCCGGTACACGGCCAATATAGCCACCTCAAAATAATTTACAACTTCAATTCGCCAAGGCACACCATTCAACGTAGGGTGTTGTGTTTTTGTGACATTCATTTTCAACTGTTTTTCTATGGAAAGACTGAGAGAAAAAATATTTCCTTTCTGCGAATTTTTTCGTTTGGCGGTATTTTTTACCGATTTGTACCGCCAAACAAAAAATTCGCAGGAAAGACAGTTGTTAAAATATATATTTTTTCTCTCTGTCTTTCCATAGAAAAACAGTTGAAAATGAATGTCACAAAAACACAACACCCTACGTTGAATGGTGTGCCTTGGCGAATTGAAGTTGTAAATTATTTTGAGGTGGCTATATTGGCCGTGTACCGGATCAGAAAAATTTGAAAAAAATATTTTTGATTTTCTAAAAGAGCCAGGTTTCAAAGCCATTCACTATATTTTGACTTGGTAGCATATTTTGGAAAATAGAAAAACGCGGTCGAATAGCCTTAATTCGAACTTTAAAAGCCGTTTTCTCAGAAGTATTTAAATGTGACTTCTATCGTTAGCAACACATGTTTTAGAGTAAAAGACCGAATTCAGTTTTAGTAAATGATTTCCGTCAGCTTTTTTAGACCTCAGTATCAAATATATTAAATACATTTCAAATTCCCATAAATTTTTGTGCAAATAGTGAAAAGTTTTTTAGTATGCCCAATAGATCGACTCAAACTCACAGCTATCGATGCAGATTGCAGATGCGAAGGAATTCTTTGGTGGGGGTTATAATTCAGGTATCATCTCGGTGATAGCAGCGGTAGGAGTTACCAGTGGTCCTGCCCCGGGCGCATCAAGAATACACTTGGACCGTGAGGCCGGCCAGACGGCTGTTGACCCCGACCACCAGGCTGTACCTCACAGGTGCTGGATGTAGCGAGTGAGAGACTGATGGGGTCGAGGGGGTGGCTTGATGGATGTCGCAGTGGGGGGTGTTGCGACGCACAAGATGTTAATAGAGGTAGAATTATGTGGGAAGCGTAAAACTACATCAAAGACGGCATGAACGACAAAAAACACGACGAAAAACAAACAACGATAAAAACTAAAACACAGAAGAAACAACGATAATATTGTTTGGCTCGTTAGTCTTGTGGTTAGAGTCTGCTCCAATGCAGAAGGTCACGGGTTCGATTCCCGCTATAGGTAGAACTTTTTAACCTCTGATTTGGATTTAAGTCCATCAGTTCGTGTCTTAGGAGTTTGTAAACGGTGACTTTGGAGCCGTCTTAGCAACGAAGCACATAATAAATTCAGAGTTGTTCTGAATCGGCCATGTTGATTCTTGCGTTGATCCGCGGGTGTTCGCACTGTCTATACCACTGATTGCTATAATTTCCTATTAAAAATATCGATCTTTAGTTCGTTATCGCTCACTCGTCGATTGAGTCGGGGCCTACAGGGTTGGCTTGGTCGCTTTGGTTTACTGTCCCCCACTGAAAATCAGTTACTTATATGACTGAGTGGGTAAACTCTTAATACGAATTTATTTTAATTATATAGTAAGGCTTACAACGACGACAATCATAGTAATCATGTGACAAAACAAAACACAAACTCAATTATTGGGTTGAGCCACAATGGTTTTATTTGAAAGAACAGAGCTATATTATGCCGGGTAATCTGGGTTCGAGTTCCAACAAGGACCAATATTTATATGCCCACTGCCTTCAAATCATATTACAAGTATTTCAGACAATAACTAAACAAACCTTCCAACGTTCATGTTGTTGGGTAGTCAGTTACATGATGGTAACCTCACAAGAAATAACCCTTCGACAAAACTTATATCCAGACAGTGCTGGTCCTCTTATCCACAAGAATCCATGCGTGTAACATACACGATCAAACCTAGAACTATTCAAATACCGGGTGACGCGATTTAAAATTCAAATGTAACCGTTTTAAACTAAAAAAGTGCCAAGATTAATCGATGCAATCTAGCCCGAGAAGATGTCAGACCTTCGGTGATCACCTGTCTAGGAATTTGCCCACTAGTGTAACGCGCACAAACCGGTACGCAAGAGATGATTAGGTAATTACGATATGTAAATCACATTACTTAATGTGCATATTTTTCTCGACAAAGATTGAAAGTAATTTTATTTTACATCACCTGCATCCTTGTAAGTCCTGGTGTCTACGTGCGGTTAGTCGCATAGACTCGCAAGCTAGATCCGCAACAAGCCAGGATAAAAAATAAAAATATCACACTTGACTCAATTAAATTTATGGGAAATGTCTTTTACGTGCAATTTATCATAATAATTATAAGGTACGTTTTTCTAAGCAGCCACCCTTTGAACTTTGTAACTCGTTTAGAGTGAAAACTAGTTTTCTTAAAGTTGTTTATCCGATCCGGCCACAAATGTGATAAAATGCGTAACTTGTCAAGGACGGTAGGGGTAATTTGCAATATTTTGAGACTTGTTTTCGCAGCCATCACCAAGAGACTTGAATGCACGAATACACGCAAGTCTTTTTCTACTTGTTGTACCTGTTGAAGTCTGCAGATGAACAGCCGAAATGTTGTGTATAATTTTAAAATTTTAATGACGAATGTAATTAATTTTGATTTATTTGTATAAAAACAATAACCAAAAATTCAGACATAAAAATAAACACGCTATCAAAACTGTCGTTTCCGTGTGTATAAAATGAGAGCATATGATTAATATAGTATTATAGTATAGTTGACATTTGTATGTCGAGGGCGCCGGGGGGTAGTAGGTTTCTGACGATGATCTTGAAAGGTAAAAATGCACTCAAGAAATATAGTTTTAACTTTAATGATTGAGTTTGATATGTCAATATATTTCCAATTTTTAAATAGCACGAAAGTCCTATCAAAACGTGATAAAACGACGACTATTTTTAATGACAGAAGCAAGACGATACAAAATACAAATGAAACCTATTAGGGGATTAAAGAGTTACCGACTTTTTTTAATAAAATGTGTTTTTGAGTACTATACTGGTAAGAAAACATAAATGTAAGTTCTATAAGGTATGCATACCTTCTTATAACGATAATATACTACCATTGGCGTACAGCGTGACTCTAAAGCCGTAAAAAAACGCGGTACGTAATAATTGTATACACAATACACACACCCCTCACATAAGCCAGGTCTCGACAGTCATTTAAATCATTTCTTTTGATTAGTTTTTGAAAAACAATTTACTTCGCGTTTAACAACATATGTGAATTCCAAGAAACATAAACTTCTTCAAGTCTTCAAGAACACATAAAGAATAAAATCTGAACTAACGCCCATGAGACTGTGCATAATAGAATAAAAACCATAGCTAGGTAATAAAACTAGTCAATCTGTACAGTACTCGAGAGTGTAAATGCAGCGCATGAGTCATCTGTACTTGCACTAATACCGAGCTCAGGTGTGAGAGATGAACACTGATGAACAGCTCGGCAGAACGCCAGAAGAAGGGACGGTCGATGACTTAGGCTCATATGGGATTCTGCCAGCAACCTCTTGTGGAAGAGCACTATGATAATTATCATTTTAATAAGGGGAATGCTGAGAAATGACTTGCCCTGTTCTGGTGACTTACACCTCTAGAGACTATCAAACAGATGTGGGAGAATTTTCTTCATAAATCGATCAATTTCTGAGCCATTACTTTATCGAACTGATATGGTAGATACTAGATAGACTATTAAATCCAAACAAAATGGTTGTGAACATGTAAGGTGGATTACTACAAATAAATGAACATGAAAATTAGTTTCAATCACAATCTAAACAATCCAACGTTTGAAACATAAGACACTTGGGGCTGTGGTCTCTAGGTCGGTCTCAAGTCTAAAACTTATGTCCATTCATACGCCATCTTGGAATTTGTACGCGTAGTTTCGCTGGTGGTAGCTAGCTAGCTAGTTAGTTAGTTAGTTAGTTAGTTAGTTAGTTAGTTAGTTAGTTAGTTAGTGTTATAATCGCGAAGAATGTTTACGAAATATGTTTGAAACTTTGATTTCTTCTAAAAAAAGTCGCTTATCCTCGTTTGACAACAATGCACAGTTTTAAAATGCTTACCGACTGCAGAGCTTCCTATAAAATGACAAATACTAACTGCAAGGGTTAATTTCGCATGATATTCAGGTACGACCTGGTTCGGTTTAGAATAAAACATGTGAGTATGGTTACCAGTCAGCACCGCGACCAATGTATTTGCCAGTCCAATATCGGACTGACCTTTGACCTGAAAACTTGCAATTCATCTCGCATCCTGCTGTTAGGATGGTAACGCTTGGGAACTGTGTTTTTAGGAGGCATTCAACAATGGCAAGTAGAAGTATTCAATACATGAACATAATAATTTATTGAAGGCCAATTTATTTTCTAAGTTTTTTTAAAACTTGGTACGCTATGGGCTTGCAATAATCCTGAAAGAAATATGAAATCAGAATGTTACTGCTTTCATCTTCAAAATTGTTTTCGTTGGGAATGGCGATTTTGAATACAGAATACTATTAGTTCTATAATACCATATGTTTAAAACATTTTGGCATATTCTATTCATTTTGAATGTTTAAATATGTGTTTATTTAAATATTTGTGGTTCACATATTTATTTTGAATAAGATTAAATCAGCCGTATAATGAAAAATAAAATAGCATATTGATAAAGAATATAAATACAAACGCGAAGATGATTCAAAATGAGACAAAGTATCAACTTAAGTAACTCTGATAGTGTTCGGTTTATGTGAGACAGTAAAACCTTAATGTACATTTTAATTGTTATTGTTACCACTTTTTGAGTTTTAATGTCTTCCACTTTATAGGTACTTTTAGCTAAACTATAGGAAAAAATCGTTTATTTTATTGTTACTGCATCATAAAATTACTTTTAAAAGATACAATTCTAAACAGAAACGTAACAAAACGAGATCGACGGCCTCTCACGTATTTTGTAAAAGGTCACCAGTAAAATAAGAAATTTACTTCTTTGAAGAAATAGCTAAATTCCCTCCACGCCTGTAAAATATTAAATTATTATATGGTCTAGGTATACCATTTACTGTAAAGTTGGTACACTCAGTTTCCAAGTATAAAACAAAACGTAGAACCGCTTCTTCCAACTTTAGTTTCGGTGCAAGTTATCATAACTTACCGCCATAACGGTGGCAATCAATTTGCTTACAAGCTGTACAGGCGCGTCTAGATTGGTTTCGTAAGACTGTAAATTAAATGATGTTTCTGAAGATTCTGACAAGTAATTTAGAATATAACGGAAACATTTTAACACGCCTAGATTCGGGTTTCTGAGTGGGTTGATATAGTTGATACCGACGCAGGATGGTCAGCAGAAAAACTAGTTCAGTCTTCACCGAGTAGTCCCGATTGGATACTGAACGTAATATATTAGTATTGAAAAGCGTTATAGTAATAACTTCATGTTGCATTTCAACGCAAGGAGGCTAATCTAGACAACAAAACGTATTATTTATTACTCCTTTAGTTATTTACCTAAATCACCATTGTCATCATGACAAATATTATTAGTATTTTATTGAATATTATGATCTTCCATTTATTTATATTTTAATTGTATATTCTCATATACCACAAGGTAAACATAGTTCATTATTTGTCACTTACACACACACGGACAAATGTTTTGTATTTCATGCCCAATAAATTAAAAAAAAATTCAAATAACATTACATTGTTGCAAATAATCTAAAGTTATATTTTATAGTTTATGTGTGTTGGTATACTCCCTTTCACTTTGTGATGGAGTAACGCTGCCCCTTTTATTAAAAAAGAGATGTTGGATTGATGAAATGTCCCCGATAGTTTCATAGGTGGTAAGAGTGTTTGATTTAATCAAGCACGATTGCTTTGTTAGCGAAAATGATATACCAAATTGATTTAGGAGATAGTTATCAAAATATGGAGATCGACATTTAGATAACAGTCGTGGAAATAAATAATCACATTTGCATTGAGTTGAGTGTCCACTCGCGTAACGTATAAGTGAACTTCAGTGGACTTAAATACCAGAGTTTGAATTAACCAAGACGTTGCTGCAGAGGCAGAATTTTACACCGCAAAGCTGGTCCGAGCCAATCCCATCGTCGTCAACGTCAGAGATGATATTATTTAAACATTGCGTTGTATGAGAAAAACGGACAAGCCCTCGTTTTTGAGTTTTTTGCCTTCAACAAGGTCTTACAGAATGTTTTTTGTTCGAACTCTTGGGGACTGAGACGGAGCTTATAGCAACTTTGCGTACCCGGCACCTCCACCAAAATATTTCTTCTCCTTCTCCTTCTCCTTCTTCTTCTTGTCAGTGTGATATCTTGTAGAGATCGGTAGGCTATGGTATCAAGCTATTCAAGCAGTTTCCGATCTAACGCTCGTAGCTTATAGAGGAATGCACTCTCCTCTCCGTATGATTCACGCGGCAGCAGGAGCGGCCGGCCTCGTCCATCATCTGTCTTCATTCATCTCCCGTGGAGAGACGGCGCAGTTCACAGATGCAACATGTTCCGAGGCTGACCGAGACGTTCTATCGCCTTGTGTTGTTGTTTATAACTTTTCTTATCAATCTTCTTAAATTCAAATTCTGTCATTCGAAAATCGCATTGAAATAGTGAATTTCAGGAAAAGCATTAGGAAGGCATTAAAAATCTTAAATGTCATGTAAATATTAAAGTAATGTTTGCGATTTTCAATGGTGAATTTGTGATAAAAAAATTATAGAAAACTTAAAAGAACTAGACACTTGTTATTGTGAATGTCATTAAAAAACTTTCGATTTTATACACCATGGTTTGTCCTGTGTCATGAAACGAAACGCGTTGAAATCGCGTAGAGTTAGCAAATAGCATAAATCACATACTTTGAAAAATGTCTTTTAACAAAACGTCTATTTTCTAGATACAGATTTTCAGTACGTTGCAAAATGTACCAAAAAAACTGAAATTGAAAGTAAAGTCTGGGGACTTCACCGCACTGTTGTAATTGTAATAACTAGAGATGCTTGTAAAAAATGTGACTTTTGCCCTTTCAAAAATAATATGATAATTTGGTAAACCAACCGGAATTCCAAATAGAAAGTGAGATCCTAAGAGAATTCCTCACTTTATAACACCTCGCGAGGATGCCTCGGTGTGGCCCGAGTGTGCAATCACCGAACACCTCAACCAGTGGAGGCCAAGTTCAAGAGCGTCTAGCTGTGAGATTCCTGGTACACTCCTAGGCACAGAACACGGTGTTCTATAATTCATTCTTTCCGTTCTGAAGCCCGCTCGTTTACAGTTCTCACCACCTTCATACCATGTTGTCATCTTATCTGACTTGACAGATCACTACGTCAAGGTTATCTATCACACATTGATTTCTTTACGCTTTCTTTGTAAAGCATATTAAATAATTTAACGGAATAAATAATATTACATATCAATTCCACCTACAGAAGAGTTTTTTGTTATAGAGCTGAGCTTCCGCTCTTACCGCTATGACTAGCAGTGTGATTGTGAATAATGTATTCATGGTCAAATTGTATAAATGATAAATGGGTTAAATCCATTTACAAATTTGATAATAAACACGACCAAAATCAAAATCAACAACTGGTGTATCTAGATGGAAAGAGGCATGATGAGGTGATGGCTTCACAATTACCACCACCTGGGAAAACGTGAGTTCATCGATTGACAAGAATTCTTTTAGTTTGAAACGCTACAATCGTCAATCAACAATATAATATCAATCACATACGCCTCTGCCCAGGGCATATGAATGTTTTGGCAGCTATTCATGTGTGTCAGAATAGGAGAATCCTGAGGCAAACCTTTGACAATGGGACCACCCCCACCGAAAAAGAAAATTGTGCTAGATTTCTTCAAATTTCAGCCTCAAGGGGGTGACTCAGTACTCAGTCAATCCGTGTTACGCTTAATACAGTAAATACAACTCGAGGGCTTAAATACTTACAGAGTATTACTCTATCATTACCTCGCTTCCCCACGCAAATTACGCATTTACCAATTTAATATCCATATACAATTCCATGTATCAATCGTATTTATTACCCAGAACATTATGATAATAACCAATTAGAGTTACACAATTCAACACAGCGGTGTAAAAATAGACTCACCGCAGTCAAGCTATGCGGTAGTTCAAGCCCGAAGCTGTTCTCAACAATAAAACTGAAAACATTTATTTTCTTGCTTTCATGCAATTATTTATGATTGTTGGCCGCAGGGGTAATTGAACATACTATAATACATTTATGGCTGTGCTATGCTGAGCTAAGATAAAAAATGTTAAATGTATTGTTTGTTGAGTGACTTTTCTTCGAGCCACTGGAATATTTGATGAGCGATATTATTACAATTATTATTATAATTTTATATATTCCTATTGTTACTATTATTCTTATTACGTAGCAATTTTCTGCTAGATCCTCTACCTTTTAAAGGTGAAGTGAAGGTCCCCTACTTGTGTGTGTTGCTAATTGCAGTGGGGTAGGCCTAAACATGGTCTCAAAATGTGTCAGGAAATATGTTCAATTTTATAATATTCCATTTATTTGGGCTTACGATGAAAAAATTATGAATTCATATCCTTCAAGGAAAATTACAAGAGAACCCCGAAAGCCACTTAACTACTTACTTTTAACAGATCGTCGAAAAGGATGCAAACTAAAATTTCCCAAACATAAAAACAAGTCTTTGGTGGAGGTGCCGGGTTGTAATAATTGCCCCCTTTAGATGGACCCACTTAGCACCGCCCTCTGACCATGAAGATCACCAAACACATTCTGCATCATCCTTGTTGAAGGGCGAGGGCAATCAAACATTATGTTCTGTTTTCATTGTGAGATAGGTACACGACAGACGGACAGACGAACAGAAGTGATGCGAACATAGAAGAAGAGCTTCGATCCGTAATCTTCAATATCTAGTTACTGACGTTCTTTATTATTGAATAAAAATTGTAGTTATTTTGGTATGTTTGGCCCATAGCAAGCTACATAAATTATCTAGACCAGGAGTTATAATCGGTAAAGAATAGTTATTTTATTATCACCACAACTCACAAGGTATAAAATAACTAGTAGTTTAAAATACAATAAACAGTGTGAAATTATGCCTCCCAAAACGTATACCCCAATACAATAACCAATGATATAGAAAATACCAACCAGCAATTTCGTAAAGACGTAGATTCGATTAAATAACTATATGCAAAACACGACTACCCACATAGGTTCATTATCATGGGAAAATAAGGATTTTGAGGAATTCCGCCTGGCTGTCAGAAATGGGTGGGACTGATTTGATGTTTAGCATAAAACTTAGAATTGATAAATTTTATCATTTTTATTGTTGTTTTATTAATATTTTAATCTTACATAATTATGTTCAAGTTTCAAACATGACTGAAAGTGGCCGAGGACATACAAGGGACATACGCCTTCTCATAAATAACATTATGCTTTAAAAATTGAAATGTATAAATATAGAAAACTTATTGTATTTGTATTTCATGTTCACCGAGTTTTTTTTTTTTGCATCAGAGACAACAAATAATATAGATCCTGTGTATTGAATACATCATAACACGACTCTCGGAAGTCTACTAGTTATTACCTGCCTGAGGTCAGGTTGTATAATGCTGGGCATAGTTTGAATTAACACGAGTGGTTTCCAGGAACTTCTCGGCTGCAGGCCCGGCAATCTCACATCACGTAAACCTTACTCTCCCGTACATGTGCCCAGCTATATTTAACACGAATTACCATACAAGGCGGTAAGAAACTAATGTATAATTTCAATATAAAAACTTGATTTAATTAAGTGTGAAAAGGAGATATGTTATTGGACTAGGGTAAATTACGGGTATTTAAATGTAATGACATGAATATGTAGGGATTGAAGTAATTATATTTACCAACCAAATTACAAAATCACAGTTCTGTTTTAATTGACTCGGTGTTAGTAGTGTATCGTACACAAGCATGTTGTAATAAATGATATATAATAATATATTTTAAAAAATAAATCTTCATTTGGAAAGAGCGCAAGCACAATTGAACACAGTCTGATATACTTGTCCTTTCATTAATTTGAATTCCCAGCAATCCAAATTGAAAATTTAACTTACAATTGACGACTAGTGATTTACCCGCCCCCTGACGTCACGAAGCAACGTGGCGGAATGATGTGGGATAGATCCTCATTCAGCAAGATGACGCCTGCTGAACGGCGCAACACTTATCACGCTCTAACTTTTATTCTATTCATAATTTGGAAAAAACCTTTGGAATAATACGTAGTAAACATATAATTCCTTCTAAAAGTGATGATCTCGAATTTTTAGACACAGCCGTAAACTTGTTATATCGATGTACGTATTATCGTTGGGACGGTATTATACATGGAAAAAATATTAAAAATTATAAGTTTTGTCAACTTCTATTTGACAAATAACTTTCAATCGGATTTCAACAAGACCTCATTCAAAGTATGCATCTGACTCTTAAGACAAGAAATAAATTAACTTTCTAGATAGAAAGTGCACTGAACGAAAATTCATAGCATAGACTTATATGCAAGGTGTGTGTTTTCATAACAAATACGCACTTTTGATGTGCGGGTGAGCCGTGAAAAACTACACTCTGAATATTACTCTATGCTGTAAATTTTCGTTTAGTGCACTTTCTATCTAGAAAGTTGATTTATTTCTTTGTTAAATAGTCTGATGCATATTTAAAAAGATATCATGTCGAAATCCGAACAGTATTTTTTTGTCAATTGAAGATGAGAAAAGTTATAATCTTTGATATTTTTTTCATGTATAATACGTACATCGATATACCAAATTTACGGATGTGTCTAAAAATTCGAGATAATCACTATGAGAAGAAATGATATGTTTGCTACATACTATTCTAAAGGTTTTGTCCAAATGTCAAATGGAAACAAAGTTAGAGCGTGATAAGTGTTGCGCCGTTCAGCAGGCGTCAACTTGCGAAATGAGGATTTATCCCACCTTCTCGTCACGTGACTTAGCGCTCCGCCCATCACCAGTCGTCAATTAACAAAAGATAATAATTTGAAGGAAATGGGGGAATTCGTACACATTTTATTTTGCAAAGATAAGTTCTTTGCTGCAGGCATGGAAGTATAATTCATAATTTAAAATATAATGTGATATATGCACAGCCCCTAGCGAAATTTAACGATAATGGACTTCTCAGACGTACATTAACCATAGGAATATGTCTGAGGAAAAGAATGTAGTTTAGTGCCCTCTTGTTTGCTTATCATCCTTTCAGTAATATCCGCTAAAATCTTTTTTATTTATTTCCCTTCACGAGTTTCAATTCCGATATCGGAATATTAATTCATCTCTTAATATAAAAATAGGGGTGAAATACCAAACCCCTCCCCATTTAACATCCAAGAAGCTCAACGTAGGAATGCACGCGGAGAACACCTCATGTTTTATTAAAATGTTACAACAAGTAAGGGTGGAATTTCGTATGTTTCATTCATGACGTTCACTGTTTCTAAGACAGATTTCTCGAGTTCTTGTCACTAACTTTGAGATATTGGGTTTTTTTTCAGATGGACGTTTTAAAACAATCAAAACTTTCTCATGTCTGTCAAAGCTTTGAGTTAAATAAATAATGAATTGAATTATATCGTACATTAAATACAGAAGGAATGACACAAAGGTGATGAATATAGGGGAGATTTTCTCCTTTAAATGTATACGAAAAACCAACATATGAAAATATTTATAAATATTAATTCGAATATATTGTTATTTCTTATAATGTAAACAAATATATTTAGATGCTCCAGATTTATTTTTAACATTATTTATACAAAATAAAAACGAAAAACAAATTTTATTCATTTGACGTAAATTATGTCATGGTAGGTTCGAGTGGTAGGCGTGGTGCACGTTACACCTATGCAGCCGCCGTAGAATCAAGTAAACACTCACTTGCATTCCAGCCCGAGAAATCTCGAGTCAGTATACATTGTAAACCACATAACGTGAAAACACTTCATAAAGTAATAAAAATAAGAACTGAATCGCGATAAAAACCGATATTTCTACTCTAGTTAACCTAGTGTTAGATGGAGGTTACCTCCAGTTATGTAATTAATTCATTAAAGAAAGGAATAGTTGTTTTAAAGAACTTGTTTTAGGTATATTTATCAGGTTGACATCACTGAGTTTGTAGTTTACTATTGATTTATGTTTCCCGGGCGTGAGACAAATGCTTTTTGCATAATATATTTACATCCTGGAGGGAAGCGGGGGGGGGAGGGGAGGGGAAGAAAGAGACAAGGGGGGATTTAAAACGCAGAAAGGTATATACTGGAAGTAAAAACTCATGAATATTGTACTTCATTCTGTTTTTTTAACAAGGAATACATGTTTTATATTTAGAGCACGTAGTCTACTTCTGTTAAAATCTATCACTGTCACGAACTTATATTCTTTGAAATTGACAGTTACTCTTTTAAGTTTATAATCACATTTATCTTTCGATTTAAACAAACCTACTTTTAAAACTTTTGATATCTCCTTAAAATTTGGGAACATACATTTTTGACTTAATATGTGTAATTGTTTTGACTCATATCTGTTGTAGGTATAAGTACCTATTCGTACAATCGTATTTCTAACCAGTTTTTTCTCACACCCCCTTCATTTGTCATTTTAATTAAATTAATGAAAACCACACACGTGTAATTCTCGAGTTGTAAAAATGGTGATAGATTTGAGCGGTCACCCATCCACCAAGTGTCCCACTACAAGATTGCCTAACCTCGCCGTTCCCATGGTAACCGGCTCCTCCGCCAATAACGGTCACATGACCAAGTCCACTTCTGACCGAGAAGTCACATTGATATAAGATGTTCTCATGGACATGACCCGAATGTTTTGTTTCAAATGTATTCATATGATAATCTCAGTCGACAATTATTACATTATTAGATTATAGAATACAAAAGAATAGAAGCCTACATGTATTTATAACACGAAACAGTTGCAATTATTGTATGGCCTATATACATTTTCGCAAACTTTGCCATCCATTCAGTTGAGTATAATTTGACCTCCTCAACAAGATTTTCTTTTTGTATGCCGTTTACATAGGGAAACACAGCCTAAAATCGTTAAAACATATTGAGTCATATAGGATGGAACACTATGACACGACTACGAGAGCCAATCCAAGCATAAATCATACAAGTACGGGTTTGATCGAAATTTATTTGCATAAAATTATAATCGTAATCATCAGCTTCACGACAAATTATTCTAAAACTTCTTAGTAGATACGTTTTTGGTTAAGTTAAATCGCAACGTATATATAACAAGATGTGAGTTGTTAATAATTTATTAAAACATGTTTTAAATGAGAAATGCGTGTTTTAAATGGTTGACGTGCTAGCGACTCAGTGCATCAATGATTTATCGGACTACATATTATTATCTTTTTAAAAAATGCTTCATCGTATGCTTATTGAGAAAACGTGTTTTAGATGTAATGCCTCACAATATAGGTTGTCTTTTTACTTTGCGTGTTCCAAGGTTTTGAAACATTAATTAAAAAAACAAAACATTTTGACTGACTAATTATCGAAGGATACATGAAATAACACCTCATGAAGTTTGGTGGAGGTGCCGGGTTAGAAAATATCACCTTTTTAATGATAATTACCACGCCCCCTGACTCCGTCGCCAAAAACATTTCGTATCATCATTTTTGGAGGACAATGTAAAAAACAAAAAAAAACGAGTGGTAATCGGAGGCCATGTTTGGTTTTTATCGCGAGAGGGACACAAACGCACAAATGGATGGACAAACAGAAAAGTTAAGCATAATAGGGTCACAAAAACACAAAACGTGCCAAATAATTATACTTGAATATATTAATCATTGTTCAGAGAAATTAATTACCGTACTCTACTTTTTCTCTTTCAACGACTTGAGAGTTTTAAATAGTTGTAACTCCATGGGCCCAGGTATTAATGAATCGTCTGGCCGCACTACGAGTGTGTAAGCCCCCAGCTCAACACACCACGCCTTATCCTGGACTGCAGACCACATCTAATTAAATGACATAACATAGACTTCTGGGAGAATCCACTTCCAAACTTGGTAAAAACCACGCGGTAACCACATGAAAACCATGTAACTTTTCACGACTTTAAACCTGATCTTTGAGCTAGATTTCAAACACGAAGATTAGTGATATGATATTTTAAGTGAAAGAATCTGTACTGACTTAAATTGAAAATAATACTTTTTTATGAAGGCGTGAACTAATTATTGTGATGAGGAATTTAAAGTACCATAGGCCATACCGTATACGTAATCGTCAGTGTAAGACATGCATGGCATAGGGTGTGTCCAATTTCTACAAATGTTGCTTTCTTCTTTGCTTCTGAACTTTTTTAAATTTTAAACACGCCCATATGACGTCAGAATTAAGAAGTTACTGTCAAAATCTCTCTACATTTAGTTTGCTACTCAAAGAAGAAATTAGTGAACAATATGGTAAGTCATTTGGATAACTTCCTCACTTCTTTACTAATTAATGGTAATATTTTAGTTCCAACTTAAGGCACCAGGTGTAAGGACATTCCATGCAAATGTCAAAAACTAAATAGTCAAGTGAATAAGCCAAATACGAGGAAATAAATAATCATTACGAAAAAGAGAATAAGTAAGTAATTCGCATTTTGGACACGCCCGTAGACTTCATTCAGTAGCACTTTCTCATTGTATGCTTTTAAGTCTTGTCTTAAATATTTAAAATTATTTTGTTTATTTTATGTTGTACATATATATTTGAAGTACTTGATTATAATTAAATCACCATCTCTACATTTTATTTGTGTCATATTTCACGTCACGTTCACCGTGCACTATTATTTAGATATCGATAGGCCATTTATTTAATTGATGTAGTAATATGTAAACTTGTACTACTGATGAATGTACTAGGCTTGAAATAGCTAAGTAAATCATTTCCCTTTCCTTGTGTTCGTTAGTACTGCTCAAAACCAGTTTAGTAGGCGATTAAGAATTACGAACACAAAGCTACTCATTAGCTAAAGCCACCCAGGTTTAACTAGCTACTTCCCGCAGAAGACATAGATCAATGATATTGATTTAATCTATGCAAACTTATGTAGAACGTGGGACTATATCACGTAATTTCAACTTTTGACCGGAGTAAAAATGCAATGTCGTTTTTTTAAAAACCCTTTTCGGTCATATGTCGGGGCAGCCCCGACATGGGTGTTTCTGCAAACTTTACTACACCTCCCACAAAAACACTAAAAATTTTGAGATTTATTTTTTTAATTTTTTTTTAAATTTTGAAAACTTTGTATATGATGCTCTCTTATACAGGTCTTTCAATACACTTACTATAGTTAACAGTTCCACTGCCTTCTAAATAATAAAAAAAAACTGGCCGTGTTTGCTTTATTATCAGCTTAGAACGTAATTGTTTTAGTGTCTTGGTTGATTTCGCAATGTTCCTCTTGAATAGTTTGACCTAGAGCTGTGATGTAAACTCGGTAATCGCTTTAATAACAGAAACGTTATAATTCGTAAAAGAATACTAAATAAAGAAGGTTAAAACTTGCGTATTTATATCCTTGTGATTTATGCTTTCGAGTTTAAATCGTATTTACGGAAATGATTTCTGATAGTTGAAATATTTAAGGAAGTAGATTAAACGATGCACATAATTGGTAAGTACCAAAATACGCCATAAAAGGAGTTGTGTATAGTATACGAAAAAAATTGTACGAAATTTATTCTTAGTAAAAGTTATCCATAATATAAAGTTTCTTAAAGGGGTTATTACCTTAAAAAATAAAAAAATAAAAATTACCACATATACTAGAGCAATACTACACTAAAATGACAGTTTAATTTTTTTATCTTGTAACACTGTGATTTTATCTGTACTCAAATATACACTCAAACGCCCAAAAATATTTCAAAAGAAACTTTAGTAGAACAGGTAAATGATATTTACCAAATTAATTGAACTTAACACTGTTCAGAACAGTGTTAAGTTCAATTAATTTGTTAAATACCCAAAAATATGCATTCCAAAACCACACCCCTTCTTGGTAATCGGATAACTTTGACCGAACCACTTGCCCATATTACAAAACAAAAATATATGATTTACAGAAAAGGCTGACGAGTACGTCATTAAAGACCAATATATTTTGGATCAAAATCCTCCAAGGTCACTGTGCATAAAGATCGTCCCCATGTTATTTCTTATGGGAGATTTTTGCCGATGGGACCTCGTAAATTAATAAGCTTGACAATTTGTTTTAAGGGTTATGGTGGACACAATAATTTTTCTGTTACTTTCTAAATTCATAACTAGTTGGCCTGAATGATTAGATTTTTTAGATTAGCGGGTGAATACCCCTTTAATCAAATTGTTTTAAAACGCTCGGGTATTGTCACATGGCACAAGCATCTAAAACTATTGTTTTGATTTCATTGGCAATAAGGAAACATTAAAGTGTATCTTCCATTCACCAGATAAACGATTAAAAGGTAAAAACTCTAACCTTTTGTTGATCATTCGGAATCATCATCACGAACATCTCTAAACAGCGAACACACCCCATTCAACAACAATGACTTGGATCTCTAGACAAAATCCATTTGTTTCCCATGACCAGGGACGGAGAAATCGATTAAAAATCAATATCACCATCACGATGTAGCCGGGTCAATGTTCGTTCCCACAGCCTTCCTTGGTACAGTAATTAGTAAAGCTAAGGCTGTGTATCTGCAGCTGGATCTTACACAAGTAGAAGTGGATCGCGCCGAGGCTTGCTTTGCCTAGTACGACATAATAAGCCTCGTGGTGGTCGGCGAAACAGCTGTGAGGCGACCTTAGGTATGCGTTGCGTAAAAATATGCACAACTGGGGAATATGTGGTGTTTAGCCATAAGAGGTAAGACGGTGAAAAAGTTAGTTATGTTGATATTTAGGGCATGATTTAAGTTTTGGTGCAAAGATATGGCATTACGACTGTACAATTTAATAATGTACCAATCATTGAACAATTAAAATAACTAAATTATAGACCGATCGACTTTTTGGAAAATTCTTTGACTTCAGTCAGGATTACCGGTAGAAGTTACGGAGCAGCCGACGTGCAGTATGGTTTAAAGAATGTATACAGTGGGACGTGAAGTTTTCAATGACTGTGTATTCATTGAAGGAAATTTAAAATTCAAATTTCTTTTCGATGCTTTAGATTCAGAACAAAAATAGCTTGGCTGAATTTCGAGCGTTTGTCTAATATTTCGACATTCGTTGTAACAATAATAATATCTAGTTAAAAATGTGGTCGCGTGGAAAAGACTGTGCATAAACTACTTTGCTTTAAAATTCCAATACTTATCCACTATGAAAATACTAGAAAAAAGAACTATAAATTTGTAATTACACATTAAGTTTTTTTGTGATTGTATAGAATATAATCAATGCCACACCATTTGATGTTATGGAATCTCCCCTCTAAATCCTGGCAGTGACCTTATTGAAAGCACCTCGCTATATTGAATCTATGTCATATTCTATATCCCGACAAATGACTCCGCACTTTTCAGTGATTGATTACCAAGAAGATGGATCCGCTGTCTACACCTCGCCGAATAACAAAACAACCTTACTTTCCCCGCTTCTTGCTCCGCTAATGTGTATTGTGTTTTTATTTGCAACTGACGTTGTTTCTGGAACTATTTGTTTTAGAGAAAGCCGACAGAGCGTTTACAGTCGTACAAACAATCACGTTCTGTTGGGATGGATATTAAATTGACCAAAACTTATAATTTCGAAGAAAAAAAAACAGAGAAAACATATTTTTGTTGTTAGCGTCGAATGAGAGGTATGAGTATAGAAAATAATATAATAAACACACCGATATTGTTACTTAAAGATATCAAGGAAGACATGTTAAACGTGTTGAATGCAATCTAACAATATCTTACGGCATTTTGAGGTAACTAAGTGATGTCTTCCTGTTCTATTAACCAGTTTTTTTTTACATCGCCATATGTGTTTGAAATTTTGAACATATCTCACGAAAGTGGAAATATAGGTCTTCATGGTAACACATTTCTAAAATTTGATTTGAAATAATTTATAAAAAATAAATAAGTTTTCACGTACTTTTTCGATTTTGTTAAAAAGTCCAAAATTGACTATATTCGTGAATTTTTTCTGGTTGATCAAGACAAGATTTTGAAAATCTATGACTTCAGGAACGTCCATGTATGCTTTATTGACAACTTTGCCAAATTTTATCTATACTCAGGATGCTTCTTGGCTGAGCAAACTGCTATTTGTGGGCATTAGTGAAAAAACAAAACAAGATGCAATTATTTCGGAATGAATCAACCACCCCTTGTTAATTCTATGGAAATCAATCCCTAAATAAATAAAAATAACAAGATCCATCTTAGTTAGGGTTCATCTCGTTGAACATAAAAGACGTAACCCTGGGTAAAAAATATCGATACCCGTATTAAAAAACTACAAAACACTACTAAAACATAAAAAATCTCGTGTGTAATTAATTAATAATATCGTTTACACCCTGTATTAAACTTTCAGTGATATTTACCCTTTCAACCCCTATTGCAATTATTGTTTATAGCGCATAACTAAATCGGAAGGGTGATAAAACGGTCAAGAATGCGTCCATTGAGGTTGGCAAGGTTGCAGTTGTACAAGGGTGGCATCCCTGTCTATTGCAATACGTGACGGAACTGTGAAAATGATTTACTACCCTTATTGATCCTGACTTCACCGAGTAGAAAGGGCGAGGGGGAAATCAACCCCTGTTCTCGTTGGTTCACGTGTAACAACATTGTCATACACTGCCCTGAAAAACATCTGAACAATCCTTATCGAAGCTGGTGCGAGCATTTGAGCGAGCGGCGTTCCGCAGGGCTCATATCTTTCCTCACTCATATTCATAATTATTATCATTGATACATAAAACAACAGTTTAATTTTGAATGCTAAGCAATTTTTTTAAATTATGAGCAAATTTAGCACTTTGTAGTATATTTTGCTATTTCCTTCAAACTCTACATGTAGATTTTTTAATACATATCCAATAAGTAATTATTTTTTATATGAACGTTATAAATCACTAACAAAACGTAGAGGTCAAAGCTAAACTAATTCTTAGTAAATAAGTATGGGGAAACCATATTTTGAGTACAATTATTTGCGTTTGGTATCGTTTAAAAATATATGTTCATTTCTCGCATTTATCAAATAAAGCCCTTCGCTGAAGAGAGCGGTATTAGCCTTGCCGTACATTATTTACTCTCTATTTACTTAAAGTCTATCTTATTCAGTAATAAAAACTGATTTAGAAAAGAGGTCCATGTAACCTCAAATACACGTATTTAAAATAAATTTATTTCGAAAATAAATACATTAATGGATTTTAAATAATTTTAATAACTTTTTGTGGGAAACCTGCCCGGAATGTATTCCCCTCTTCAGTTGTAGAACTTGGTATATATTGCAGTTAAGACAATTGTGAATGAAGGGATGTTCGAGGTCTGTTTATGAGGACTCAATCCCTTGCATTCTTTTTAACGTGCGCGGAAAACCCGGAAAAACCTTCAGTCAGGATTTTCGGTCTTCGACGGGATTTGAACCCGAGACCTCCCGAATCAAAGTCGCGCGCTTCTGTCAGTAATGGATTCTAAAATTAAATTTAAAAATTTTAATTTAAATTAATAAAACTACACTTAGCTACACCTGTTCAACTACACCGTGTCAGATTCTCTAAGTACCTCTTGGGTCGTAAAAGGCTAACCAAGTACTGTACCAACTATCGCCCGGTATCTCGCAACGTCCGAGGAGTTCAAAGCTCCCAGCACACGTGAACAATGCAGAGACCTCGATACAAGTGGAATAATGCTATGCAGAAGAAATGTGTTATCGCTCGGCCTTGCCTGGATGTAAAGTGTGGTCACTTCTCACTTGCGTTTTCCAAATGATGCAACGGTGCGCTCGACTTTCGAGTTATTCAGGGCAGGGGGGTCACCTGAGGTTGGTAGGGAAGGTATGACCATATTTCGCGCGGGAATAGGACATTCTTGGGTTATAAGGAGATAAGAGATACTAAAGATGAGTCTTTTTCCAATACACAATGCTAAATAGTAAGTTAAATATAATTTAACACAATCCAGAAATTACAAAATACATTCCGACAGGGGTTTGAACCCGGGTCTCCAACACTCGAGGTAGGCTCTTTCGACCATACACATTCAGAAAATATTAATATATATATAATATATATATACACAGCATTTTAAAACCATAATACATCGCTATTGAGCAGTAAAGCATGCATTTTTACAGTGGGGTATGGTAGTAATTCAAACTGAATTCCAAATCAAGTATCATGGCCCAAACCGTTTTTTTTTTAAAAGAATAAAAAGAAGGTGAATGCCAAATAATCATCGACAATGTTAGTTTACAAATATCTCTAGAGTCTAGAGTATAGAATGTAGTGAATCGTGATAAGTGGTGATAATATTGTTTTAAATGCGTTATGAAGTTCATGTTTTTTTTTATATTGCAGAAATGGAAAACAATACACAATGATGAAATGGAATAGTTATGTAGAGAAAACGGGTGACTGAAAATTCAGTACGTGATTGAAAAATAATTGGTTATCTTCATAGGCCACGTGTACGATAGCTAATCTAGCTCTTGAAATAATTATACAAGTCTTCAACAACTCTAACTAAGTAATATAGGCCTACTTGTAAATTATTCTGGTTAGGGAGTTATTTATTTACGTCCTTGGCATATTTTCCTGTGTTTTTTATCTCCAACTCATTAGCAGGCTGCAAGTGTGAGTTTATTTAACTGTTAAACTGACCTCCACATGTGTCCATTTCGTACGTTACCTCTTATCCTAACCGCTGTCTTCTGCGTAGAAACCCGAGTATAACACATTAACACAATTACCAGTTTCCAGGTACGGCGTCAAAAACAAATATTATTTAATATCATTTCAGGGGACTCTGTGGTCATTATCATTATTATTTCACCGAATATGATAATCGTGCATTGTTTGTAACATTGAGCTCATGTAACTATTCGTGACGTATGTGAACTATGACACTACAGGATCAGCACATCATTAAAACGAACACATTTTTGTCGAGTGTCTAATTTAGCGAAGGTCAAATTCGTGGGAAATAAAAAGGAGGACTCGAATCTCATTATGTAATCAAAGAGATATTTGATACTTTTTTTTATTAGTACCAAAAACTAGCTGTAAATTTTACTATCCGCAAGCGAATAGGGTGACAAAACATAAGAATCGTTTTATAACGGTTTATACTTTGGCGTTTTTTTCACCCCTAAAAATATACTGTGATTAAATAAAAATGAGTATACCATGATGAAAAAAATATGAAACAATTATATTGAAGCCAGGTTTACGAAAGACAACCAAGATTTGAATATTTTCCTCCTGAGCATACCAGTACATCGAAGCCAATAGCTTACTTCCGATTGTGATGATTTCATACTGACCATGATCGTTATCATCCATGAATTAAAATTAAATAACTCTGTTTATCTAGATCGTAAAAATTAAATTACTATAATTTTAATACCTTATTTTTTCTTCCCAAAATATCTAAAATCATCATCATTTCCCTTTTGAGCACACCAGTACATCGAAGCCCATAGCTCACTTCTAATTGTGATAATTTGATACTTTTGATACAATTTTATCATCCATGAATTAAACAACTCTATTATTTAGATCGTAAAAATTAATTAGCTATAATTTCAATACCTTATTTTTCCTTCCCAAAATATGTTAAATATATATATATTTTAAATTAGAAAGTAAAAACTATCTTAAAAATTTGTAAACATCGTTGAAACGTGACAGAAAAATGTTCAAGACCGCATAATATAACCCATAAAACATGTAACGACGAAATGATACCATTTAATTACTTTGCCTCTCTAGGCAATTATTTACCAGACAAAGCGTAGCCGCTTAGAAAGACATAGTTAATAGGTTTACAACAGACAACCGAGTTAAATACTCCTATTGTTAAACATTAAACTTCCGTAGAAAGAAGGGGACACGATTTTCTGTAATGGGTACGTGAAAATTACCCCGGTCATTGGTCGTTCTAACGGTAGTTAAGTAAGCAAGGCCTCGTTTAGTAAGAGATCTTCTCTTGTTGCTACATCCGGATGAGGCGGAAGTCGGCATTGTCGCGCACAGAACGAGTTAGAATGTCACATAACTGACTGGTGAGAGTTTCACGCGATCATCTTTTTGCGAGCTGATGTTGATGAGTTTAACAAGCATGGTGGCGGATAGAAGATCAATTATTGTGTACTAATGATGGATAATTATGCGCAGTGGATAATATATTTAATTGTGAACTCTCTAAAGTACACTGATGAGCATAATAACATCGAATAAAAATACATTACATCATTGTAATTGCTTGTAGAAAGTAATATAAACTGACACAAAATAAATAAGTTAATTGTGATAAAGAATTATTAAAAAATGTGTCCTGTATCAAGTTCGTTCATAACATTTAGGTAAGTAATGTATAAAATATTTAATATATCTACATTATTAGTCTATCAAGAAAATGTTAGATTATCAAAATTGTCATACATGTTATATGTTAGTATTTTTCTTATATCATTCCTTTTATATTATCATTCATGTATGTTTATGTTCAATAATGATATCTAATCACAATCAATTAAAAACATCAACAAATTAAAATGCTTTAAATTTCAAATGACTTTAATAAAAAGTACAACTATACAGGAGACCAAACTAACTCTGAATATATTCCTGAATTTTAGTTTCACACCGGCACGCAAACCTTATATGCGTGTGAGATCTCGACTATTACAGGCAATTGCCAAGGATCTCAGATTTAATCGTGTTATTTATTTCTGGTTTCGGAATCTAATTGTTATATATTTTCTTGTCGCTTCGCTTTGTTTTTATACATTTCAACGTGTGAGTTGTATAATTATGATATTAAATATAATAAATATTCTTGTAAGATAAGAAGATCCACACGACATTAGTAAACTTAACGTTTTATAGGCTCTAATTGTGTTGGGTGTTTTTAATTAAGTCACGCTATCGCGTTATGTATAGGACCATTTTTTGGAGTTTTATTTTATAATGTGTTTTTTTTATTTTATAATGTGGATCTATATTTTAGTATGTGGTTTTAAGAAGTAAAGCCTAACTTAGGCATAGTAAGTTTGACACTTTGTGACTGGGGCCTCATGGCCCCTTTCTAACTTTCTATGGAGTTGTGCATCTTAATTTTCGATTATTTGTACAATAATAATAATAATAATAATAATAATAATAATAATAATAATAATAATAATAATAATAATAATAATAACAATAGTAATAATAATACGAACATCCGAAAACTACAATACGTACATTATCTAACCAAAATTCATTCAATATTCAAAAACATTTCGAAATTAAATGCTACCTTTGTTATATTTTATATATGCCTACTCATTAGTTTATTACTATTTGTACATAAATATTACAATTTATTTACCATAACTTTTCATCTTCGACGGCTTTCAACTCAAGTCTCAATCACATCATACGGTCAAAGGACACCTCTGTTATTCGAATACGTTTTACTGTTACCTATAATCGACTCGGGGCCCATACAAACAGCATTAGGTCGCAAATATATTCCGCAATTCCCGATAACCGATGAACGAAGTAATTCCCAAGATGAAAACTATCTTTCCACTTCATTTACCGTTAAAAAACCACAACCACAACATAATAAATAAATTACAGCTGGCTCATATGTTTACCAGAGATGGCTGCCTACTCGGAGAAAACTAACGGGTACAGGTTTTATCAGTCTAGGTATAGGATGGTAGATAGTAGAGTGTTGTGATATGTAATATCAAAGACGCTTACTTCAATGATATATTATTTTAGTGATGAAACTTTAAGTGCAGGATGGTTTATGTCATTGATTTGTTGGACTGTCCACTACACTTACATAGAAATAAATTGAGAGTTCAAATTGAAGTTTACAGATTACGCTCTCCATCTTGGATTATCAGAGGTCACACAAAAGAGGAAAGTTTGATCTGGTGCGTCCAATTAGTTTAGCACATTTAATATACCTATAGTATTGAAAATATCTGAAAATTATTTAAATTTTAACTGAAAATTATGTGAATTCCGTTGTGTGGCTTGATACTTTCCTAATGTATCGGTGAATAAATCTCAAAGAAATTATCTTGTTAATATCTGCCAAGGATCGGACCTCAGCGAATATTCCCTTATTGATATTCCAAACACTAATACCGATAAAATCGAAGGCTCTATAAACATGTTTACAAATTGGCACGCACTTTTTATGTTGTTACTTTAGGCCTATACGAATAAATATCAAGTTTATTACCGGTCGGCCGTGAAATATTTAGCATGGACAGACATAACACATCTTAAACATTACCTAATGATACCCGATAGAAATATCTTCGGGAGATTAAGTGCTTGTATAGTTGAGAGCATCTTGATAGTTTTTGCTTCGGAAATAAGACGGCCTGTAAAAGACATATAGGATAATTATTTCTGATAACCTTGAGTCTAACCTTTGACAAAGTTGTTGGTTTTCAAAAACAAGTTGAAAATTACTCTTGTAAGTGCCAAGACGTGCGTAGGCACACGTACGCCATTCTAGGTTGAAACATTAAAATATATTATAATAATATACAGTTTTGAGTATGAAAATGATACATTAAATGAAATGGGAATATACACACGTAGTCGCTGAGCGTGTTCACTACGTTTTTTTTTTTTTTTATCAGAATGGGGGTAAATTACAGATTTTATTCCAACCCTTATAACATACTCCACAATCAACTATTAACCATATAATATAAAAATCGGCTCATAAAGTAAAATTCCGTTATGTTCCCATAAAGAAACATTTAAAACAAAACTCTGCACTACGATATAATCCTATATCAAATAATGATCTCTGGTTGACCCATTATAAAGACCCCCCACAGACGATCAATTCTGTGACTGATTGGGCTACTCTATATTAGAATTAATCAATTTTTATATTTATATTTCATAATATCAAATAGTTTAATATGCATTTTATAAAAACTATACTATGGCTAGAAATAATTTTTGTGTGAAGCCTGCCCAGGGTGCAATTCATGCCCCTCTTCAGGTGTCTAACTAGGTATGTTGCGGATAAGAACAATTGTGAAGGGATGTCCGAGGGCTGTATAAAAGGACTCATCACTTGCATTCGCATAAGAGAGAAACCTCGGAAAAAACCTTCAGTCAGGATTGCCGGTCTCGGCGGGATTTGAATCTGGGACCTCCCGAATCAGAGTCGAGCGCTTACACTGTCGGTATACTATGGCTTATGTACTGATGTACTTTAAACATTTCTGAAATCATTAACCGACCTACAATGTGGTCCGAATATATATTTATTTCAAGCGAATGCAGTCTTATTAAACTTATCCAGTCAATCACATCAACTAACAAACCTCTCTCTAGGAAATCTCCTCCTAATTATTCATGCCCCCCCCCCCCCCTTCTGAACGCATCCCGAGCCAGCCAGGCGTGTGTGACATCTTACTTTCCCACGCCCAGAGGACTTGGGTTCAACCAAGCCTACCAAATATCACGTCACTTTATAACTTAAATGTCGAATTATAGTCATTTCTCACAGAGTGATGCACCAATGCACTACGATTGAATATTAATTACAGGTTCTACGGTGGTATATTGGTTTGGTGTCGTCGCCGTGGCTAATTCATTACATGCGCGAAAGTATGACTACATTATTGTAATGATACTTCCTTGAGAAGTTATGAAATCAGAGGTCATTAGTTATGTAATGTTATCTTTGATGACAACAGTCAAAACTCCATGGTGTATTATTAGATGGGGTTACGTATATTTGTTGTGTCCTGACTGGTAATTGAACACAGAACCTCAAACCCCAAGTACTGTCATTTTCATGAGCTATCGGCAGAAGAATATTTTTTGCTAATTATTGTTGTTTGCTGTGAATTTTGTACGTCATGGTGTAAATTGAATAGAAGTTTGATCACATGAGTAAAAGGTGGTATACATTTCAAATTCAAAACATTGATAAATTTAAGTTAATCATAAAGTTAACTGTAGGTAGCTATGCCCCGATGCGTTTGTACATTTACAATTCAATACAAGATCCCACACTAAGTCTTATTTAATTTAAAATAATGAATCTTTGCTGCAGTAAGTTATGATTTGTACATCTCCGTCCACGCTTAAAATGTAAAAAAGCGACAAATAAAATTAAAATTTACACTATCGGTACATAAAAAACTGTTGTTTATCTTCAATTCGGTTATTGGGGAAGGGCCCGATCATGCTCAAATAACACACAAAACATAAATTAAAACAAAACAAAATAACAGTGCATTCTTGCGAATATACGGTTTGTAACAACAAACGATACACATTGATGACGTCATACTTTTCTGTTTCTACAAAATGATTAAATAATTGGTAGAGAATAATTTTATAATGCGTTCCATTGACTTGCAGCGTACAATACGGTTAATGAATCAAAGGCACCCGACTCAATGTGGGAGTGCGTTTTGTAATACGACGAATAATTCGGTTATTATTACGCAATTCCACTTTCTTTTCTGAACGAGCAGTTTGAGTTTGGCGCAATTGAAGAGATTATATTTCCATCAGAGTATTTCGTTATTCATTGAGTGGGCGTTATTACAGTTCGGATTCATACGCCTTGTGCCCACTAAAAGACTGGAGAGGGTTTGATGTGTATTACGAAAATACTATGATCTCTACATGATATTTGATTAATTATTCACCAGCTCTTCTTTTAATAACAGCCAAACTAACCGTTAAGGTAATTCCAAATTTTAAAATTTCAATAGTAATGAATAAGCGTAAAACATGACTATATATGCTATGTTTTATAAACAGCTAGAAATGTATTACGTTAAACCCCCTAAATGTAAAGCAGCAGTTTAAAACAAGTCAATATTATGCATTGCATATTATTTAAACACAGGTAACAAATAACAGATCACAGATTCTGTAGTCTGTGATTATATTATTATAGAACTAGCTACTAAGGTAATAAATGTTTGATATAAGTAGTTTGTTAGCATTGCCAAGGACAAGCTAAATTATTTAATCTTGAATGTTAAATTAATAAAACAAATAAGGTTAATGCACCCATTTATGGTACAAACAACCTTGAAATTTGATTTTCATTTGCCCTTGACATTTTAATTGGTTAGTGCACGTTAACAAAAATTAATCAAATCTCCTTCAAGAATGTAATGACCTAATCGCGGACTTGGACAATATAATCGTAATACGTACATTGAGTATGGTACCTTAGGTGAGAATCTTCATTACAGGATTTACTGTGCTGGTGATTAGTGCCTAAATATGGCAGGCTGTAGAATGTAGTGACCAGGTAGGCTAGGTCTTGAAGGCTGACAGGTCCTGTATCCTGACACCTTATAATTATATGATCGTTATTAACCTCGGAACTAAATATTCTCATCAAAACACACCAGTGGACATCGATGAACATAGCATTAATTATAATCTAAGTTATTAATTAGTCAAGGTAATAATAGTTATTTTCTTCTTTGGCTACAATTTTGCTTTCCACTTTTTTTGTTGTTTATCTATTTCGTAAAAAACCTGTCGTGTTGTTGTTCTTTGTTATTAAAATAATAATATTCGAATTGTATGTGATTAACAAAAATAGGAGGCGTATAAAGTAATTTTGCTTGAAACAACATTTAGGGAAGTTTATTTTACGTGGAGTGAATCTTGATTTTATTAAATGCGAAATAACTTTCGTTTGAAACTTTTTTTAACACATTTAATGTTAAGTGAATGTATCGGTTTATTAAATACATATATATCATTAATAAGGTGTGTTCATTAGGAAAGCACTTAATAATAATGCCAAAAACGTCTTATTTCTAAGCAAAAATACCATTACAAAAATCGTAAAGCAATAAATCAACAATGAAAAACGAAAGGGTGTAATTATTTTTTAAATCCATAAAGTTTTCACTTTTATTCAAGGTAAACAAGATGGTAAAACTGCTTAAAATGTATTTAAAAACATTTAACCTGTTCGAAACATTTAGAAAAGTATTTTGATGGTTTTTAGCGAACATTCTTACCATCACACCGGACATGAAAACTAGGCGATTAAAATACTTTACAACGCGATGTTCCCATAAGCCGATACCAACCGACAAAATAAAATTCCTAGTTCAGTAATTCACCGGTTCTCGTATCAAATCTCCCCAAGGAAACACTTTGCGAACAACAATAACCAGAATGTATGGAGAGTTACGTCTTGGCTGACCTTCGCTTGACAGCAAGTATGTAAACCGGAACCAGACAAAATGACCGAGATAAAAAACACAATTGAACAAGTTTAGATCAATCAAACACCGCCAACGAACAGGTCTAGATACGAAAAAGACTTGCACGTCAAGAAACAAGACGACATTGACTCAGTTTTTATCTACAACAGCAACAACAACAAAACGACAGAATCAGTACGATGTGAAATATAAAATACTTTCCATTACCTATTTAGAACCGTAACGAACGATTCTCAGAACGAGTACGAATTACTACTACGAATAAGTGCAAACATCATTACTACTTAAACACACAACTCAACTCGTATTTATTTACGGCACGACACACAATTAGGAAATTATAGTATTTGATCAGCTGTTCACTTGGCGGCCATATTGCACAATGCAGTGCTGCCATCTCTGAAAGAATACGCAAAACCATAACGGTTCCGAGCAGAAAAATGGTTTATTTGCAGATGAATATTAAAGGAGTGTTATTGACAGTGGGAAGTTGTTGAAGGTAAAGTTTACACTAAGTTATTAATTAGTCACACATGATGTTGGCAGAGTATAAAGGAGAATTAATGTGGGCGAGTTTTATTCGCGGTAATAAATTAAATTAGAATAGCAAGCGTGACAAATATTCATTGCTCCTGAGGTGATGTTAGCTAAGTCGAAGTCGCTAATTGAGGCGTGAATAATTGTTTGAACAGCAGAAAAATAACTATTAAAACTGCGCGTTGAAGGAATAAAGTAAAAAGTCGAAACTATATGGCGGCACACGTACCAAAACTAAACTTATTTTTTTATACGAATAAGTAATTATTGATTATTATTATTAATTTTTTCCACAACTGGGACTAGAACCAGAACTTTCCGCTCTTTGTTCGAGTGCTTTTGTAACTTAAGCTTCCGGAGTCAATTTCAGACAATTTCAGAATCCATTTAAATTAAGTAGGCCTATACAATTACTTTGTAGTTTGTGTCGTTTATAATGGACAATCATATTATAATATTTAGTATTGTGGACATGCACTTTATTGCAGAATGAAGATAAATTATTAATAATTTTGAAGAAATAATGTATGTGTTAGTTGATACACTAGTGATTTAAAAAAGAAAATAGAAATTAGGCTTGTAGAAAGGAAGTATACAATACATATTATTGTAAACAGAATAACAAGGAAGATGTTCTGATTACGTGGAAAATGCACTTTCCTGTACACATTGTACATGCATCTACTTCGTGCACTTTTACAGTTAATAACACATGCAACGCGATTCAACGCACCGTATCTCAATCTTTGGATTCTTGGAAGAGAGGATTTTCTCTCAGTCACATGCAACGATTCAAATCACATCTTAAAACGAGGTGAGAAACTCTCATGGTTTTACAAAATGAAAATCGAGATGAAGACTGCAACTGAGTTTCTAGTTTTGTGTTTCTGTTTCTGACTCTAGAATCAATTTAAAATCTGCAAACCATTGTTAAAAAATTAATACAACAAACAAATTTAACTGTATTATTTTTTAATTTTAAATTATATCTTCAAATTTTTTTACAGAAGAACGACGGAAATGTTTGATGCGTGTAACCAAATGTGACGTCGTCTGACAAAGAATATGGTGTAATGATTTACTTGTGTGAAAAATATCGTTGGATCTTGACGTCATTTAAAAATGTGTGCTTAGATTAATATCGAACTGGTTCAAATTGTAGGACAAAATATCATCATCATTACCGATCGTCACTATACTTATGATGAAATGTATGTTTAAAACAATATTACCGTACCGTGTATAAGATGACGCGATTTTAACATAGGAAGTAGATCGCTTTGAAGACGGGAAGTAATTTGAAATCGTGTCCGTGCATCCAGACATATCAACGTGTTAAGGATCATTATAACATAAAAATAGCATATTTTAAAACGTAACGAAAATATTGGTTATTATTCGCTTCTTCCTTCCTGTGTCGTGGTATCCTTCGTCTAATTCACATTTCTTGCTATAGATCAACTTAATTTACGTAATTAATGAAACTTAAACCACACCCTCTTCCTATTTATAAGCATAATTCTTAGATAAAGTAAGATATAACGTACATATTACATTCATAGAAATATTAATTGTGTTTGTCATTTTTATCACTTATCAATAAGTTGTTATAATTCATATGAAATCGCATTAATATCTCACTATTTCCAATTAAAAACAGATGATAACTAGACACACAAAGTCAAATATGTCCAAAACGTAATAGTTTCTCAGCTAGTGTAATAGTTTTCAAGTAGGTATATTATAATAATTTCTTCTCCATGAAATATGTAGATTTTCGATGTTTAATCATATGTTATTCAAATAGTAGGCTATTACAAATCACAAACTTGTCTATTATCGTATGATGATGTGAACAGAGTTTTAACAGCCTCATGATTACATATCGACGTAAATATAAAAGCAGTAGAACATTATACTGTAACTGTAGAGTGAACATATGGAATTGTGAAGTTCCTTACTTCACGTGCATTGAACTCTCCACATTGAAAACCCCATAAGATCGGTTAACCTTAGAAATAAATACTGTAGCTAGCTACACAAACTAATAGTAATTGTAAATTTCGCAACCAAAGTCAACCTCCTACCTTACAAGCTACTTTGGGAAACATGTTTTAGTAACATATTTTGGTGCGATACTTAAAAAAGGTAAAACAAGGAGGAAAAACATTTTATGCCGAAAATTCTAAATTTATAAACAAAATCTAAAGAATTATAATTTTACTATGGTAATTCTAGTACGCTTTTTATAGGAACGATGATTATTTTAGATTTTTAATACAAACCCTTGCTCTTCCTTTTTAGAAAACTTAACCAATTATAAAGTCCAAAAAGGGAGCTAGATGAAATTTCCAAGATACAGTGCTAGTTATAATCGCTATCATTACTAATTTCAATTATTATCATCGTAATTATTTTGATATTTCTCATATTATCATTGATGTGTATCAATTCATTCGTTCTGACCGACATTTACATCCGATAGTTCCTCCATATCCGGTGCCCAATCCCTATAATAATCCCCAGCCCAGCCTCAGTACCGCATTGTTCCTCGCTCTAGATGGAAACAAGTGTAACAGGTGGTCTACCTGATAGGAATACAACAATCAGCCAGAGTCTGCGAGAGATAACAGAGAGATTTATTACTTGTTTGTTATTACAGAGCGCGGATGACCTTCCATTGTTTTAAATGGCTGAGCACATTTTACTTCTACAACAGCGAAAGAAAGTTGATGCTATAAGGCGCGTTCACATGGTGTTTAGCTTGTCATGCGGTTTAACGTCGATAAGGATGCAAATTAAACACGTTGAAACAAATAAGTTGAATTTTAAACTTAATGCTTTCAAAGGTAAAAAAGTAAGAAACATGGCGAAATGACCCGAAAAAATATAATTTCTCAAATTAAACAATATTTTAAAATTTTAGATTAGTGTTTAGTAAAGTGGAATACAAATATGATGTTTTGGTTTTTAAATTTTAGATTGGTGTTTTAGTATAGTGGAATACAAAATATATGATGTTTTGGAGAACTAAAACTTCATTTCTTTTTGTATAAAACGAAATTGAAAATTTTTATCACGTTTGCCTTTCATACACAAACAATTATATTGCGATTTGTTAGCGAAACGGTTGTTATCATTTATTTACAAAAATAATAAAAATGTTTAAATTGCAACGGAATAAACTCATTTATAATACGTAGAATATTATAATTTTCATAATGTATCAAGTCATTCGAAACCATAAAATCTGTTCAGTTTGTATTGTTGACCTCGGCTTAACGTTAAAAAATTAGGCACACTGAAAAAGTGTTAAGTGTTTTAAAACAGCGATGCGTGATTCAACATTAAAACATTTCTATCGTTGAACTTCACATCAAACGTTTCCCCTTGTTACACAAGCACGCGTGAACAAGGCTTGAACAAAACAAACTGTGGGCTTGGAATGTTTTAAGGTTGCATTTGCACAAGTATATAACACATAGAACGCCTTTGATGTTTTAAAACGCCCTTCATACAACTGTTCACGTATTCTACATATCACTCCGCCTACAGACAATGAAATCTGGATCACTTTTCAAGAAGAAGCACAAAAACATCGTCTGTATTCGATCAAACGGACATACCCAGTCACATGACCTTGTTTGGATAGGTTCTAAGGTGGATGTACTAAAATCATGAGAGGTCGTCTCACAAACAAATTTCACCGACAAAATAATTTATGCATTGGTATGGTAGGCTAGCTCACGAATCTGAATTATGTATAATGTAACAGAAACTTATTTATACGAATTAAGTTATGAGAAGCGAAGTTTATTGATATTACAGAACGTTGATATAATTATAATAAACATATATTAAATGTTCCATGTTAGGTTCCAAAGTTCGATTCCCAGTTTTGGTGGAGGTGCCGGGTTAAAATGCTTTCAGTTGCCACATCCTGTTTCATCCTTGTTGAAGGGAAATAACAACAAAAATTCTCATGTTTGGTTGAGACGTATCACAGGCATAAATGGAAGGTCGGACAGAAAAGTTATGCATATATGACGGTTTCGCTTCTTCTTCTTTCTTCTTACTTTTATGTATCCGACTGTTTATGTAAAGGGTTTAGGACAATAGTACATATGGTTTTCGCATTTGGTAAATAAATAAATGAATAAATAAACTTAATTTTTTTTCATCAACAAAAATCCCAAATAAGGGTTCTTTGTAATCACTGTGTTGCGTTCTTTAGATAAGAAAGAAGAAGAAGAAAGTGAAGATTGAAGGGTAATTTCCCTTTTAACGTCAGATTGAATGAGATAGCATGAATACGTTCAAAGAGCAGAGAGAATTTGCAATGACGCGACGCATTACTTTACGAATCATCGCTGAGATGCATTAAATGCTTCTCTCACTCTCTCCCACACAAACATAGGCGCATTTCCGCATGACGTCATCATGCAGTTGAGGTGTACATCATGCAACACCGCACGTTATGAATCGACGTATGTATAAATAGCATGAGATGAGAGCATTGAGCTCTTACAATTTTTTTAAAATTCGGCATGGGAAAATATATTCATGAGAGTTATATCTAGTACATGTAATCTAGAAATACATTACTTGAACGGAATAATAGTATTTTATAGGGCTTTTGAGCATAAGGATTGATGGTGATGAGGATTACTCTGTCAATAAACAACAAATTGTATCAATGGATGGCATAATGTCCCTTAATTCTGAATTATGGAGAAGTATTTGTTTATACTTTACAGTAGTTATAGTAGCTCCTTTCAATCTATACCTAGCATATCACATAAAAAATAGCAAGTAATATACATGGACATGTGACCTACTAAAAATAAAAGTAACGTCTAATTGAGTATGTAAAAAAATAATAAAAAAATACTCACACCAAGAATTAAGTTATTATTTGTGTTTTGACTGCATCGTGTTGTTAATTATTGTGGGAAATAAATAAAGATTAAATTATTTTATGTGAGATTTATTCTATGAAGCATTGTGGATTTCTTCTTCTAGATCCACATGAGTCTTAATCATCTTCAGTGCACTAAAACTCTGTGAAAATCCCTGTTAATGATATTAAACACCGTAAACCTTCTTATCTATCTCATCACCACCAATAAAGATTTCTTATTTATAAATTACAGAAACAAGAACAATAGAAAACACAAGTTTTCTTTAAGCTGTTCGGTAAACCAGCCTGGTTTCCACGTAAACGTGCACATTCGAATCCTGGCCCACTTCGAATCATTGATTCAATGCTGAACATGTAGACGGTTTCTTCGGTCGATGTGCAGCACGTTTAGTGTGACTGGATGGGTGTATGAGAAGTACCATCATTGGGGACAGAATCATGGGAACTAGGATCTCGAGGTATCTCAGTGGAGTCGTGTCGGGGATAGCTTTCATGTGGGTGTACCGAAGGTCGCGGGTTCGACGCTCGTGACGGGCAATCTTCAATGAGAAATTATTTGAGGTTGTGGTGGGAGTTGGGAAGGAGGTTTGAGTAGTTGATGATGTTTGAGTGAAATGTAATTGTTTTAGTAAATAGAGGTGGAAATTAATATCGTACGGATGATGATTGATGATATAGGCTACCTCGGATTCGAAACAGGATCGAACAAACCAAACGATGGGTGGTTTTTAAAGATTGATCAAAAGCAATGACTGACTAAATGTCTTGAGAAAAGTAAGTCAGGCTAACGCTGGAAATATTCTTCAAAATTATCCAAATAACTCAATTAATTTCTCCACAAACCTAAAGGAAAATAATCAACCATTTATGTCACAAACTAATAACTTTAAGTTTTAATTTTAATGTGTTAAATCCCGTTTTGAATAAAATAAATAGTTCCATTTTCGGAATCATTGTCAGACGTCCGAAAATGTGTGTTTTAACTAAGTTTTGAAAATATTTTTACAAATTTAGTCTAACACTACAATTTAATTGTTTTCAGGTAGTGAAATGAAGAAAGACTAAGGGTTATTTGTATTTGCCCTGAGGCTCAGTAACCCCTCAATAACCCCTTGGTCACAAGATAACGTAATATACAAACATTCGACAGAAATCATAATAGAATACACCACCTAACTGTGTTAAAAAGTGAGAAGCTGGTTAATCTCAATATAACATAATCAAAAATAGGACATTGCCTCTTTAGCAATGCGACTTCTTAACAATTTATCATCCCAGCCAGATATAAATCTCCAACCTAAAGACGCAGTCAAAACAAAAGAGTATTATAATGAGCACCACTTTCCCATGTCCGTGGCCACATGGTCGTCCCGCCAGACCAGTATCATGTTTCAATAGACTCGCCAAGCCAATCAATCAAACACTGACCCGTACCATTCTCTAGGTTACGTCCTGGCTTAAATCCTTCCTCCCTCATCAAGTCATGGTTCATCAAGTGAATCATTTAATGCCCTTGGCATCATTGGCTCTATATGGACCGTGAGGTCAACGCTTCAGAACCGGACGGAACAATATTATCTAAGTAACCATGAAAATTGAATGATGCAGAATGCAATTCTTCTGATAAGATAGGAATGATCTCATCTGTGGTGGCAAGCGCTAAGGCTAACTGTGCTGCGCACCTTTCCCTTCTAATAGTATGTGATTAAACTTGTAATAACAGTTTGAAACTTAGACCTCTGGCGCTAGATAATCGTAGTCTTGACAATTGTAATTCCCGATACGATCGAAAAACTATAAAACATTTTTGTATGCTGTTATTTCATTCCACGCTTAAGAACATTACGTTTTAATTTGTCATGATAGATTTCTTTAAACATTTTATTTCAATTATATAGTTGTTGGTTTACCCTCCCCCCTCTGGTAGATTCCCACACAGATTTATTTTAAATTCATTATTTTAACATCTCGCAACATTGATAGTTTAACTTTTGATATGTTGAGGACAGTTTGTTGAGTATTATTGTTATTTTTAATGATGTATTTACTTGAATTACAAGAAGAAAAATTAAATAAGTTAAATTGTAAATCGTTAATTTTGTGAGCTTTCGAACTTAAACTGGTTATATGGTAAAGTTTTTAATATATTTATTATTTACATTATTATTATTATTTTTACATTTTTATTTATTTTATTTATTATATTTTATTATATTTCATATATTTATTTTTTATATTACAGATCAGTTATACTTTGAATAGTATAATGGTTTAATATATGTTGGAAATATCGACTAGTTAATTATAACTTCGTAAGAGGGAGGGAGAGTGGAAAGTGATAGAACTCTTCAACGTTTTAAGATAAAATATGAGTTAATGTTTTTTGTATCCTATTTTCATCGTCTTCATTGCCCGAAAGGGTCGTGAACTTTCCAATATCATCGCCGATCTTAAAAATGAGACGACAGAAAGCGAAATTAAAACTCTCGCTAATTCAGTTCGAAGTCTTTGAACCATCCCAACCTTAACCTGACTCTAAGTGTTCTTATTTAAATATTTAACCTGCAGCTTGTTGTCTTAGCTGGGATCCCAACCACATTCCTAACTGGTGAGCTCACCGATGCTCTTGAATACACTGCTAAAACAAATCAGCAACCCGGTTATAAAAACAACTCCACCGCTTGTCATCAACGATCAAAAGATAATTAAAATAACAGTATTCAAAGCATCCGCATTGTTTTTTGAACAAAGAGATAAATCATTCATATAAAATGAACAGTGTAGTATATGAATACGCAATAGAAAAGTAAAATGTTAATGAACTCTTCAAAAAAAGATCAGCGAAGGCAATTTATTGATATACACGATTTGGAAACCAATCGCCGACGTTAAATTGCTAATTTAGATTTGGATTTCGATTTGATGAGGAGCCGAATACAAAAAATGGCAATTTATTAAAAATCGTTTTAAACTAGATATGACGAACGATTTACCTTTTTGGCCTGGTAAAGTGAACCATGTGATTCATGTTTGGATGAAAGAGAGAAGGCGACTTTGCAAAAGGTTGGGACAGCGTGAGTGAAATATCCCGAAGGTTAAGATTTTGGAAAAAGTGAATAATAAAGTAATAACTAACTATAGAAACTAACGCATTTCTCAATGTATCTGAACACAGTAACGGTATGATTATTGATTTTCATGCGGTATAAATGGTATTTTGTGAATGTTTCTTCTGTGTGGCTCGGTCCACACCTATGTAGGTCTAACTAAGCAAGGTAGATTAAAAATACGTATTTATTTTATGTTCAAAATTTATCGGAAAACAGTGCATCCGTGGCTTCTCGAAATACTTTGTCTTCATCCGAGATTGTTTCTCCTTCCTTCTTCAGAATTAATCACCTTGGTAAGCAAATCATGTAGGCCAAGTTACCTCCAATATCGAGCACCCGAGTCCAAAGAGCTTGAAGTGCTCGAGTGTCACCTCCGAGTTGTTTGGCAATTAGCCTTCACTTGTTTGTGTCAAGTGGCTCCAGCTGACGCCATGAAACACTACTGACCGGAGCATCACTTTCTAAAGCGAGCGATGAGGGGTATCGGATCACACCATTACATCACACTGCCGAAATAAACTATGCTCGAGGCGGAGTTGTCATTATAAAGGTTGCCTCCAGCAAGAAGTAATATTTCTCTTGCTTTATGACTGTCGCAGGAACGGTTGGGATTCATACGTAGCAATATGGACGAGTGTTTAGATTCCTAGATAGGGAATGGGATTATTTTAATTATTTCTATCACCATTTACTACCAATCGACTAAAATAGAACACTTGAAACGAGATACAAAATGTAATTAAAGAAGTAACCATTAGTAAAATATATTTAATTTTAAATTTATCGTGAGAAACCTACCCTTGGACGATTCCCTCTTCATATGTCAAACTAGGTATTTCTCAGCCAGGGTAGCTGTGATTAATGTCCAAGGGCGGAACGCAAACCTTTACATTCACATAAACGTTTGAATAAAACCTTGGGAATAACTCTCAGTCATGATTGCCGGTGGCGGGTATTGAACTGAGTCCTCCCGAATCAATCATATTTAAAAATAAAAAAAAATTGTTAATATTTTAAATAATTAGATTTTTTTAAAGAACAACCATATTCCATTACATTATCATACGTAGTTCAAGTGTGGTTGTAAATACATTTTGTAAAAGATTTGTAGCAGATATTGACGAAATAGTGGCAAATACAACGATAAAACCAGCAACCATGATGATTATAAGTCTTGATTATGTTCGCTACCGCCTACACCAGTTGTTTTCTTTACCCTAACACCTGCGCGAAGATGGAAAGTACGAGGACATGTGTGGGTGAACACATACAAGGCTATCTGTGAGGTAATTTGTGTTGTGTGGCTTATCGTACGGTTCGTCTAGCTAGTCACCGACAGCTTGTTGCGAAAACACTCAATGATTTATGAATTACTGTAAAGTAAAACATGCATGACGACAACCAAGACCTTTGATTATAATAATATATGTTTTTCGGTTTATAATTTACATTCTACCGTGACGAATACTCCTGAACTTTTAGCTTATAGGTGGTCTAGTTGATAAACGGACTTGACTATACTATAATATATACTGCTTTGGGGAAATTTATGGATGGTGCACGGTATTAAGGTTGTGGGATTTTGTTGGACCATGAACCTTTATTTATAATGATTCTGTATTTCATTTTAGGGAGTAGCCTCCATAAAGGCATCACTTTTCCGTCAGTCCGATTGACAGGCGTTTTTTGTTAGCATTGCCCTGATACATATTGTTTTTGGTGACTCTTGGTGACTCAGCAAGCCAACTAGAAAGTTGGAACACTTATGACCCGGCACCTCCACCATTTCGATTAAGAAGCTTCGCTCCCTATTTGGGGTACTCTCGTATAGCCGTGTTTATTTCTTTATTTACTGGTTATCAACAGATTAAGCTCCACAAAATATGTGGTGCAGACAGTAGGTATTGGAGGACTAACAAAATGTGTCTGTAGGCCCTATATTAAAAAAAAATACCTGCATTCACTTAAGGCTATTGTACCACCTCTGGCCGATTTGAAAGTCGAAGAAACATGTCTGAAAAGTTTGCTGAATGAAAGAAGGCCTTTAAAATAACAGAAAAAAATTGTGAATTTTTTTGGGCGGGACATAACTTCACTATTGGAATATATTTAGATTTTTGGACAAAAGTGTACACAACAAATCTAGTTCAAAAATAAATTTTGAAAATCGGTTTTCTGAACATAGTTTCTTAACACCTTTAGCCTTAACTTAAGCTATAGCTAAAATAGTTTTCTGAAAATAACAGTTGGTGTACGAATTTTTTTGTCAAACGGTACAAAACTGGAAAAAAAACTCGTATTTGTACCGTTTGACAAAAAAAATCGCACACCACCTGTTATTTTCAGAAAACGATTTTAGCTATAGCAAGTTATAGCTAAAGGTGTTTAGAAACTATATGTACAGAAACCCGATTCTCAAAATTTAATTTTGAACTAGATTTGTTGTGTACACTATTGTCCAAAAATCTAAATATAATTTCCAAAAGTGAGGTTATGTCCCGCCCAAAAAAATTCACATTTTTTCCCTGTTTTTTAAAGGCCTTCTTTCATTCAGCAAACATTTCAGACAAGTTTCTTCGACTTTCAAATTATCGGCCAGAGGTGGTACAATAAATAAATAAATAAATAAATAAATTTTATTTAGAGTCTACCCACTCAGTTATATAACTGATTTTCAGTGGGGGACTTTAAATCAAAGCGACCAAGCCAACCCTGCAGGCCCCGACGCAATCGACGAGTGAGCGATAACCAACCAAAGATCGATATATATTTTTTTTAATAGGAAATATAGCAATCAGTGGTAGCCTTAAGCACAGAAATACGGCTACTAAAATTAAAACAAAAATCTATGGCGGGCATAATGCAATACGAATAATTTATACCTATGAATGGCAAGAAGTTGATTGCACTTGGAAATGTAAATACGGCGGATCAGATTAAAATTGGTGAAGCTAAAAAAATATTAGATTTTTATTCAACAATCTTTCATGATTTAAGAATTTTAAAGAAAGTAAGTCAAATTATGATTCCTCCGCCTTTATTTCTATCTTCGTAGAATGGTGATATAATTGTATGTTTTGTGTTTTATCTACACTGTAAAGTTTACTGCTAACAATCAGGTATCTTCACAACTCACAACACAAAGTTCTTCTAACAGACAAACTTGATCAAGTCTCCCACATACCAAAAAAATCTACATAAGCTAATGATATTGATAGGCGTGTAATCACGGATGTTGTAAAGCCCAGCTAATCCCAGGCCATCTCGCTAAATCCGAGCCGTTCCTTATGTGGTATTCGAACCAACGCCCGACTGAACCAACGTTAAAACCGGTCACTCAGCAGACTTGCTGAACATCTTCGTTGAGACACCATGTTATTTAGTTAAAGGCGATTAGGGCTGCCATTAGGATGGGGGCAATGCTTTGCTGGTCTGACTAATGTTAGTTCAATCATTGCATCGGATTCGAAGATTATATACGCCCACGGAATCATCGACCCCAACAGAAGCCCACCATTTTGTCCAGAGAGTATTTGGACAAATTTCCTAAACATTAATTTAAAATTTAAAAATTAAAATGATTTGACATTTACTGTTACCATATACATTTAACTTAATTTTAACTCGAAATAGGTTTTTGTAGACTAGTTCAAAAAGGGGAGCTACGTTTTTGTAAATTGAAAAATAACCATTTGACAGTATTTAGAAAAATGTGCCAACAAATTATATCAATTTAGTTTAGTAAGTCGATTAGTATTTGTTATTTATATATTTTTTCAGGCTATTGAGATAATGGGTTTGTTGTAAAGGGTGCTAGAATAAGTCACAATCCCAGCAAGAAAAATACGAATTTCGAATTAATTTGTTGTCCTCCTTTGTAAATCAGTTTTTTAACTGAATAGGATAGACAAAAAAAATACAAAAAAAATAAATTAATTAATTAATTTAAAAAATAAAATAAAAAATAATTAATTAATGAAAATAAATAAAAATCTACAAAAAGAAACATCCCTAGTGCGATTCTAGTGTATCCTAACTACATCCCATGTCCTCCACCTCACACTTAACTCATGACACCCCAGCCAGTCAGGCTGTGAGGTGGGCGGACATCTTGCTCGGAGGTGAGAACAACTCTTCAAGAGGTGACGTCATGAGCTAGTTCCAGGAAGAACAACCTGCATCCAGTCTGTCAGCAGGTACAGTCCGGAGCAAAGTATGCACCACACTGCTCATTGCGATGATAACAAATACAGTATCGCATCGTTAAAATCTCATGATATGTATTTGGGGTATCAATAGTGTTAGACGAGAGAAAAAATTCTGAATCAGGTCACATAAACTTTTGATTAATTTAAATTTATGATTTGATGGTGTTCGTCATGGAAACTTTATCTTGGATTGAAAAACGTAGTATTTACTATTTAGAATGACAAAATATGTGTCCCACAACGAAAATGTGATTGATTTTATAACTGGAAAAGTGTGTTTATCAAATTACATAATTTTAATTTTGTAGCAAATGCTCGAATGCTGCAGATAAATACTCTACCAAAACTCTCTCTTATGCCACAAATCATTTGATACAGCGCACATTATAATTTTGATAACGACGCATTTGTAACACACACTCTCATATTGCAATGATTATAAAGCACCTCATTTAGGCTTCTGCACATCACCTATTAATTCACGCATAACAACCCAGTGCCCGCATGTCACGATATTCATTAAGCTATCTAAACCACGTAAATAATCCATTGCTAGGGGTAAGTTGCCTAACGGTTGCGCGTGTGGCGTAGCCACATCCCGAATAGACTTGACATCCTACTAGCAAACATTCAAAGATTAATGTTATTTAGAAGAAGATATCTAACGCTATATCTCCTATCTATCGATACATCTGACGGTCATCGTCGGGGACCCCTCACAACTGCACTGACGACGACGACGATACGAACGACGACAAAGACGATAACGAAATGAGAAAACCTTCCCTCTCCTTGCCTGTGGCTGGTTCTGTCCAGCACGGGTCTGTCCTCCCCACGTCCACTTTGATGTGCTGCATTATGACCCAACGGTTGACGCGCCCTTTCAACCATATACAAACAAAACTCTACAAGTTTATAAATAAATGTTCTTATCGCCTGGTCCACAATCTACTAAGCACCAGCCGTCCATGGTGGTACATACGGTAAGGGCGCTGGTCCGTTGTACGAGGACGTGGGTTCGAATCCCGCATAAGGCATGTTTTTTTGTAATCGTCCTTCATCGTCATCTATCACCACTCATCGTCTCGAATAGACGTTAGAGAACAAAAAAATTAACAAATCTCTAAACCGAAGGGGAAAGGGTTCGTAGCATAGATACATACAAGTGCATGCACTAGGCTTTGTAAGGCAAGTATTTTAACCAAGGATTCTTCCATGGCATTCCTATGTCAATCAAAGAACTCAAAGCCCTTGAGAATGAAAGCTTGGTCATTCCTTCTCACCTACCGAAATATCAAATTAACATAATAAATTAGTCACTCGAGATTGACTTGACACATAATCCGACCCTACCTACAGCACTACAGCAGGTATCTCACAGGAATGAGTGTTAGTTTAATTATACGAAGCCACGCTCAAGACGTATTATCACAGGATTCAACGGAGATGTAAGGTGATGTCATAAGCCCCTTGTTTGCGCAAGCGCCGTCCTCATCTCGTGTAGCTTTGTCCTCACCAGCAATAACTCACTCTGTCAACAACTCAAGACCAACAGCACAATGCTAAGCAAGTATATAATTAATGTGTGAGTTTTATTTTGATGGCGACATTTTAAGACATGGACTCATTCAGTGGTGAAAATCTTATAGCATTGATTGGGAAGTGTTTTGGTATTTTACGATATGGTGGGAACTGATTAATTGTGTTATATTTTAAGTTTTATGAGTGATCAGAATAAATACGCTTATAATTTACCAGTTTTAGCTTTTGGTGAGCTGTTAATTTTGTCTTATAGAAGTTATAAAATATTCTAATCTAAAAATAATTTTAAAAAACTTACTTAATTAAACTTAACTTACTTAACTTACTTAAAAGTTACTCTCAAAAATAGATTATGGGGCTTTGTTAGACTAGCAGAATATTAACAAGTTGTTATTTGAAAAAGATGGACAGCATATACTTACAATGTTGTATTTATTGTTGAACTGCTTAAACATTTTTATTCTTTCGCGAGTTTAGACATATAAATCTGATGAAGTATGCGGCGACATTAGGATTAAACTAAGACCTGAAGAAGCCAACACGGTCTTTGACTTCTAAGCATACATTAGCATTAGTCGTCTAGAGTTCATCGCAGGTTAAAGATGAGACACTACAACTATTTTAAGATTACTGATTAGTTTAAGTGTATTAGCTACTTGTGACCAGCTTCTGAACTTTTTAAACTCTTCACTGATAGAGGTGGATCAGAGTTGGAAATAATTTAAATGATAGTTTACATATTGAATTTAAACCATACTATCACAATAGTGAGCCTTTAGGACCATCTACATTAGAAGCAGGAATAAAACCACAGGAATAACAAGACGCACAAAGATATCCCGATCATCTGATTAATTTGACGTTATCGATTAGCAAAGGTAGCGTCGAACGGTAACCCTGATGCATCACATTTCAAATACTTACAAAATAAATAAATTTTTTGTCTTGGGTGGTCCTCGTAAAAAAAATATATCCACACTTCTTCCATATTCGTGCCCCTAACTATAACGTCTAACATCGTACACCTAAAAACAAGTCACAAAATCCGTTGTTTACGTGAAATGACGTCACAAATCGTCATTAAAAGTTGTCGCCTCACCGGAAACGATCGGCTTCCTATTATGTCGCCACACTCGACACAGAAACGTAGTGGAAACGTCTTCGGTCACGATCATGCGTGAGAACTAATTGAAAACCTCGAGACGCGGTCAAACCGATGACGAAACTTAGGATTTGAATTGCTACTAATTATAGACTGGTTGTATAATTTGTTTGATTTTTAACGGTATTGTTGCCAGTTGGTGTATACATTAGGACACGCATGCATCCACAAACATATGTTAATTTTAATAATTATTAATTAATGTATTCATAGAAAAGACAAAAACTTGCGACATCAAACCGCAAATGAAAGTTTTACCGTAAGATCTGTACTTTTCAATCTTATACATTTTAAATTATCAACTGCCATTAAATTTGAAGAAAATTGACTGGGCATTTGCTATAATAATTTGAATGATCAATATAAACGGGTTTGATATAATTATTTAAACCTATTATCGAATCATGATCCAATAAGTCTTCAGTGTGTTGGCAAAATGTACATTCACAAGACAGCACTAATTGGTTGTAATCGACTAAATATTTACTAAATATTCCATCAATTAGCGTCTGGCTTCCACGAAAAGTTTTAAGAAACCTTCACAACAGGGAAATGCCGAGATTTACCCATGATGCATCCCGCTTGTTTTCGACGTCTCCCAATGCTTCGTCAGAAGAATACTCAAATAGTCAATAGTGCACACAAGACCTAATCATAGAAGTAAGCTGCCTAACAAGATGACGAAGACTTTGGTAAATATTACAACTAAACTATTGAAGGTTGAAAACAACAAATAAACGAACGGACAAACCCAGAGTCGTAGAACAAAGGTACTCAAACACGTGAGTATTAGGAGTAAACAAGACATAAGAACGAGAAATAGTGATCGACAAAACAAATTGGTGTGATGTATTTGTGTCCGGTATGTTCGTCAACATTGCTGTTCACATTAACAAGGGAGACCAGTTTAGCATGGTAAAATAAATATTTGAACAGATTGACGGTATCTCCAATGGTTATTTCTATAAGATCGAGCATCTATCAATGGTTAATTGGATTGCCTCCAATGGTGTTTTTAGAACCTCTCTCTAAAATCTAGCATCTTTTAATGGTTTAAAATGATCATTCAATGGTTATTTAGATTGCCTACCATGGTCTTTTTGAACCCTCCAATGGTTATTTCTATAAACTCGAGCGTCATTCAATGTTTTTTTTTTACGATTCCTGCAATGGTTATTTAGATTGCCTACAAGGTGTTTTTGGACCCTCCAATGGTTATTTCTCTAAAATCCAGCATCTTTCAATGGTTTATAACGATCCTTCAATAATTATTTTGATTGCCTCCAATGGTTATTTCTATGAAATCGAGCGTCTTTCAATGTTTTGTTTTTTTACGATTCATGCAATGGTTATTCGGATTGCCTCCAATGGTGTTTTTGGACCCTCCAATGGTTATTTCTATAAAATGAAGCATCTTTCAATGGTTTATTACGATTCATGCAATGGTTATTTGGATTGCCTCCAATGGTTATTTTTATAAAATCGAGCTTCTTCCAAAGGTGTATTCGATTTCTGCAATGGTTATTTTATGTTGCCTCCAATAGTGTTTTTGGACCCTCCAATGGTTATTTTTCTGAAATCTAGCATCTATCAATGGTTTATTACGATTCCAAAATGGTTGCCTTCAATGGTGTTTTTGGCCCCTTTATTCGTTATTTCTCTTTAATTGAGCATATTTCAATGGTTAATAACTATTTCTTTAATAAAGGATCTTTTTATAGTTAAAAATGGTTTTCCCAGTCGTTATTCAATATGTATTTTCGAAGGTGGTTAATGATTTTTATATTTTGTAGAACCTGACGTTAATTGTGGGCAGTAGCTGTTTATATATGATGCATGTATTGCTCATATCTGTTACGAACTGGTTTATTAAAATTTACATTGTGTTTTGTTTATTACGTTTAAGACAAAATATGATTTATAATATCTATAAAATTAACAGTTCATTCTTCGTTGGCAACACAACCATAGTCCCACACAACGGATGAAAACACATGCCTTGACTACACATAATAACAAGTTAATTAGCCACCGATTCATTGATCAACCTTACAAAGCAATATTAACCTCGAAGACCAGCCCACATAAAACCCATTGTCAGATAAATACGCCACGCGAGCAGCTCAACATTGGCAACGCGTTAAGTTATTTCTTGGCGTCGATGGAATGAGGAACTGAATTACGTTTAGCACCCAGTGAACTTTTTAAAGAGAAGTATAGATCTCCATATATTTCAAATACAACTACAACTTGGTTTCTCAATTTCAATAATCATTTCATTAATAAACCCTCGCTCATACCTGCGTTAGGTAATTACACTATAAATAGTGTTTAGATGGTCAGTTCAAAGGCAGCAGAATCGTTGCAGTACTGTTCCAATCTATTTAGATCTACAATGAACCAACAATCCAGATGTTATGAAGTTAACCGTCTCGGTAGCTTAGGGGTAAAGCACTCGACCGGCAATCGGGAGATCAAAGTTCGATACCCAGCTGAAATGGATTTTGTAATTTCTGGATTGATTTACATAAAATACAAATTGGTTGGTAATTAAGAATTTTGAAAAATGATTTTCAAAACAGTAATTTTTGTTACTAATAGAGAACTAAAGGTATTGAATTGTGGATTTTAATTTTTACTGGGTATTAGTCTGGCATTGGGATTGTGTAATTTTTAAACTATATAACACATTAATTTAATTTTTTATTAAAAATACGACTACGACTAAGATACCATTTTAATTGTGTATATCATGTTCATTCATGTCCATGCAGGGTTCATACGTTCTGTTATGTATAAGATGATACATTATTGTAACAAAATCATAATTATGAGTTGAATTAGGAAGTAAGTTTGACTAACCCGAAGCAACACGATCTAAATAAGTCGCGAAAGAAAATACTGGTTTCGATCCAATCTGTCTTCGCGTTTACCATCTCCAAATAACTTGTTTATTCCCGTTTCGATCAGAATCGTCCAATTAAATCGGTAAATATTGAATTATCTAAAACAGCAATGACATACGCTGGACATACATTTTGCATAATCACATCCTGACTGGTAATAAATACAGCTTACAAGTATATAGTCAAGTACGTAATGTATATTATCTGCCTGGTCATATATACCCACAGGACTAGTAAAGGTAAGTTAACTGTTTTTCTGGATATTAGCATAAATTACTCGTCGCGGATGAAACTGATGTGATAGGAAAGTCGGGCCAAGGTGGATTGATGTCGGATCCAATCAGTAACCTTCAACGAATCTTTTAGTAATTGGTTTAAACTTTAAAATTTGAATTACGTGGTTGAAGCTTCCTTATACCATGAGGTAATCGAGTAGTGCATGAGGAAGAAGAATATTGTTTGTGGATTATGTCATTGCTTGATTCCATATAAGGCGATCTAACTTGTCCTATTTCAATTCAATCGACTTAGTATACGCTTCTGTGAACGCTTCGCGAACGCTTTTTCCAATCGCGTTGATGGATGAGCTTTTTAAAAAATATTTCTGTCAAATGACTACGTTTTTAATTGGGATCTCATTACTTTTTCTATATTATTTGTTAATTATACACATGTAAAAGACTTGTATTAAAACCTTTATTTCTATGAATTTTAACCTACATTTTCTACTTTTTTTGGGTAGGAATCTTATTGGGCAATACTACCTTATTTATTAAATTTGCTTTTAAATAGAATGCACTCAAGATTTTAGAAAACAACTAAACTTAATATTCGACAATTTTAGACTATAGGGACACAAAATAAAAATACCAGAGAGCGAAGTATCTTTCAACTATTATACGAGACAATACTGCCCTAAATATATAAATATTTATTTTTAATAAGTTGAGTTTACGTATAACATATTTCAATGTAGTGAACAATTAGAATTAACCCACTATAAAATGGAACCACATATTGGTTAGATATTTTTTTCCAAAAGTAATACGAAGTATATAAAATATGAGAACAACACAACACAGCAATTAATTGAACTTAACACTGTTCTTAGGTGGGAAAATAAGTTTTTATTATGTTCAAAAAATATCATTTACCTGTTCTACTAAAGTTTCTTTTGGAATAACCATGAAATATATTTTCAATTACAATATAACCAAACCATTTGCTTCAATTAAAGTTATGCATTCTTTTTTAGAAATAAACTGTACAACTACAGAACACAGACGAAATTCCATAGACATCCTCCAATGTTTCTCTTCCTCCAACTCAGCAGGCTACAATGTAGTACCTAACCATTTCCTCCTCGATTCCTGATAACCTCACGTCCGACTCTTGCAATTTACGTTTTACATAAAAACATAACAATACCGCATTATTACGCCGATTGACCGCGCGGCAGATATAGAAGAGAACTCACCAACAATACGTGATGCGACCAAGTGTTTATACTTTTTTTACACATCAAAATTCAAAAATGGCCTTGTAAAGTTTGAAACCCCGACCTTCACAGTAAAAATGTAATTCCGATGATATCAAAGATTAACCAAAGTGCGCGAGCCGTTGATTTTTTGCCTATGGGATATTTTTTCGCAACAGGTGTAAAAACTATAAAGATTGTTCTGGAATTGGAATGATGGGACAAAGGGAGGAATTGAACTATTATTAAAGTTAATTTAGTTTTGGCACGTCCGGGTCGCGTTTAAGATTGTGATATTAATTTTAAGTATATAGTTATGTAAGATATGTGATTTAAGTATAAGGTAAGTTCTTCTGCTTGGCGTCGTGAAGAAGTGAAAAACAGAAGCCTCGAACCAAAAGGTCAGGGTGTCATGAGATCTGATTAAAAAATCGTTAAGTCATCAAAATGATATATATAATCCCTCCTTTTTTTTGCTTTTCACTCTATTCTTCTTGTCATTAAAATATTTTTTGACCAATGTTGTGCAAAATGTTGACAACACAACATTTTGATTTGTTGAAGTCGATAAAAACTCTTAGGGTGTGCTATGTACATTTTTCATTCCAGGAAATGTTTTGTTAGAAGAACATAAGTTTAAGACGTAGAATCAAAGATTTTCTTGAATAGTGTGTGATTATAAAATAAAGTTCCCGTAATTACAAAAATCTATTAAACTTTTTTTTGTCGAATCGATTGTTTTCAGCGAAGCGACATGTAGAACTTAGCAAAGTGGAGCAGCACATTCAATTTCGTCGACGTCTATAATATATTTACAATATGTTTAGTTCTGAAACTCACCAACGACAGCGATGACGTAGTTGTTTGGCGGCTTGAGCACGTTCCTGTTCCACGCCGCGCGCACAACCTCTAGGACGCATGCGCTGGCGGTGACCAATAGGACGCCGGGGGAGACGTAGCCTTGGAACTGGAGGAGCTTCATAGCCTCGAGCAGGGAGGCGTTCCAGAAACATTTCAGGTTAGCCTCCAACAAACCCTGGAAGGAAACAAGAGTATCTTCTACAACTGCATGTTTATAGTCAAATGCATCCAATTGTAATGATTTCGTACATTGAAGCTATAAGGGTATAAAACAAAGCAGCGTATAAGGTGAATAATTGGGGAAGCTACATCCATGCTGAAAAGATCCAGCCTCAGGTTTCTGACACTGTCGTCTTTGTCATCATAAGTATCGTCGTCGTCGTCGGGGAGGTGTCGAAAGGAGGGGGTGAGTCCCAGACAACGACTGCCAGAGCAGACCTCTAGTTTCGGAGAGTTATAATATTATACTACTCTACTTACTAGCTGATGTTTGCGAGATGGAGTTTGCCTCTTTTCTCGCCTCGTACTATCGGCAGAGGAATACCCTTGGCCAAATTCTACCCCGGGCCCAGACGTGCATCTAAATTATGTGCTGTAAATTCCAAATGATTTATTTTTGTAGCATGCTGTACACTGCCTAACGTATGAATGCATTGGTGGTTCCTATTCATATGAATGTGGCTATAGATATAAGGTATAGCTACTTGGTCAATAATGTCCAATGTGTATTTTATATCAATTTCAACTTTCAATCCTAGCGTTCGTGTTTTGATCAAAATTCTCGCTATTCAATCTAGATCCAGCCAATCTCCCAGATCGAATCTAGCGATATGCTCACGTGTCGTAATGTACCCTGCAGTAAGGGAAGTAATCCCAGGGTTTTAATCAGCATTTGTATGAAAACCACCCCTGAAGCTGGCGCCTCCATACAAGAGAAGCTGCTCCATCCAGGGTTGTGGTTATCACGGGAGGGGGAGGCAATTTAAAACTGGGTGGATTAGTTAATGAAAATGAAATTGTTTGGTAGAAAGATGGGGTGGGAAGAGAGGATTAGTGCTATTGTGGGTTGGTAAAACTAAACTACCGGAGATTGTAGATAGGAATGGTGGGGAGTTTTGTGTTATACGAACAAAGGGTTTAGTGATAAGTTGTGTATTTACACGAAATATTCAAGTGTGTGGGTGGCAAGAGTTAAGCAGATACACTAAGTAAATGACGTGCTTTGATTTCCTAGTAGGCCTACAATCAGTTAATTTGGCGCAAAATATACAGCAATGGAATGAATTGCAACATATCATATGTTCATTTGGTTTAAAAAATATTATTTACATATATTCATGTTATTAACCGATTTATAAAGGAAAATACAAACTACACAAATAGCACAAAACAATAAAGAGATAAGAAATATTTTCAACTTCAAGACCGTAATAAATTGTTTTAACACTCGATAACGTCGATTGTGTTGGGATGTATTATGTTAAATTTAATTGAGGAGTGTCCAAAAATATCTGCTTTAAATTAATGTTATATTATTAAGCGAAATGATGGGGGACGAAAATAAAATAAAAATCACAATAGGAACCTTCTACTAATAGTTATAAAATCACAAAACATCTAGCGATCCAGCTATACGTACAATTATTATTGCTATTGCAATTTAAATTATAATGCCCTAAAGAACGAAACGATTAATAAATTTGCTCATTCTTAAAAGTTAAAAACATTCAAAAGTAAGAATCCGTTCGTCAACGTCACATAAAATAGCGACTAACGTCAGGAGATGAATGAGCAAGAATTCCACAAACCAAAGACTTCCGTTTCCAAAATACTTCTAATCCCTTTCCCATCGTTGTACAACACGGATTAAGACACTCAACCCCTAATGTTTACAAAACAACGTCACAAACTCGAGTCTGGCTTCAACTTTGATGGGTCGTAGAGAGGGAAGGGGGGGGGGGGGATAATTGCCAGCCACGCGTCTTGCATAAAACCGAGATTTTTTCTTGAAAATCGTGGAAGAATGTAAATTTCCGAAACGCTCAATTAAACCCAGAGTTTCTAAACTCGACTAGAATTCAGATTTCGAACACGTATACGCGTATTTTAAAGGCAGCCATCAGTATCCGCGCCTAGTGTGGGGTGGGGAGGGGTACCCCACCTACCCCACCACCCCACCTGGAGGTTGGTTAAAACTGGAAACATGAATAATAATGAGTGCGTTTAATTTAATAGTCTTTTCAAAGGGGATTTTAATAATGTTGTATTCGTGGGTTTGAAATACGGTTCTTTTTAGCCCGGATTTCGAGAAAAACAAAGCGAAAATTAAATTTTCAGCTGTGTAAACAACAACAATACAATGTAGGGTATATCACTGACATATTATCGCAAAGATAGGAAATCGCAGGAAGCACCACGCAAAATTACATTAAACAAACATCAACTATGCAACACCGAGTTTATTAGCACTGCTCTTTATCAATATGTTATGTCTGTTCTACTAGTTTTTTTTTTCACTTACATCTATTCACTAAATGATTAAAATGTGTCCTTACGGGTGTTTGTGAAAGCGTCCTTATTATCTAAAAATACTTTTGTGTAGGAAGTTTATAGGCAGTTATAGTTTGCTGGGAAATATATATGACCAACCCCTCTAGTCTACTCATACTGACTTATATATTATTTGATTATGATGAGGGCTTTCACGACCTGTATATGAAGACGATGAAACAGCAGAATGATCAACCACTACTAATATTATATTTATTTATTTTATAATACATAATTTTGAATTTACTTCATAATCATATGTCGACGCTGTTGTTAACATGTAAAAATGTATTGTAAATAACATGTTATTTTGTTCGCAGACATATTTATCGTTCTCGACTAATGCAAATAAAATAATATCTTATTGCCCACAACGTCTATGATTTAACACAGTGCGACGTGTGCTCGAAATAAATTAATAAAATAACTAAATATATAAATAAATTCGTATTTAGAGTCTACCCACGTAGTCATATAACTGATTTTCAGTGTTGGACTTTAACAAAAGCGGCCGATTTAGCTCTGTAGGCCCCGACGCAATCGAAGAGTGAGCAATAACCAACTAAAGATCGATTTTTTAAAATAGAAAATTTAACAATTTGTTATATAGTAATCGAACCTTGTTGTTTTCAACTGGTCAACATATAGAATTAAACGATTGGAGGACTTTCTGACATTTTGCATAGCATCAGCTACAATAGTGAAATTCTAATATGCACATTTACAAGAACAAATTGGATATTGATGTATTTCGATTATGATAAAGTGAACTAAAAGTCCTAAAAGTGAAATAGTGTGAATCTCTTCGGGTAGTTGGCTATACTGGAAAAAAACATTTCCAGCACTTTGTGAAGCATTTGATATCACGATAACACATCAGATCTATGATCTTGGCTCACCCCCTCTTTCTTTGAATGCGTTGCGTTTGATATCGGCAAGATTCAAGAGTGCCTTGTACGAAGAATAAGAAGATGAAGACGTGACTGCAATGTACAAAGTTTTTAAGTGTAGTTTTATCTAGTTGAGATTTGGCGGGTGAAAAAGTTCGCTTTTGACACTGTTTTCGCCTTTTAAGGTGGTGCAAAGGCAAAACCTGCGCAAAAACATGTGCAGGGGGATTCATGGTTAGAATTAGTTACGAAGTACTACAAGTATATTGCAATACAAACAAAGATGATTGTTTTTGTAGTGAAAATCTGCACAAAAATATATTTTAAAAGTAAAAATATAACTTTCCAAGTCAAAATTGCGTATGTGCCTACATGGTAAGACACGTATTAATAATATTCATCATGTTGTAAATACCAATTTTTAGTTTTAACAAAATAATCAAAATTAACAAAACATTATGTGGAGACTTTTTAGTTTAAATCATATATACTTGTTAACACAAAAAAGTTCAAACACAAAATATTAAGAAATATATAAAAATGTAAAACTAGGTATACAGGAAGTGTTAGCAACTTAGCAAACTATTTGTTGACGAATGTCAAAGAAGTAAATGTCACAAGACACTAATAAGTACAGTTTCATTAAATTCAACGCAACTACTGTAACTTGCTGACGAGATACGAAAGTCATTGCCAATAATGACGTAATGTATGCATACTCAAGATATTCTGTATTGTAATCTAAGCTTATATTTTATGAATGAGTGAACACTTCACTAGAAGCCATTCACATTCACGGTCACAAAGTGCAAGCATTAATCGGGCTTTCAATATGCGCAGAGTCAAGAGTGTAATGATGTAAAAAATAAGTTATAGTTAGTGCCTTGAAATCTTGAGACAGCATTACAATCATTTAAGATAATGGTTCCCTTGAATTCAGCAACAATATAAATCGTTACAATGTAATTTATTAATTTGCTGTTGCTTGTTATCAAATCTCAATTAAAAAAAAATATTTCTTATTCATGAGTGCATATCTTCCACATAACCCGTGTAACAAGGGCTTAACAAGGGTCTAGGCAAATATGCAATATTTTATATGTGTAATGACGCAGTATTATCATAACTCCATGGTATAAAAGGTATTTTATTGAATTCTATTGTATTATTACTTATTTTATTTATTATTAAGCGAGCATCAAATCGTCGGTGTAAGACATGAGTTTCTTAGAATAAAAGTGTTCATGGTAATAAGCATTTCATTAAATAATCTTAAACCACGAGATTTTGATTTCTTCTGGAAACTCACGAGGTGCAGTGGTGTTAATTTCCGTGTAAGATGACGTAGGCAACTTTCAGTAGAACGCGGAATATATTTTGCATAATTACGATGAATAAAAGTAGGTACTTCGTATTCTGTTACAGGACACTGTTATTGCGTGTGATGTCATCATAGATACTAATATAACCCGCCACCTGGATGTCATGTTCTGGTATATGGAGTAGGGTTTAACATGTAATGTAACCGAATATGTGGATCAGTTTACACGGATGTGGTTACGTAGAAGAGTAACAAGTAAGTAAGATTCGATATTGCCTTGTTCTTGATCATACATATAGTTATAATCTCGCTGGTATTTGCAGGTCGCTATACTTTCGCAAGCTCTACACACAGTGTTGGTACCTATTGAATTAATACTTAATAATTATATATGTTACACTTTTACAGCAAATGTGTACATGGAAATACACAATAAGAATTAACAAAATATATTCAGCTATCATTTAAAAAATATATGATTTAAGTGTTTTCCCTATATCTCTCAAGCCGATAACGGGTCTAGAAAGAAGTTTGGTATTAAAACAAATTTAAAACGTAAGCAATGATTCAAACACTCTTGTAATCAAATCAATCAAATGATTTGTCACATGTACAGCAAATATGTTGAAATTAGTTAATCTTGGACTGCAATAAAAATCAGAATGGGCTTTTCCTTTTCTCTTTAATCTTTTCAAAAAATTAAATTTTCTTCACTCTCCTGTTATCGACAAAACCCGAATTTAAACTACCAAGTTCGATTGAAGAAACACAATGAAAATATAAACTCGGTACAATTATTGTGCATCGCGGTCTTAAAACCCCTCTAAATCTCCCCCCCCCCCCCCCCCCGATGTCACCGTGTCAAGTGGTTGGTAATCCGGCGATAAAGATTCGTGCGGTGTCTAGATCCAAGGGCCCTTGTCACCGCCATCTAGAGCTGATACTAACTCACCGCCCTCTCGGTTACCTAGCTACAGCTGCACCCCACTCAGGTTCCCGGGGGAAGAAGGAAGGAACAGCTTTCGAACAATGCCAGATGCTGGGCTCGGATTTTCAAAGCACGTGACGCAGATTACTCTCTGACTATCAGGTAATGTAAGAACCTAATATACCCTTTAACAAAAGTTGCCTTATCTGGAATCGATTGTTACATTTAAAACGTAGGTGTGTTTGGGTTTTCATTTCTCTTTTTGTACGTTTCAACGTTTTCGCAAATAAAATGTAGCATATATTTGAACAACACGATTGTTTCTAAATTTAAACCTTCTCTTGCAGTTCTTTATCATCTTTATGCATCCTTCAATACATTTGTAAATTTTATAAATATAAAATCCCACCTTCAAATAGCATTTTAGATCAACTGATAATACTAAACATCTTGGGAAAACAAATAAAAAATACAAAAATTATGCTTTATCACTATCAGACTCAATAAGTCAGTTCTTGTGAATGTTGGTAAGCCTGGTATGCATTACAAACGTAGATGTGTGTTTTTGTGTTTATGGGGAGTGTTCTGAATCTCAGGATACAGCCTTAGGGTATCTTATATCATTACAATATTCACGTTTCCAACATTTTTTCAAAGTTAGAAACCAACCCTCTGTTTTGAATTGTAAACCCATCATATTACGTCCAATACACATTCATCTTATTTATCGAAATGTCAGCTCAATTTATTATGTCTAGACATTGGGTAACGATATCCGAATAAGACATTTAGTTTTGTGTCAGGTTATCAGTAGCAGAAGGGAAGAATGGATGAGAGTTTGATCACATGCAGGCACCATCTATCACCCCCCACCCCTCCTCCTTCACACGGGGGCCACATGTGACTAAGCCTATAAGGCAAGGACTGCATTACGAATTTGAATATCATTTCCATAGGTATCTTATATTCAGACTCCCCTTCTTTTGAGATTGTTGTGAAAAATGTTAAAATATTCAGGAAATATATATCTTTTTGGACATTCGGGAAATTGAGAAAAAATCTCAAGAAAATATTGATTTCAATTTTGTTTTGGTGGAAACTATAAACCAATATCGAGGTAGGGTTCGAAAATCACATTTGAAACTGGGTGCTGACAGAGAAATATCTTTGCTATCCACTTCTCGTAAACTTGCTCATAAACACCCTTTCTTTCACTCTTGTCATCCTTGTCACTATAAAACAACTATGGGGTCAAGTGACGTTTTGGTTTTTAAAAAAATGTCAACACTTGACAGGCAGCATTGACTACTCTGCTACATTATGATCGCATATAATTAATATTTTTTTAATTTGTCAGTTTTTTTTTATCGGTTTGTGTTCTCACAGTTTATGTGTGAGGCGGCAGTCAAACTTTAACTTTTAACTAAAACATTTTTGCGATGGATCATTACAATACAAAACACAAATTTAACCATTTATCTAGTTGCAATTGAATTTACGAACAAAAATTAAATTTAAATTTTCCTATTAGACCCATTTCGAGCAGTTATTGCCAAAGTATAAAATCACAAAACTACATTTGGTCCAAGAACCCAAATTTAAAAAATATATATATATATCCGCGATTTCTCATCTCCTAGTGACCGTCAACTAAAATCATTCATAAAATTGTTGTTCAACAAAATGCGAAGCACAAACGGTTCTAAAGCACGACTAGGGCCTACTAAGAGTAACAATCTATTTGTATTGCTCAGCATGGTTTTGTTGTATACGTTGGATTTAATTGTTTTCGCATTACATAAATACGTTTAATAATCAGAATACAACATAATAATGATATTTAATTCTAGCTAAAACATCCATTTATCTCACTTTCGTTGAGCTAAATTAACACGGAAACAAACCACACAGTTTACCCCTCAAAGCAAGTTGAATTAATGATCAACATTCATCTTCCACAAGTATAACGCTTCACTAAATGATTAAAACTGGGAATAATTGTACGTCGATCTGTTTCCCGCGCCCTAGCCTACCTTCAGTCTTCAGTCTCAGACTCAGACTATTAGAATGAGAAATACGAGACGTCTACTTGAGTGAGCGATACGTCTTGGTCGGAGCTGACGGGATTAAAATGAAATCAACTTGATTACACTCTAGACTGTGAGGGATGACTTGAGCTGGGGTGTGAAGAAATGTTATTTAGGTTTAGTTTTCCCGTGACTACTCAACATAAAGTGAAAAGTAAAATAATATAACAGCTCTAATCATCAATGTGAAAAAGGGTGGTTTTGATTTACTATAATTTTTTAATTTTTTTTAACTATATCCTATTCAATTATAAAAACTGATTTACAATTTACAATTTGTTGACGAATTTGTTTCGTCACTGTCAGTGTCACCATGTTATGTTCTAGGACCTTAGGATCGAATTATAACGATGTGCTATTATAGTAATGATATGTCAAACGCTATTCACTAACATTCAGGTGCAGAGATTACTTACTAGGCAAATAAATCGTAGAAAATGTTTTAAATCATGATATTATCTTATTTCGATGTTCGTAATAATTTTCAAATGTCTTGTTCGCAAAGTAAATGGATGCGTTTAGAACTGCAAGGTGTAATGTATCTCATTCTCAATTGAAAATAAAATAAAATAAAGTAATAGTTTCTTTCCACGTCTTTAATAAACTCATCAAACACTTAAAAAATAATTAGATAAACTACAATTAAAAGAAGAAAAAACAATTAAGAAAAAAAATCAGTGCCCTTGATGAAGGTGAAAGTAATAAATAGTCAGCAAGAAGAGTTGCTATTATGCAGAACAAACGCAATACCTTATATTTTATTTTATTATTTCTTTTTGTTTTGTGACGTGTTGAGTGCGGGTAATAACATATTTAGACTTTTAACTGTATGAAGAACCTGTAAGTACGTAATAACACCCAACAACTAGTTATAAAGAATTACATCAATTAAATAAGAAGTGAACATAATATAATAGCCTCATACAACGCAATTATTTACAATTGCTGTACGTCTATGCTTATCTGACATACGTAAGAATCCTGTGAAATGGCCTGTCAGGAAGCTGATAAGTGATAGTTTTTGTAGGAGGAAATACTTGGAATAAACTGTTGTCAGCCCGCCCTAGTTATCCGGTAACAAAAAGTCAAAAGGAAACAAGAAAGAAAACCCGGAAAATCCCTTACGACGTTCGCTTTAGCAAAGTTGAAAACAGCAAAGAAAAACAGCTCCCTCCTTCAAACCCCACATAAAAAAGTAACAAATCATGCTCTACAAGGTTACTTCCTCACGCATGTAGAAGAGTGCTAATATTCCCGGCGCCCTAGGCAGCTCGCGCCACTTTACGCCCCCGCCTAAATGTACTCATTCATCACCCCCCACCCCCTCTCAATTGCGTTTAACTACTTAAAACATCCCCTAACATTAAAGATGTTACCGACCGTGACCACACGTGGTGAGAAGTTGTATATCGCACGCGCACCCTAGCGCGCACCCTTCGCTCAAGACGGAACACATCTGTCGTACTTTGAACCTTTTTCGTCACTCGTTGGGATTTCGCTATTTCTGTTCCGAGGGGAATTAAGGAATATGTGAGGGGAGCGGGCGCACAGTTTAAAGAAGTCCGGTTCAATATAGTCTCTAGATATTTCCCACAACATTATTTCTTTGTGATTGCCATCGATGTATTCCCCGACTACGATGACCATAACCACACGAATGATGTGAGCACCCCCCTTTCCTCCCACTACCCTCAGAATGAGATTTTCCTTCCCATATTCCCTAGGCTAGAGTAGCATATTGTGACCTAACGGTTGACGCGCCCTAATTGTTCATTAGTTAGTGATCTAAACACCCGAGCGCTGCCTCTGCGTGGTTTCAGCCAATGGCGTGTTGGATGTCAACAGCGCTAATCGTAAGCATGTGACGAGCAGAGACTCTGGTTGCTGACTGATGTCAAAAGCATGCATTTATGTTTTTCTTTTTATGTATGTTTTTCTTTCTTTCTTTCTTTCTTTCTTTCTTTTTTTCTTTCTTTCTTTAAGGTCTATCCTTTTCAGTTATATAGTTTTACCTACACAATACTGTCAATACATATCAGTCATTTCCCTGTTGTAGAGTGTACATAAACAAATTAAGTCAATGAATATACAAAATTGCAATAATGTGATGAATTAGTTGGACTATACACTGCTGTTTTAAATAAAGAAAAAAAAAGAAAAAGCTATGTAGGTAACGATATTTCGAAGACTATTCAGTCCTCTTCAACTGGTTTAATGAGTTGGTGAAACGTATAACTCACTGCACTTGAATTGGATTGACGTTTAGAAATAAATATGATTCATTAATTTAGACTGTCAAGTCATTATGTAAATACAAAAAGTGTGAAGAAAATGTGACAGTAATAGGATAAAGTGCCAGTCACTCTCATGTTTAACAGAATATAAACTCATAATATAAAACAAGAAAAACATAAAATATAAAGAAAATTCCTAAAATATAGGTTGATATATGACAAGAGATGTTGGCACTTCATCAAACTTCTCTTTGTAGATGTTTAAATTTACCTTGACACCATCATCCTGTGTCTAATACGTCCGGAAGACACTTCTTGTTGTATACCGCGCCTAATTTAATATAAACCGTGTAAAACCAAGCTTCTGTGCTGGCAACTCCAGGGAAAGGGTGTATAATTAGATGACTTATCCCCCGTAGAAATTATATAGAGTATTTAGGAGTGTTATTCCCTTGACAGGGGCGTTATAAGCCAATTGTTCGGGACTTGGGAGAGAAGATTGGTGGGGATAAAGGGGATGTTTCTTCTTTACTGGATAATATAAGTTCAATTAGAAGAAGGGTTTATCTTTGGAGTAACAGCTTCATTCTATTGCTGTGCACCGCCTGAATTAACTGTTGATGGAGTAGTGTAGGCGACTTAGAAGCATTCATAGCAAGGACAGATTTTATATAATGAATTTTACCATGTCCAGCAATATAAAACTGAGTTGTAAATAAAGTGTAGAACATATTCTCATGTTAAATTGTATCCATCAATTAATTACAGTTATCGAGTCAACTTTATTGCATGATTCTATCGACAGTATTGCAACCGTTCTGTAGTCCTAACCTTTGACTTGACCTAAACACATGACATTACATTTGAAACTTTCAAAAATACATTTCGAGTATTGTTAAAACATCAGGTTAGTTGGAGCTGAGAGTATGATTATATAAAACGGGAGAGGCGTATGCCAGTTGCTTGGGAGGGGAGAAGAAATGAAAATTAATGAAAATTTAATTATTATTAATTAATTAATAATTAATTGAAATTGTATTATTTGATTCTTGAGAGTAACTATATACCGGGATGGATTTGAAATATAAATAACAATTTATTTCTTGAAAAGTTTTACAATTTGAAATTCTATTACAGATATTATAAACACAATCGTGAAAAACACGTTCGTATACGTTATGAGCACTTTGGACTGTTTACGTATTGCAAAATATTTTGAGTTGTGTGAAATTTTTAGTTTTTTTTTGTATTTATTTTGATATTTTCGGCTGAAAAGGTAAGTGGCTAAGTGGCATGTTGCAACTCACAATATGGTCCGCTCCACACCCTGACTGTAAGATATCTTTCAGTGCGTTGTGTATTTGTACTGTTTTTATTATAGACACACGAAATGTGTAAACCTCAAAGATTTCTAAGTTTTTCCGTCACCACTCCTCGTTTCATTCTCCTAACGACAGCCCTAGCGGTGGCTAAGACAACTATAAAGCGTTTTACAACGTAAACACGAATACCAACATTGCAATAAAGAAGAAATAGTGGAGAGTAAAATTAAATGTAGTTTACACTAGCCAGACATCAAGTTTCCCCCATAAAATGCGATATCTAAGCAAGAAACAGAAGTAAACATAATATTTTTACGGTTTTTGGAATATACACAAATTTATGCACGTAACACTTACAAGGAAATATCTTATGGGGTAAACATTTACTTTTACGCTGCTGTTTCTAAAAATAAATGTTGTAAAAGGCATTTCATAAGATCGTGTCTCTCGTTTCGTTACAGACAATATGGGTTTTATCACCATACTTTTTACCATTTCCTCAAACCAGCCTCTTCTAACAAAATTGCGTCATAATAGTTTAACATTGGGGTGGGGGAGATTTTATTTATTTATTTAAAGTTCATCCTATTCAGTTGTAAAAACTAGTTAAGTAAGGAGGACAATGAACCATAATATTTTGTCTTAGAGGACTTGTTTGGATATCTACGACATCTTACATATCTGAGCAAGAGACTTTATAATTTAGAGTTTTGTTCTAACGATGGACGTCTGAATTGCGAAAAGCGCGAACGTGGGAACAGCCAATATGATGAACATTCATTATTTTAATACGCACAACATTTTAGCAACACTATAGTGCCAGCAAATTTAATAATATCAAGCAATAATTATTTACACTCAACAAAAATAAAACCAATGAACAAAACATGTACTACTTTATATCCAATTATTTCATTGTCCTCAATCACATTTGTATGTGAAGATAATGATGGCGGGGGTTAACGCCCTGTTTAACTGCTAATGGCCACTGGTCTCAGACCCTTCATAACCGGGTAAAGTATTATGTAGATTCAAGCCACAGCAAGAATAGAATTAAAGGTTGTTGGTAAAACACAGATTGACTTTTAGGGCGAGACAGACAGGAAACGAACGCGGGCGTGTTAAATAAATTAGGCTCTTAAATAGATTACGAACATGTTAGTAAATATAAACATCTTCTCTAGCCTGACTAGGTATATAGAGATATTTCACTTCTAAGCTAGTATTTCTTTCAAAACGTTCCTTGCTGTTCGAGGATTAAAAAAACTTTAATTTACAACGCATTGTGTACATTTAGAACATTAATTTTCAGAATTCAAATTAAACTGGTTTTTGTTCTATAAGGAACTGGCACGAGTTCAAAAGTCACCGGAAGCTCTGCGTCTTAATTAGTTTTATTGCTTTGGAAGTTAAAATCTGTTTGTCGAGATGACACAAATACACAGAGGCAAGCTGAGAAAAATAATGTTTTATATTAGGCGGAAGTTTTTCATGTCATCAAACAATTAAGTGTTAGAAGAATAGGTGGGTTAAAACTTGTTGGAAGGAAGCGATGGCGTTTTGTGTCTGTTTAAAAACAAAGCATAGTTGATACTGCAAGGCTTATTGGTCCAGTGGTTTAGAGTCGCTGCTTCCAATGCAAAAGGTCTCGAGTTCAAATCCCAGTAAAAAAATTGTTTAACGTTTTATTATATGGTATAATTAATATGGTAGGTATATGTTAAGAGTGAGTTTGGAACCTTTCTGGCAGCAATGCACATCAACAGTAGTAGAAATAGATTAACTTTGAGTAATGCTTAACGTATTTCGTTGTTAATTAATTTTGATTTAGAATGCGAATCACTCAATTTTTTTCTCAGGGAATGTGAAATAACAAGAACTTCAAGTAGACAATTTTACTTTGATATTAAAGACTATATGTAGACCTTATACGAATTTATTTACTAGAACAAGTGGCTATAGTGAAACTAAATTATTAAACAAAAAACAAATAAGATGAAAGAGAGGGTAATCAGAAAAAAAGGGAAAGAAGTTTCACTCATAGATTGAATTTTAATTACGAATTCTTATCATAGTAGGCCATCTCAGAAAACCAATTCTCCTCCACACAGAAGCGAGGCCCATCCAACGCCAAATAACAAGCAACATTGCACTTCGAATAACACACCTTGATCTCGAAATAAATTGAACAGACAGAAATATAAAAATAAATCTGTCGTAAAAACTAACAGATTTCTTTATGAACTTCACGTTTCCAGAATAATCCATCAAGTTTTTTCTCAAACCCTCCCGCTATCCTTTCCTAATATATTCCTAGCGTCTCTTCTCGGATTACCTGTGTGTTTTGAGAGGAACACTTCCGTGAGTTGTAAGAGAGAGAAGGATATCAAACGTGTGTTGTGGCTTTACGTCGTCTAGTGACACGGGTTTCCGGTATTGTTGGGACGTGGACGTCGCTACGCTTTGCCCCATCATAAGTTGGAGTTGCCAAGAGGTAGCGCCACTCCACTATCTCAGGCCCTCAGATGAATCGTAAAACCTAACGCACTACAGTTAAACAACCATACAGTAAAAACAGCTTCTGGCTGGCAATCCTGCAAGGTGTATAATAGGATTATCCCGAAGAAATATATAGAGTATTTAGAAGTTATTCCTTGACAGGCGTTATAAGCATTGTCGGGACTTGGGAAGAAGATGTGGGGATAAGGGGATGTTCTTCTTTACTGGATAATATAAGTTCAATTAGAAGAAGGTTCATCTTTGGAGTAGCAGCTTCATTCTATTGCTGTAACTGATTGATGGAGTAGTGTAGGAGCCTTAGGAGCATTCATAACTGATTGATGGAGTAGTGTAGGAGCCTTAGGAGCATTCATAGCAAAGACAGACTTTATAATGAATTTTACAATGTCCAGCAATATAAATCTGATTTGTAAATTAATGTGTAGAACATATTATTCTCATGTTTGATTGTGTATCCTTCAATTAATTACAGTTATCGAGTCAACCTTATTGCATAATTCTATCAAGACTATTGCAACCGTTCTGTAGTCCTACTTTTGACATGACCTCTCAACACATGACATTACATTTGAAACTTTAAAAAATACATTTCGAGTATTGTTAAAAAAATCAGGTTAGTTGGAGCTGAGAGTATGATTATTATAATATTATATAATGTAAAACGGGAGAGGCGTGTTATACGAGGCAATTGAAATGGCATTGCTTGATTCTTGAGGAGTAACTATGTATAACGGGATGGATTTGAAACATAAATAATAATTATTTGTTGAAAAGTTTTAAAATGTAACTCTATACAGATAGTATAATGCACAATCGTGAAAAACGATACATTCGTTTTATATGTTATGAGCACTTTGGACTTTTACGTATTGCGAAATAGTTTTGAGTTGTGTGAAATTTTTATATAAAAAAATTTATTTTGACATTTTCGTCTGAAATGGTAAGGGGCTAAGTGGCATGTTGCAACTCTACAATATGGTCCGCTCCACACGCTGTCTGTAAGATATCTTTCAGTGCATTGTGTATTTGTACTGTTTTTATTATAGACACAAGGAATGTGAAAACCTCAAAGATTCTTAGTTTTTCCGTCACCACTCCTCGTTTCCTCTCCTAACGACAGCCCAGCGGTGGCTAAGACAACTATAAAGCGTTTTACAGCGTAAACACGAATACCAACATTGCAATAAAGAAGAAATAGTGGAGAGTAAAATTAAATGTAGTTTACACTAGCCAGACATCAAGTTTCCCCCATAAAATGCGATATCTAAGCAAGAAACAGAAGTTAACATAATATTTTTACGGTTTTTGGAATATACACAAATTTATGCACATATAACACTTACAAGGAAATATCTTATGGGGTAAACATTTACTTTTACGCTGCTGTTTCTAAAAATAAATGTTGTAAAAGGCATTTCATAAGATCGTGTCTCTCGTTTCGTTACAGACAATATGGGTTTTATCACCAACTTCCCTACGTAATTTTTACCATTTCCTCCAACCAGCCTCTTCTAACAAAATTGCGTCATAATAGTTTAACATTGGGGGGGGGGGGGGATTCTATTTATTTATTTAAAGTTCATCCTATTCAGTTGTAAAAACTAATTAAGTAAGGAGGACAACGAACCACAATATTTTGCCTCAGAGGACTTGTTTGGATATCTACATCTTACAGATCTGAGCAGGAGACTTAAAAGCAAATAAATTTAGAGTTTTGTTTTAACGATGGACGTCTTTGAACTGCAAAAAGCGCGAACGTATGAACAGCCACTATGATGAACATTCATTATTTTAATACGCACAAAATTTGAGCAACACTATTGTGCCAGCAAATTTCATAATAGCAAACAATAATTATTTATACTCAACTAAAATAAAACCAATGAAACAAAACATCTACTATACCTATGTCCAATTATTTCATTGTCCTCAATCACATTTGTATGTGTAGATAATGATGGCGGGGGTTAACGCCCTGTTTAACTGTTAATGGCCACTGGTCTCAGATCCTTCATAACCTGGTAAAGTATTATGTAGATTCAAGCCACAGCAAGAATAGAATTAAAGGTTGTTGGTAAAACACAGATTGACTTTTAGGGCGAGACAGACAGGAAACGAATGCGGGCGTGTTAAATAAATTAGGCTCTTAAATAGATTACGAACATGTTAGTAAATATAAACATCTTCTCTAGCCTGACTAGGTATATAGAGATATTTCACTTCTCAGCTAGAATTTATCTCAGAATGTTCCTTGCTGTACGAGGATTTAAAAAACTTTAATTTACAACGCATTGTGTACATTTAGAACATTAATTTTCAGAATTCAAATTTAAACTTGTTTTTGTTCTATAAGGAACTGGCACGAGTTCAAAAGTCACCGGAAGCTCTGCGTCTTAATTAGTTTTATTGCTTTGGAAGTTAAAATCTGTTTGTCGAGATGACACAAATACACAGAGACAAGCTGAGAAAAATAATGTTTTATATTAGGCGGAAGTTTTTCATGTCATCAAACAATTAAGTGTTAGAAGAATAGGTGGGTTAAAACTTGTTGGAAGGAAGCGATGGCGTTTTGTGTCTGTTTAAAAACAAAGCATAGTTGATACTGCAAGGCTTATTGGTCCAGTGGTTTAGAGTCGCTGCTTCCAATGCAAAAGGTCTCGAGTTCGAATCCCAGTAAAAAAATTGTTTAACGTTTTATTATATGGTATAATTAATATGGTAGGTATATGTTAAGAGTGAGTTTGGAACCTTTCTGGCAGCAATGCACATCAACAGTAGTAGAAATAGATTAACTTTGAGTAATGCTTAACGTATTTCGTTGTTACTTAATTTTGATTTAGAATGCGAATCACTCAATTTTTTTCTCAGGGAATGTGAAAAAACAAGAACTTCAAGTAGACAATTTTACTTTGATATTAAAGACTATTTATGTTCACCTTATACGAATTTATTTACTAGAACAAGTGGCCAGAGAAACTATAAGTTATTAAACAAAAAACAAATAAGATGAAAGAGAGGGTAATCAGAAAAAAAGGGAAAGAAGTTTCACTCATAGATTGAATTTTAATTACGAATTCTTATCATAGTAGGCCATCTCAGAAAACCAATTCTCCTCCACACAGAAGCGAGGCCCATCCAACGCCAAATAACAAGCTACATTGCACTTCGAATAACACACCTTGATCTCGAAATAAATTGAACAGACAGAAATATAAAAATAAATCTGTCGTAAAAACTAACAGATTTCTTTATGAACTTCCCGTTTCCAGAATAATCCATCAAGTTTTTTGTCAAACCCTCCCGCTATCCTTTCCTAATATATTCCTAGCGTCTCGTCTCGGATTACCTGTGTGTTTTGAGAGGAACACTTCCGTGAGTTGTAAGAGAGAGAAGGATATCAAACGTGTGTTGTGGCTTTACGTCGTCTAGTGACACGGGTTTCCGGTATTGTTGGGACGTGGACGTCGCTACGCTTTGCCCCATCATAAGTTGGAGTTGCCAAGAGGTAGCGCCACTCCACTATCTCAGGCCCTCAGATGAATCGTAAAACTCTCGTGAACGAACGCACTAACAGTAAACACCAGTAAAATAACAATACAAATAAAATAACACATACACGTACTCTAAAACTGCCTAGGCCTACTTGTTTAGGCAGAGTTTGAAATGTACCCGTCCTGATGGTCTAGTGGTTAAGACGCCTGCCTGGAATGCGGGAGATCCATGGTTCGATTCCCGGTTGAGCCGGACATTTTTAATTTCTGAATTGTAGTAAATAATAACCTATAGATAGTAGTTGTAGTACTTGAAGTCTACATTTTCAATTGAAATTTTAAAAACAAACAAAACAATTCTGTTTCTCTTGGACTTATAAATTGGGATAGCGTGGAAGAAAAAGCAAGTGCGCCAACGTTGACAGAATTACACAAATCGAATAATAACTCATTCATTAGGGAGTTAAATTGATGAACCGGTTTGCTATTTTACCACATGCCTACATATGACTACAATGGTTATTTATTGTGTTTATACAATGCAAAATAAATGTAAAACGTTATCAATAATATCCCAAAATTAATGGCGAGAAAATAGGTACCGAGGGAGCGAACTTCCTTTATATATGTATATAGTTCTGTCTGTTCATTTGGCGTGTGTCCCGCCTCACAATTAAAACAGCATGGCAGTCATTGAATATTTTAACATTTTTTACCTATAAGACAATCATTTTAAATAAAATAGTTATACAAGTTTATGTTTGTGCAAATAACTCTTAATGAAATAAAAGCGTGTTCCTCGTCTAGGATAGTCAAAGATTTAAGGGAATCTTTGTTAATTGTTTGAAACCGGTGGTCAATGTGTGATGTTGCCTTCAGTGGCATCTTTAATTCCCCAACCTTCCGTGAGACAAGGTATACACAATATACTCTCGACGTCGCGACGCCCTACTGGCCGGACGCCAGGAGACGCTGCATGGAATCCCAAAGAAACTCCAGCAACCTAAACTATATCTCATCTAATGTTGCAACACACATAACTCCCGCCATTGTTGTGTTGCTTGCTTCACTGTGAGAGTCTGTGTAGGCTAAGAGCCACAGTAGATCAGGCGCAGGGGGTAGGGGCCTATACCGAGGACATGCTGACAGGATGTCGTGTGGCGCTTGTTTGCAATCGTATGTCACCAACAGACCGGCCAGTGCCCAGTTGAATGTAGTCGTTTAATACAAACAAAAAACAAACACGAAATACCTGCACAATAAAAATAATCTTCAGGACAGTTGGTGTTTTATGAAACTAGAAAAATATATAAAAATAAAAAAATAAACTAAAAAATGAATGTGTATTTTGCAGTTTGGAAAATTGTCTGATTACAATTAGGACTGTGGGGGTGGAAGTTTGGCCAGTCGGATCGGGTACAGGTTTTAAATTGCTTCGGGTTTTCGGGTCGGGTCGGGTCGGGTAGGGTAAAGACCGCCGTTATAATACTGCATTTTAAAATAGCTTCTCCCAATTTAATTTTCTATTGCCTGGATTTTCATTGAATGACATTTTGTATGTAGTGATATAATAGAAATTGTGTGGACCGGCACCTCCACCATCCCCCAAATCTATTTTTTTATTACACGAAAATCGTGTACCTTTAATGACGATCGGGTTGGTCCCCAAATACCCGACCCAAAATTTCTGGTTCCCGCAGACCACTACTTAGAATACAATGAAAGAAAATCCATAGAAACACGTCAATCGCAATGGAGCACTTCCACCATCACCCCTTTCAAGACTATTCGAGATAGAAGTACGAACATTAGCTAAAAACGATGTCGAGTGTTTTGATGTTCGTGTAAATTACTGAGGCTGCGTGTAAATTGTTTTGCCCATTAAGCGAGTTTTACTGGTTGAAATAACTTACATAAATGTGTAAGGGTCACAAAAATAGCTTAATTTCTATATAATCTAGTATACATTCTTGTTGGATGTTTCAATGATACTTTGTTTAAAACTAATTTTACTTAAAACGTGTTTTTTTTTTAAATTTTATGGTAAGCTTGTTTGAAAAAAAGGAGCATCACATTTCTTCACTCTCTTGTCCTTGGTTTAAATCAACAATTTTAAAGTTTTTAAAAGTTTTAAAAGTTCGAGCTTCGGCGTTTGGTAGTAGAAAACTCATCCACACATCATTGACCCTCCATGCACGCCGCGAGGCCCTACCGCGCCCCATCCACCGGATTCTTTACGCCCCCACTTAGGACCAGCATCTCCTCAAGAGGCGTCGCGACGCTCCGGTTTGGCCGCCCGACAACAATCTGCTGTAATCCCGCTTATTACAGATAAATCCTTGAACTTGGGCCGGTGAATAACGACTTCGAACAAAGATAGCGCCCCCCCTGGCAGGGTAGACGACCCGCCACGCAGACGCCCTATGCTACGAGGATCATACACAATGAATACGCAGTGGAAAAACACGCTGGAATCTAGAACAAATCGTAACATAGAATCTGTTCTTTTATGTTATCAAAAAACGCTTCATTTTCGTTATACGTCATGAGAATTTAATGCCCTTACACATAAAGACACGTTTTTCATACTAAAAACGAAATTAATACCGCTGGAAAAGAAAATTTTAATAATTTTCACCACCAATTACCGCTTTTGTCTAAACGAAAACAAAGATGCGATTTATTTTCATAACAAATGCTCTCTTGATGTTTCTAAATACGTTTTTATTTTAGCATGCAAGTCTTTTACAAGATTCCAGGCCAAAATTCCGCAAATTGTCTATTTCAATAAATTTTGAATTGCCAATTTTTTGATAACCGAAATTTTGCGAGTTTTACATTTTTTAAACCTAGTGCCTTGCTATATTCGTAGAAATGGCATATTGGTGCTATGAAATGAAAATAAACTGTCAATCATAATCATAATCACAAGTCGACCTCGACATGTATGTTTCTGGAAAAGGTGTGTACTGAACTGTGAATAGAATCCAATGGCAGGTGTTGCTCGCTCGCTTCCTGTCACAGTTTGAAGACACGTGTCATACACGTGGTGGTCCAATCAAGTCCACGTGTCTGCCAAGATATCGCTGTCATATCTCACATAAGTGCGTCTTACTCAACTCCTAACACTCTTTCAGATATCATACACTTCAATCACTTCCATGTCCTCAGCTCGTATGCCAGAACACCATCGAGTATATCTTATTCTAAAATAAATATCTATTATTAGCGTGCGCGCATGTGGGTAATCTAGTAACTGGTTTTCTGAACGACTGTTTAAAAAAAATATATTTTACAAAGTTGGGTAGAAAAGTTCGACGGTACAAATTGCGCCGCATAAATTGAATGAATACAAGAATTGTGTATGAAAACATAAAATACATTAAATCTGATGACCCAGTCATTTCGTTTGCTTGTATTCATTATGAAGTTGTGAAGAAAAGGGAAACTACCTACTTTTAGCAAAAAAAAAACTTGAAGTTTGAATAAAAAATTTTAAAAAATGTTTCCCAACTAGATCCCCAAAACAGCCAAATTTGTATTAAAGATCAAAGAAAATTTAATAAAAATAGTGCTAAGTCTTACGGTAGTCACTCTACGGTCTTACTCTTTTATATTCAAAATCAAGTAATTAAATTAATTTCTTGTTTATTTATCCCCCCCCCCCTTTGCCTACCGTGTTCCTACGCCACTGGTGTAATAACCAACAAGCTCATGTTCTTGTTTTGAAGAATTAAGATGGGAACGCAGATTCCCACAATGTATTTTTTTCGCGGAACTGCAAATGCTTTTGGGGGGTCCTCTGTGTTCGTTAGATCAGTGATACAGCATACTTGTTCCCCTTCGTTTCACAGCGTTTCTGGTTTATCAAAGTAGGACCATTACGACTTTAAGATAGCCCTTTTAGCAGGAATCACCTCCACAATCGCGTAGAGAGACTGTTTATTTCATAAAACCAACGAAGATTGGTAAAATTAGATATTTTTAAATTATACGTTTAGCTTTGTATCAGATAGAGGAATGTGGAAAACAGCGAAATGGAGATATGATTTTAAAAGTCTGCCTCTAGTCATATATAAACAATATCATGCTTTTCTGGGGTATAACATCACCGTCTAAATTTGTTAGATCATTGGTTATGAAACACGTCCTAAACTAATATTAACTGATAGAGGTAGCTCAAAGACCGCACGAGCAACTCATTCAGGATGTCGAGGGTTCGATTCCAGTAACCATCACTCATGACTGAAAATTACTCCCAAAGTCATCAAGAACTTTACTAAGATTTGAATTTCTAAGTTTAAATATTGTTTGGACTAACCTTTCCAAATATATCAGTGACGTAGTGTTCTCAGAATGGGACGGCTGAAGCCGATATTTTCGAGACAGAAAGACGTTCGCGCACTTTTTCAATTATTTTGATTTTGACATTCAATTCGAATCCAAGCAAACTCTGCTTTAGCATTTATCTGAAGAAGGGCAGAATTCTCCCTGGACGAACGGAGACTTGTCATCGTTTTTGAGAGATTACTTTTATGACTTTGGTTGTTGTGAATGTGTGTGTATGTTTAGGTTTGGATATACCGATTTTATAAAAAATTTAGAGAACTTTCGAAATCTCGAGAAGTTAGGGCTGCAAAGTTAGATAATACAATAAATAAGTAAATTCAAAAACATGCTTCTCAAGAAAATCACCCCGTAACTTGAATTTGTTTTACTGTCAATGTAGGATTACCGATGAATGGAAATTGTTTATATATATTGTGAATTAAAAAAATAAATGGCTAAGTGTCTCAAGGTGCATTCCGGTACTTAGCACTACATCACTGCCCCTACACAATACGTAGTTAGACACCTGCAAAAGGACCAGTTTTCCTGGATGGATTGTCTACAAAACCGGAAGTAGAATCAAACAAAACCGAAGTATAATAAAACAAACCGGAAGTAGAACCAAACAAACCCGGTTCCTACCTGGAAGAGCAGATACCCGCTGTCGTACATCCAGTACTCGGAGGGTTGTTGCGGCGGCTCGGGGGCGGTCTTCACCCCTCCCAGTGCGACCTTCTGTAGTTGTATAGCAAGACACCGCTGTAGCAGCAACAGACAGCGCGTGCCCCCCGTGCCCCCCTTGTAGGGGAGTGGGGAGGGGGTGCCCTTCATGCCGGGGCTGCGTCCACTCATCTTCGGGTGGGGGAAGGACTACATGCTGAAACAATGAGGAAAACAATTGTTAGAAATTGCATCACCTTGCCAAATATTAATACAGCCAATATTTATATATATTTCACATTTAAAAAAAAACATTTATTTATGTAATTTTTTATCTACGGTTAAATTTGGATGAAGCAATCGTACCAAATAAATCTAAATTCAAATTATTTAAAGTAGGATAAAAAATGAGTTGAAATGCAATAATTTGCTAATGTAAAATCTTATTCCAAGTAATCGTCTCCAATATTTGTTGAAACTAAGAGTAGGCCTATATAATTAATTTGTAATGAATTTTAGTTTAGTAAACAATTAGTTGTTCACTTTCAAACGTACCGTTGAAAAACTACACACACCAACGATGATGTTAATCAAAACTACAAAAATGTGTTTTGAAAACTATAAAAATGATCCGAAACGCTCGCGTCTTTCAAACTACTTGTGCAACAACACGACGAGAATTATTTTTCATCTAGTATAATATCCTGTTATATATACTTTCAATCCTTATTAAAAGCTATCACAATTCATCTTCCTTCATAGTTACGTTCAAGATATAGGAGCAATAAAACATTATTAAAACAATCGCATATTAAAAACAACTTCCGCACAAAATTTGTAAAACTTTTAGACATTTCTAAGTTTTTGCTTCGTTCCGTAATCTTTGGTGGGCTTTAAGAGAGTATAGGACATGCGTTTTAGACAAATTGCTGTTCGCTCGGCCAACTGACACCACAGGTGTATGAAATTTTGAACATATGTCACAAATGTGGAATTATAGGGCTCTACAGTAACACATTTGTAAATTTTGTTTTAAAGTAATTTATAAAAATTAAATAAGTTTTCATGAATTTTGATATTGCTAAAAACTCTAAAATTGACCATATTCGTGATTTTTTTCTGACTGATTAAGTCAAAATTTGGAAAATCTATGACCACAGGGCTGTCTATGTATGCTTTATTGACAACTTTGCAAAGTTTCATATACGTCGGATGCATCTTGGCCGAGCGAATAGCTATTTGCTAACAGCCAAATGTGTCCCATTCCCTCTTCTTTTTCTTGATATAAATTCGTACATTAGAGTTACATTCCTTACAGACAAACTAGGTTATAGATAAACGATAAACATACTGAATTTTGTAACCCTAAGTGCACGCAGCCTACACGCAGAATGTACATTGAAATACATGTACGGAAAGAGTAAACATGACTGCCAACATGTTTGTTTTGCTATTTGCTTTCCAGTCTTGATGCATAAGTTATGTTATTGTGAAACTGTTTTGCGGTACTTTGAAATTCAGTGCAACGCGATTCCAATGCACAGTCGTTAAATTCGCTTGAACATGCAATTATTTTCCGCTGGGACAATGAAAGGTATTGTGCCACTTGTTAAGAGAAAATTTAAACAAATAAACATATCAAAGTCACTAATACACACGTATTGCATTTCCGGGAATTTTTATGGCAACATGTCTAGTTAGATTGTTTGAAAGTAGTGGGATGTGAAATAAGTATCACACACATACGAAAATACTCTGAAACAAGACAGCCTGACACATCGAAAAGTGTTTAGATATACACAAAGGGTCAAGGAAATGTTTAATTCTTCATTAAAAGCACTACGAAGTTGTGATATCATTTTTGCACGATAGAAAATTAATCCAGATAAATTACTCTGAAAGAATCAAGCTTATCGCATTAAATGTATAACAATTTAACACTGGTTATTTAATATTTATATTGTTTTAGAAAAATATTTATGTTATCGTGTCTTTTACATACATTTTATCGTTAACGTTCTTCTATCACACCATATCGTCCGCCTACACAAGTAATATGACTTCCCAGTGGGAAATTCCGTTTAACTCCAAGAAAAATGGCGCCAACGTCACTTCTAAGAACAGAAATGACGAATTCAACCAACTTTTTTAAGCTCTTCTACTTGGAGATAAAAACAAATATCACACCCGCATTGAACGACGGATTGCAGACGAACAAGTGGAGACATCCAGGGATGTCATGACGCGACTAAAAGGTTTCATTAATCGATATCTGGACTTGATTAAAGAATTATTCCGCTGTGCAACAACCCCAGCACATTGCGCTTGTAGAGGGGGTGTGATGACGCGTACTTCTAAGAGGGTGGATCTAGAGCCAGACTATGAAGCATAGACCATTGGTGTGACCTGCAGCAGACATTTCATGCCGTTCAGTTGACATCTTGGTCAGCAATCAACAAGAGTGGACAGGTCTCTTGTCTTGACCTACCGGATCGTGAAATTAGTTACTTGATAGATTGGAGCTTAGTGGTGAAGTTTGCAGGCAGAGGGTAATCGCGACGTTGAGATGATTGATGATGAACGTATGAGCGAGCAAGATTTGATTTTAAATGATGATTCTACCAGAAAACGTGTTCCATTTGGAAAACTCAAACACACATTATTTTGACAAAAAAAAACTTACAAATTTGGTAGGTGTATAAACGAACAATTGAATAATGTGACACATCCATAAATTAATAAAAAATATTAACAAATACAAAAAATGAACAGTTTAAACACTCTCTTTTAAAATTGTAAATCAACAGCATGATCCAAATTCTCGTTACTGTCAATCGTGAATAAAGAATTTTTCCATGGTTTACTTATCAGAAAAAGAAAAAAAAAGAAAAAAAAAATGTATCACAACTTCCACATTTATAAACGAATGAGTACTAACAATCTATAGCCTAAAACATACAAGTCCACTCAAAATTGGACAAAATCACTTTTGTATACCATCCATTTTCGTTATAGTCAATTAAATAGTTCGTCTCAAAATAAGCTTAAAGTGTCCTCTATTAGCGAGATTCCAGAAACCAAATAAAGCTACAACAATCTCCGTGAAATACAGTTTTATTGTTGCTATTTACAGTCAAACACCAACAAAAATAATAAAACTAATCTAAAATGCAACGCAGCACATCTAGAATATTCCTCCCTTAAACTTCCATAAAGTTTTATTACAGATCTAGAAGACTCGTTAAACGTTTTATATCTTAGGCCATGATTTCCGTCTGGCCGTCTACATTGAATGCTCGGATGAGTCCAGAGAGCCGTCATAAAGCGAGGGATGGGAGTAGTTGGGGGGGGGGGGGGTAGACGACTCTTTGGATTATTGTTACGTGGCGCCAGGGGGCGAGCGCATGAAATAACCCACACATCATTCCTATGCTAACGCAACGACTGACCGGCAGAGTTTCGTGGAATAAGCGACAAACTTGTCAGCGATTTTCAGATGAGTTTGTAAATGGTTGGTTTTATGTTTTGATGGTTGGAATTAACATAATTATGTTGTTGACTGGTTGGCGAAAACTAAAGCTACAGCGTGACATTCGCCTATCTAGTACACGACGAAACTTCTGAGTTTGGAGAAGACGAATTCTTGTTTTTTATTTTTCTAGAAAACATCCAAATTAAATCTTAGAAAGTAATATTATATTTACAGTATAACCTTTGTATAAAAATAATGAATCTGAAATACCGAAAATTTATCCATGTAATGTAATGTAAAAAAAACAAAAGTCTCAACCAATTTTAGTCACATCTATTAGCGATTTTATACAATTGTGTAAAAATTAATTATGAAGGCGTCTATCTTAGCACTTTTCCATTGATTATAGAAAATAAACAAAAAAAATCAGTGTTAGAATCTGTCAAAATGGTCAAAAACACCCAAATAACTACGCATTTTCTGATTGATCTATGATAAATATTGAAAATCTGATATGATAGGGGCGTACAGATGTCCTTCATTATCAAGTATGCCAAGTTGTATTAAGATGTAATGATTTATGGCTGCAGGACAAGGAACGCGCCGAACATCAAATCACGCCGGCTTCCTCTTAATACAAATTCAAACCAGTTTGAAGAAAAGCGAAGAGAAGTTATCAGTAGACCGCGACACATAGAGCTTTTGGCAGAAACTTATGAACGCTAACATTTTTTTAACAGACCGGCCCTTTGATAAGAAAAGAGAGGGGAAGAAATCCCAAAGGCAATATCTTGTTTAAACATGTCAAGCTTCCCAATATAAAACTTTTTTCATAAAAGTTCTCTCCCTTCCTTGACTTGTTCCTACCACTGGATATAATGGTGTTATCGATCTGACAAGATATTGTCAAATAATAAAAATAAGGGCGGGGGGTTGAATGTCATTTTTCGACCTCAATTCCAAAAGGTATAGCAGAACTCAATGCCTGGAACATGTTGAATGAACAATGGACATAAAAAGAAAGTACGACCTAAAAATGTAGGCTCTATACTTCCTGGAAAAATCTTTTAATTCCCGTGATGAATTCCAACCCAGAACTTATGTTAGTTATATATTTATAATATTTTTATAAGCACGGGTACGGGAGTTCCCAAAAGAGGGAGCGAAGCTACAGATTGTCGATGAAAACAAAAATTAATAATTTGAATTAGCGTTTTGGTGGAGGTGCCGGGTCGTGAACTTCCAAACTTTCCGGGGGGGCTTGCCACCCGCCCTAACCCCCAAGATCACCAAAAACATTCTGTTCCATCATTCTCGTTGAAGAACAATGCCAATATAAAAACAACATGTCAATCGGAAGTCTTGTTCGATTTTTATCGTGAGACTTGACGCACATACGGACGGACAGATTTTTTTTGATTATACTGCATGTTGTATAAGTAACCAATATGTGCACCATGTCATTCTTATTAAAACTTAACTTAAAAACTTATGACCGAGGCCACTACTTACTTAAAAACGAATTTTCGGGTGAAACTTCCTCACCCATCATCAGGTTGATCGTTTTTCGTTTTTTTTTCGTTTTTAAGTAAGTAGTGGCCTCGGTCATAAGTTTTAAGTTACGTTTTAATATTGTTCCGGGCCAATAAGCTCTTTTTATAGAATGTTATTCTTAGTGGACCAAAACAAATAAATACAAGAATGTGAAATTATGACTAGTTTTCTAGCTAGCAGCACCAAAAACAATTAATTTTCTCATTTATAAAAAAAGTTATGATATTTTTATGCAACCTATTATTCATCAATACGTCGCCATTTGATAGAGAAAGCGGACTATAGTTGGCAGTTATCCCGTTTTGCAATTTTGTATTTTTATATGTTAACTTGTTTTATTGACCACCATCTTTAGGAGTACATTGATGTTAACATCACGTCCGTGATGACTTCAAGTAAAACGTCCCCAGCTACGAAGGCAATGTCGTCGTTTATCATCGTAGAAAGCTGGGATTACGTTTGTCAATTGACATTCAAATGAATTCCATAAATAAAGTGGAAAGGTCGAGAAACTTGCGGAGATTATAGAATAAATATGTGCGAGGTAAATACAGATTATGTAATTATTAAGGACATTTACCCTGTTGAGTAATAAATGTATGAGTTTGATTACGTCGAGGGAATACCATTAGTTGTTAACATCAATAACAATAATTGGATGAGCGAGCGAGCGTAGCGAGCGGAAGCGAAGACTTCAATTTCACTGACCCCCCAAAAAATTTAGCTCGGGTGTTTTTTTTTTTTTTTTTTTTTTTTTTTTGTTTTTTCCCGTCTGTTTGTTCGCTCGATTCCGGGCAAACGGCATACGCGATCTTGATGAAAATTTGACCGGACCTTCGTTTTCTCTGAACTTAGAGGTGTATTGTTTTTGGGTACAATCGAAGAAATATTTCTCATAAATATCGTACTTTTTACGATTTTTTTCGATTTTTAGTGCGATATTTTCGTGACATTTGGGCCGATTCTGACCAAACGGGTGGGGCTACAACGTTCATATTTCACATGGACATTAAGATTATGGTGATGTAGTACCTTTTGAAAGAAAAAGTTGAAAAAGTTAGCTAGAATCCATAGAAATAAAGGTTTTAATATTAGTTTTTCAATTTTTAGTGCGATATTTTCGTCACATTTGGGCCGATTCTGACCAAACGGGTAGGGCTACAACGTTCAGATTTCGCATGGACATTAAGGTTATGGTGATGTAGTACCTTTTGAAAGAAAAAGTTGAAAAAATTAGTCAGAATCTACAGAAATAAAGGTTTTAATATGAGTTTTTTTAAAGTTTATAATACCAATTAACAAATAACAATAGAAACTTGACAACAATCACCTCCACAATGCATTCAAAAAGCACTTGCAAAGGAAAAGTGCAAACAAACGCACAAAACGCAAAAAAAACTTACAAAAAAAACGCTCATCCATCAACGCGGCGGGACTTTAGCGTTTTCCTAGTAATAAAAACAATCATCATCATTATCATTATTAAACAAAGTTATGGTAAATCAAATAACACAATCAAGTTGGCACTAAGTCTATATTGAATTATTTACCAATTTCTTTTAAATAAGATTTTGTTCAATTTACATTTTTTTAAATGACAACAATTAAGTTAGTTGTTGTTTTACTTCGAATAAAATAACAGAATAAATTAATATGAGGAAATTAATAATATTGACATCAAAACCAAATAAACATTTATGTAATAGCATATATAAACATAAAATATAAATAACAGTACAAACCAATAAACATACGTATAAAGTAACGAAATGAAAGGTAGACCATCATTAATTGATGTTAGTTCGTCATTTCTATACATTGAGTAGCAGGACAAATAAACAAAGAATTACAAAACACATTCAAATGAATTCGTTCGGTAAACATGTAAATTGCGCTGAACTGTTTACCAAGTTTTCGAAATAATTAGCAACACATATCCGTGTTTACTGTCCCACGGACACCGGTATCGCACGTACGCAAGATGTGGCAAGGCTGAAGCAAAATTATCGCCTTCGTGTGTGTATTTATCATTTATTTATTTATTTATAAGGCATATTGCGACAGAGTATTAATTATTCAAAAGCCGTTTTCAGCCTGATCATTGAAAGCTGTCGGCATTGGATGAATTGTATATGCTGTATTACCTGCTATGTGCGTACTAATGTAAATCATTCTTTACTTTAATTTTGTATTGAGTGAAAACATGTATGTGTGAGAATACAGGAATATATTATATAAGTAGTTTTACATGAAATAACTATTATAAGATTTAATTTCCTTCTTTATAACTAGGTAAATCATGTGAAAATTTATATTTATTGGCTATATTTAAAAATATGGGTTTCCTAATACTAAAACGTGTTTTAAAATATTCGCAAGGCCGAGCTGGTTGTTAATATTACGTAAAGCTTCATTTGATAGATCTAAATTACCAAACAGCACATTCTACAACATCTGAAATATTTCTTCCTATTTTTAGCTTCCTGAGATAATTTTGGAAAAGAAGATGGCATTGAGTACATACTAGGAAAACGCTAAAGTCCCGCCGCGTTGATGGATGAGCGTTTTTTTTGTAAGTTTTTTTGCGTTTTGTGCGTTTGTTTGCACTTTTCCTTTGCAAGTGCTTTTTGAATGCATTGTGGAGGTGATTGTTGTCAAGTTTCTATTGTTATTTGTTAATTGGTATTATAAACTTCAAAAAACTCATATTAAAACCTTTATTTCTGTAGATTCTGACTAATTTTTTCAACTTTTTCTTTCAAAAGGTACTACATCACCATAACCTTAATGTCCATGTGAAATCTGAACGTTGTAGCCCTACCCGTTTGGTCAGAATCGGCCCAAATGTGACGAAAATATCGTACTAAAAATTGAAAAACTAATATTAAAACCTTTATTTCTATGTATTCTAGCTAACTTTTTCAACTTTTTCTTTCAAAAGGTACTACATCACCATAATCTTAATGTCCATGTGAAATATGAACGTTCTAGCCCCACCCGTTTGGTCAGAATCGGCCCAAATGTCACGAAAATATCGCACTAAAAATCGAAAAAAATCGTAAAAGTACGATATTCATGAGAAATATTTCTCGATTGTACCCAAAAACAATACACCTCTAAGTTCAGAGAAAACGAAGGTCCGGTCAAATTTTCATCAAGATCGCATATGCCGTTTGCCCGGAATCGAGCGAACAAACAGACGGAAAAAAAAAAAAAAAAAACAAAAAAAAAAAAAAACAAAAAACAAACAAAAAAAAAAAAAAACACCCGAGCTAAATTTTTTGGGGGGTCAGTGAAATTGAAGTCTTCGCTTCCGCTCGCTACGCTCATCCAATTAACATTTTATTAGGTTAATTATGTTCAAGAAATTATTGTAAGACTTTGTCTTTGAAAAGAGGTTAATTAATTGTAAACGTAAATATAAACAAATACTATATACACACACACTGGGATGTAAAATATAATTAAATACTCTGTGATTAATCGAGGGACAGATTGTTGTCATTAGAAGGGTTCTGAAAGGAGCCAAAATATTGCAAATTGTATTTAAGTGAACAGTCCAAAATGTGACAAATAAGAATATTAAATATATCAATGCTGGAGACAGCGGTCACCTACCCAACCTTGTTCAAGACCAATGCTGCTTAACTTTAGTGTTGCATGGGAAACGGTTTTGTTTCACGTTAATATACGAATTTAAATAGATTCTCGTATTCGGTGTATTTTGATTTGTACGTAAATAAAGTATACACGGCCGTACCCGGCACCTCCACCAAAAACCATATTAAAAGTAACAATGCTTGAAATTTGCACCAAGTTTGATGGTAATAATAATAATTGTTTAATTTCAACATAAGTATTATGTAATGCTAATAAAGCGTTCTTGGATTTAAATCCATATCATAAAATATTAACTAGATTATAATATGTAACATAAATTGATAACGCGTAGCGACTTTCTTCTAGTATTCTTGATCCTTACAATGCAAACTGGCTCTACCCGGCACCTCCACCAAAACCGTTATTTAAAAATGTGCTTGTAATTTGAACCATGTTTGATAATAATTTAGTGTAAAATGCCAACAAAGCATTGTGACAATGTAATATAGCGTTCTTGGATGTAAATCCACAATAGAAATATTTATTAGGGATAACATAAATTAATAGCGTCACAAAATACGCTTCAAAAGAATTACAATAATTGTTTGTCCGATAATAATCATCCTCGATTACACACAATTCAAGCGACAATTTGTCAATATAAACTTTTGTACACACTACAACCTATATTGATATTGTTATATTAAGTTTATGTTTCTAAGACGGAGATTTTGTATTTAAATTGAAGCTCATAAATAAGCTAACAATGTACCATTTCATTCTTAAACGCATTCGGAAAATAACAATAAAATTGAAAAGTCAAACTAAAAACCAGTTCTGTGACTGACTCAAAATTAGTTTTTTGAAATTTATTTACATATATATATACATATATACATATGATTAAAACAAGGATCTTGGGTAAAACCGCGTCGAAAATAAGATGAACCAGGGCAGAACCTGGGCGTCCACCGACGTAGAGTCACAGTCAACCTTGAAAATGTCTGACGTAGTACAGACGAAACGTCGGTGGACGCCCAGGTTCTGCCTGGTTCATCTTATTTTCGACGCGGTTTTACCCAAGATCCTTGTTTTTATCCTATGACGGGCCGCGAAAACCTACAAAAATCCATATAAATATATATATATGTAAAAATAATTTTTAATTCCGAAGTATTGTACTCGATGCAAATCAATCTTGATATCGATAACACTCGTGACTCTTGAAATAACTAGAAAGTTTATCCTTGAACTACAAATCCTACGCGAACATTGCTAGAATATTTCATGCAAAATATTCCACGACAAAATTATTAAAAACTAGTTAGTTGAGTTTTGCCGAAAGAATAACTGGACCAAGACGAAATTACAACTGATTATCTTCTTATAAAAGATCGCGAAAACATTACTGATAACTGTAATAGTAAAAATGTCGTCTCCTTTCATTTTCGAAAAATATCTTCACGATATTCCAATGCAAAATTACTCTCTAATTACTCACGATCGTGAAAGTACGATTGATAATAAAAAATATTCGAAACAGTCGTTTATTAGTGAACAGGTTGAAAATTGAAAGCGGAAATTGCTAGATCGTGCATGTCGGTACAGCAGAAATAAAAATAGATGTGTAAATAGCCCCGAGCAAGGAAATTAGTACGTGGAATTGAATGTTATTAGGTTCTAGATTGGTCTAACGGTGATTGAATTAGGAGTTTATTGGGACAGACTGGACACGAGGTTACAGCACTGAGCAAACTGGTGATTATTGTCGAGTAGGTAATACGGGGACAAGTAAAATAGGCTTTTAGTAATGTACGTGTCAAATTATTACCGTTTGACTAGAGAACTGATCATTTTTTACTTTTAATTCTGACCGTAGATGACATGAGAGGCTAATTTTCCGTAAAAAAATAGTTAATTGAAGCGAAGTCAAAATCATCACGTTAAAAATTGTATTTACGAATTTTTCTACGACAAAACGATTTATACTGACTTCGAATAAAAATGTGGTTAAGAAGTTCTAACGAAAGAAAAGGTAAATTTGAAATTGTATATTATTTTTCGCGTGTGAACGTAAAATTACACATTTTATTTGTAGAATGGTATTGGTTGTGATGATCGTACACCTACCAACTGTTGATATGAATAAGTGATATATTATGAAGGAGTGCAACCTACCATGACACATACCAGCTTTTTTTCATCGGTATTCAAATGTATATTATAAGAAAAATTAAATATGTCATAATAATAAATATAATATGTACAAGCTTGAAATTACAAAATGAAGGATATCTAGAATGTGCAACAAGGCTAAGTGCGAGGACGATGGGATCGTACAGGAAGAAACTGTCTTCGAACATAGTCCACTCCTATCGTAGAGCAGTTACAAAGCGTAGATTATAGTACTGTTATCACCTCCAGTATTGCTAAATGTTTTCGAAGCAGCCAATTTGTAAAATTTACGTACTTCATTAGGAGAATAGGTATATGGTAGCGCCTATGTTTCGGGGTCGAATCCCAGACCTATCATTAATTTTGCATACGTAAACTTGTACTTGAGTCTACTTACTCAATTAGAAGAGCTGTTTTAGTGTTGTTGTTTGGGGGGGGGGGGGGGAATACATTATTATACAATGTTATGAATTGCAGCTAGAATAGCTTTGCAAAAATCATATAATGTCACCATAATTCTAGGGATATCACGCACAACAAGCCCTTATACATTCTGTGTTAGGGCTTTGCTCGTCGTGATATTAAATGGTTAAATTAATCATTAAATAATAATTCATAATTCACATTCTGCCCAGACCGGGATTTAAACCCGGAACTTTCTAGAATCACCAAAAGAACTCGACGAAATCGTTGCTAAAATATGAATCGTTCATCCTCCTACGCCAGCTCGGTATAGGCTGAAGAAGTATAATGAACATAACATGCTGAGCGTATCGCAATCTGGACGACATAACAAGAGCCATGACAGCTGCTAAGTCCACTTCACATGTCTGCCATTAAGAGGGATTGTTCTAGTGGACAGATGTTGTGTGTATCATGCAGATGGCGCGGAGATCGCGCGAGATCAGGCTACGGTCATGTGACCTTCTTACCTGGCACTCACATAACAGATCACATTCCATTACTGTGCCGTAACATCATATGGACCGTGTTATTGGAATGATTCTTTACACCGAAATTAAAAGATTATAGGGCATACTTCGCAAATAGTCATTACTTACTTGTTCTGCCAGGAATCACCCGATGAATATGAAACTTTATATCGTTATCAAAAAAGCATGCATAGAAAGCCTAACACTCAATATTCAGTCAATCAATATTTATTGGTTATTAGCCAGAAACAATTCACGAAAATGGTAGATTTTGGGCTTTAAAATGCAAAATTGTAACAATGTTTTTTTAAGCGTGTAGTACCTAAATTATTTTCTTAAAAGTGTGACTGTTGAGCTCTTTACTTCCATTTCGTGATAATTGTGTACAATTTCTTACAACTGAGTTCTCAGACAGGCGCGCGAACAGAAATTTGTCCTTTTTCTATCTATCCTCCTAACGTAAGGTTAAAGTTCTTATAGGCAGTAACTTTTACTTTTTACTTTTTACAAATCACTCTACAATTAATAGGCCTCGTTCAAGATTGTGACATTTGGACTTTACGTCTAATATTCTGTATGATAATTTCTTGAAACAGTCAGCAGGAGATGAAAGAAAATTTAGAAAAATCATCGCATATGATTCCCAAATAACAACAGTAGACCTTTGGTCCCTCTAATGGATTTTCATATAAAAAAAAAACAAAAAAACCCAATCTAATCTTACTAATACTATTTGCCCAGCTAATTACCATTGGGTCCATTGACATGCCCATGCTTGAAAAACTAAAGAGGATCTCCATGATTAATTGACCAAGATAAGAGCGATGATCATTTCAGTGGCCACTTGAGATTGAACGTGATTGGTCGAGGTTTGTTGACGTCATGATTGCATCAGAACGGTCTGTGTAGGGGTCGTGATTGCTGGAGGTGGAACGCAAACAAATTGACGTGTTTATCTTCTGCCTCTAGGGAGAAAGAGGTTATAATGTAGAATAATTTATTAATCGAGCTTGCGTGCGCCGTGCGCGCGTGTGGGTACATAGTACATACCGGTGGTGTCGCGTTTAAATCGTAAACGTCACAAACGTCTATTGGGAGAGGGGTGAATGGAAAAGGGGAAGGTTTTCGTAAGGGTGGGTTCAAATGGAATAATTTTTTAATTGTGTAATAAATTTACCAAGTTTGAGGTTTACGATCGAGAGCGAGAGAGAAGATGACGTCACTGATGGGTGCTGCGTGATTCATAGTGAGTTAACATCTTTCAAATTATTAATAAGATCATTATGTAGAAGGTATCCCCCAAAATACAAAAATTTGTAAAAAAGACGGCAGCCAAGCTCTCCTTCAAAAGTCTTCGGCTGTGAATGCTGTGAGATATAGAAGTTGAGCCAAGCTTTTTATTCTTTCTCCCTAGTTTCGCTTTGAAAATATGTAAGATCATTTCGCCTGTTGACGAGCGCCAAGCCAACGATTTTTGTGGTAAAAAAGTAAAATTTTTAAACTCGAAATCATAAAAAATTCTTGGCCATGAACCAAATTCAATGGCCAAGTCATTTTTTATGATTTCGCGTTTAAAAATTTTACTTTTTCACCACAAAAATCGTTGGCTTGGCGCTCGTCAACAGGCGAAATGATCTTACATATTTTCAAAGCGAAACTAGGGAGAAAGAATAAAAAGCTTGGCTCAACTTCTATATCTCACAGCATTCACAGCCGAAGACTTTGAAGGAGAGCTTGGCTGCCGTCTTTTTTACAAATTTTTGTATTTTGGGGGGATATCACATCTTTTTGTTGTTCGTTCGCTATCAAGGTGTGAATGATGGACTTTGAATGATTAAATTTGTTAAGTTCAAAGTTGTTTTTTTACATTTTTGGGCCCACGGTCCCCCGAAAGATACCCCTTAAATAAATAAATAAATAAATTTTTATTTAGAGTCTACCCACTCAGTTATATATAACTGATTTTCAGTGGGGGACTTTAAATCAAAGCGACCAAGCCAACCCTGCAGGCCCCGACGCAATCGACGAGTGAGCGATAACCAACCAAAGATCGATATTTTTAATAGGAAATATATCAATCAGTGGTATGGACAGTGCGAACATCCGCGGATCAACGCCAGAATCAACAAGGCCGATCCAGAACAACTCTGAAATTTATTATGTGCTTCGTTGCTAGGACGGCTCCGAAGTCACCGTTTACCAACTCCTAAGACAAGAACTGATAGACTTAAGTCCAAATCAGAAGTTAAAAAACTTCTGACTTGAGCGGTAATCGAACCCCGGCCCTTCTGCATTGGAAGCAGATACGCTAACAACAAGACCAACGCACTAGCATAAGCACTAGATATTTATAATGGTTAAGAGCATGTTTAATTTCAAGCTTGTATACAAATTACTACGCCTGAGTAATTACGCGTTTTGATTTTGCTAGGACGGCTCCAAAGTCACCGTTTACAAACTCCTAAGACAAGAACTGATAGACTTAAGTCCAAATCAGAAGTTAAAAAACTTCTGACTTGAGCGGGAATCGAACCCTGGCCCTTCTGCATTGGAAGCAGATACGCTAACAACAAGACCAACGCACTAGCATAAGCACTAGATATTTATAATGGTTAAGAGCATGTTTAATTTCAAGCTTGTATACAAATTACTACGCCTGAGTAATTACGCGTTTTGATTTTGCTAGGACGGCTCCAAAGTCACCGTTTACAAACTCCTAAGACAAGAACTGATAGACTTAAGTCCAAATCAGAAGTTAAAAAACTTCTGACTTTAGCGGGAATCGAACCCTGGCCCTTCTGCATTGGAAGCAGATACGCTAACAACAAGACCAACGCACTAGCATAAGCACTTGATATTTATAATGGTTAAGAGCATGTTTAATTTCAAGCTTGTACAAATTACTACGCCTGAGTAATTACGCGTTTTGATTTTGATTTTGATTTTCCCCGGTCCCAATTGCCCTGTTTTTGTTATATGAGGTACATCTGAGTGTGGCCCAAGTTTCAAAGTTCTAAGATGAACCGTTTTCTCGGTATAGCGTATTATTCATAAGAGTACGGAATTACCTACTTTTGATAATTTTGTTTTTTTTCCGGTACCCGTTAACCAATTTTGCTTTCCATATTCAAAAGTGATAAAGAATGAGAGATATCAAAATGTATTCCACGTTTGAAACATCTCAGTTGTAGCGTTTTCTTTGAATGATTCATTTCTTAAAGTTCAGATATGTTTTTTGTCATTTTTGGGCCCATGGTCATCCCAAATTTAGCCCCTTGTGTTTTGGACGCAAGATATTTATAATGGTTAATAGCATGTTAAATTTCAAGTTTGTACAAATTACCACGCCTTGGTAATTACGCGTTTTGATTATCATCCAAATTTTGATTTTCTCCGGTCCCTGTTACCCGATTTTGGTTTTGAAAGCAAAAGGCACTGCGTCTGAAATACACCTAAGTGTGGTCCAAGTTTCATAGTTCTAAGATTTACCGTTTTCTCTGTAGGCTAAAGAACTCTCCGCGGAGAAATGCCACCCACCCACCCACCCACCCACCCACCCAACCACCATGCAGCCACCAGCCACCAGCCAGCCTTAAGGAATTTGACGATGTTGAGAGCCTTTTTTAACACAGAACGAGTTGTCGGATCGGGTTGATTTTTTTTTGCTATGTCATGGACCACATACCAGGTCATATACCGAGTTTCAAGATTGTAACTCTTTCGGGGCGGCGTGTGCAGATAGCTGAAAACCCCCCAACTCTTGTAGGTGTATATAGGGCCGGAGTTCGGTGTCGCCTAAGCATCGCGTCGCTTGTCTGCCGGGCGACTACCGTCGCCCTAGATATTGTATTTAAAATATTTTAGTAGATAGCAATTTTTGAATATAAAATAAGTGCATTAATCGGAAATAAAATAAACTATTCCCGTCATCTTGTCATAGTTTTTATAATTTTTAAAACGTTGTATTTATTGTAAATAAAAGAGTTGTTCTAGTACAATTGTGTTGTAAATTGTAAATTATCAGAAAACAGTCTTCTTATTTTTTATTTATTTATTCATCTGTGGCCACATTACAACAATGTCCCACAAGTGCAATTTACCAAACCATAACAATACAAAACATAACGTTTCAGAATTAGGCAATGGCTACTTCTGAACCTTGAATTCGAAACCAAATGCAAGTTCGATGAAAGCATATTATTGTATTTTGTAAAAAAAAAAAAAAAAATAGACAAATATAATTATTTGCTTTATTTACCAGTGGAGAAATTATGTGTTACGTAAAAGTGGTAATTCAAGTTTCTGAAGTGTATCTCACACTCAAAATGTTGTTATTTACACCATCTGAAATGTTTTTGTAACGTACAATGAACGAAGCTAATCACTTTTGACATAAAAGTGCTGACAAGAACGAAGACATCTAATTTCTCTCTCAACGTCACTGCCCATGTGATGTTCAATCAAATACAATACGACCGTTGCAATCTGCGACCTCGTCTCTAGAAGGCCGTGGCCTGTGTCCAGTTAACCCTCTATCATCCCTTGACAAATTAGTTTTCTCTTGGACGCGACGGCGGGCCCTGAGGGGTGGGGGGTGGGGGTGATTTGACTTTCATCGAGAACAGTCTGAAATTAGGGGTTGGCGAAATAAATGAGCTTTGCTGGCGACTCTGAGATGGGGTGGTATGTGGGTTGGTTTTGAAAACAATAACCGCGAAGATATTGGAGACAAAAGATGAAGTTGACGGTCAAGGGAACATTGACTTATCGATTATGGCTTAAGTTGAAGAAAGTAACTTACAAAATAAACCTTCAGCTCATGATCAATAAATTGTAGACAATAGGCGTCTGAAACTCGTAGGCTGTTATTGAATTAATCAAAATTGTAATCCATATCATCAAATTTTGTTTCTTGTAGGCCTTATAGTTTTAAAATGTGTTATCAGAAGTGTTAGTTTAGGAAATATTAACCAAAGGAAAAAGAAGGTTTGATGTCTATGTTATTTAGTGGAATAAAAAGAGATAATACTGTAAATCGTGCTGATAAAATGTTATTTTGTTTGTTTGCTTTTTGGAATGATAACATGAAGTTTTGACGAAGACAGAAAAATTTCTCGAAATTCTAGCTGGTGTTCTGACCACCATTCATTCCCCCTATCAACAAACCAAATGGGAAGTATTGATTTTTCCAGACGTTGCCCCTTTAGTAGCACCCTCCTATTTTAATAAAGATTCTAGTTTATTTGACTTTACTTAAGTCTTGGGGCCAAAAAATTCCGAAACTAAATTAATTTACCAAAATGGAAAAGAAAACCCCAAAAAATGACAAGTCCTTTAGTCCGGAAGACCGATGGGGCAGAAACCCAATTACCGTAGTGTGTTGTTGTGTGAGGGAGGGGGGGGGGGGGTTGTGATGATAAGGATATTGACTGACGGACGGGCGGACAGACACGAAGTGGTCGAGGTCTTTCATCTTGGAGTTACTCGCTGAGCAGGAGGCAAATTGATTGAGAGCACGGGAGGGGTGGCTGAAGAAGACAACCCTACTCATACTCGCAGGAAGCGGGGGGTAGATAACCTAGGGTGGCTGTGTCTGTCATACGGGAGAATAACACGCAGATGTGTATCTTGTCGGGAGAATGTGGCAGAGTTGTAGCTGACGAAGGAATTTTCGTTGAGGTCCGGGACACTTTGGACTGCTAAACAATTTTAAGATAATGATTTTCGTTTTTTACCCAAAATAAAACTGTGTGTAAAGAAGATAAACAGCGTTTAAGCTGACGAGGGATTTTTTGTTGGGGATGTGGAAACTTTTGACAACGGGAACGATTTCAAGAGATTGTTTTTCTTATTTTGGTAAACTTATAAATTTTCTAAAGAAAAACTGCGGGTAAAGAGTTTGGATTTGAGCAGTCGTAAGAATTGTTGATAATGTTTCTTGGAAACTTTTATCTACCATACGGTTTAAGACATAACTTATTGTGATTTTCATTGTTTTGGGGCTACATTTTCTAAGCTTTATCCTTAGCCAAAATGATAATACATGTAAAAAAGTTTGATACACATTTATATATATTTTAAAAAATGAGAATAGAACAACCAAGACTGCAACAAAATGGATGTAAAAGATTTCTTGAAATTGTATGGACGGATTTATATTTTATTTCATTTGACTCATATTTGTATTTGAAGGAAGATTATTTTAATTTATAAAATCATTGTAGCAAATAAAATTATCAATAATTATTTTATTGGAAATATAATACTGGAAAAAATGAGTTGTATTCCCACATTTATGTGCAAAATGTTCAGATGTAAGTTTGGTTTAGAAACGCATTCTTTAGCGACAAGTCCTTTGGTTTTCCTGACTGACAGACCACCCTAACAAGGAGATGCTACACCATTGTTGTCACGTGCTACAAGTGGCGGGAACTTGAAGGGGTCGATTCTCTAGGGGTAGATTCAAAGACTATTGTCCTCTTAAAGTGCTCAATGTATCACATGTCGTAGATAGTAGCGATACTTGAGTGACATGTATCTCTTTAGGGATATTCACCCGCTAAACTCGAAAAATATATTTCATTCGGGCTAACTTGTTATGAATTTAGAAATCAACAGAAAAATTATTGGGTCCACCTTGACCCGGGAAAAAATGTCGAACTTGGTATTTTATGAGCTAGGTCCCATCGGTAAAAATCTTCCATAAGAAATTACATGGGGACGATCTTTATTAGGATTTTGATCCGAAAAAAATACTGGCCATTATTGACGTACTCGGCAGCCTTTTCTGTAAATCCTCTATATTTTGTTTTGTAATTTGGGCAAGTGGTTCGGTCAAAATATGCTGATACCAAGAAGGGGTGTGATTTTGTAGTGCATATTTTTGCGTGTTTGAGTGTATATTTGTGCACAGTTTCAAATTTAAGAAATTTCCCAAAATGTTTAATGTCCGCAAATTTCACGATAAAAAATTAAAAATTCGTGTAAAATCACAGTTAAGATATAATTTTTAAACTGTCATTTGAGTGTAGTATTATGCTATAGATAATGTGGTAAAAAATATTTTTTGGGGGAAATAGCCCCTTTAAGATGATTTTAATTTTATGTAACATCCTTAAGATGTGTATATTTATTTATTTATATAAGTTATAAATAGATAAGGACACCGATTGGTAATCACACATTCTGTAACACATTATTATCGAATTGTATAGTGAGCGTGTGTAAAATAATTGCTTGTTGAATGTGATACTGATAAGATATTTGGTGATAACGTTTTGCTTTAGCAGAAAATTGAATTATACTTTAGTGCACAAAAGTCCTACCGGACGAGCCCAGTTTTATATAAAGAAGTAGGTCGGTCCACTGTCAATTTAAAGGAATAAAAAATCTAAGTATTTATTGCGTTGCAACTGAAGTAAACCTAGAAAAAACTATTGTAGGTGACGTTGATTTCAATAGAACTGACCCCGCCGAAGTAGACACACAAATGCCAGCCACCCACCCTGAACTGTCTTAAGGGTTAACGATTATTCCTTCTTTTCCTGTTTACATTCTTAATTTCACAATCATTTAGGCAGCTAATCACAACAATCCACCCCCCCCCTCCCCACTTTGCAGTTGTACACACAACAATAATTCCGACAGATGAATCTACCAACATATGCAACACACGTACAGTAATTTGATAATGTGCACATTTCAATAAGTTAAGTATCCCATTAGAACATTCCCGCTCCGTGTTTGTACAAGGGTGCGTTGTTTCCCCTTTTCTATTCACCAAGGAAATTGACAAGCCGTCCACAAATTAGCTTCGAGAACTCCTCTCGAAACCCCGACGTAAAATCGTCGTGTTTACTTTCTACTTCAGCTTGCTGAGAAGTGGAGGGTATAGTGGAGGGTGATGAGAGGAAGGGGGAGGAGAGAATTTAGTTGGGAGACAAAGTGAAAAATTCTTTAGACATTTAACGATATTTCATTTGTGCCTTGTTACCTCATCATGCACGTTCCAAGCAAAAACAATAGATCACCATAGCTACTGTTATCAAGATTTGAACACAAAAATGAAGATTGAACACAAGAATAAAGATTCGCGTTCGGTGGTTTCTTCCGCGAAAGTTTTTTGATTATACTCCCTGATTTGCTGTTCCTGATTTTTGGCAAACCTCATATTCGTTTGAGTGGGATCGTCTAATAAATCATTTTTTTCGTTTTTTCCCCCTCCTTTTTTTCCCTTTTTTTCGTTTTTTTCCTTTTCTTGTCATTCCCCACCCTTTTTTATATTCGATTCATTCATTATATACATTTAATATCATTTTTATTTGTTAACAAAAAATTGTTTGTTGTTTTAAATGCTATGTGTTGTTGTAACTGAATGGGTTTTAGACGTTAAATAAATAATAAAATAATAAAATAAAAAATAGTTACTAATAATTAGTGTGGCTTGTTGGTCTTGTGGTTAGCGTCTCTGCTTCCGATGCAGAAGGTCCAGGGTTCGATTCCCACTTTAGGCAGAAGTTCTTTGACTTTTGATGTGGACACAAGTCCACCAGTTCTTGGCTTAGGAATGTGTAAGCGATGACTTTGGTGCCGTCCTATAGGCACATATAATAATTTGTTCAAAATTAGCCTTGTTAATGGCTCTGTCCACTTTTGGAATCGTGTCCGGCTTGATTGATCGGTGTTTCCTAAATAAATATGCCGGTATCTAGTTGGTCATTGTTCGCTCATCGATTGGTGTCGGTGCCTACAGGGTTGGCTAAGTCTGTTTTAAAAATTTAATGTCCCCCACTGAAAATCAGTTATGTGACAGTGGGTAGACTCTAAATATAAATGTTTTTCTTTTATTTACTCTCCACTAAAATACTTTCAAAATTCTTTAATTTTCTCTTCAATTAACCTTTACAACAAATTTCTATGTGTTAATACTGTGTTCGTTTGACGTTTGCGGAAAGTGTTCTTTTGACTAATTCAATTAGATGTAATTGACGTTTTAGAAACGACTTACGTTTAAATTTCTACCAGATCGCACAAGCCTATGATTATATACGTGTAACAATACGTAATACGGCAATCTTCGGCACATGCAAGTCTGTCGGTTCGTCACGCGCGGTAGTCATTACTTGCAATTACTCGGCGTACGTTCTCGCAAGGTTAATCACATGCTGTACGTACACTGCAAACAACATTATCACACATTTAAATACGAATCATCATTAAGACTCACACAAAATATACTTTTTCTACCTAGGCCAATAAATTCAACCAGTTATAAGTACTAATTTTTAGAAAGGTGCATCCCATAACATTTATAACGTATTACGATGCAAGGGTGACTCCAAGGTCACCATTTACGTGTTTCTCATCAAATTATATTATAAGATTTGTTTTCATGTTTATAATTATCTTTACTACTTTATTTAACATATTTAAAAAGTCTATATCCAGTCTGCGGAGACTCATATGATTGGGGCGTTAGTGCGGGTTCGAATCACGCATGTCTTTTTTGTAATTCTATTTCACTCTCATCTTCATTTCATCGTCACTCATCGTATCGAATATCAATATTGCACTAATGGAAACGTTAAGCAACACAAATCAAATCAAAAGTCTTAACTTTATTTAACACTTTAATTATACACATTTTGTTTAGTGCATTTTATTTATTAAATGGACATATAACATTCAAGACACATCTAAATCGATACCAAGTTTCTTGTCAATGGTAAGTTTATACAGAAAAGTTTTATGAAATAACTTAAATATTGTAAACGTGAATTTGAGTGATAAGTTCTTGGAAAATTCAGATAAGGGTGTGCAGCAAGGTTGTGTCATGTCCCCCAGTTTGTTTAAGAAGACAAATTGCGTTTCTCGCAATGTTGCATGGGAGATCGAAGATATCGCGATCGTACCTAATGCTAATTACATGTTTGACGTATCCAAGTGCAAGGTATTTCTCTCGCCATGTGTTTAACCTCCGACCCGCGATAACAACGAACCGTGGTTGTAACACACGCCCGCTTTCACGCGTTAATTCCAACTCTCCGGGGTTATCTCGTGTTAGATCGGCCACCCATTCTGCTTGCTGTCGTTATCTCTGCATCGCACACACAGGCTGACAATGAGACGAAACTAGGAAGGAAACTACTTGGGCGACGAATATAAAGCTGCGCCGGATCTGTTGCAACACTCGTGTATTGTGTTGTATCTTGGGAGCTGACGTCACTTTGTTTGATGATGGCGTTGTTTACACTTTCATCTATTGGGAACAAAATTTAGTTATTGCGCTTTGGAGTCCGATCTCTGAAGCTCTTAGCTCCAAAGTTGAACTCCTTAACCATGATTTCTGATAATAAACTTTTATCGCAAAATAAAATTTTAATGTTTTTACATTTTACGTAGAACAAATCGTAAGATAATAACGAGTCGTAAGAATAACACACATGTTAAATTTTGTTGTTTTTAGTGGTTCAAAATATGTGCACATAAAAGCTTTATATCTATAGATTTTAGGTACGGGTAGCTTAATATGGTTATTTTGCTCATATCTTGCATTAGGATTTACTAAATTGTTTCATCTATTAAATCACAGGTTGTGAATTAAATTTATCTTCAAACAAATTTGACGATCCACGGTAGAACTCTTGTAATCAATACCTTTTGATATAAGTCAATTACCATGTTTAGAAATGACTCACTATGTTAAATAAAACAAATAACGAATCATATTTGTTGTACAGCTTATAGATGAACATGCCCAGTTTGGTATAGCAGTCATCTTATAGTTTCATGGAACTGACAATGGTTTTATTAATGGATACAACCTAGGTCCATCAAGTCCGCGGTGGCATATACGATTATGGCGCTGGTCAGAAGCGTATGGCTCTACTGACAAGGGATAGAATCCCGCACAAGGCATGTTTTTTGTAATTGTCCTTCGTCGTTAATTATCACCGCTCATCGTCTCGAATTGCTTTAGTACATTACTATAAGACGCTAACAAATATCATCATCTTAAATCATATGAATAAACACTCCACCAAAATATCATCTGAACTATAGCAAGCATGCATCCGTTCTATCACTAGTAATAAGTACAAATTGCATCTTACTCCTCTGTATTTGCATGTTACTCATACAATAAATAAATAAATAAATAAATTTTATTTAGAGTCTACCCACTCAGTTATATAACTGATTTTCAGTGGGGGACTTTAAATCAAAGCGACCAAGCCAACCCTGCAGGCCCCGACGCAATCGACGAGTGAGCGATAACCAACCAAATATCGATATTTTTAATAGGAAATATAACAATCAGTGGTATGGACAGTGCGAACACCAGCGAATCAACGCCAGAATTAACAAGGCTTAATCTCTTAATCCTGCCCACGCTCATCAGGCAGACCCAACAGCACAGCAGGAACCTCTCAATAAGGTGAGACATGCGAGCGTGCAAACCAGCCATAGAGGATGCGAAACAACGGCGCAACTAATTAATAGAAACATTATCTCTCTAGCGCAATTAACCTCAGTGTTTATACACTCTCATCTCAAGGTCACGGCGTCGTGACCCGGGTACGTGCTGAGATGATCCGTGACCCCACCGCTGACCCGCGCGAACTAAACATCAACCGGGTTGGTGCTGGTTTGTACTCGAAAGAGAGCAATATAATATACTAGCCTAGCCTATAATCTCGGGATGAGAGTAGTGAGCGAAGCGAACACTTCAATTTGATAATGACCAGATGAGAAGTTCGACTATTTTTTTTTAAGTTTGTCGTTTTTAAATGTTGTCCAGAGGTATCCCTATTCTGATTTTGATGACTTTTTTAAAGAAAATCGTGCGTAGCCATAAATTTGTATATTGCACCTTTATTTTGTGAGAATACATCCAAAGAAATCAATTTCTTAGAATTCATACCTTTTACCACTTCACGCAATTTTTAGGGAATCTTCGAAATCTCTAAACTATCTCCTTCCGCGTTTTATGAGCCAACAAAGACATTATGGAAAATTGAGCTTGAGTAGTGTGTACATTTTCACTTTTTGCTAACTATCGTTAACTCTCTCAACATGTCAAAAATACGTCACAATTAACAACAACTAAACAACAACAACTAAACGTAACTATCCATAAAACGCATCCTCCAATGTGACTAGAAATCACTCATCCTATTTATAACAACACTTAATTTGTGTGAGTTCGGAATGCATGCAACCATTAAATCATTAAAACCATTTGTGATAATCTATGTAAAAATCTAGTTATGTCGTATCAAACCGTCATCCATTGTATTTTAATTGCAAACCAGTTGGAGAGAAATGAATCAAACAGCTCAGACAGACAGACAAAGTCGTAGTTCAGAGGAGAAATTGTAAAAGAGTGGGTTATCAATACGATTGAATCTATACAACGTGGGTGAATTCTAGGCCAGAGTTTCCTGCGCGACACTTCTAAGGTGGATATGAAATGTTGTAGGCCTAAAAACAACAATGCTCTGCATTTAGCAGCTGCGGGCGGAGATAGTTACTAAATCAACGTGCTTTGTTGTAACAAATTATACCGGTTTCGATGAATGGAAATGTGAAAATATTATATAACTATTTCCTATTTAGAGATCGAGTATTGCAGTTCCTGAAGTTTAAAACTATATAACTCTGAATTTGAAATTTTAATTGTGTTTTAATTTATGACAACGCCGGCGGAAACATGGGATGAAAGATTTTTTCATGATTCTTTGTGCAAGTGTAGAAAATAGGAAATCTTTTTTATTAATGGTCAATGTTATATTTTTTCATACGCCTATATATTATCGAATAGTAGTTTTTTTCTATCTTAAATGAACCATTTTCAGGAAGTTTTCTTTTAATGTCACAAAACCATAGAATTGAAAATCATAGCCGTAGGAAAAAAAATCTGAAGGTTCAAACCTGTGTCGGTAAAAATGCCTGCAGTATAAAATCTTAACTGAAAACAATCGACAATGTTCCCGTCCGTTACGAATTCTTATAATATGTTATGTTACAAATAACAAAAACATATATAGTAAAAAATGCCGTCAAGACAAGTCATCTATTAATACATCTCAACTAATCAGGTGACAGTTTGTCTAGCCAAGAAAAAGGAATGATGGATTATTTCTGTAATGCTGTTCAGTTTCACAATAAACATCTCGTGTCATTAATAACAAGACTGAAAAACATTCTTCAGTGGACAAATACTACATCGAGTTTAATGTTTCTAGATCTCTTGGTCACTCGTCTAAATACCAGAGAAATCAAAAGACCGAAGCGCAGCCGACCACTACGGGTTGTCGAGTAAGATTGATGTGTTAATACTGAGAGAAGATAGATTGTTAAGAAGTGAATGACATTTTATTAATTGTATTATTGTTATCATCACTCTCTACGCATTGTTTTAAGATTTATAAAACAAGGACTAGTTTAATGTGTTAAACCTAATCAAGAATCAGGGCAAATGGGACTTTCTACAACTTCTTTGAATGCACGTCAACGACAAAGACCTCAATTGGTGATTATTGAATTGTAATTTGTAATTATAAAAATCATGCAGTTGCGTTCATCAGACAGAGAAATTTGTTTAGAAACTATTCCAAAAAGTTGTATGAATACTTAAAGAATTATTTGTAGAAACTTGCCACGAAATAACCAAGTAAGGCCTACATGAATGCCGCATCGGAAAGCAAAGGAATGACCGAATTCAAATAACGATTTTTTGGTTATACATCCCACTTCTGTTATCAACCATTATAAGCTCTCAACGACTTCAAAACCCTTTGACCTTCTCCAAAGAATGCACATGAGTTTTCGACCGAGAGAAACATACTATGCGTAAAAAGTAAAAAGTAGCAGCCATTTAAAATTTGTTTCTATAGCACGAATCTGACAAAATTAGAAACGTTTTCTCGAACCTACAATTGCAGCTGGCAAAAAGTGCATTCTTGACATAAAGAAAGTGCTTTTGTACCTTACATCCGTCACATTTCGCAGAATCAAAACCTATTTCACATCCTACTTCAAGCTGTAAGGTGTGCATTACATTGTTTTGTTTTGTTTCTTAGCTCGGACACTACTATTATGCACTGTTGTTACACTTTGCGTGCATTTTTTCGAGTGTGTTCTCAACTTTTCAAGTCCAAGTGTAGTAAACCCATGAGAACTTTGCGATTGAGACCGGAAGAAATATAAGAGCATAGAAAATAAACCCTTCCAACAATCAAGGCACTTTCGCTACATGCGCACTGCCCCTTTAGTGAGAAAGTATACAGTTTTCTAGTTTGAAAAGGAAATATAGTAAAGATGATATATACAACGAAAATACTTGTAAAAGAATAAGTACATTTGAGGAGGGTTCTGAAAAACTTACAAGTATGCTAGTAAATCTAAAATCAAATCACGTCCTAATATTTATTTTATGTAAAATCGTTCCTGCAAGCAGAAATCTGAAGAATTTATCAATTTATTTGACGTTTTCTAAAAAAATCTCCTACCTTACACAAAAATAGGTTCTAATACCCGATTGAAAACAGTAGTGAGCACAGCCACAATTGTTTGATTTGGGTTTTTATTTGGGTGGGTTTGAGGCGGTGAAGCCTCCATCAAAACAACTATTTATATAACTAGGCCGCTTCGCTAACGCTTTTTCCAGTCGCGTTGTTGGATGAGCTTTTATGGTTGATTATCGACCCAAATATGACAAAAATATCGTATTAAAAATCGAGTGGAAAATCGTAAACGTACGATTTCTATGAGAAATATTTCTTCACATGACTCTAAAATCATAACATATATAATGTCAGTGATTTTAAACGTTCCCATGAAGTTTCATCAAGATCGGAGTAGCCGTTTGCCCGGTCGCGGGCCAAATATCACGAAAATATCTCATTAAAAATCGAAATAAAAATCGCAAAAGTACGATAATCATTAGAAATATTTTATCGATTGTACCCAAAAACGTGGCAAGTATAAGTTCAGAGATTTCGAAGGTCCCTTCACATTTTCATCAAGACCGCATACGCCGTTTGCCCGGTAGAGTGCGAACAAACAGAAAAAGGAAAAAAAAACGAGCTAATTTTTTGGGTGGTCAGTGAAATTGAAGTCTTCGCTTCGCTCATCCAACTAAATCAAAGATAGTGTTAAAAACACTAATTTCAATGGTTAACCTTATGTTTTACCTCCCAGGTCTAAAGGTTTACATAACTCTCGACTGATTTCATCACCTTGCCTTATCACGATTGTGTTGCAATAAAAGTTGAAAAAAACATTGTAATTTGTAAAAATCGAATGACCTTCCAAACCGAAATGTTTATGATGTTTACAGAAAAACATGATTTATTACAATGCTGTGTGATATATGCTTCAATTAATCCAACAATTAATAACAAACAACGGAAACGTGAAATTAAAAATCAACAAGGCCATAATTCTACAAAGATTCCGAGTTTGATATATTTACAACTCGTGTATTTAGCAAACAAGCTCAACATGATTAATTTGATTTATGAATCAATTAATCACAAGACTAATTAATAAGTGGCGTAGATATTGAAAAAGAAACTTAAATGTAAACTTGTTAATAATCCATATGGATTCAAATATTATTTATGACTGTGATTATGATCAGGTTTTTAATTAAAAAACTGTATAAATCTTTCCGAAAAATGAAAATAGTGAAAACTGAATAGATTCACATCGAGGGCGTCTTTGTGGCACGGATTCAAAATGGGCACCTTCAGTCTGAGTGTGACCTGCGATGACGTCAGCTGTGACCTTCTAGTAGCGCTTGCCGGGCATGACGGAAGACAAGGTAGATTAGATTGATGACCGGGTAAAGGGTATCGGCGCTAGCTGGCGATCGATCAGTGATGTAACAGGTATTGACGCCGGTATGTTGGTAGTACCGCTTGCCGTTAGCTCACCTATGTTAACCACCATGAGGTGTGGCATGGGTTCTAATTGGTCGGTTATATATGCTTCATCCGTTAGGTGGTAAGTGGCAGTTTGGCCATTTTATATACATGTTCGTTACTAATTCGTTATACATATTATTTTAATCCTAGAAGCTATTTTAGTATGACATTACGCTAAAAAATGTCAAATAAACTTACAATTCCATCATTGGTTTCATTATCTAGGTACTATTTGTGAAGTTCTATTATTGAAGTTAGCCGAGTTCATGATTGCATTATTAAATAATTTGGGAATTAAATTATTGCTTTATATATTATACAAAATGAATAATTTGTGATAAATATACGAAAACAATAAAATGTAATATTAAATAATACCAAAAACCATTTGTGGGCAGTATTGCATTTTTTATGTAATCGACTGTGTAAGAACAGTTGTTGTCTAATCAAATCAATTCGTCATAAAACAAAACGCAATAACATTTCTTTTTAGTCAACCGTATAGTCTACATTCTACAATACATAATTACACCATATGAGAGCATTCTTAACAAAAAGTTGATACAAAAATTCAGGAAATATTCCAAAAAATGTGTAGATTCTTATGACTACCGAAAATATTTGGAAATTGTTTATGAAGACTGTTTGCCAAGCTCGGGCCAACTTTTTTGACAATGTTAAATGCCCATTTAAAAAAACGCTCGATCGTCAAATCTCAGCTAATTACACATACAGAACGTACCGCTTTTTTACCTTTAATTTTCATCCAAAAATCTGCATTTGTGGAAGGCTGTTCACAAAGGATGAGCTCGTGTCTCTATCAAAGCCGATTTTGAAATTTCAAATAATTGTATCTTACACAAAATTGGGAAATTACTACAAGTTAACTGTTTGGTGTCATATTTACGGTCAGTTAATAAGAAAAGTAATCAGTATTTGGAAAATGTGCCTTGATACCAACTATTACACATTCTTATACTTAACATTTTGGTGCAAACCACAACCCGATAGGACAAATTATAGAGTTTCCAAGTGATCCTGACTTTACCTCTGCGTTCTGAGTCACAGCCTGGTTTTCTCGAGCTTAGCCAACAGTCCGAATATGGTAGGCTATGTGGGAATCGAACCACCAACCTTTCGAATTAGTCCCGTGTGCTCGTAATGAACCCATTTTAAAGCACTATCGCTTACAGTATTAGCTAACAAACCAGAAATGAATTTAATACTTCACTTTTCGTTGGCAATGTATTAATTTCTTCATCTCAATTACAAGTACGGCAAATTGTAATTAACACATAGGTGAGAAACTAATCAAAATAAACTTTTATTGGCGAAATTAAATGTTCTGAAGCAAGCGGTTTAGTTGAGTGGTTATTACTGGCAACTTGCCACACAGAAAACTACATACAACGTGGCGGCTAAAAATTAAAAGTGTTACGTAAAGAATATAAAGTACAAATTGTAGATATAGAACATGAGATATGTTCCCATGTTACAAAAAACTGATCTAACCACATAGACAATCTATGATCAGTTGTATTGAATCACTTTAACAAGCCAAACGTTTACTGACAGAATTATTTTCTATAACATAAAGTGCCCCAGAACTTACTTCTTTCAAACATTACACTATTAGACTAGGATATGTGGAATTGCAGGTTCTCATATTTTATTTTTTGTTTACAAGATAACTATCATTTAAACTAACTTAAAAACTAAAAAACTGCTACAGCTTAATGAGAATTTAGTAAGATTGCCAGCAATGATCGAAATAAGATTATAAACGATTCGTTATCGGTTTACCTAGGTCTTCTTCTCCTTTTCAAAAAGTCAAAACTTATAAATGTTATACCTGAACCTATAAAAGTTTCGTATGGTGAGGAGTGAGTATAATTTAAAAAATGCCATTTTCGAGTATAATAAATTTTACTATTATAGACCTTAAAAAGAAGTATCAAACGGCAACCATAGAATAACAACACGTATAAAGAGAAGCATTTTTCATCGACGAACGATATGGAAGGTAAACGCTTTCCATTTCTGAATGAAACATCTTGCATTGGAACAGTCCAAGCTGCATTTAGACTGGAATGTAGGCGGTCGTTTTCGCAACCGCAGAGTATGCCTACTGCTCATTTAACCTATATAATGCAAGGTATATAAGTTTTATAAGTACGCCGTAATAACTATTAAAACGTCAAACTATGTTAAGTAAGAAGAAATAATGTTCGTAATTATAGTTGATTTAACACATCTACGACAGCGGGATGAATTAGTGGTTGGTTTATAATAAATGAAATTTTACATAATAGTTTGCGTATACTGAAAGGTTTCCTGGGGGGGGGGGAAGATTGATGTTGTTTATAAATCATACCCGTAATCGTGTAAGCATACTCTATATTTTTATACGACGCTTGCACAAAGATTTAATCGTGACCATATTATAGAGTTTGCTCTAATTTATGTGATCCTCGTTTTAAAAAAAATGTTTTTGCAATCTTATGGAAATATGTGCGGCAATTTTTTTTATCAAAACATTGTAAGTTTACATGTTTAAGTTGTAAAATAAATAAATTTATATTTACCTTTTTGATATATTTGTGGTTATGTGTTTTCCTGTCTAGCTATATAGAGCTACGACAAGATTTAGCAGCTACATTACCTACCAATGTAGCTGCAGCTGGGATGCCAAATTATTAGTGATTTATTTATTTAAATAAAATGATTGATTTCTAACGTTAGTAATACTAGGAAAACGCTTAAGTCCCGCCGCGTTGTTGGATAAGCGTAATTGGTGCATTGAGCTGCCATGTGTTATGCGGATTTTCTGTTGTTCTGTGAAAAATTATTACTAAGTCGAAGAATTTTTTAAATTTAATTAAATGAAATATTTTTTTTTTTTATTAATCGAAATTTTAAAAAAGAAAAAAAAATCGTAAAATTGCGATTTTCATTCATTCAAGAAAATTTTTATTTGATTGCGCTCAAATTTTACACGAATATATTAATTCATAAAATTAAGGTTCTGTGAAAAAATCATTACAATCGGATTAAGCATGTAGGTGTTATAAGTCGAAGAAATTTTTTTTAAATCGAAAAAAATCGTAAAATTGCGATTTTCATGAGAAATAATTTTCCGATTGCGCTCAAAAACGTGGCAGTTCTAAGTTCAGAGATTTCGAAGGCCTCCATAAAATTTCATCGCAATTGAAGTATCGGTTTAGCCGGAATCGTGTTAACAAACACACAATAATACATACAGAAAAAAAGAAAAAAAAAACATTCCGGATTTTTTTCTCCAGTGTAGTGAAATGGAATCTTCGCTTCGCTCGCTTCGCTCATCCAATTACGACGCTAGAAATCGCTAAAAAATAACAAGTTATTTCATGATTTGAGAGATAGTTAATCCAGGTAGTGGTCAATATGTATCATAATAATAGTTATTACCTAGATTGATAGAGGATCAAGAAAAATAAAGAGAAGGAAGTAAGTTATTGAAAGTTAATCTGGTATGGTGCAATACACAAGCAGATTACTCTTAGCGGTGGCACATACCACAGTGGAGATCTGAGCCATACGCAACCAAGAGGCCGGGGTTCGAAACCCGGGTATTATTAATTTAATAGTGACGTAACGTCTTGCAAATGAGAGTTAAATCTACAAACAACCTAATGGGAGACATCATACAAAATTGCTTCTTTACAAATTACTTGCAATTAGGAAGCGAAATCCATCCCTAATTCGTCCGTCTGTCCGTCAGTGCGCGATTCACGTCCTCTGTTTGACATACGTTTTATTTTTGTCCTTGAATAAGGATAATCTATAAAGTTTTTGGTGACCCTGGGAGTCAGGGGGACTCACAAAAAAGAACGACATTTTGAACCCGGCACCTCCACCAAAAGTGATCAACGTGGCTCAATTTGTTGACTGTACCCTTCTTCGACAATCTTGCCGGTTGGCACCCGAGACGGTTATAACCATAGATATCTTAACACCTATAGTAGGCTAGATACGCAGTCTCCAATCCCGCCGCACAGGCGCGAGTGTACCAAATTGAAGCGTCAATCCCACCCATTCAAGATGGCGGTTTGGCGTTTTAATTTATGCTTTTTTAATGCAATAAAGTACTTTACTGGATTGTTTGATATGGTTTTAGCTTGTGCAGCATGGTATTGAACAAACAGAAACAATGCAAAGTTATTGCATAGGGGAATTTAGTAATCATTTGGTGTCAAAGTCTGATATGCTCACCTGCCAAACTGGCGGCCATCTTTTGAAAATATTTTTTCGATTAATCGCTCCCATCTAATTAACATGCAAACTCACCCATTCAAGATGGCTTCCAATTGTCCCGGAAGTGGACCGCTGACTGCTAGTCTAGCCAATTATATGGGATGTCTATGGTTATAACTTCTGTGGATTGTTGGTGCATTGTAGATCTGAATATATGTTGGAACGGTACTGAGACCCGGGTTTGATACCCAGACGAGATATTTGTTAAATTCTAGTTGTAATTAACAATTAATCAACATATACGGGAGTGTTTCCCGACTAATGAAACAGGGAAAGAGCATCAACTATGTATGTATGTGAAATAATCTTTAACACATTCTCATTCAAGACTCCTTATACTTTCCATCGTCATAAGAAAAACATGATGTAAATGCACAAGACGATGCGTTTTTACGTTAGTCTGACAATCTCAGTTTCACCTAGAAAACCCTGACCCTCACTAGCGGAACGTCTTCCCACACACGCATGCATGCACAGAGTGCACACATACCACCAGACAATCTCTACGAGATCTAGAAGAATCTAAACATTTCCTTCCTCTTCTCTCGCGTAGAAACACGCGCACTCACGCGTCTTACGCCAGGAGCAATTACACGCGCGTAGCTCTCCTAGGCGCCACAATTAACTTGGATCGTAGGAGAAAGAGAAAAGGCAGAACCGCGATAACTCCTCAGCTGAAAGTGTGGCGGAAACTACACTAGAATACTCTACACTACTTGCACTTTCGTTATAGTTACTCCAGACCAGAACAAATCAAATCCATTATCAGTCTTGCATAAGATACTGTTTTAAACTATCGAGGTAGGTATAGGCAAAGATAAATTGGCCAAATGAATCCAGGTACATGTAGCATATTACTAGGTTGCTTTGCGCAACGCTTTTTCTACTCGCGTTGATGGATAAGATTTTTTGGTTAAAATGCTTATATTAAAACATTTATTTCTAAGAATTCTGGCTAACTTTTTCCACTTTTTGGCAATATATCAATGTGAAATATGAACGTTGTAGCCCCACCTGTTTTGGTCAGAATCGACCCAAATATCACGAAAATATCACATTAAAAATGGGGGAAAAAATCGTAAAAGTACGATATTCATGAAAAATATTTCTTCGATTGTACCCAAACACGTGGCACGTCTAAGTTCAGAGATTGCGAAGATCCCCTCAAATTTTCATTAAGATCGCATATGCCGTTTGCCCGGTAGAGCGCGGGGAAAAAAACAAAAAACTCGAGCAAATTTGTTTGTGGGGCAGTGAAATTGAAGTCTTTGCTTCGCTCATCCAACTAATACTACACTACATTACATTACACCACACCACTTGCACTTTCGTTGTAGTTACTTCAGACCAGACCAAATCAAATCCATCATTAGGGAGCCATGCTCCCTAATATGCATCACTTTTCTCTCTGTCCGTCCGTCTGTGCGTGTGTCACGTCTCACGATAAAAACCGAACATGACCTCCGATTGACATGAGTTTTATTGTTGACATTGCCCTTCATCAAGGATGATACTGAATGTGTTTGGTTACCCTTGGGGTCAAGAGGGATGAGCTATCATTTTCATTTCGGGCCAACAGACAAATAGATACCAATAGAGTTATTAAAGCAGGATACTTTATTTGTGTGTACTCGACACCTCCACTAAGAGATCCCAGTACAATGTATAATTGAGCGAGCGTAGCGAGCGTCTCCACTTGACTCTTATGGCTCGAATGTCTGTTTTTTTTTCTCTCTCTGTTACTGCTTCGATACAGGTCGCACCGTTTCTCTGATCGACCTGAAATTTTTCACACATGTATATACCACCTAGGCGGGTTGCTGTATAGTTTTTGAACAAAATCCGATCGTTGGTTATAAAAAATAAAAAATAAAATAAAAAATAAAAATGTTCCGATCGTTATGAAATTTTGCAGGGTCAATAAGTACAACATTCTCTTCTATTTACCAAATTTTCAGCTAAATCGGTCAAGACCTTAAAGACTTATTGGTATGTAACATTATGGGAATGTCGTACTTGGGTCGTTGTTGCACGTACCGGTGCTCGCTCAACAACGCGACGGGACTTTAGCGTTTTTCTAGTTGTATTCTGTGCTCTTCTCCGATAATCTAGTCATTAAGAAGCTTCGCTCCCTAATTTGGGTACTCCCGTACGCGGGCTTTTACAGAAAATCATTGTTTCTTACTTCTGCACTAATTAATAACTACAGTATTGCTACTAACGTGTGGCGGTGCCTGCACTAGAGTACACTACATTACACCACTTGCACTTTCATTAATTACTCCACGCGACCATGAACTCCATCATACCGCTAACTATTGTTTCTCAGCTGATAATAACTAATAAAAAAATAACTACAACTAAACCGCTTGAACTTTCATAAATACTCCATACCAGAACAAATCAAATCGATCATACAGACATTTATTGTTTCTGAGCTTATTAATAAATATCTTTGTAACTACTAAAGTGTGGCGGTACCTGCACTGGACTAGACTACATTACACCACTTGCACTTTCATAATTACTTCACACCAGAACAAATCAAATCGATCATACAGACAGGAATTGTTTCCTAGCTGACTAATAACCAACAACTTCGTGATCTGCGGAGCTAAACGGGACGAGGTGAGGTAACAACACGAGCGTTGAATCTGATTAGTGTTAATTAATCGAAAGTGACTACTAACAGATTTCAATGATAAATTATATCTAGTTTGACTTTCGATATGAAAAGAATTTGGGCAGAATCCTTGAACATAACTTTTGATGAACATAACGTTTATTAGTGTCAGAAAACTACGCGATTTTATAGATTAGTCATACGTTCTTGATTTTATTTACCGATAGAGGTATCTCATGCGTTACGTGTGATACCGATTCGAGTGAGGTAGCCGGTTTGATGCCAGACACCGGTAAACCTAAATGAACGAGATCTTATGTTTTTCTCAGACAAAAAGCGAATACTGTATAATTGAAGTAAATAAAAATAAAATGTAGTACTTTTAGCTTTCGTTTCGTAGCCAAATAACTCTAAATCTAATTAGTCACCAGAAAGAGGGGCAAATTGTCCCTTGGGCATGTTTCACTCGAAGCATATGTTGGCATTGCCTTCCAACAGGATGATGCAGAATATCTAAGTAGTTTTACCCCAAGGTGGATATCTATGAACCCGGCACCTTCACCAAAGCTGGTTCAACGTGTGCATAATCGTTGAATAATAATTTTAGGACTTAACCCTGTTCTTGTTTATAAAATAATAAAAAAAAACGAAAGTAATAATATTTCGACTTTTCTTCTAGAAGTATAACTTTTTTAATTTTTGAAACATAGTTCTGCATTTTCGTCACAATGATGCCTTTCGACACAGAATAACAATTAACATTCATAATTACATATTTTATACGTGACACATATTAATAATACTAAAATTGTCTATTAATTAAGAAAACAAAAAATAAATGAATTGAAGTGAAATATTAGTTCTTTCATTTTTAATAAACAATAACAGAGTAAAGTCTAAAATAGTTTTTAGCTAACAAAAACCTGTTCTTATAGTCTCTAATAATATATAGGCCTACTCAATAACAAGTTTACTATCCCTGCATCCGTGGCAAAAGGTACCGGGTTCGAATCCTGTTTAGTGCAGTGGATAGAAAATATACATTTACTTTCACTTCTCTGTATCATTAGTTGCTTTACATCCTAGTGAGTGCTAAATGCATCTAACAATGATAACGATGGAAAGCTACACCTATCAGTGTCTTGTGGGATCTATGTGAGCTCGTGTCTATGTGGTATCAATGTCTGGTACGGCTATCACCAGAGTTTGACATGCTTGAACACGTTCATAATGTAACGAAATACCACTCTAGAACTCAATTTCAATACTTTAACTTAAAACTTAATTTTTTTTTAAACAAATAAATAAAAATTTATAATATAACCTCTTGGTTATAGTAATCAAAGTGATGAAATCTATTTTTAATATCCAAAACCCATAATGTATAAAATAAATTGTTCCTAACACACTTTCGAACCTACGTAATGTTTTGTAATCTTACTTTGGGTTTGGAGTCAAGTCACCCATCCATGTTTACATTTTCTCTTCGTCGTTCCGTAACGACAAACATCAACACAAATACTTAACCTTATCACAAACTTATTTACATAAGCATTGTTTACCATTATGTAAAAATATGTGAATATTAAAAATGGGATATCAAGGTGATCACGAAATACGTTTCTACCAGCACCGTAATTATTTTGTTCTGCATTCAACATTTACAAGAAACTGATTTTAGTCACACCATTTACACAGATCTCTTGACAACAAACGCTTATCAGTTTACCTCTCTAGTAGTATTTTTTAAGTTTCTTCTTTGTCCTAAGCGTAAAATATGTAAAAAGAAATAAAAAATAAATGCTGAAATAATGTCCTGTGCCCTTTTGGCTTTGTGCATACCATAAATTTAATTAATCATTGGTACGAGAGTACTAAAATTAAAGAACGAACCAGCTTTGGTGGAGGCGCCGGGTACATAGATATATCCTTCTTTGGATAAAACCACCAAAACCATTCTACCACAGATAACTCTATTATCTGTGATTTTACACTATAGGCCTATAAGTTGACGGGCAATGTCAACAACACAAAAACGCAAGTGAATTTGGTAATCAAGTCCGGTTTGAATCGTGTGACATTTACTAACGGACAGACAGACAGAAACGTTATGCACAGATGAGCTTAACTCCCTAATACAAAACTAAATTACAAACAATTTATTACATTTCAACCAAAACGACCAAAAATCATTTGTTTGCAGCTGTTAATCCAACCCCATTCTAAGAAGTGTGATTAAAGAAGCTTTCTTTTCTCTTTTGTCAAGACATGTGTGTAGAATTCTGATATATGTGATGTCAGGCAGTCGTGCAAACGGGATTAAAAAACTCTAATTCACCTTTCATTTTACAATTTTTCTAGACTTATCAAAGAAAGCCCCTCTCTCTCTGTCCCTTTCAAAGCGTATTAATTATACCCTTATACTATCAGCTACGTACGATAAGTATTCCCATCCCATCAAACTAGCAGCTACTTTCCATAGATATTAATAAAGTATAAGTTCGTGAGAGATCAGATCGGAAGCCACGAAGCGCGACGGAACCTGACGAAGTCGTCCGATGTCAGTCTAGCGTCGTATTACACAGGTTGTCAGGTTACCACGACATGTTTGCAAACAGTGTTACCTCCGGAGAATAGCGAGAGTTATCTAGGCTGAAGAGAGTCAAGGCTGGTTCACACATAAGCGAATTTGTTATTTTTATTAACTTTGCTCAAAATTGTAGAAGATTTTAATTTATAAAATTTTAGTAAAGTATAACGGGGAAAAACAGACGAGTTCAAATTTAAAATCGAAATTGCTTTTCAAAAACCTGAGCTAAACAAACTGAAATAAATTGCTTATAGCCAAATTTTAATTTATTACAAATAGTTGCTAATTTTCAGTTTCAGGTCTGCAATTAAAATATGTAGGAACAAACATGTTTTGAAATTTACGAATATCGTTAAAAAAAAGGATTTCAAATAAGATAAGTCTGAAGAGTAAATTTGAAAATATGATTGACACGATTAGTAGAAACCAACTAATTATTAATATTAATTGTCAAAAGAGTAAGGTAGTAGTAAGGGCCTATTCATAGCGATATGGCTACCCCTATAATACATAACAAACGTCCGCAAAAACAGTTTGAGCAAATCTAAACAAACCAAAGTTTCTAATCCCTGCGTTTATGAATAGAAACAAGAACATCAACAACTTTAGAATCCGAGAAGTTATCATTAACATTATTATTCTTACCACATTCGTCACGGTATGTGGACATAGTAAAGCAAGCATAATGAGTTCACTTCACTATTTATCTGCAAGAATGTCTAGCTATTACTGTCACTTCGAATTAAAGATTTTCATTAGCAACGTATTCATTAAACGGGAAGTAAGCATGCTACGGTACACCCAACACATTTCTCAATTACTACTTGTTGTTTAATCTTCTTCTTTCTAAGACTGGCAAATAAATCTGTGGCAACCGGCAGAAATAAACTGGTCAAAAGTATGTCATTATGAGCGAGGCGCTTTTTTTATTTTTGAAATGTCAATGTATTTTATTCATTTACTTAACGTTTACCCTATGTAGTAATAAAAGGTGTTTTAAAATATAACGATAAATAAAACTTAGATGACGTAAGTGTACATAAAATAATTAAACATTCATAAAACAAATTATGGTGTCAAGCTCTTCTAGTGGTTCCAACGAAAGAATGCAGCTAGCTTCAAATCCAAACTGATGATTAGCAGAGAAATGAGCTCGAAATTGTTTTCCCAACATAACAACTTTTTCAAATCTCATTTTTATTTATCGGGTTGTTGCGTAACGGCGGTATTCAACGATTGAATTGATGATATTTTCTGTCGACGTTTCAACGACCAGACCATGGTGCCTTCTTCTTCTTCAGGACTTGAAATATGATGTGAAGTTTATGAACAGACTCTTGTTTCTTGTTTTTGTTTTTCCTATTGTTACTAATAAAGGTTTTTCAATTGGTTACTCTAAATAAGCTTCCACCGCTACAAAAAAAAAACGATAAATAAAAATGGCATCAACGGGTAGCGAGACATTTAAAAATTTTGTCGAATCTATTTACGCTGGCTCAGCGTAGCCCTACAGCACATGGAGTAACTCTGTAATCTAGCACAGGTAATTTTTGCTTGTGTTGGTAACAAATATTTCTCTTTCATACACAAGGCGACATTCCTTTCTTTGTTTTTTCATACTACCCCTACCACTACCACTTGTGACGAGATCATCTGCATTCTTTCGTTGGAGCTAGTATATATGCGTCGATTATCGGTCCGTCCGTCTGGGCTATAGTGTCACGTATCATGACTTAAACACGACGACCGATTGACATGAGGTTTTTTGTTAACTTATATCTTTAACAAAGATTATATAAAATAAAATGTATTTCGTGACTTTGGGGGTGTAAGAGGGGCGAGGCTTAAAATGTTTTAAAATTCATGACCCGGCACCTCCACCAAAACCATAATAATAAAAGTAAAAACAAATAAAATAAAAATTCTCCCGTACCCGCGTACTTGTTTCAAAATAATAATAAAAATAAATAGTGTGGCTCGTTGGTCTTGTTGTTAGCGTATCTGCTTCCAATGCAGAAGGTCCAGGGTTCGATTCCCGCTAAAGTCAGAAGTTTTTTAACTTCTGATTTGGACTTAAGTCCATCAGTTCTTGTCTGAGGAGTTTGTAAACGGTGACTTTGGAGCCGTCCTAGCAACGAAGCACATAATAAATTTCAGAGTTGTTCTGAATCGGCCTTGTTGATTCTGGCGTTGATTCGCGGGTGTTCGCACTGTCCACACCACTGATTGCTATATTTCCTATTAAAAAAATATCGATCTTTGGTTGGTTATCGCTCACTCGTCGATTGCGTCGGGGCCTGCAGGGTTGGCTTGGTCGCTTTGATTTAAAGTCCCCCACTGAAAATCAGTTATATAACTGAGTGGGCAGACTCTAAATAAAATTTATTTATTTATTTATTCAACAACAATGTTTAAAAAGATAATATGATTGATAACACATTGAAATGTATTTAAAAATGTAAAGTGTTAAATTAAATTAAATGATTTTTTTAAACATCAAACAAATATTAATTTACCATCTGGTATATTCGTGTCCGAGAGGCGGGATAGGTAACAGAGTGACTGTGAGAATGTTCTCACTTTCATGCATATTAACAAGTGCACGATATTATTTAATGCGCGAAAATTAAACATCACTTACGTCACAATGGACAGCACGTAATTATGCAGGGAGTATAGACAGCCACGTCACGATTATAGACCGACTCGATGACAATAGTTCACACAGAACATCGGCTTGATTCCTAGACGTGTAATTTGAATAGTGTTATGTGTGCATTCGAAAGTTTGTTACGTATGCAACAATGATCTGTAAGATGGTTGTACTTCATAAGAGCGCACTTTGCGAGTTTGGACAACGAAATTATTCCCATAAATAATTACTTTCATTGATTACAATGGGAAGAAATGATTTTTTTTAAATAGTTACCTTGGATTGGGCACAAAACTCAATAATGCTGTGGAGCCAAATTGGTCGACAAAAATTATTTTTTAAACTAAAAACTTTTAAAATAGGAAGATTAAGAGTATAAATAAAATATTTGAAAGCTGCTGATTGAAAAATTAATTCAACACAACTAAAAACATTTACTTTGTTAGTCGTATTGAAACTCATACCGTTTGTAGCTCGACCGTTTAAGTCCAATGTCAGCGTCCATCTTACCTGAAAATATAGGAAAATAACCAATTAGAAAATTTGTGTCTACTTTTATTACAAATGTCTGGCATTGTGGTAGAAATTTACAAGGTAAATTCAAGTAAAGTATATCCAAGAATAAACCATAAATATAGACCAAGACGAAGACGTTCTTTACTCGATCTACGGCATGCTGTTATAAAAATGGCTGATAATTGTTGTGAGCATATCTCATGTAACTACCAAAACTTGCAGATTTATTTTAAAAATCTATTTGCTATAAGTTTAAGCCCTTTCTTATGAGATAAAGTTTAACCTTGAATGCTTTTTGTCCATGGTAAAGGATTCTATACAACAGAGTTATGTTTTTCAACTAAAATATATCTGTATTTTATTGTGTTTTGGGGATTCAACACCAATTATTTTATAATTAGAGTAAATCTACATGTTACGGGTTGTGTTATTGCATGGTTTTCTCTCGCGGGTATAGGGCAGATCATTCTGCATGCACCGGTAGAAGTGCACGAGACTATAGATGGTGCTGAGCTAGGTGCACGTGACCCTAGATGGAGGAGACAACTTTATCATGTGCGCTCGCCCCAAAGACCTAGTAACTTGCCCCATCAGTAGCCGACCTTGCCGGTAACTTATGCCACGTTGTGATTTGTACAGTGCAATACTTGGAAACTTGCGATATATGCAATAACTTAATTGCAATATACCAATTTCAGAATCACCTTTATACATCGAGCGCTAAGGATTATGCGAAAAAGTTTGTGCAATATGATCGGGTGTGTGGTAAACTGCATGACCTTGTGGGAGACGCAGTAGGCCACACATCCGAGAATATGTCAGCCAGGGTGTTAAATCCTCATTCTCCCATGATGCTTCATAAGCAATATAGACGGCGATTCTGATTTTTTTTTTGTAATCGAGTGAGAAAAATGCTTACAATCAATAATGTCCAATTTAATACATTATTTCGAATACGCTCCAAACGAGATCATTTTAAAACTCCCGTGATTGGCTGATTGATAAATATTGGAATCTTTCATTTAAACGCAGCCATGAGATGCAGTAACAACAACAACAACAACAACAACAACAACAACAACAACAACTACAACTACAACAATCCAACAGAAAATCATTTAGGACTCTAAATCGACTCTAAATACGATTTTATTTATTTATTTATTTATTTATTCATTCATTCATTTCTTCTTACTTTCTTTCTTTCTTTTATATCGAATACGGAGTCCTAGTTAAATACCGTCTACATGAACCTCGATTTTAGCCTATATCTTCTGCATTCGAAGGATGACTCAAAGAACTAACGAGACAAATTCACAAAAATCAAACTAAGCACGTTTTTCTTCGATTTTTTTCAATAACATTGATTTGATTGATCAATCGGTAATAGTTATTACAGTTTAGTTCGAGTACCTACGTAAAGTCAAAGATCCGATCGAGTGAGTCTGAAGAAACCACTCCTCAAGGTCGAGTTCAACGGTCGAGTGGTTTCTCTTCGATTCAATGAGCTCGAAATAGAATAAGAACAAAAACCAAGACGCACAGAGATATTTCAGAAGTGTGTGAATATTCGAGTTCTAGCAAAGATTGCGCGGTATGACCAAACGTGTCTACCGAATTTAATGTAACTAAAGACACAAAACGAGGTTATTTTCATTATCTTTTTTGCGCAACAAACTAAAATACCAACCTGCTATAGGAATAATAGTCTAGACGAGGGTTCGATCCCCAGTCCGACCACGTTATCTTATAAGCTCCCTCTTCATCTCATACTTCTTTCATACTCTTGCTTGTTTACTAAGTCCCTCCATGTCTTCCTATATCTTTCCACCTTCTTCTCAAATTCTGCAGTTAAGTGATAATTTTGGACTTTGAATCATTATTAGTATTAGAATATATATATATGATTAAGTATTATTAGCCATGAAGTTAAGATATGTATTAGACTTGTACATTCTTATTCATAACTCATATTGTCATACTGTGTGCCAATACATGTTTATTATAGAGTTTGGCTTTACTTAAAGGGGCTTCATAGCCCTATATGTAGCACGCCTTTAAGCCAATGCTAATCTCTCTCCTCTAGTCTTCTCTTGATTTGTTCAATCCACCATCTCCTGGTCTTCCAACTTTTCTCTTATTCCTTACATCCTTCCAAACTTTTTCCGGTATTCTTTATTGTTTAAAAAATCTGTCCTGAAAGTGTATATGCCTACGTTGCGGAAATAATATAAAACACTATTTAAAGGCGACAGTAAATTAGGGCACATTTGAATTCGTTTACTCATTACTGGGTACTATATATTTTATTTACTAGATCTCAGTTGTTGATAAACGTTTAATTTAAAATGTCCTTGGGTGTAACATGTCGGTTCTCTTGGATTGATATTGAAAATTATAACTTTTTGCTTTTCAGTAGTGTACATTTCATTTTCACCACTAAGACTCGCCTCTGCTGGTATTAAAGTTTTCCCAATTTATTAGTAATATTACTAATGATAATATTTCATACAATATAGAAATTTAATGGTAGACTCAATAGTAACAGAAAAGTGGGGTTTACGATTAGAATTCGGCGCCCATTTCCGCGCCTAGTAGTATACAAGCACTGTAGCCCGGGGCAGAAGGCTATTAACGTTATTTAGCCATTAACCAGACCTAGAAAAGCCGTCGCAATCATTCCCGTGTATCTCGACGCGCGCATGAGTGCGAGTGTGTGTATGTATACGCATGTACACGCCGCGAGGCGTTCGGTAAGTCCGCAAAGTACGCTCACCTCACCTCTGATCGGTCACCGATTATTGGCGCTGTGAAACATGGTCTGCGGCCATAGAAAGCGCGGACTTTACAATTGCAGAACAATGGTGATATTATTTTAGTTTGGCTTTCGAAATTATTTGATCGGGTTTGGAGATTATTTTATGGATGATCATGTTTGGAGTTTAAACTTTTCAAATGTCAAGACCGTATATCGTGGGAATCAACTGGTAAAACATTGGTCGGTTTACATGACCGGAGAATGAACGATTTAAGGGTCAATTATATAAATGTGTAGCAAACCATTGGTGCATTAGGCACAGGTATTTCAGCAATTATATGTTAACAAATCTACTATTCTCGATGGCAAAGTATATAAAAAAAAGCTAGCGAAGCCATCAAAACCGACATAAGAAAAAACTAGTTATTCCAGTTTTAAATTGATACAATGATCCTGAAAATTATAATTAAATAGGAGTGCGACTATGTAAATACAAGAGCTCCTAAACATGGCCGTAAGATATTTCGAGAATGTCACAGGAAATGCAGTAAATTTAAAATTATCATTACTTATCAACAAAACAACAAAAGCGCCCACAAAACACATCAGTTTGTGATATATTTTAACTTGTGGAAATTATATAAAATAATGGGGTTTATAATGTAGTATCAGATAGCAGACTAACGCCAAGCATAGACTAAATACTTACCCAAGGACACACAGACACATAAAGCATACATGGAATGCAGCTCTGCGGTCATAGATTTCCAAATTTTTGTCTTCATTAGCCAGAAAAAAAATCACGAAAATAGTCAATTTTGGAGTTTATAACAAAATCGAAATTCGTGAAAAATGCATTATTTTGTATAAATTATTTTAAAACAAAATTTAGAAACGTGTTACTGCAGAGCCCCATATTTCCACATTCGTGACATATGTTCAAAATTTCAAACACCTTTGGTTTCAGTCGGCCGAGCGAACAGCAATTTGCCTAAAACGCATGTCCTATACTCTCTTAAATTGACAATGTTCGCCCACAACCCCATGGTGTCGCTACTCGTGCTTCTACGGGTTCCTCTGCTAAACTGCCACAGCCTGTACACTATACACGAGTGCATCCAAGAAGAAGGAGGATGCATCGAGGCCGAGGCTCTAAATAAGGGCAAAACACGAAACACGTTACGATCAACTCAATGAGTAGTAAATCCAACGAAAAGCTTCCGAGGAGAGAACTTGGAAGAAGTCGCGAGGTACAAGCTTTTCATGTAGACCTGATGGGAAGTCACGTTTCCGGGTGCAAGAAAGTTGCTGCACACATCCTCGCGATTAGCCTTTTTGCAGAACAAAACATTACACTTAGGTGATTAATTTTGGATTTATTAACTAGGGTATTTAAATGTAAGACCGGTAAGACTTTGATAGAGAACCGAAAATTTAGATTGGTATAGAGGTGTATAAATTGAAGTTAAGTCAGGTGGCTCAAGTATAAACTGTGAAAGAAATTATTAGGTGCATCAATATGCCATCACATTTTCAGGAGTTGTTTTCATGTGAATTTAAAGACAAAATATGTGTCATAGATGAGAATGTGGGACAGTTACAAAAATGTCTTATGCGAGATTCGAACCCCCCTCCAATGGTCTACCGCGGTTTAAATTTTTATAGAATAGTCTAAAGCAACAAATTGATCAAAATTAGTGATTTGCATAAACAAAGTATTGTAAAATGATGTTAACAAGTGCATTGATGAAATAATATGTCACGAAGGATTCTAATGTTTTTAAAGGCAGTGAACCATTTCTTACATTCCAGTAAATGACAAATAAAACAAATTTTTATTAAGATTGTAATAATTATGAAAACATGAATATGTAAATAAGTATTTGTAGCCTCGATTTAATTTTTTATGACCATTCTAGTTTGTATAATACAAAACAATATTAACAAATTAAATAATAAACTTCCTTTCGTACCTCATGTCGTAAAACCATCATGCGCATTCCAACAATTTACTTAGTTTGTTTATCATCAATATTAACAAGGCCACTGGATCACAAGAAAACATTACAACACCCACATTGCGTCACACGTTACGCAATCACACCACAAACATACGTCCAAGGTAATTATCTGAAGAAGACACCGACAAAAAAACTAGTAGTGAAACGTATGTCACTCTACCACTTCCTGCACAGCCGAATAAAAAGTAGGCTAGCTAATCGTCGTCGAAATAAATAGCACCGTTCAATTGAATTGAACACAATCTTGAAGAAACACGACACCCATGATAAATCGCGCGCCATATAAGGGAGGCGCGGGCCCCCCCAACCCATGAAAGTGAGTTGGTTGACATAGCCTAGATTAGCTCGACTCGTACTGGCCATGCGCGCACTAAATCCGAATCGGGGACGAGGAATAGTAGAGACTTATTTAATGATTGTTGTTTCGCTGGCTAATTATTTCCAATGATGATGATGTTGTTCTTGCTATTTCGACTAACCGAAGTTTTTGAGTAATTGGTTGTAGCAATAAGGAGTCTAGACATTGGTCGGTTAATCACGTGGGCTAGTTAGTTAGTACTATGCGATAACACAGAAAGTTTGATCTTGTCTGGTGAGGAACCGGATGAGATGCTGTTGGATAATATTGAACATCTAGATTTATTTACAGATAACATTGCTAATTTTCTTGGTATTACTTTCTTTTCATTTTACCTGCTTCTTCAGGACCTATGCACAGATCTATAGCGTAAGGCTACACAGATCGCTTAGCGAACGCTTTTTCCAGTCGCGTTGATGGATGAACTTTATTTTGAATAGTTTACTATTGTACTTTTTATATATATCCCATTTTATTACTTTTCGAATTCATATTCAATAATATTTTTTAATTTAGCTAAATTTTTATAAATATTGTTAATATACTATGTAAATATTATTAAACAGTTGCATTTTGTAATAGATTTCTCGAGGCTCCTTAAATCATTTTTATTGTAGGAACATTATAATAAGTAATATTGTCAGGTTTTATATAATGGATTCATTACACTTTTCAAGTTCTATTACATTATTTCTTGAATTGGCTAATTTTCAGCAGTACCCTTATTGTATTAAAATGGAGGCAAGAGCGACACAACGGGGAGTGCAAGTTTATATAGTACTTGTAATTAAACTGTAAAAGCTAATATACCTTACTATGAATTTGTCATTTCAACTGTTCAAGGGTAAACGTATTTTTGGAGGGGTTAGTGAAATTGTAGTCTTCACTTCGCTCATCCAAAAAAGGTTTTGAAAAGGCAATAATAGACCTGAGTATGGATATGTTATACCTTTTAGCTAGTACATGATTAATTACAAAATCTATAACGTTTGGATTAGTTTTCCGACTCTGACACTCGAACATACAGTACGAAGCTGCTCACAGTTCGGTTCGCATGTTTTGATTGAAATGCACATTATTGATAAGCATATTTAAAAAGTACTCCAATTGAAAATTACGGATTCAATATTGAAAGTAGAATAATTATCATTTTTATTGTTGTTTATCCTTGTCATTATACATTAAAAACAACAAGAAACGGCTTCGACAACACTTAAAATCTGTGAAGAAATCTTGTGCCGCGTAATCATTTAGTAAACGAGTTAAAAAAAATGTAACACACATTAATCAAACACCTAACAAATTAAACTCTGAATATTTTGTTTCGACATTTGTGTTAATATTGACGGTAAAGAGAATTAGCTTCCAGTGTATTTTAAGCTCAAAGCCCGGCACGAAAGATAATATAAACATCTTCATTAAACAGTAAAACGTAGCCAGCGATTAGTGTCACTCTGACGGTGATTAGTCACATTTGTTTCACCCGTTAGTCACAGAGGACGTTAATAAGGCGTACCGTTAGTTAGTGGTGGACCACCGAAGATTATACTGGGTGGCTGTATTTCTATTTCTACGTGATACGAGATGTGTTGTAGAGAGTTTTAGCTGCTCCAGAAATGTCACCTTTCCACACGCACCATAGTCATTTTAATAAATAAATAAACAAATACAAATAAATTCATATTTAGAGTCTACTCAATCAATCACAAAACTGATTTTCCGTGGGGGACTTAAATTTAAAACTGATCGAGTGAACTCTGCCGGCACAAAGACAGACACCAACAACGTGCTAACAATGGCCAGTCACTTTCGGCATTTGAAATAGGAAATAAATAAAAGAATCCATATTTAGAGTCTGCCCACTCAGTCACATAACTGATTTTCAGTGGGGGACAGTAAACCAATGCGACCAGCCAACCCTATAGGCTCCGACGCAATCGACGAGTGAGCGATAACCAACCAAATAGAGATTATAATGTTCTTTTGGGCACCTAAGTTGACCTATTTAGATATTTGATTTGTTTATCTTTTTTATTTTTGTGCTTAAGTATTTAATTAATTTAATGTAAAAGCCGACACCACACTTGTGGAGCTTGCTCTGTTGTTGGTGACAGTAAATTTAATTGAATTTAAAAAAAAAATTGTAGGGCAAGATGAATACGTGGGCAATGTTTGTATCAACAATGCTAATTCGCAACAACTTTTTACGTTTTATTATGTGCTTTGTTGCTAGGACGGCTCCAAAGTTCCCGTTTGCACGTACATTCCCAGCCCAAGTTAAGATCGACTCAAGTCCATGTGGAAAGAAATGTTCTGAAACTATCCTCAGATCCTCCCTATACAACCTAGAAGTCGCCTGAAGAGTGCAACATTCCCATGGACATGTTCATACAAACCATACAAGGTAATATCACGCACTAGTGTGTAATACACAACGGAAGTGAATTATATAGGGACTGGTAACGCACGAAGAAAAACCATGTCGGACGGAAAGCGAAAACTAAAAATTAATTCTCAATTCACGGAAGATTTCTAAAGATAATTACAACTCTACGATTTACGATTTTCCTTTAAATAATTCAAAGATCGTATTCAATAAAATTAAGCACTACTCTCAGAAAAGAATGTATGAATTATTCAACAAACAAATGCCTATCTCTATGAATAATTGAAAATAATTGCTTTACAATTATTCATAAATTAAAATATCACGTCATAAAACTATGATTTTATTTAAGTTTCTTCTCGGCCCGTCAGATACATCACATCTAATATGGCTTTCTTCACTTTCTTTCGGCTAGAAACGTTAGCTATATGTTGGGTATAGTAATTAGAATAGAATTTAAGTCGTATATACAGCATGGATAATTACAATCAACTCTAATCCACTGTATTATTGTTTGGGTAATTCAAGTCTGAATAATTGTAATTATTATCGGACTTAAAAGGAACCATGCCGAAAAAATCCTTGTTTAAGATATAATCCATTCAAATGCAAATGCTTAATTTCCAATAAAGAATACAAGAATAGAACTGATAAAACAAAACTTTTCGCTGACATTTAAAACTAAATAAGAATAGGGATAGAATAGTTAATTGTGCATGACGAGAGGTGTGGCGAGGGGGGGGGGGTAGCGGGGGGTGGGGCACTGTTAACTTTACGTTACATTCGTGAATGATAATTATATGAATGATTTTGTTTGCAGATGAAAATAACACTTTTATAGCATTTGCGATTAAAAATATGTAAACAAATAACCAATTTCCTCAATAATGACGTTTCTAAATAAACTTGTTTATAAATAATTAGTCAAATTAATTTAGTTGGTTTAGTTTTAATTATATTTGTGTTATAAACTACTTAATTGTACTAATTTCAGTAATCAGTTTGTTGTTTTCTTCAGTTTTATTGCTGTAACTGTGTTTTAAATTTGTCTTCGCTACATCATATAAACACTTGCACTAATATGTATGCACCACTTCATTGTGTTGAAACAATATTTTTTGTCATATTCAATTCATGTATAAATAAATGTTTTCGAATAGAATACATCTGAAACTAGTTTGTAATCATGAAATGCAACAAATAAATAAATAAGCAAATATACATATCGAGAGAGTTGTAAATCCTTACTTGTTCTTTCAATCAAATCAGATTTCCTCAAGTCGTATTTCGAACCAATGGGTTTACCAGTGTAGACTGGATTTACAAAATCCACACACTATTTCCCTATCATTTCGCTACGATAACAGTTTGTAGTTATCTGTGCTATAAGAGCAGTGTTGTAGTTATCTGTGCTACAAGCTGCAGTAAGCAATACGGCGCGTGGTTCGCAACCTACCCATGCATCGAACTCTCCACACCGTGAAAACGAACAGTCTTATCTTTACACAGTTTAATTGTTAATTTACATGTTTATACTTTTAGGGCAATTAGCAAAACATAAACCACGATCAGATAATTCGCTGTAAGCAGTGGTAGGCTGTGTAAATCTGTACAACAATCGGAGAAAGGCAACAATTTGGAAGTAACACAGTTTGCAAGAAAGACTTTCGATGTGTATTTTATTTGGTTCAATGGATTTTGTCTAATTGAAGGAATTCAACACTCAGAATGTCCATGTTGGAGTGGATTATGTATTAGAGATGATGGCTCGAGCGTTAAGCGCACGACTCTGATTCGGGAGGTCCCGGGTTCAAATCCCGTTGAGACCGGCAATCCTGACTGAAGGTTTTTCAATGCCAGGGATTGAGTCCTCTTAAACATCCCTCAGACAACCCTTCACTATTGTCCTATCCGCAACATACCTAGTTAAGACACCCAAAGCGAGGCATGAATTGCACCTTGGGAGGTTTCCCACGATTTTTTATTATTAATGTTCAGATCTGACCAAATCACTTCAATTCTTCCCCATAATATTTCCTGATAACTCACAACATAATCTCATTTTAACAGCTGGGTTCGAATTCTATTCCAAACTATCTCCAAAGATAACTACATTGACATCTCGCTCATTTCCTTTCTTCTGCTTTCACAAGATCAGCCGTTCAATGTCTGTACCAACACAATCAGTTAGGCAACGCCCACAAAGTACGAAAAACCGTTTGAATCGCTCAGTCGGTGTCTTTTATCCCGTCTCAATGTATTGTTGTTGATTGTAGCGGAATAACGTTTTGTTGCTAATTGAGCCATGATACAAAGTTTAGCGTCTGTCTGTCTAGCTAGTTGGAAATGTACTGGACAGGTCACGAATAAGAATTCCCGTAGGTCATGGAAATAGAATGCGGGTCAAGCGAACACAATCGAATAGGATGGCCGAGGAATTTCACGGAGTCGATCTAAGATTGTGATTTTGGAAGATGTCATTGGGCGAGAAGGGGATAGAGAATAGAATGGGTTGATTAATGTGGTAGAGTGGTAGAAGTGAAGACCCCACAGATAGATATATGGTATTCATGAAGCCATGCACACTGTGGGTTTCTTTTTAGATAACTTCATAATGTAGACACTTTATACTTCGGTATATTATTTACTATGAAAGCTTTTATTACCATTGTTGCCATGTGTTAATTGGTGCATTAAAGCCTTCTGTGTTTATGGTAATTGATATATCTACCTGAAAAACATTTATATTGAATTTTTAAATTAATTAAATTAAATTAAATAAATTGAAAAATTAACTTATTTTGTGCCAATATTATTAATGCTTAAAAATCAAATTGCGATTTTAAAAATATATTGACTGATGCGCTAAATTAGAATTATTTAAAAAATATTTTAAAATGTGTTCGCAAAAATTCATTGTTTTCTGTATCGGATACTCTTATAGTTTTATCAAGCAAAAACGTTTAAAAAAAGAATGAAACAGTGAAATTCGATTTCTATTAAATATTTTTTAATTGGTAATCACAAAAATTTCAATTCTAAAAAAGGTTTCTTCAAAATCATAAAATCGGAAAACATTAGTGGTATATAAGAATTTAAAAAATCGAACAAATCGTAAAATTGCGTTCTGAGAAATAATTTCCGATTGCGCTCAAAAACGTGGCAGTTCTAAGTTCAGAGATTTCGAAGGCCTCCATAAAATTTCATCTCAATCGGAGTATCGGTTTAGCCGGAATCGTGCGGACAAACAGACAAAAATACAAAAAAAAAAAAAAAAAAAACATTCCGGATTTTTTTCTCCAGTGTAGTAGAATGGAATCTTCGCTTCACTCGCTACGCTCGCTACGCTCGCTACGCTCGCTACGCTCATCCAATTAGCATGTGTTATTTATTCATTTGTTTTCCATAGTTATTGCTTTATACAATTATTCTTAATTGTATTCTTAGGTAAAAATATATCTACCAACCAAAATATTTTATATTCAGATGTTAAAACTTACATAATGATCAAGTTCAGTAATATTGGTAAATTACTCCTTTTTTATTAAGTAAAACTTTGCCAAATATATATCTAGCTCTCTATATTCAATCTATGTTAAAAATCTATTGACACTGTTGCTGATGTATTCAGGAAATAATTTGTAATAAAATATTTTATTATGTAGATCAAAACATGTTATTGTTTTCTGTGTATAGGTACTCTTATTTATTTTACCAAAACAAATATAGCATGTAATGTGCGCAGTTTCTATTAGAAATATTTTTAAATGTGTAATCAAGACTATAACTTTTAATCGTCAAGTGTTTTCCAAGATATGTAAGAAGGACCAAGAACAAAATCATTCGAGTCCATGTGTACAGTGTACCATCAGACTCGTGTAGCCATGAAGTAAACCTGCCGGTAGCTGCAGGAACCCATGCAGCAATGCACGGCGCGTGGTCTAATAAGCCACATGGGCGTGCCGAGTAATTGTTTCAAGATGCAACTCATGGGAAGACTGAAGAAAGTTTTGCACGCTTGACGCAGGTGGTACTAGGATATCTCCACGCACGCTTTAGATCCATTTATAGTGTGGGCTATGTTCTCATGCAAATTAGGTAACGGATCTCTTGCTGAAATTAGATAATTAAATTAAAGTTTCACATCGTATTGGTGTCTAAGGGCCAAAACAATGTCTGAACAAGGAAAAGTTGTATACGTATTCTTAGTGAAAATCAGTTTTATCATTGAATGTGGGTGCACAATAACAATTTTATTTCCATTTCAAACTGTATGCTTTCACAGTTCAAAATAATAGAGAAATTATATATTTTGCTAGTCATTCCGCTGTTCGATTACCTTATTAATCCTGACGTTTTAAATTGAATTGAGTATATTTGAGAGAGAGATTTGAATGTTCGGGCTTGTTCAGGTAATGTGATTTGTGTTCAATAAATCTAACCATCTGCAATTAATAAAAATGATCATGTGATAAAAGCGTCTGCAAGTTAGTAACAATAACAATGCAAATCTACATAAATTTATTATTTTCACTCATCTGGTGAAGTAAGCACACAGAGGGTGGGTTTCTGAGCAATTTAATCCTGGGTAAAACAATTTAAGAATAAACAGCTATTAATTTTTGTTTAAACTAATTAATGGCACACTCTCTAATACTACGATGGACACTGTTAAGCTCTTGAGATTTGAGATTGACTGGGGTTCAAAATACGTTGAAACTTACCCCTGGGGTTAGTGAAAGTTAAATATTGTACGGGAATCCCCAGGTATAGGTAACCCGGTAACCTATAAAGGTACACATGCAGTAACCCTAGGCTCAACGAGACAATATCTCCGTCCAATATTTGGCCTTGAAAGTACATCCCACACGTCTCATTAAACTAATAGCACATTTTAAATTAAACCCATGTTCATATTTTTACCCATCCCTTCAAGCGTAATAATACCGACAAACTCGTGTCTTTAAACTCATGTTTTCGCTTTTCTCCACTAACTTTAAGTATAGTCTTTAACACCTAACAACCTTGTCATATTTTAAACTGCACTCATGATGAAGATGTGAACGACGATTACTCCTGTAGTCACAGATGCTGTGTTACTTTAAACGTAAGATTCTCTCCGTAGAGGTACTGGAGAACAATTGGTCCGGGGATCCAGAGGTCAAGCCGTGACCAGAAGGTCATTGCGAATAAGGGTCAAGACGAAATCGGGTGTCTTCGAACAAGGATTAGTCCTACTCTACTCCCTCCTGCAATTATTACCAGACGTATTACATGCCTTGGAGTAGAGGAGAAACGAGCAGAGTGTGAATATTAATAAAGTATTGTTACCTTATATGGAAAAAGAAACTGTAACTACGAAGAGTTACCGGTTTTGGTCTGGCATGCACAGTTTGTTGAGGTCAAAAAAAGCGTCCAGGATTCTCAAGATCACGACCTGTTATTTAGCTGTGTATTGTACACCAATTATACTTTGTTTATGTTTGGTGAAATGTGATAAATAAAAGTGAAATAAGTGGATCAACAACAACAGTTCGTGAAGATTCAGCGAGCTATATACGTAATAATATGCACAAATACATGGTAGCTAGACTCAAATTTGAAAAGTCATCAGTTCGATAACGGTCAGAACTAATCCTGGCTAAAGTATTTTTAATTTGTCTTTAGTCAAAGTTTAAATTCTGAGATAGAGTCCAGCCTTTTGGCCAATTCAAATTCAAAATTACTCGAGTACAAAATATTGCTAGTAATTTGAAGTAAAAAAAATAGGCACCAAATACAAAGACAAAGTTTTGACACTCCGGACAGTTTATAGATTTAATAAGTGCAATTACAGGAGTACCCAAAATAGGGAACGAAGCTACTTAATTAATCGACATATCGTCGTAGGATGCACAAATTATATGATACGTTTGATTGCAGTATTCAGATCTCACTATTGGTGGAGGTGCCGAGTATGGAGGTGATATTCGGTTTTTAACTTGAAACGTGAAGGAAAAACGACAAAAAATACCCCAAAATAACAAACAAATTAATTGTGTTTTAATTTTGTAAATTTATCTTGTTTTAGAGTAACGCAATAACTTGAGGCGGAGCTTAGTTTTGGCGGTAATCTCACCAGCAGACAATCAAGGAAGAAGATATCTGTACCTTGAGGTCACACGATCTGCAAATCCTCGACCTTTCTAGTGAACCATTAGTAATGACACGGAATGAAATGTACCACCCAAACTTTCATCAGCCGAACTATCACAGAATGTCGTGAGCGGTACGCGTGCTGGACCATCTGCCGTGCATACTAATACTAATTGCAGGGTTCAACCGGTGTTTGCATTCATTACCCTTTCAGTTGAGGTCGACACCCGACTCACTTCCTGATAACAACGTCGGGGGATGAGCGTGCAGGATGTAAATAACTTTTGTAAATTTGTAAATATTGTAATATTTGTTAACGTATCGCATTTCAAAACATATTTTTGACGGCTTTTACATTTTATGCCTACCTCAGACATGGAAGTCTTATCATAAACCTTTGCCATAAACGATGAACATTAATGCAGAAACAACTTCAAACTTTGCTAAATGCTCCCGAAACCATGACACCTGTTGTAAGTCTAAGCCCCGTAACAAGAAGTCAGACTAATCCTACTGGTACGAGACAAGGCTCAATTACAAGAAGTCAAGCAGGACATCAGCCTAAAATTTTTGGGCAAGCAGTCCCATTTTATACGCCTAAACGATAACTTGTCATATTTTTCTAAACTCTCTCTGCTTGCTGTAATTTTCCTGTTTGTCAACTTCTTTGACATTGCTTGTTTATTATGTTTGTTTAATATTATTCTTGTGTTTTTGTAATCGTTCTCCCTTGAAGTGGTTTAGAGTTTGTTTTTATATTGGAGTTATTTTATTGTATTTGACAAAGATTGGTGAAATCCAGTCGAATCGTCAGATTAAATAAATAAACTTATAAACTGAAAAACATAAATGTAATTATTTAAAGATGATAACACATACAAAACCATGAAAACTTCAGAACTTCATATAGATAAATTATATAAAAAAAATGTCCAGTCCTTGGACAAAGCGGATGACAGTAGGTTGAGAAACGTGAACACAGATACGTGTTATTACACTCTAATTATGACGCTGTACAATGTCCCGAAAACCGTCTATATAATATTAACTTGACGGTCCGCGAAAGCTAGCCTTCAATCCTTCAGATAATTTTAGCTTGGAACATTTGAACACAGCCTTGAGGTTGTTGTACATATTTGAAAAGTTTAATTGCAATCGCGTCAAACAAATTTACATAATGAAACAGGTGTTATAAAAATATGAAATGCTTTTTGTCACATTTAAAATATTACTTTTTACTTTTTAGCCGGTGCGTCAATTTATCTTGAAAATTATTTACAAATTGCGTATTGTAAGTAGTAATTTACTTTGCCTCAGTGGGCGTATGAGACCTAGATTTAATACATTAATACTATGAAGGATGCCGTAACTACTAATCATCACCCATACATCCTAAAAATTAATATAAGTTCTATAACCAGAAGCACTATTAAACCAAATATTCCGCCACTTAATACCAATCTCTCTCGTTTTTAATTATTTTTTTTATGGAGATAATCCGCTTTTGTCAAGCGACAAGTGGATTAATAGGTCCTTGGTTTAGAGGTCTACTTAGCCTAGGCGGTGTTGTGTTTTTCAGCCTACTCAGTCGTTCTCATGTTAATTGTGATTGAGCAAGTAGGAAATCATGATAATAATGTTTATATTAATATTCGGATAAGTGCGTAGGATTGAACTGAAGATCATTTAAATTGAACACTCCTTAGCTCCAAATATTATTGAACAAAACTAAAACCTAATCTAAAATCACCCGGAGCTTAGTTTTTTTATTCTTTCGTCCAAGTTACAAAGTATGAAGTTTCTATCTTGTATATTCAAACGACCCAAGTAGTTAAACTTGTGTATTTTTTTCTGTCCACAATATGTAAAAATTGTATTCAAAGTGTATTAAATTGTTGATGATTTCTTCACGAAATTAATAAAAATTTATCAAAAATAGAATTTAAATACATTAAATAACTTAGGACAACCAGCTTCCAAAGTATTGTGAGAACATACCGGAAATTAATTGTATAGCAAATATTGTCACGTGATTGAGATATTGACCTGAGAAAGTATTGTAAGTCGTTCTTTTGTAATGTGGGGATATTATGTAACAAGGGTAACAGGTACGAAAGTACTACGGGAAATGCTCTTCTGTTGCTCTTGCATTAAAATATTTTCTTTTTATAAAATGGCATGTTTAGTCTGTTAAATGATATGAAAGAAATGAATGCAAAATACTAGGAAACGCTCAGTTGGACGCGTTGATAAGCGAGCACGTGCTATAGCTAGACCCACATTGCACATTTTTTTAAATTTTAAAATTTGCGACGTTCGCTGTCCACAGGGCCATGTTTCCAATATTATTTATTATTGCCAAGGTATTTGGGTAAACCCGTGTGTAAACCTTTACTTTGTGAATAAAATCCACCGCCATCTAGAGGACCTTGACTCCTTGGGAAAACTATTTAAACTCTTTGTTGACAAATAATAGACTGCTTCCTCGAAAGTATTTTGATTACTTTTAGGTGGCAGTGCATTAGAAACTTCGCGCGTCTTTTGGTTGCCATGGCAACGTTACTTTTGTTATAATGTAATTTCCATCTACACTACTTATCGGATCAAAATAAAATTAACATATTCGTGACCGGACGGACATTCTAAATGATTTGGCTATCTCAGATTTTGTCCCGTTAAGTTTTAGAAAAAAACTTTCGATTAACTTTAATGTAACTTTTTAACTTTTTGAACGATTTTGCCACAAAACTAATGGCATTCAATCGAGAACGAAGCTTGCGGATGGTCAAAATTTCAACTCGATCCGAGCCTCCGTTCGAACGTTATGGCGAGACATACAAACAAACAAAAAAAACAAAAAAACAAAAAAAAAACAAAACCAGTGACTAATTTTTCCGGCAGAGTCAAATGGAAACGCTCGCTTCGCTCGCTTAATTAATTTTAAAAAGTGTTATTATTAACTGCATGGATTTTTTGCCGAACGGGTACAATACACGATGAATATACTAGGAAACGCTCAGTTGGACGCGTTGATAAGCGAGCACGTGCTATAGCTAGACCCACATTGCACATTTTTTTAAATTTTAAAATTTGCGACGTTCGCTGTCCACAGGGCCATGTTTCCAATATTATTTATTATTGCCAAGGTATTTGGGTAAACCCGTGTGTAAAACTTTACTTTGTGGATAAAATCCACCGCCATCTAGAGGACCTTGACTCCTTGGAAAACTATTTGTTGACAAATAATAGACTGCTTCCTCGAAAGATTTTGATTACTTCTAGGTGGCAGTGCATTAGAAACTTCGCGCGTCTTTTCGTTGCCATGGCAACGTTACTTTTGTTATAATGTAATTTCCATCTACACTACTTATCGGATCAAAATAAAATTAACATATTCGTGACCGGACGGACATTCTAAATGATTTGGCTATCTCAGATTTTGTCCCCGTTAAGTTTTAGAAAAAAACTTTCGATTAACTTTAATGTAACTTTTTAACTTTTTGAACGATTTTGCCACAAAACTAATGGCATTCAATCGAGAACGAAGCTTGCGGATGGTCAAAATTTCAACTCGATCCGAGCCTCCGTTCGAACGTTATGGCGAGACATACAAACAAACAAAAAAAAAAAAAAAAAAAAAAAAAACAAAACAAAAAAAAAAAAAAACAAAACCAGTGACTAATTTTTCCGGCAGAGTCAAATGGAAACGCTCGCTTCGCTCGCTTAATAAATTCTTAATTACGAAACAAATAATAAAATGGGTTTTACCGTTTCGTTGTCTTTGTTGTTTCAATATCGTTTATGCCCATAATAGTAAAAAGTGAAATTCATTTCTGAAACATACAAATAAAACATGTGTACGTTCAGAAAGTGTCTTCGTGGTAAGTCCTATAAGAATAAGTGAGTGTATCTTCCATATAAGTACATCCTTGTGACAGTTAATAAGTCAACGTGACCACACAACCGACCTGAATTCACATGTGAATTACCCTTGACCAAACGACGAGAAATCCGCCCAATTCGCGACGCTGAATTAAATCAAAAGGTCACATCTCGCCTTTCCTCGAGGTCAGAGGTTAGGTCGGACAAACCCTTTGATCATCGTAGAACGGCGAGAGTATGGTGATTTGGGAGGTTCGTTGTGCCCAGACGGGGGTCGAACCCGGTTCTAGCAGGGGGTCGTCACGAACTAGGGTCAGCGCAAGTGCATAGTGATGCACTTACATACAGATGGATGCACTTACATACAGATGGATGCACGAGGATGGTTCGGTTTGATGAATTAGCCGTAATAATGCATATCAGTGCAGGGAAATATGGGTGAGTTCATAAACTAGGAAACGCTCAGTTGGACGCGTTGATAAGCGAGCACGTGCTATAGCTAGACCCACATTGCACATAAAATTTATGGCGTTTGCGTTTCCAATATTATTTATTAAGCGAGCGAAGCGAGCGTTTCCATTTGACTCTGCCGGAAAAAATAGTCACTGGTTTTGTTTTTTTTTTTTTTTTTTTTGTTTTTTTTTTTGTTTGTATGTCTCGCGATAACGTTCGAACGGAGGCTCGGATCGAGTTGAAATTTTCACCATCCGCAAGCTTTGTTCTCGATTGAATGCCATTAGTTTTGTGGCAAAATCGTTCAAAAAGTTAAAAAGTTACATTAAAGTTAATCGAAAGTTTTTTTTTCAAACTAACCGGCGACAAAATCTGAGATAGCCAAATCATTTAGAATGTCCGTCCGGTCACGAATATGTTAATTTTAGTTTGATCCGATAAGTAGTGTAGATGGAAATTACATTATAACAAAAGTAACGTTGCCATGGCAACGAAAAGACGCGCGAAGTTTCAAATGCACTGCCACCTAGAAGTAATCAAAATACTTTCGAGGAAGCAGTCTATTATTTGTCACCAAAGAGTTTAAATATTTTTCCCAATGAGTCAAGGTCCTCTAGATGGCGGTGGATTTTATCCACAAAGTAAAGATTTACATACGGGTTTACCCAAATACCTTGGCAATAATAAATAATATCGGAAACATGGCCCTGTGGACAGCGAACGTCGCAAATTTTAAAATTTTAAAAATGTGCATTGTGGGTCTAGCTATAGCACGTGCTCGCTTATCAACGCGTCCAACTGAGCGTTTCCTAGTTATTGCCAAGGTATTTGGGTAAACCCGTGTGTGAAAACCTTTACTTTGTGGATAAAATCCACCGCCATCTAGAGGACCTTGACTCCTTGGGAAAACTATTTAAACTCTTTGGTGACAAATAATAGACTGCTTTCTCGAAATTATTTTGATTACTTCTAGGTGGCAGTGTATTAGATAGAAACTTCGCGCGTCTTTTCGTTGCCATGGCAACGTTACTTTTGTTATAATGTAATTTCCATCTACACTACTTATCGGATCAAAATAAAATTTACATATTCTTGACCGGACGGACATTCTAAATGATTTGGCTATCTCAGATTTTGTCGCCGGTTAGTTTGAAAAAAAAACTTTCGATTAACTTTAATGTAACTTTTTAACTTTTTGAACGATTTTGCCACAAAACTAATGGCATTCAATCGAGAACAAAGCTTGCGGATGGTCAAAATTTCAACTCGATCCGAGCCTCCGTTCGAACGTTATCGCGAGACATACAAACAAAAAAAAAACAAACAAACAAACAAACAAACAAACAAACAAAAAAAAAAAAACAAAACCAGTGACTAATTTTTCCGGCAGAGTCAAATGGAAACGCTCGCTTCGCTCGCTTAATAAGTAGGGCGTTGATATTTATTACCATACCCATGAAAATTTCAGTATTTTATAAACTTATATTCAAGGGATAGTATGATTGAATTCATTTTTCTACAGATTTAATTTCTAAATTTCTACACGAACCAGCTAATTTATGTATATTGAATAATTAATGTAATTTTCAAAACATAGATTCATCTACGTCTATACTAGTCTACATATATCTTGGTCACAAAGCTTCCAAAAATAAATAAATATAAAAACAAACATTTAATACAATTTTGATAAACACATACACTTTTTAAAACTATAATAGAAGTTCGCACAATACATGTAGACCAAAAACAATATTATTACGTAAGTTGTATAGCATTACTTGTGTAACGAACTTCTGTAATTTTTTTTACAAATAATAACGACATTCCAAATTTGAATTCCAAACAAATGGGCATAAAATTACAAATTTCTTGCAGAATTAAAACAAAATTTATTTAATTTTCCTTCATACTCTATAATTTCATTGGCTTCTTCTAAAAAAAGTATTCGGAACACCAAGAGGCAGTGTCAGCGACTTCATTGAAAATTGGAGCGCATTAGTTATGGCTCATTAGACTTAGACCAGCGGCTACGAGCTCCACAAACACACTAACAATCGAAACGTGCATGGACACTAAATCCAAAACAAACAACAAACTTATCGGGTCCAAGCATTTAACTCGAGGAAGTTAATCTGGGCTGTTTTCTTTGTAGAGGGTTTATTTTAAGTTAATATACCGGTATCTATGAGTTAGTGAGAACCAAGATGAATACTGCACGAAACCGAGTAATAACTTGTGGCTAAATTTTAATAATGTATAAGTAACAGCAGCAGCAGCAGCACCTCTATAAATTTTACTAATGTCATCTTGATATTATTGGAGTGACTACAAAAATGTACGGATGACTGAAGACTTGAAAATAAAGAAGCATGACTCTCAAATTGTACAGTAAGATATGTAATATGAACCATTTTTAAATAACTCACCCAACTCAATTCAATTAATATTATTTAATGTATGTGAACTTCATTTATGTACTGTGTACATTGTGTCAACTGCAGACATTAATAACACTCCGCAGAAGAAACGTTTTGCAAAGAAGTCTGGCATCATAGATGTTACGGAAACACAAATGAAGGCTTTCGCTATGAGAACCCTCCCCTCCAAAAAAAGTGTTTTTATAAAAGAAAACGAAATAATTATGTTTGCGTTGGATTTGGTTAAAATTGTAATAGACTCATTCTAGTATACTAATCAGATGTTTACTGGCTGTAGGAAACAGTGCCAAAGAAAACCTTTTGAGCAATTATTAAAAATTACACATGGAAACTTATATTAATTTTATTGTTTGCAATTAGACTAATGGCCAAGCTGTTCAGTGCAGTTAAATAACGACATAAATAGAGATCACTAAAAGGAAATGAGTAATTGTGATGAAGGTGGTAGGTAATATAAGTGTGCACCTATTGGGACTCGACACACAACCCCAGGCCTGTATACAGGTTCTCCCGCCATAAGACAAACTGTTGCTAAACACCATCTGACTGTGACTGTGAGGTTGTAGATGATGAATGCGACATGAGTCCACACCGTGGCAGCCGCTCTGTCTTGTATTTAAACAAGGACTGAGAACCATTCATATACTTGACAAACAGATCATCAAGCTGAGATTGCTTTTTATTTAGTTGTTTCGTGGTTCTATTCAGTTGAAGAAACTCAATTAAACTCATTTGTAAAGGAGGACAATTAATTCGATTAGGTAATAGAACAAAATATAATTAGCACGATTAAATAAATAATTAAATCAAGACACATTGCTTAAATAAATGACAACGAAAACACAAACATTAATTATTAAATCAAACAATTATAAAATTGTAATTATAATGAATGTTTGCACTTACAAGACAGGAGACTGAAGAAACTTGACGGTTGATAAAGGTTTTAAATTAAATGCAACATAATGACACAGCAATGTACGTAGGTGGTACCGGATATCATAAATCTTCGTCGTACCCGAATCAAATTTTTGTAACCGAATCTTCACAACTATTTTTATTTTTGAATACTTAGTTGTATTTTATGTCGTATGTGGTATAACACGACTGAATTGAAGTATAAATGTATTAATTAATTTCCCCTTAAGATGAAAATCTGTTGGCAGCCACCATTCTTAAACATAAGAAAATACTTAAAATTTAAATGGGTGTGTTCGCGAACCGTTCTGAGTAAGTATCAATAAAACTTTTACGATTAAACAAGCTAAATTTTTATGATAAAGATGGTTATACTGAATACAAAACATAAGAATAGGGATAAGAAAAGGAGGATGTTGATGTCAACTATGGCATAATCAAGAATAAGAAAGATGAGGACATAGATAAAATTGTTCATCTCTTCAACGCGCTATTAAACAAAGTCTCATATAATTCTAGTCTGCAACTCAGACCAACGACCCTAAAGATGAGGGTGTTACCACACTCAGCAAGTCATCTCATCTCAACAAGAATTGCATCCATGCACTCGCTATCTCGTCCCCAATCTCACCCAGCCTGCAATCACGTTTGCAAATTGTCGAGTAGTATTGCAGTGTCCACCGCCCCCCTTCTCCAGACGCGGGAATGTCACTCGCATCACCGCCTTGTAGATTGTTGTTGTTGTCACCGCACGAGTTGCGGTTGTGTGTCGTGTAGTAATTTAGCTCTGGATGACCAAGGTCATACATCAGCCTCACTATACGCGGTAACAACCAATTAGGAAGACAACCTTAGACGACACGCTTTGCGTAGGAGAACCATTAGCCTTAATTTGCCAATAATCTACAATTTACTTTTCAAATAACTTTAGAAGATAATCATTGTGCAAGAAATATAATCTTAAACATTGTCTTATTCATACGAATGTCTGTAGGAGTTATGTATAGTTTTATGCATTTATGAATGTATTAAATGTATATCATAAATAGTTAAATAAAGTTAGCCATCAAGGACATGGGATCGAGGAATATAGTAAATTGTTGATTGATAAAACCAAATCGATCGTTTTTTGATAAAAATACATTAGACACTCAAAAAAAGTTTTTTTTTGGGGGGGGGCTCAACAATAGACTATCGACGAACCAATAATGGCTAATCAGAGATAGATATTTTAATCAGGCGACCTGACCTAGTGGCTGGACACGATTCGCCCAAGGGAGACGCCACAATCAACAACAAGGTTAATTCCGTTCGGAACAACTTTATACGTTTTGTATGTGTTTCATGACTAGAACAAACACAATAATAAATTAGGAATCAATGAACCAACCATCTAATATATCAATGTGTGTTTAGAGTTTAGACTTTTAGAGTCGACCTATTTAGAGTTTCTAGCAACGAAGCATATAATATACAATAACTTGTATAAAGTAGTATATCATAACAGTGAGATATTTGAATGTCAGTATTGTCTTCCATATATAATAGAATGTAGTCGTTTATTCTCAAATCTATGTCACCGATGACTCCACATTTCGAATCTGATCGTTTAGCAGCCTCCGCCCACTCGGCCAAGTAAGGTAAGGTATCGTATTGACCAGGTCTTGTAGCTTTCCCACGATCCCCTATTAGTTGCTGATCTATGATCCCCGGTGCATCTCGCTCGCTTTCACAAGGCCTCGGGGGGTGCCTTGATGCACTTGCACGCTCTGGTCTAGGCCCAACGAAACATAGACGTTTTAGGGTTAATTGAGACGAAAAAAACTAATTGCTCCGTTGAACTCTTTCTTTTACGACGGTTGTGTTAGATTCATTTCAGTCATTTGTACATTCTAACGTTCTCAATTTCAAACTCAAGTGATATTTAATTCGAGTTTATTTTTACAGTAATTTTTTTTTACGAAGACATGAGATGAGTAGGAGACGATGCGACAAAATTAATATCAATTACAATTACACGGAATGAAGATGATCTTTCACTGCACCCAATTTAAAATTTAGAAACACACATTCGACTGACTTATTAGAAAAAAACAAATAATTAAACATTTTAAACTGTGTTACATTTATTTATCACACTTTTAGTATATTACATTTTTTAAATGCAATCCCCCCTCCCCTCTAAAAATACAAACTATGGAGGATGCCCAAATCAAACTTTATTTCTAAATGCGAGCGTATATATCATGGGACTTTATCGCGAATGTATGAAGCTAAGTATGACAAAGCTATAACTTAGAGACCGAAGAGAGTTGACTGAATATAGAACGAGAAGACAGGAGATAAGAGGACTCAACAAGTACGAGTGTCCGAAGGCGGCTAGTTCGTTATGATTACATCTACATTAATTATAGCTAAACGTGTGGACGATCTTATCGTTCTTGAAGTGTACTTCATAAATAGCTCGTTTATCTGATTTTATTGGTTTCCATATAGAACATATACAATGTATTGTTTTAGTAGTATATTAGCAGTAGTTTTAAAATTAAAACTTTAATAGTGCATGTAAATATTACGATTAAATAGTTTAAATGCTCTAGAAAGCTATTTGTTTTGAACAAGAACAGTAAAAAAGTTCATATAAAGTATTTTAATATATATACTATTTATTCAAATTTTAAAATCAACTTAAAATCTTTAAAAAATTAAATAAACTAGTTAACTTTTAAAACTGTTTTGCCTCATTCGACTGCCTGCACCGATACCGACCATTAAATGAATTTTAGTAATAATTTACAATTTCAAGGTCACACGTGCCATCGTTTCAACTAGAAATCGTAAATACGTGAAAAACAATAACCAATAATTTGTTATTATCCAATTACAATACTTCCCGCCGATGATCTTTACTGCATTTACAAGTATCATTATTAATAACCATCTTTCCACATAATTACCCTGCTTGACCCTAGGCTGTGTACTTATCGTGAGCTCCATCGAGACGTCCATCAAAAACCGGCCAAACGAAACGGAATCCATGAGAAAATTGTTAATTAAAAAATATCAATCATCGATACATCAAACAATTGGCTATTACTTATCGGATTTAAGGGCACGATATTGGTCAGTGGCTTTCTATGCGAGGTTGTTTAGAACCCTGGTCACGTATCGTCGGGAACCAAAACGACTGAATGCGACTACTTGAGAGCAATTCCTTGTCTTCATTTTATTATGTCCGCTGATAATGTGTTATTCCATTAATTATATTCACCAGATAAAACCAGCTTTGAGAAGATATTCGGATTATTTTTTTGCATAGCAAATTTGGATGAATCTTCTACTAATAAATAAAAGCTCTGGGTGAAAGTAGTTTGGAATTTATTTTTAAATTGGTGTATTCATTGATTTAAATTTGCATTGAAGAGGTTCTGTCAACCTATCGGCGTCACTTTTGTCGGCAAATATAAACGTAGAAAATACTTCTGCGAGACATAAATTCCCATATTTATGTGTTGGCTTCTGAATTATAAACTTAAACGCCCTGCTTTCCCAAATGTGGACTTTGACGAGTAAATTTGCAATAAACAAATCGTTGAACCGCACTACTTAATGAGCACTTACACTTTCAGAGAAAACTTTTCTGTAGTTGATGTGATACTACGCTTAGTCACCAATTATTAATTTCACTTACATTAAACAAGAAAGACATTTGAAATAAAACACTTTTCTTAATCAAGAAACTAATAATTAAACCTTTACCTTGAAATATTGCGAACCCTCTAAAGAACCTATACTTTTCTAAAGCTCACAATTATCATTACTCGAGTATTACCATTACTATTCTGGGTGGGCGAGTGCCTTCCAGCTAGCGAAAACACAATATTCGCTCTCTCACTTGAATTTTTCAATTTAAACTAGCTATACCGACACCAACTCTGTATTTGAAACTTTAATAAACAAGTATCAATTTAAAAGCAAAAGTTTTCAAGACACTTTCTCGTATTGTCGACATTTCTTGGAACTTAATGCATAAATACAAATGTATAGATAAAATAAAAAATTGCCTCTATTGTCCATTTATGTAATTCGAACAATAATGAATAAAAACGAATTTCAAAGCATTATACAAAAATTATTTTTCCCTGCATTTTGATTATTTCTTTGAACTGTACAACTTTCAAAAGATTAAAAAAACAAGATGCTTTCTTGCATTGTTGACATTATTTCTTTGCAACTGAAATGAGAAATTATATATTTTAAAAAAAATTATGAAACATTCAAGAACTTGGCTATATTGTCAATTTATTTTTGGAACAGTTATAAAATTATATAAATACAACTTTCCAAAAATGATTCTGTAAGTAATTCAGATCTCTCTGGTATTAACGAGGTAATTCTTGGAATATACAAATTTCAAATAAAAAAACAAACAATCAAGTACTTTCCAGTATTGTCGACTTATATCCAACACGAAAGGAAGACCTTGACATTTCCTGCGATTAAAAATTGAAATTCGATATCCGCTCGCTAAACGTTTAATTATTGTTCGAAATGGAAACTAGTTTCCTGGGTAAGATACTAATCGTGTGTAGCGTGCGACTTTACGCCAGACTCGGTGCTCCGGTTCCAACGAAACACACCACGTGCAATTTATCTGCCGTTTTGGGACAGAAATTAATTGCAAAGAAAGTTGGGTAATTGCGTACATAAAACCGTTACAAAGGAATAGTATGACTGAAAAGGTTTTTGAAAAGTAATTTATATGATAAAATGAAGTGGTATTTTAATTTGGTCACAATAGTGGCGGTCACAGTCTAATATGCTATGAGGATAATTGAGAAGATTGTAGTTGGGGAGAAGATAAAACTTCGAACACTATAATACATTTTTACTGTGCAACAAGTACATCTATAATATTGACAAATACTTCGATAAGAGAGCATAGGACGTGCGTTTTAGGCAAATTGCTGTTCACTCGGCTGACTGACAGGTGTCTGCAATTTTGAACATATGTCACGAAAGTAGAAATATAGGACTCCACAGTAACTTATTTCTAAAATTTGTTTTAAAATTATTTTTTTAAAATATTTTTCACGAATTTCGATTTAGTTAAAAGTCCACAATTGACTGTACTCGTGATTTTTTCCTGGTCGATTAAGACAAAATTTGTGAAATCTATGGGCTGTCCCTGCTTTATTGACAACTTTGCAAAGTTTCATATATACGTCGTATGCTTTATCTTGGCCGAGCGAACAGCTATTTGCTAATTGCCAAATGTGGCAACTTAGTTTTCAGATTATATCTGATTAACGTTTACTACTTGTTGCTGTGTCTAAAAAAAATTACTGGCCTTACAATGAGGAATATCTAGTTTTGTTCGCCAAAGAATCGTTTCAGTCGAACAAAACATAGATAGTTATTTTATTTAAAGTTAAACACTTAAATTCGCATCTCTAAAAATTAGCAAATAAATTGTACAAGTTGAAATGAAACTTAAACCCAAAACATTTAGCACATGAAGAAACATTCTACAATAAATACGAGAACTTGTTCAACGTTCAATTAAGAAATTGCTCCCTAATTTTGAACAGGTCAGATTTCTAGAAAATTACCCATTCGTTTTTTTTTTTTTTTTACTCGGAGCAATCTATTTTAAAACGAACAGCAATAACTCAACGAAGTTAAACTACAATCTTCACCTGTGAAGAATCCATCAATCTCAAGTCTTTCATTCCGACACAACGTATTTCCTAGACATGACAAGCACAGTTAAAACTAGCAAAAATAATTAGTTACCGCGTCTTGTATGAAATCTAGTGATCGTTAATTTTCTCAGACTATATCCTGTAACACGGTTTCTGTGGGCTGTGTTTAGTATGCAAGAAGGTTCTTCACTTCTGTCCTAGGGACTCGCTTTCGTTGTGCTTGTTTCAAAAAGTCCACACGCGTCTGGCAGACGATCTTTGAAATGTTCCCCGGGGCAACTTAGGTCCTCCGGGCCGGATCATCGTGCCTTCAGCTTCCAAACTCGTTAATTTTGACACATTGGTTGAAATATTTTTAATGAGATCCTTGATTTTCACCACTTTAACTTCTTTTTTGGTCTAGTAATGATATTAATTAACGACGACGATAATGAAATATAGTAATTTCATTATTAAATGTGGTGACTGAACTAGTTTAATTTTTAAAATGCCGCAATGCATTAATTTGATGTTAGTTATCGTTAAGTATAATAATTAACATTCGAAAAGGATTGGTCTCATTTCATGTTTTCAGTCTAGCTAATCCTAGACGACGTGACGAAGCGATATTTCGCTCTACAGGCGAATCAGCAATGACTTGAAAGAATTTCAGGATTCAAAATCAATCTTTGAAGATCTGTATCCTACGGCTCCTACCCTAATGTTGACAATGTTGAGCTTAAAAATTTATGCCTGTCTTTATTTTTAATTATTGCAATTTTTTATTCAAATACAATTTGTAAAATTAAATTTCAATTGTGATTGGGATTTCAAAAGTGGCCTTCTGAATCAATCAACTCGCTATGATACACTTCTTTAATCCCTTGTCGAAGAAACTATGCAAATAATAAATTATTAATCACTGAAAATCAGCAGGTAGACGATTATTACAAATTTATTGTTTAAACATGCCCCAAAGTTATAGATGGTAACACAAAAAAAACTTGTTTATTATTGATTGTGTATATGACAACTTTTGAATTACACCGTGTATTTTTCGCCCTAGATCCACGGACAATCCACAGCCATTCCGCCCGAAGTCACCAACACTTTCGTACACTTTCATACAAGAACTCTTAATAAATAAATAATTTATGTAAACAGAACTAAGTATTTGTTCACACGCGTTCGTCGTCAGCTTTAGCCTATATGTCTGTCGAGAACTTGAATACTAGCCAGGGGCATTTCCGTGTATTGGCCAGGCAGGGTATAATTTACTAGATTAATACATGTGTTTCAATAAGAATTACTACTTGTTTAGTTAGTCAAATCAATCTAGGGGCCAAGATTTATCGATAGACTTGAAGCGATGTCCGAAAATCTTGACTATAATGACGGAGTACATGGGTGTAATTGGCAGGTGACGGCTTCAGTGGCGGAATTATGTTGGAACACGTTTTACAGGTTGGCACCGGATATAAGGTGTCATCATTGTGATAACATTTGAATATATATGATGGATGAGAAAATAATATGTGAATGATTAATGTTGCAAAGTGGTGCAGACTTTGGCAGGGGGGGAGGGGCGAGGAAATTGCTTAAGAAAATTACCATGTTTTGATATTTTATTTTTTGAGTAATTAAAACGAGTGGTAATGATCATTTTGTCTATAAATAATTAAATTTGGTGAAATTTTAAAATGATTGTACTCACAGTCACAGTACAGTAATATAAATACATGCCCATAGATGAAACTATACTATCACAATTATTCGACTAGTATTGTGATCATTGATCTGCACTTACTACATGCTTACCGCGTATTTGTGTGATCTTTAAAAATGTGTTTAATTTAAATTCAATACAATTTCGTGAAAAATAGGGAATACATTATGCATTGTTAGTGCAATTTGTTTCGTTGAAATAAAATATAAACTAATAAAAAACAAGAATGATTTCTATCAGTCGTTACTTTCCTGCACACCGCTACTTTGGAATGAAATGTTTGCCATTTTACTGTAGCATGCATAAATTAAATGTTCATACCGATATAATTTTTTTTTAAAATTGCATACAGATATCGCAACGGAGCAAAACCAGTAATCAGTTTTCTCATCTTACCAAGGAAATGAAAAACATTCAACAATATAATCTATTTCCCCTCAATCCCCCACTTTCCTCCCCTCAATCGCATTACTCCCGACATTGACATTGACGAAAGTGTAAATTACCATAGTAAAAAATCTCCCCCATTTTACCAGCCCAACACTTTCGGTAGTGAAAACTTGAGACGTGTTGATTATGTACGTGATTGTGTGATGATCGGAGGATAAATAGAGCGGAACACATTTGCAGTGAAGAGTTAATTGGAAGCCGATAGTGGCAAGTGTCAGTCAGTCTGTCTGTTTTGTACACGATGCCGCAGAATGTGTAAAAAATGTATTGGTTATCGATGAATCTGCTGTACGTCAATGGATCGACGAAAGTAGATCAGATGCGGTTGATAATTTGGGCCACCCTTTCGTGTGTCTTGTATAGTATAGTATAGTGAAGATTGTGTGAGGTTTTCTTTCAGTAAAAGTGTGTGGTTGAGTTGCAAGAAGATTTGTTGGTTGAACGAGTGATTCAATTCATCAGTGAAGAACATTTTGGACAGTGGTTTCCAAATTGTGGTCAACTGACTTTTACATGATACTTGGAGGGAAAATTAAGAGGGAATTGGACACATTTGGCAGTTGGCACATAGCTATTCGCTCGGCCAAGATGCATCCAACGTATATGAAACTTTGCAAAGTTGTCAATAAAGCATATACTTAGACAACCCTGCGGTCATAGATTTTTTAAATTTTGTCTTAATCAGTCAGAAAAAAATCAAGAATATATTAAATTTTGGAGTTTTTAACAAAATCAAAATTCGTGATAACTAATTTATTTTATATTCATTATTTGAAACGAAATTATAAAATGTGTTACTTTACTGCAGAGCCTTATATTTTCACATTTGTGACATCTGTGCAAAATTTCAAACACCTGTGGTGTCAGTCGGCCGAACGAAAAGCAATTTGCCTGCCTTACTCTCGTAAGTATCGAAATGTTTTTGACATTAATTCAAAATATATTTCTAAAGACAGTAGTCACGAAAGAAAACCAATCAAAATTACAATAGTTATAAAATATTCTTTTGACATAAAAAATAATGTAATATTTTCGTAATAAGGACACGAAGACATAGTTTCAAACAAATAACAAAAATAATAAATTGTGTGATATGAAAATAAAAAGGAGCGTGATGATTAAAGACCAATAAAAGCAACTATTCCTGAGTGAAACTTTTCAGCGGGAAAAGTGCAACAACACTTTACATTTTTTAAGACTAAAGGTTGTATGAAGAAGTTAATTGATGGCCTTTTGTTCTCTTGTATGATCACTTTCGAATGCAATATTGGAATACGTTGTCGTGGAAGTATTCCCTTCCTTAACCATATCAAGTTGTGGTTGGTATACAAGCCTTACTGAATGAATGATAAATAAAACATTATCCCCGCAAGTGCTTCAAATCGTCACCAAATCACAAGTCACGATTAGATAGCGACCGGTCAAAGCTCTGTTACAAACAGGTAGGTACCTGTTGGTCGTAGTTCACAATGTAACGCACACCTCCTGCGTGCCTGATACCATCAGTTTGATGGATAGCACAAGTGCAGAAACCACACTACACCAGACATGCATTAATCATGGAATTGATCGGTTGTGTGTGCACACTGTTTCAACATGTCCTGTATAAGAGCCTGGCCCCAAGCGAGGGCATTACCAGATAAGAATATTTATTTGGTAATGGTTTATTATGTGTGGTAAGGAAAGTAGGGTTTGTAAGACCCACACTGAAGATATCGAGAGATTTCATTGCGAAATACAGAAAATGAATATATGCTGTTTTATGAAAGTATTTTGCAAGTCCGTGAGCTGAATTTACAAGTACTTAAAATTAATTTATGTAGCTATATAAACTACAAACACAATTCTTGAACTCTTTACAATCATTTTGTGCACAAACAACAATCAAACAAATTCATTTATTTTGTTTACTTCATATATGATGACAACCGTCATCAAACATGAGCTGAGATAGTATTATAAAGAGGAGCATCATGGAAATTTGTAAGATTGCGAAATAGTTTTTTAAAACTACAAGGGAAAAGCATTTAATTTTATGTAACAATTCAATATAATAAAAACTCACGAACTATGAAGGCTATAAAACGTAACGACGGCATAGCAGTCAATTAGGTACCTACTTATAATTTTTTGAAAACGCGACAAAGAAAGAAGTAATTTTTTGGTGACATCAAATCATAATTAGGTGACATAATAGAGAAACGATTGGACCTAATCAAGGGTGACGCACTGATGATAATAATAATAAGGTTGGTGTTACCTAATGCTTACTCGCCAATGTTTCTCATTAGTATAATGATTGATTTTATAATGCATTTGTAGGTTTTGAAGTATGCTATGCAACAGTGTGGAGTTGTGCACATCTGTGTGGTGACCTTATGACACCAAAAAAGGATTTTTGAAAAGGATTTTTGAGGGTATATTTAAATATAATTTTAAGTTGTGGAATATTCGGATTTTTTAGAATTTTAGAAAATTTTGCAATTTTGGAGAGAACACCTGAAATATTAGAATGCTGTATATTCACTTCTCCACTATTTTGCCTGTGATATTGCTAAGAAATTTTCATTTGATTAATAATAGGTTAATCGATTAATTAAATAACAAAAATACGTGAAATCACTTTTCGTTCAATGCAAGCTCTGTCTGATACAAAATATAATAATCACAGAGAATCTCTCAATCCCTGGAAGGATCACTAAGCTACGATGTTTAAAAGTCATATAGCATATTTTTTTATACTTCGATATCTTTAAAAATATAGAAGTAGGTTAAAAGATCGATTGTTAATCGACTAAATATTTGAAATCGATAATCGATCGATTATCCACTTATCTAAAGGATAATTGGCGGCATTGCCAAACAATATCAGAATAATTGCCGAGAGATTGTGTTATAAACTGATCTCATGATTTTAGTCACACCCAGAATTCACAAATGATAAACCCTCAACAATACGTGACTGTCGAAGTGTGAAGATAAAAAGCCTAATAGCTTTCATCATGTACTATCGGCCAAAGAAACTTCCGATAGGTAGCAATTAAATCTAATCTCCCTAACAGATGGAGAAAATACCAGATTCAATTTCATCGATAGTAAAAAGTGTGACTAGTAAGAAACTGAGAGGGAAATTAAAACAGGCAGAAATCTCTTCATCATCCTCATCGGTCAAACTTTCGATGAATCTGTCCGTCTGTGCGAGCGCCCGATCCGTACGTCGGTCGACCAACAATGATACGAGTTTTCTTTAGACTGGAGGTAACAAAAACATTTTCGAGGACTCACGCACAGTATTGCGTTAGTTGCGGTTACTGAAGAAACTAGGGTCTAGGTTCGAATCCCGTCTGGGTCAGTGAATATATTTATCGATTTGGTTGGTCGGGAAATACTCCCGTAGATGGACATGTAAATAAATATATACATAAACAAACAATGTATAAATAGACCAAGAATTAGACAAAATTAAATTGGTGTCTGCGTAGCTCAGTTGGTAAGAGCATAGCCCGGACAGCCAAGGTCCCGAGTTCGATCCCCGATGTAGTCGCTTTTTTAATTTATAGCAGTTTATTATATAAAAATGGATTCTATTAAATTTTGTATTTTGTTATTGTAACAATTGTATGAAAGGAAATACTTTGAAAGTTCACTAAAAAGTGTAGCATGAAAGGTGCTTAAAGCGTTGCTCTTGTAAATAAGATCTGATTAGAGATAAGAAATAAAAATTAATAAATAAATATTATTAATATATTAATATATTATAAGATATTAACACAACAATAGAATACCTCGTGCCAATCTATATTTTTATTATAAAATAAAAAATAAAATTTGGTCTATAAGTAGGCCTATCTAATTTTTGTATTGTAAAATGAAAACTATTTTAAATCGTCAATGTTATATTAATGATTTAATTTTAATGTCAAGAATTAATTGGACACTTTTAAAGTTATTTTCCGGTGAAAAGAAGTCACATCAAATCAACATTCAACAGAAAATAAGAGAAGGTTCATAAACCGCATAAACCACAATCTCCACTGAGGACGGTTGTAACATCTCGTTTGACTTGTATTGTGGGTCACAATCAGGTCAAGTCCAGTGCATTCGTTTTTAATGTGGGGCATCCCCATTATGATGGCTACATCCACACATTTGTGACTCTTCACTTTCATTATTCACAGATTTATTTATGTATGTTTTCTGCAATCAATACACAATAAAGGCAAAAATAACTAAATTAATTACTCAATCTTCACTATATTACCTTGAGCAATGCCAATCAAACAATTCATTTTTGGCAATTATTGAGGAGTAATTTCTTAACTTTTACTTTGCAATTTACTCTCCAACATACAATTCGTGGATGTAACACTACTAAGGCAAATATATCTACAATATGCGACTTAGCAGCACATATAAAATATGTTATTAAGGTAGTGGGACAGTAATTGTCAACCAATGTTATAAAAAAAAATGTAATTTACCATCGCACCATTTGCGTGGGAAAAAGTCAGAAACATTATTTTATTTTATATATTTTTTTAAGAGTGTGTGAGTGGGAGTGACAAAAGTACGGTTGGTAAATGATAAAATGAAATAAATAAAAAAAATAAAAAATAAAAATAATAACTAATACAAACTGATGGACTTAAATCCAAATCATAAGTTTAGAAACTTTTGTCTATAGCGGGAATCGAACCCTGGACAATTCCGCAATGGAAGCAGAGACGCTAACCACAAGACAAACGAGACACTTTTTGTTTAAATTGAGCATGTTTTAAAAAAAATATTAAATATACAGAATAATTGCCTGCTATTCAGGATTGCCTCTCGAGGCATTGAACCCGCGACCTTCCGAATCATAGTGCGGAGTGTTAGCTCTGGCTACCTCTATCAAGATTCTCTTAAATCATCACAATAAGACAGAGAAAACGACGTGTGAAAATTCGCAAATGCTTAGTAATTTTTTAAACAACGTTTATTGCAACAATTTCGTAATTCGCCATTGAAAGCTTGTAAGTCTTTCCCCTCCGTGGACAATCCAACGCCAGGACAAAAACCTTGAGAGCCACTCATGTGAATTAATTAAGAGTGCACAGCAACCTGCAATTAAAACCTGTACGTATAAAGGTCGCGACGACAGCAAGCTAGACATCCGTCCGTGCAATTAAGTGCACTCGTAATTAAGATGACTCGACGTGAGTTGGGCTTTGTTTCTTAGAACTGTCCCACTTCGCGGTGGTTTCTATTTTGAACAGTATTTCGAAGTGTTCGTCATTGGTTTGTAAAGGGAAAGGAAAGAAGCACGTATGCTCATTGTACAGAATTTCAATCTAAATGAATATATTAGCGAATCTCAGTCACCTGATACTTTACCATCAATTACAATTTGTTAATGATAAATTGATTTATTTATACAAATTTAAAAAAAAAATCGTAGAATCCGACTAAAAAGTAAAAAAGTTTTCATTTTAAAATTAATTTACGATAGATGTTGGAAATGTGCTATAATTAGGGTCGTACATTTAAAACCCTTTCCAGCCCAAATTAAAAATTTCAAACGTAAGTCATTTTTGGCAGTTAATTCAAATTTCTAATTTTTTTCTAAGATTTTTAGTGGTTTTCAAAAAAAGTTCATCATGTTTTTTAAGAAATTTTGGGAAATTTTGGATTTTGAATTTAAGCATCATTTTAAGTCCAAATTCAAATTTGAAACACATTCCTAAATCTAGATTTTTTTGAAATTTTTGCATATATTGCATTTTTGGATGAGCGTAGCGAGCGAAGCGAAGATTCCATTTCACTACACTGGAGAAAAAAATCCGGAATGTTTTTTTTTTTCTTTTTTTTCTGTATTTTTGTGTGTCTGTTAACACGATTCCGGCTAAACCGATACTCCAATTGCGATGAAATTTTATGGAGGCCTTCGAAATCTCTGAACGAAGAACTGCCACGTTTTTGAGCGCAATGGAAAAATTATTTCTCATGAAAATGTCAATTTTACGATTTTTTTAAAATTTCTTTAGCTTATAACACCTACATGCTGTGTTAGATTTTAATGATTTTTTCACATAACCTTAATTTTATGAATTTAGGTATTCGTGTGAAATTTGAGCGCAATCAAAAAACTATTTCTCATGAAAATCTAAATTTTACGTTTTTTTTCTTTTTTAAAACAATTCTTTGACTTATAACACCTACATGCTTTATCCTTTTGTAATAATTTTTTCACAGAACCTTAATTTTATAAATTCATATATTTGTGTAAAATTTGTGCGCAATCGAATAATTATTTCTTATGAAAATTTCAATATTATGATTTTTTCCTTTTTTTAAATTACAATTAATTAAAAAAAAAAAAAATTTAAGTTAATTTTTCTTTTAATTTAATTTAATTTTTTAAAAAAATCTTCAACTAAGTAATGATTTTTTCACAGAACAACAGAAAATCCGCGTAACACAATGGCAGCTCAATGCACCAATTACGCTCATCCAACAACGCGGCGGGACTTAAGCGTTTTCCTAGTTTTAACTAAAAAATTAGCAATACTAGAGATTAATAACATTTCCGGGAAAAACCAAAATTTTTCCATTTTTAGCCATTTTTTCACATGTATTTTCAATTTTCTCTCAAAATTTCACTTTTTGTCCCATTGGCATGGGGCAAAACTTTTATTTTTTTAAATTCAACCAAAAAAAATTAAAAAAATTGGAGTCAAATTGGAAAAACGTATTGAGTACCCGGATTAAATTTCGAAAGTTAATGATTCCAATTGGAGTCATAGGGCTGGAAAGGATTAACAATTATATGATATGGCACAAAGCAGTAGTATTAATTTAATATGTAATGATTTATGGTTGCAGGAATTCCCTCGTAGGAATTCTTTGTCTTATTTCCTGTGATCCTGAAGTCTTTTCATAAGGATAATTGTTAATCTCTTTAATAATGATCACATTAGAATGGAGTCCTTAGAGCAAGGCACCTTGGTAAAAGTTGCAGCTACTTACTTTGCTACTGAAAGTAATTCCATGATTCAATTATAGGAAAGTTATTGAATGAGTTAAACAAGTAGGTCCAAGGCTAATTACTCTTACCTACAAAATTGCTGCTAACCATGAATTAACGATGCAACTACACCATTAAAGAAGAATAGTTAAAATTGGTTTGCAGTGTATAAAATAAAAATACCAGGAAAAAAACGTTATGATATATTGTTTAGACTGGTTTAAACTTTAAAGATAAAATGGGTTATTTGCTATGCTTTAGTTCGGAATGTAGTCGTTTCGATTCCAGCAACCGTATATCCTGATTGAAAGATTTTCTATGGTTTCCGTACCAACCTTTTATAGTTATAAAACAAGAAATTAATAAAACACGAATAAAAATAAATAACTAGAAATTAAATAAATAAATGCCCTACAATATATTAACTTTATAAAATTTGTAAAAACGTCACCGACGCAATTCCATCTCTCTAAAAAGTAAAATATAAACAAATCTCCAGCTTCCTTGAACCTCACGCAACTAATGTATTATTAATATAATCATCTTAATTTTCACTTTTGTTTCTGCCAACCATTAACAACACCATGCACTTACAATCATAATAATGATAATAATATAGTTTTTTGTTATTAATTACAACGAAACACGCACTACCTGGCACTACCTACTCCATGTTGTGTATACACTATTCTCACACACAATACTGTCATCACACAAGAGACTTTCCCTCGCATTTTCTTTTACTTTTCTCCGTAGAAACATGTACGATGAGCACTTCCGCACTCGAGTAAGTCGAATATAATTTGAAACTATTAGATACGTTTTAGTCTTGAGTCGCCGGAAACTGTAACACGTCAATTAGCAAGATGATTAATAGCATAATAATTACTCTGTTAGTGGTGTTGATTACTGTTATGACAGTTCGTCTCAAAAACTCAATTGTTTGGTTAAAGTGTACCAACGAGCAAAAAGGTCTTATGTATTAAAACGTGAACTATTTTGATTATTTAAACAATTGTAGTAATAAAACCACTGGAACACCAAAAATAAAAATGAATGCACATGGCTTAAATGGTTAACACAAATAAAAGTTGGTTATTTTTTTTTTTCTTTCAAAACCTGTCCAGGAAAATTCATGCTCCTCTACAGGTGTAAAGTAGGTATTTTGAAGATGGGTGGTTGTGTAATAGCCGTAGGGAAAACCCAACCTGCTGTAGAAAATGTTGTAAAATACCAAACTTGCAGTCAGGATTCACGATGACTTTTTCTCTTTTTCTCTTTTTCTCTGACTCAGTTTCTCAATATTAGTTATAAATGTCGTGAATGGCAAATAAAACTATAATTTTTTGGTGGGCATTGCAACATAAATTGTAACAATTTGTTCGCTTTTCGTTCAAAGAGGACCAACTTTTTCCAGTCTCCCAGAGAGAAGATTCAAGCTTTCGTTCCGTCGTCGTGGGCCATGCTTTGTGATCTTCGCTGTGGCATACCTGCCATGTCGGTTTGTAAAGACCCAGGCAGGTGCGAAGACGCTTCAGACGGGGAGATAAATCTTAAAATCGGCATCCATTCATGTTGGGGGCTACCTTGAATGAAGGACAGAAAGTGAAAAGCAAAAGGGCCCCACGCGGTGGGGTTTGAGTTCAGTGAGTCAGAGGGGAGGAATTTTGAAAACTGGCGAGGGATGGCGCGAGGATCGGTTATATCACATTATATCATTGAAAGTCAGAGCAGTCACACATATTATATACATTATTTTACAGTTGTTAAGCCCTATAATCCTTTTAACAAATTATGAAGATAAATTTGCTCGTTGGTTCAGTGGTTAGTCCCTGCTTCCAATGCAGAAAGTCCCGAGTTCGAATCCCGGTTAGACAAGAGATTTTCAACTTACGAATTACGATATTAATTTAATTCCATCCATGTGTCACTCAATGGATATTAGTTACTTAGAAACTTTCCTAGCAACGAAGAACATAAAAAATTTCATCAAGTTCTTCCTTCCGAATAATCCTTGTTGAATCTGACGTCACCAGCGAGGGGAATCGTGTTCAACCATTTGGTCGCTATTTTCTATTTCAAATTTCAATTTTAAGGTTGCCCTCTGAAAATCTGTTCTGTGACTGAGTAGGTAGAATCTATGTACAAATTTATTTATTTGGCGATATAGAGGAAGCTCGAAAAGTTCTTAACCCAACAATACATACTTCAAAAAAAGTTGTGCCTGACTAGTTTTAAAAAACGTACAAATTGATTTGGGTTCACACTCTATTGAAACATATGCCCCAAGACAAAATGCATTCTAGTGTTTCTCCCTTATAGGCTCCACAGGACAGAAGATGTCTTAATTAAATAATTAATTTTGTTTACAGTAAGGTATAATTTTATTGTTTAATTATACTTTGTTAATAATACAACCGAAAAGTACATCTCACACTTTTCAAACGATATAATTATTGTGATGAATACATTTAAAACTAAAATTATAACTATTTTCATCGTATGAGAAGTGAGTTTCCCTGGTTTTCTAATGTAAGCTATACATTTGCTTGCTCGTATTATTACGAATGTGGCACAATTGTCGGTACAACCGCCCGTGGCAAAGACAGTTTAGCATCTTTAGAGAGCTAATGTATCCATCTAGTCCAGATTCTCCTCTTTGGGATGGATGCCGCTCCAACTATTAGCACGCAATTCGCACGCACACTTATAATAAACGCCGCCTCCTCTTCAAGATCGAAAGAAATATCTTACGACATAAACACTCTCAAATTTAAGGTAAAAGTGATGAGTAGGTTTCCGGTGAAACTTTCTAGGTTTCCTTTGAAAATTGTTTTTTTTTAAATCTGGTACGAATTCCCTCATGTGTAAGTATTGTGTTCTATTTTGTTAAGGGCCACGCAGTTTGAGACCTAACTATATTACCAAGTTTGTACTTTCCATGTTCTACTCTTCCCAACCATATACTCATTGATTCGATTTTTTTAAATTAGGGAGCAAAGCTCTCCCTGGATTATATCTAGATAAAAACTGAAGAAGGATTGAAAGATGACTTTGGTAACCCTGTAGGCTAGGACAGTTTTGAATATGTATATACTCAGAACCTCCAGCAAGTGGGCTTGAAAGCTGCAACCAGAGTGGTACAATATCGGTAGCGGCACACTTTTAGAGTACTGCCGCATTTAGGGATGGTACTTTGACCGGTCAAATTAAAATTGGTCAATTGATCGGACAATTGACTAAAATGACCAAAAGGCGGTCAAATATAACAATGTATATTTTGCTCGTATAGGCCTATTGTGACAGAATACTTACGACACATGCATACATACATGCAACTCGTGCTATTGTGACAGAATACTTACGAGACATTGTCCGCAACCAAGTTAGGCCAATCAATATATTATATGATCAACGTTCAATGGTGATTATGATTATTGATGAAAATGAGTGAATGAGTGTAAATGAGTGAATTTACTAACACTTTGTGTGCTCACTGTCGAAAAGTATTAAGGGCAACAACAGTGAATTGTTCCAATTTCAAATTTGTAATGGAATGTAACAAAAGTTGACTTTCCTTTGAAGAATGAGTGATACCAAATAAATAAGTACAATGTTACTTTGGCCAATTATTTGACCAACTTGTCATCCCTACTCGCATTGCCATATCCGTGCATGTCTCTTTTGTACTATTACAAATCTTCCAAAATAACCCGTACAAAACGACTAGTTAAACCATTGAATACCGTCCAATATTTCCGGCAATTAGCATCATTTCAAAATTTCCGCCAAACATCAAAAGAACATTTTCAAATTGGAGAAATGATTACGCATTTTGATTAATGACAAAACTTAATACGATTGAACGTAAAAACTTATATTTTATGCTTCCCGAGAAAGCTTGTTCTGGGATAGAAGAAACGTTTCCTTTCGTTCAAAGTAACGACGCTAAATTCTAGCAGGAAATATCTGTGATGTAATCATAATTAATGTCATCTTTACTAGGTATTTAATTGCTCGTTTCAGTTATGCCCGCGTGTTTTATGGGTTGGTTGCGGCATCGTATCAGTGTGGAACATCAACGAGCACGAGGCGTAAAAACACGTTCATTATCATATCATCATGGAAAGCAAAACGTTAAATTGTGCTGTATTTTTATTCATATTACCTATACAACACATTGGAAATTGATTATTATTTACAATAGATCTTCACAAATAAATTTAACTTAATAATTTTTTATGAATTCATTATAATTTATTACTTATAGATAACATTCAATTGCGTCGGGGTCTACAGGGTTAGTTTGGTCATTATATGACTGAGTGGGTAGACTTTAAATACGAATTTATTTATTTATTTATTATTTAAATAAAACCATACCGTTGTCATTAATACATTAATTTATTTTGTAACGTTTGCTGAAGAACGGTTTTTTACTAAGTAAAGCCACGCCACTTTTATCCATAGTTGACGTACTCAAACTCAAACACATGATTCTCTTTACGCAAGTTTAAATAAGATGACATAAGAAAATACTCGCACGATTACAATTTAATTTGAGTGGCTCGTTGGAGTAATGGTTACTGGTTAGCCTACCAGCTTCCAATGCAGAAGGTCCCGGGTTGGAATCCCGCTTCAGGCGCGAAAGTTTTTTAAACTTCTAATATTGATTAAGTCCATCACATCTTGTCTTAGGAATTATTGTGAACGGTGACTTTAGAGCCGTCCTAGCAACGAGGCACTTGGTTGGTTATTGCTCACTCGTCAATTGCGTCGCGGGGCCACAGGGTTGGCTTGGTCGCTTTGGTTTAAAATCCCCCACTGAAAATCAGTTATATAACTGAGTGGATAACTCTAAATATGAACTTATTTCTTTATTTATTACGGGAATAGTGTTTATTCACAACCTTGAACTGATTGAATTTTTACCTTGTGTAAACAGCATCCCCTTCACAGTAAAGCGATCTTCCTTATTTAGACCACCTGAAATGAAAGAAAGAAAACATTAACAATCACATTTTAAACTTAAACAAAAACACACAATTTGAAAATAAATTTGTAATAGTAAAACATGCTCATAATTATCGTCGTGTGTATTTGGAAACTGTATAACTGCGCCCATAGTTTAGTGTGGACCAGTTTTTTAACTGCATAGGATAGACGTTAAATAAATAAATAAATAAATAAATAAATACATACATATACATACATAAACAAATAAAATAAATAAAATGAACTATGAACACAAGTTTACTAGATTGAATTAAATAACAAAAAATAAATCAATTAATCACCAACGTTTTCTGTTGTTCTCATGCTGTCTACACATTTTAGCTCGCCGAATTCTAAAACGAAACGAGTATACAAAACATACAGGAAGTATTTTATTCTTACCCGCAATGCCAAGGTCAAAGCTGCGTAAGACTTCTTACAATGATACATTCATTCATACACCTTCCGTGTAACCAACTGTACATCATTTTCACAGTTATTTATTAACAATGGAATGACACAATTGCATTTAATATCGTCAAATTGACGTTATTACATCCAACAATTATATGACCATTAGCAATAACAATCTGTGTGAGATGCCGTCAGGAGCCAAACAATATATGGATATGGGACAATAAAGAAAAGTTCGTGTTAGGATGCTACTGTGAAACATCGTGTTATTTAGTAAGTGAAACTGTTCCATGTGAACCTGTATTCGGATGATTCCGAAACGCATAATTTCATAAATATGAGAATTCACGAGAAGAAATTAGCAACTTTACAAAAGGATGACATGGAAAGAGATCACCAACAAACAAAAACTTACTTCACGACAATAATGAAAGACGAACCTTTTGTTTGTTATAGTACTACGTAGTAAAGTTAGTTATTATTAAGTAAACATATTTTGTTTTACCGCTGGGTTTGACGGGAGAACAAAGGCGATGATGCTAATGATAATTATGACCACCTGTTTGCTCTAGATTTTTTAGCTTGAAAAATGTTTAAAATTCAGCTCCTCGAATTTACATTAAACCCATGTTTTAGAAATACATAATAAGTTATTATCAGGGGTGATTATGATGGTGTAAGATAACAGTTTATAGCGGTATTATTTATATGTTGCACGCTTATTATTATTGTTTTATAATATTAAATTTATATATTATATTAATGCATTGATGTTGTAATATTACTATTTCAAATATTTACTTAACTGTAGTTCATTGTTGTGTCTGCATCTATGTTATTAGATTTATTTTTTACCCTCCTGTGTAAGTCAGATTTTTTAACTGAATAGGATAGACGTTAAATAAATAAATTAATTAATTAATTAATTAATTAATAATAAATAATGCTCCTCATTGAAAATCAGTTGAGTGACTGAGTGAGTAGACATGAATAAAATGTATTTTATTTTTAAAATTTTATTATAGCTCAGCCTGAGTTGAACAAACAAGAGCAAAGTAGGATTAAATAACATAAATTCGTATTTAGAGTACATCCAGGAATAGCAGAAAGGGGGAGGGGGTGGGGATAATGACAATAAGAAAAATGGAAGAAAATTTCCACTCAATGTCCTGGATTACGTACTCTGGGCCAAGTGGTACACCAATGATGAATTCTTCACTATATTCATGGCATATACTTCGAACACCAAACAAAATAAACTTACACTGTGACAACTTAATACACTCTTAGGTGAAATTCCCCTCCCACCCAACATCACAAATCACCTGCCATTATTTCTAAAGATTAATCTAAGTCAAAAAAATTGTTCAGTTTCTTTTTTATCCAATAAAATAACGTTTAGAAAGTGCTGTAAAAAACGCGACAACGCTAAATGGCGTTACTCATCATTTTCCTCAGTGGCCACAAGAATTCTGTGCCGCGTTCACACGTAATAGATAGCTCAATTCATCCGTTCACGTTTTTTGTTTTTAATCATTTTAAGTGCTAGTGCGGTTTGTTTTGCTCTAAATTACGACAATATTATTAACAACTTAGCAATTTGGAAGTGAGATTAATATTGTTTGCGTTATTAAAAGATTTGACTTAGTTATGGCTTTAGTGCATGAAATTACGGTAAATTAAATTAACAAAGTATTGCAATCATAGAGTTTAATGATATTCTTAATTAAAATGTTGTAAATCATAGCTTCTACTTTACGTTGTGGGCAATTACGCGTAAAAATCAACAGTAAAATGTTATGGAATTTGATCCTTAAGAAGGGATACGCCCAAAGCATGAAGGCGAGATGGGATAAGCATGTTAATTTTTATCAATTTATTTTTTTAATTTCTGACTTTCACCTTTTAATAGCGAATCACGAATACATTAAGATTCGATACACTTTTCATTATGCGATGAAATTGGTTCGAGTAGAATAGAAAATTAAGATTCGTTTTACGATAAAGGGCTACATAAATTAATCGTTTTTTAGAGGAATGTAAAATTTTCTCCAAGGTTTGTCTGTTAAATGGAAATTAAATCATGGTGTTGTTGTTGCTTTATGTCTTGTTGAAACCATTTATGTTATGTGAGAGTAAGATCAGTAGACTTTGAGAAAGGGCAAAATTGCAAAACTAAATTCCCCATCCGGGACTCGACCTAATGACTGTCGTATGAAGTGGACAGAAAATCTACCTCGCGTACGAGCCTACTAGGAAAACGCTAAAGTCCCGTCGCGTTGTTGAGCGAGCACCGGTACGTGCAACACGACCCGAGTACGACATATCCATAATGTTACATACCAATAGGCAATAAGTCTTTAAGGTCTTGACCGATTTAGCTGAAAATTTGTAAAATAGGAGAGAATGGATAAAATCCACCGCCATCTAGAGTACCTTGACATCATTTCTTTGGAAAAACTATTTTAACTCTTTGATAACAAATAATACACTGCTTCCTCGATAGTATTTTGATTACTTCTAGGTGGCAGTGTATAGTGACCAGAATTCTCGTGCGACTTTTCGTTGCCATGGTAACGTTACTTTTGTTAAAATGTAATTTCTATCTACACTACTTAAGGTCTTGACCGATTTAGCTGAAAATTTGTAAAATAGGAGAGAATGGTGTACTTATTGACCCTGCAAAATTTCATAACGATCGGAACATTTTTTTTTTTTAACCAACGATCGGATTTTGTTCAAAAACTATACAGCAACCCGCCTAGGTGGTATGTACATGTGTGCAAATTTTCAGGTCGATCAGAGAAACGGTGCGACCTGTACCGAAGCAGTAAAAAAAAGACATTCGAGCCATAAGAGTCAAGTGGAGACGCTCGCTACGCTCGCTCAACAATACTTGGTGCTCTTGCCCATAAGTGATTATGGAAGCGACAAGAGGCCGTCAAGACGTCAAATCAAATTTAGTTTTACTCATTAGTAACAAATAAGTAACAGATTAATAACATAAAATTTTAGGACTGTTGAGGGCTTTGGGTGCTTTTAGTACCCTTCATGTATTCACCAACCGATAACAATAGGCAATAATAATGTATTGCATTTCTTGTTTATTTTCTTAATAACAGTGCATAAAATTGTACAATATTATAAGTTATAACTACCTTTTAGTAACTTCTACATATGATAAAGCTTCTTAGTTAAAAGTAAAGTTTGCTAGGTACCTATTATATAACAAGCCTACTTAAAAACTAGGTTGATTGTGACATTTCTTATGCGCATGTCTGTACAGTATCGTCTCTTTGCAATTCGTGATAATTGCGACCATGAAATACTAAGTACATATTACGAAACAATGCCACTAATGAAGTGTTTGAATCCAAGGTTATTACAAATCAATTTCCTTACACTATTTTCTTTTAGTTGGATTATTTTCGTTTGCTCCTAATTGATGTGCACGGCCTGGAGAGTGAAGAGGGTTCGTAGGCACGTGCCGTAACGGTGGGTTACCATGGTAACCACAGATGCACGGCTCCAGAGTAAGAAAACAAAAGTGGGTATTCTATTTAATAAGAGAAAATGCCAAGGTGATAAACAATTTTTTTTAATGTGTCTCAAATGTAGGAGTAATTTTATGAATTTTTCACAAATCACAAAAATTTTGTTTCAGATACTTCCACTTTTGGTTATGTTTGTCAAGACAAAAATATTTAAAAACTTATTTTAAAAATCATTCAAACTTTTACATGAGACGAACAAGTAATAACATATTAGTAAAACAACAATAACCATTTACATGACATTCAATTATTGGTCGCAAACTTTAAAGCAAGGACAACTTAGCTAATTATACTATTTAAAATTAAATAATATATTATTAACATTGAATAATGACAGGTTGTTGTGAAATCAGCGGTCTTAACTATTTAGTTGCTGATTGTTTGCGGGGAAAAAATCCCAATCATTTTTTTCCTTTGTGACACTTTTTTATACCTCTGCATTGTAGTGAATTATAGAGTACACGATGACGGATACGAAATTAGTCTCGCGGTACTGGTATGTAGCCTAAGCCTGTCGAAACTTGCCAGTGGTCAAATGGTTGGTGTACCGTATCACTTGAAACAATGTTGTCGAGTTTTAAAGATAGTGGTCATCTGCTGTTTTCCAAACTCATCATTATACTCAATGGTCGCATGAATACTTATCTAAAATCTAAGTACGTACAGGGCCGTATTAATAAGTAGGCTGGAGCCTGGGGCGCCGGCATTTTTGGGGATGCTTTGGTCCCCCCACTCGACGCCGTGGGCGAGGCGTCTAACTCCAAAAAAAAACAACTCACAACTTAAAAATTATCGACGAAAGCATGCTAAAATCTAGTAAAATGTTACCATTTGCAATGTCAAAAATCAAAAAATTTCTGGGGCTAGACCCGCACTAACTGGGAACCATCCCCATCAGATCCCTCATTGTACCAGGATCCAGACTTTTTCCTAATCAATTGTTCAAGGGCAGTTCTAAAAGTGTTTTATTGCCCCCTCCACCAAAATGCACTACCGGCGCCTCTAACAAATTTGTAAGTTTAAATTACGATATCATTGACACCTTTGCAAAGAAAATGGCAATAAAACAAAGCTTGACAATGCCTGATTTGAGCGACTGCAACGGACGATACTAGCCCCAGTGAAATGAGAGGGGGGGGGGAGGGGGGTCTTTTTTTGCCTATGGGCGCCGAATGTCTTAAACCGGCCCTGAGTACGTACATTCAAAAAATTATGCAACCCGCCCCCTTCCTTAAAAGTACACGTGTGACTGCTTTCAGTAGCCTTCAAGAATAACTATGCAACACTCAAGAAGTGTATTTTTTATTTTTAGAGCAGAAACACTTGCTTTCACCCGAAGGTCAAAACCCATGACATAAACAACAAGAAAAGTCAACAAATACCATCGCTATACGGTTCAAAAAGTTACAACTCTTTTACGCATGGAACTTGGTAATGGCGCGGCCACCATGAACGAATTCACAGAAGGATTCGTGACGCATTAAATAGAAAAACAGCTGCGGATTCGTTATGCGAATTTGACCATGAAGGCACCCTTTAACTGTTTACAGTATGGCTTAATTTATATCCAAACAAATGTTAACATTACATAACAAACAAAATTACGGTAACTTGATTTGACAAGGGGACAATTAGCGTGGCTTGTACTAAATTGTTGTGTTATCATCTCCCTTGCAACTAAGTGTTACACCTGCAATAGTCAAGGCTATATGATAATGGAAAGTAGTGCTTCTATTTTTTAGTATTTGGTTTGAGCACTGTCAGATACTTGTAAAATTTAAAAAAAAAACTAAAGATATTAAAGCAGTCATCGTAAATTTGACCCACTTATTTTAATTTGTTTTTCACATTTTCTGAATAACGTCCATAACCCAGGATATTTTTATTTTTTATTTTTTATTTAACGTCTATCCTCTTCAGTTAAGAAAATAATTTACAATGGAGGAAATCTAAATAAAATATGTGATAGTTACATAAATGCAGACACAACAATGAACTACAGTTAAGTAAATTTGAAATAGTAATATTACAGCTCAACAATAATATTAATAACACTAAAATTTTAGCAACAAATTCAAAAAGGATATTAAATGAAATTAATTGAACCAAATATAAAAACGGTAAAAACAAAAGGAAAGGAAAAACAAAGAAAGAAAGAAAGAAAGAAAGAAAGAAAGAAGAAAAAAATCATCCAAAAAGAAAAACGAAAAGTAAAAAACTTATTTTTATTAGACGATCCCACTCAAACGAATAATATGAGGTTTGCCAAAAATCAGGAATTCAGCAAATCAAGAAATAAGAGTAAGTAAGAAACTTACTATCTAATAGTCTTTCTAGGATTTAAAACTCGGGGGGGGGAGCTTACCTGTCGATTACTCCTTTACGATACACAACTGATGATTTATTGATTTATAGATGTAAAGACTATAATTATTAGAAGGCTATTGAAAGCACCCGAAATATTGCAAAAATGTAATCGATTTTCAATGCAAAAACGAACAGATTGTCCAAAATGTGAACTTTATTATGACAACTCATGTTGATAGTAAAATAAAAAGTGGAAACGATGAAAATTTGGATGATGACGACTAAGATATTGATGATGATGACTATGATGGCAATGAAGATGCGCGGTACCACGCACCATTAGAGAAGACTTGAAATGGTCATAGCGCCGAGACAACAAACACTATAGTGGTCTCAAGCAACGAAGAAAGAATGTAACTGGTTTCAATGTGATCAATTGAACAGGATGTACACCTGGTTACGACCATTCTACACCTCTATGTACGATATACACCTTCTGTTACGAAACTAGCGGTTTATTGACGGCGAGCGTTCAGCCAGAGAGGCCGCCAACTCTACAGTGTGAGCTAGGTGTACATTTTAGAAATAGCGAGAAATGCAACAGGTCAACGAAATAGTAACAGCATCTGCATAATTTGAACACGTACATCACTCAAAATGCTATATTAATTTAAAAAATGAATGCTAATATCTGCCAAATGTAGTTATTGACGACAATTATCGCTACATTTGAGTGAAAACTACAGTGTGTTGTATTTGCTAACAGCATAGCTTGTAATGAATGGGGAATGAGTGGGTAGACTCTAAATACAAATTCTAACAATTCTTCTTCTTCTAACAATTCTTCGTAAATAAATTGCAATGCACAATATAAAAATAATAATCTGTCATATCACTCCATAACAAACACAATTAATTAGATTTCTAAATTATATATTCCAGATGACAAACCTAAAACTAAAAGCATTATAGGCTTTTGGAATAAATGGAATCTAAATAAATTATAAAAAAGCTACTTTCTTCACACATAAACACACCAAGAAAACATATAACTACATCAAAATATTAAATTTATTTTTTAACATCGAAATGTGGACCTTACTGGAACCTCCAAGGCACGTTATTATTAATGTTCATGACTAAATTTGCGCCCTGACTAGTTAGATAAGTCACATGAGAGAATAAACTGCTATTGTGAGCTGATAAAAGTATTGTTAACCAGAAATTCGTGCGTTTACCCTTTCTATTTTTGAACGTTACAATCATTACTTTGTAACAACACGAAATCAATGTAGGCCCACAAAAACGTTTCCTTATTCCCACATACATTTTCGATTTCACATTTCACAACCACGTTCTGTATATAAAATGTACATAACATTCATATCGAATCATAATTTATTGTTGAAACCATGTACCAAAAGCCAATTATTAACAAGTAACATTTTGTACGGATCCCAACCGATTTCCGGCCCAGCTTTTACCAGTTGACCTTTAAATTCTTCAAGACCCGGCTTCATCAGTTTATGTATAGGAAAGTAATAAATCTCGTAAAGAATGGAACAATTAACTGGCAGAATCAAGTTCAGCGGATCTCTACGGTTCTTGGTGGGAGACGTTTGCGACGGTTATAAACGTTATCGCGGGTTTGATTGGTTGGTTGTGGTTGTATTTAACAGTATATAAGGATGTACTTATGCAAGACACACTAAACGCTAAGGTACGAATCTTTGAACCCTTATTATGTAACCTTAAATTTATCAACCTATTTAAAATCCTATACATTACTTAGACGGTATTTTTTTAAAATCATTTGATGAAAGTTAAACGCTTCCTTAGTGTGTATATGCACACTTTGATAGTTTTTTTTAGCGTCTATCCTACAATCAGTTACAAAAAAACTAATATATAAATTGATTTTATGATAACATAATTATCTATGTTGATTTTCTTTCGATATTCTGGTAAAAAAAGCTTCAAGAGCAAAAGGTATGTAAAGGCGTGTTTAGTTAATTAATCTTCGATTATTGTAAGCATCTGGCTTGATCGTGCGGCGATTTTTGTAAGCCATCCTTGTTAATCAGTAGGCTTATAGGATAGACATTAAATTAATTAATTAAAAATGAATTAAAATGTGGACTATTATGTAGTGTTTTACAGTAAATAACGAGAAAAACTAATAAAGTTTGCAGATGTAACGTTGCTTATGCTGATTATTTAGCATACACTTGCATAAATAATATGTCACAGACAAGGGTAAAAAAAAGGGGGGTGGTTAATAAAAAAAAATGGGGAAGCAATTCCTCTTGATAGAGGTGTCGAGTATACAGACATTCAAACTATCAGGGCCACCAAAACGTTATGTATCATCCTTGTTTAAGGGCAATATCAACAATAAAACACATGTCGATCGGAAGTCATGACAGAACAGTGTTGCATAGCTATAGGGGTGGTTTCCACTCTAAAATGATAATCATGCTATTATTGTTGGGGACCACAAGGTTTCGCCCAGATATTTCAGAGCTGCCACGACCAACCTACAACGACTGTAGTTTGGTGATTGGCAATACCCCGATCCATGCACCGATAGCAGTGTTATTAATGGCACGTTTGTAAAGGGAAACTGCAATGCAACGCTTCTGGAATATCACCACGAGCAGTCGTGATCGGTGAAGTCTACAGATTCTTTACCGAACGGTGATCTCATCTTGATGGCGTGGTTTGGTTGGTCCGAGGGGCGGCTACCTCGGATCCGTGTAGTTTGTTATGTCATGAGGTTAGAGTTGGTTGGCCAATGTATTTGCAAACGATTGGATTCAATGGACCGAGAGAGATATGTATGTGTAGTGTAGGTCTGTTCAGTTGAGAAACGAAATACAATAAATACCGCAGGTGTTTCGTCAGATAATATGTTCACGATGGACGTCGGTGTTGAAAGTATGCTTTGAACATTTGGGTGCGGACTCTCACGTCTCAACCTCTAAAGTGCAGAACTGTCACATTTTCGAAATAATTTATAAAACCATCAACAACATACATTTTTAGTTCTGTTTTCACACATCTCCCACATATAACTAAATACTTATTTTTCGTACAAAGCATTTTTCCCCATTTAAATCACAAATTTGCTTACGCACTGGTACTGCGAGTCCTCAAAGTCCATAAAATGGTAATTTTTTTATCGATGGTTCCACATTTTGTGTGGCCATACGGGGACAAAATTAAAATAAATAAAATTTGGAAACCGTTATGCAAATAGAAATGTTCCAGCGTATTTTAAGAGGTGTTTAAAGCTTGGGCACAATGTAGACACTGGATGTGACTAGAATAAATTTAATCCATTCACGATAAAGAGATAAAAAGATAACGAGTGTTTATTTTAAATCAGAAACTAGTCAATGTTATTGTAGATTGTAGTTTGTTGTCCAAAGTTTCGTGCCTCAAATTTTGGTGGAACAGACATATTGAGAATAAGGTTGTGTATATATATATATATATATATATATATATATATATATATATATATATCGTTATTATTCACTCAGCAATATAATTGTAAACTAAAATCTTCCTTTACAGGTGCAAACCGTGACAGTGACAGAGAGATAGAGAGAGGGTTACCGCGAGACAACCGGTGGTGAGTGAGTAATGATGATGACCAATGGGCGTTTAGGCCGCAAAGAAGACCGACAAGAATGAAGAATTAGGAGGAGCAATGTGTGAGACTGTAAGAGATTACATGAAGATATCAACACAGATTTACATAAAGAAATCTTCTTTGTAGGCTCGTTTCACCACAGCTAAGTTCCCACCTGGGACAGATGAGTAATGAAGGTGATATTTCAGTTTTTAGGTGATACATAAACTTGAAAACACCTCTGAAAATCTTAGCACAATCTTAAGATTCTAACAAGAAATTTAATGATATCGCAGAATTGCAGTGGAGCAAAAGCGAGTTTAAGCTCTAAACTATATGTTGTTGTCGTCGTGTTTCAAGTAATTGGGCCAATAAACGTTAATAAAGAAACAATTTATGGGGTGCAGTCAGCACATTTCTAACAACTACTAATCAATTTAGATATTTTTAAATCGCGAAATCTCTCCAACTTTCTTGAGTTATTATTATTTATTAGTTATTTATTTCAAAACAAATCAACTAACAAAGTACACTTAACATTTTTTGGAAGAGAATTCAGAGTGTGACCAATAGCGAAAATGATGAAAAAGCAGATGATAGACTACTCTGCGTTATATGTATTTCAAAACATGTTTAATATATTTTTAAATACAATTCAGAAAATACATAATCTTTAAAGGCCAGGGGATTGAACCCAGGTCTCCCACATTTCGGGTATAAGGGCACCTTAGCCAACTACACTAGGAAAACACCAAAGTCGTTGTTAGACGAATGAGCGAGTCATGTGTTGAGTACCCGGGAACATTTGCATTTAACTTTGATAGTTAAATTGGTATAAATAATATGGTTTTTAAGTTTAGTTGGTACCAGGGCGCGTCGACTGTATAAGGCCATAATGCGCAACTCTAGCCTATGATAGGCTATAGAGACGCCTTAAGTAGGGGGAAGAAAGGGAATGGATACTCAACACATGGCTCACTCACTCGTCTAACAACGACTTTGGCGTTTTCCTAGTACCGGTACTATATTATAATAACTATAACTTAGTTGAAACTTTCACGGTTGTTTTAAATCCGCGCTATAGCCCCAGCAAGGTCATTTCGAAATATTAATAATAACGCTTTGGCAACAAAAACTAATTTTGCAAGGCGATGCATCAGCATTGTAATTTTGAAAAATATGAACCCGAACCAATACAAAATCGGCACTAGCTTGCATACCACAATTTTATATCAAACGCAAGCACATACGAAAGAAGTGTAGATAAATCAAACAATACTTTAATACACGTGTGGCAAGTTAAATGAGATCGCTTTCAAAACCTGGGGCCTTAAACCTTTCATTCAGCCCACCCCCCTCGCTCCTAAGACGAACTATAGGAGCTGCAAAGAAAGTATGAATAATGTGCAGATTATTATTATTAGCGTTGCCAATTCTTTTAAACAATGCATCCTTAACAAGATAATAACTGATTAATAACACTTGTCGTCACGGTAGATGTAGGTGCAATGCAGTGTGAAATGGACGTGACAGCCGTGAGCAAAACTAGGAAATATGGTAGATATGCTTGTTGAGTGAGGTATGTGCGAAACGCAATCATTTCCCCTTTCTCATTTTTATTTTTTTTTATTTTTATTTAACGGAACGTCTATTCTATTTAGTTAAAAAACTGATTTACAAAGGAGGACAACAGCTAACACTTCTAGTCTATTCAATGCCATAACTTTCAATAATCTAATCTTGCAATACATACTTTTATTTTGATTTAGGCTACTTTCAATGCACTGGCGAGACAAAAGATGATTCTTTTTTATTTCCAACGTTATTTTTGTATCAAAATTGTTATCATGTTTTGTTTCAACTATTTTACTGAATGATTGCTATATATTATGCTTAATTTTATACCATCAAAAATTTAAAGAAGAATAAAGTTTAAAATATTGATACTATATTTAATATTAATACCTATATTGAACTAAGTGCCCACACTTGATTTAATTAAATCATATAAACGATATTTAATAGTAAAAATAAATTTTAATACGAGTTTCATCAATTTATGAAATATGTCTGTTCTGCTGAAATAAGTTTTATTTTCAAAGAACCATATAACCGATTATAAATATGAAACTAGTAGAACAGGTAAATTGATTATTAAATTGTAATTATTTGGACATACACTGTTCTTATATTAATACTTTATTTGTAATATTTCGGCTCTAGTCGAGTGTCTTTCTCAAACTTCAAACAAACAAACAAACAAACAGTTTAGTGTCAAAATATTACAAATAAAGTATTAATATAATAACAGTGTATGTCCAAATAATTACAATTTAATATTCATATAACCGATGCTATGAAGCAATATAATTAAATAATTTATCTGGCTGACGAGTAGTTTTAACTTTTAAGGCATGCCTTCATAAGCACCGTCCTAACTTGTACAGGGCTCTATAGCCATACAGTTTGTAAACTATCCCCTACTTGGACTCGAAACCAGAACTCCCACTAGAAGGGCGGACGTCTTATCCGCTCGACCACCTAGGACGAATATTATGATACTTCTGGCTGCGAATTATATTGGTGTAACTTGTGTGTATAATTTGTGTATGACGGAACTTGATTGAATTGAAGTAAACTTGCCCTACACATCAACTAGGATAATAGGCTAAAAATATTTATCATCTAAACATCATCAGTTAATTTTGGTGAAAGTGTTGGCTCGAGCTATAAACGCGCGACTGATTCGGGAGGTCCCAAGTTCAAATCCCGACGAGACCAGAAATCCTGACTGAAAGTTTCGAGACCAGAAATCCGATTGCAAGGGATTGAGTCCTGTTAAACAGCCCTCGGACATCCCTTCAGAATCGTCATATCCGCAATACCTAGTTAGACACCTGAAGAGGGGCATGTATTGCACCCTGGGCACGCTTCCCACGAAATATTATTATATTGTAATGTTAACACGTAATAAATAAGTGTCGTCCGCGGTGGCACACACGATTAGGACGCTGCTCAAACGCATACAGATATAGCTCTACGGGGACGTGGGTTTGAATCCAGCATGCAAGGGTTATTTTTGTAATCGTCATGCATAGTTTTATCTATCACCACTCATCGTATCTAATAATAATATTGCATTAATAGGAGCGTACCAACAAAATTCAAATACGAAATAAATGATGCAAACTAAAATACACTGATTGGCCATTGAACGCTATTTGAAAGAAATTACAGTACTCACTCTCTTAATAGATTTGCATATACAATTAGGTGACAATAATGTTAAATATATATTATCCGTTAAAAAAAATCATTTTTAGTTTTGGTGCAATATTTGAGTTGATATTTAATTGAAATGCAGCCACTTCTTCAATTAAATTCAATTCAAATAAAATACAACTCAAATGAGGCACCGAAGTGCAGTTAAACCTAACGGGGAAACTGCATGTAAATTTGATGTACAATGCCATTTAAAATACAGTATCTCCAACGTGGCTAAATACTTCCTAGTGCACGTGCACCGGCTTGCACTGGGTTGCACCGAGTGTCCAGCGAGTGATTTAATCGATCATCGAAAGTCCCACGTGCACCGGCTGCAACACAGCCAAGCCAAACACCACCACTGAACCCGTCTGCCTACTTGATGACCATTTCTCCCGCCAACCAACGTGACGCGCTCGCTCCAATTATAACCTGCTTATCCTGCATGGGTGGGGGCAGGTACCACTCTTATTTTTTAAAGTATATTTTACAATTGCATTCTCCTCAAGTCTGCACAGTAACACCTGCTTTGCACGCGCACACACCTGCATTGACCAGAAGCACGCGCATACACAAGTATCACTTGCATTCAACCTGGAGCACGTGCATACACACAACATGCATTTCCAGCATCACATTATTTTTTTATTTCATGTGCTCCAATTCTCTAAGACCACCTGCAATTGTACGATCAAATGAAATCAATAATGAATATGAAATCAATATCTAATAGCTAAAAATATTGTTAGATTATCAGAATCCATCTCAGAGCCCTCTCGCTGTTTGAGCCGTAAGTACGGGAGTCGCCTACTCCTCAAAGCAAGGGGCGAGCAATGGCGCGGGGGTACGTTATTTCAACCAAACAATGAGTTATGAATCACAAACAAAATTAAATAAAGCTGTTATTTTAGCAAATACTGTACATGCTACATCATTTGAAAATCGTTTGTGCAGTGGAGATAAGCGTTGAAGAGAATGGTGATTTCAATGCGCGTGATAACAGGAACAATATCGCCCGGCTACACAGATATGAACTTGTACAAACACGGCCGTGACATCACACCAATAGGTTTTATTAATGGAGGAGTGACATCACACCAATAGGTTTTATCAATGGACGAAAGGTTTTGGAAAGGAAACTAATAATTCAGGAAACGAACAGGTAAAGTGACATACTCCAAGAAACGAAGCTTCCAAATAGGCTTGACCCGGAACTAATTGGTACAGAATTTTTGCTTATCATAAGTTGTTGGTTATGTATACCTACACATGCCAGAGAAACTTTACCGCTGTCCGACCCCCTAATTTGCATAATTAATTAATTAGTCAAATCTAATTAAAATCAATATTCTCAGAATTTGAACAATTTTTATGCAAATGTGTATCAAACCAGATTAACCAAACAATTTTGAATCTGGAAAAAAATATAATTAAAACATTCATGGTTCCATCACCCTTAATTAATAATTTATAATTATGACAGCATTTTTAATCAGATGACTCCTGTGTCTAGTTGATAACATTGATAATTGTTGCGACGGTTGTATTTATTAGAGGAGTATAATAGGTAAGCTGTGTATAAACTTTACCGCATTTGAAAACACATAAACATGATAAATTTGCATAATTAAAAAATCTGACATAATTATGCATTAGGAAAAGTTTCAAGTAATTTGAACAACATCGATATGGGTATCAAATGAAAGATACAGATCCGTAGGTTTTTATATAAATATATTCAGGAAGGTAAAATCATCTGTAATTGAAATTGCAGTAAAATGGGGGGGGGGGAATGGGGGGGGAGGATTGAAGTCAGATATCAATTAGTATTTATTAATGTTTTTTCATCATATAAAGAGTCGATTTACCTTATCACAGATTTTTGTTAAATTAAATTATTATCAAAAGTTTAATAAAATGTGAAAACAGAATGCAATAATGACTTTTTTTTTTCCTCGAATCTTGTTGTATTCAAATCTACAATATTGGCCATTCCTTTACTTAGCGATGTCAAAAGATGGAATTCCAACACGGGATTGTGTTTTTAAATGCATTTCACCCAACACCTAAATGTGTAGGCCTACATGTGTGTTTCATAACGTTCTTCAGAGAATGATTTAGCAAATGCATTAACTTTTGAATGAAGCACAACGCCACCAGCTTGACTCTCCAGGTATTCCTTGGCAACCTCAGAAGTTTGCCATTGGGGGTACGCTCTTTTGAATATAACACATCCAGGAACTGATAAAAATCGAGTGAAAATTAACCATTAAAAGCAATATACCCATGCCACTGTCGTATTTTTTGGTTATGACAATGGAGCATCGACGAAATTCACTACACATTTAAGCGAATTAACCGGTGGTAGCAAATGTAGTACAATCAAGTTTGAGCCAATCATGGTAGATAAGAGATACGTTTCTGTCTCACCCAACGAACAAATCAAGATTCATTCAACTTTTGGCATCGAGATTTCAATCAAATAACATCACAGTACTTCCAGCAAAAGCTGACGCAGATGTTTTAATTGCAATATCGGCAGTAGAGTACGCCATCATTGAGTACACGGTACACCACACTTATTGGAGATAACAGCGACTTGCCAATGCTGCTATATGTTACCACTTCAACCTAAAAACTCCTGCTTATGAACTCATCTTCAAATCAGAGTTGAAATCTGGTACCACTAAACAGGCTATATGGTATAATGCGTTACACAACAACCAAGCTGTTGTTGTGCTGTTGTTCACCATTCATACATGCAATAACTGGATGCGACACCACTTAAAAATGTTTGGGATTGGTAACGATTTACCATTAAGAAATTTGAACTCGATATGAAAATGCATTCAGGTGTTTTCAACAATAGCATTTCTACAATAAATGAGATTGTTGAATGCGGTGAGAACGCAATGGCAAATCACACCTAAGTCTCAATGAACTACGAATAGAGAAGTTTAGTCAGAAACTTATAACTGATAAAAAGGTTATCCAGCCTGAGACACTGCCACCTACATCAGCAGCATCATACTTCAAGTACAAGTTTGGCTTGAAAATAATTCTCCTGATCCTTTGAAATTTGCATGAACTCTTTCAGAAAACGGCTTTGTACCTGTGCCTTACGGACATGCATCGTATCTTCTCTCAACAATACGATGTAATTGTAAAGTAGAATGTTCGAATTAAGGTGCAATTGCAAAGAATGTTCCAGTGTGTGTAGAAATTGCCAAGGTGTAAATTGTGCAAATTCGCTAACAATTTATTTGGATGCTTCCTACGACAGTGATCAGGACATCAATGCAGTTGGCGTGGATGACGTCTAGTTAAGCTCTGTTTGAAACGCATTTATCACAAAAATAAATATCATAATGTTAATAATTTGTATCCAATATTTAGAAGGTTGTGAAAAAAGGGGGAAATTAATTTGTCATCAGTTTAAAATTAATTAATAAGGCTTATTAAGGCGATCGCACATCTGTGAAGTTTCTACACAGGTAGTCCAAGCTATCGGTCTTGAATGGTCAACCATCAAAACAATAATCATTGTTTTTAATTCTTAGCTGGAGGCATCTTATCAAAAATGCTATGATAACTATAAGCAATTTAATTATGATGATTTAAACCAGAACCACATTTTTTGTTTTTAGTTTCGTTAGAAGGTTAGAGTAATACATTGAGAAGTATTTTTTATCAAAATCGGTGAAGTTTAATTAGTTTTTCGCTTTAATTAGCTAGACTAATTAGGGCGGTCGGACAGTGGTAAAGTTTCTACACAGGTTGCCAAAGTTGACGGTCTTGAATGTACAACCATCAGAACAAAAATCGTTATTTGTTATTCGATACGGGAGGCATCTAATCAAAAATTCTATCATGATTATAAGCAATTAATTATGGTACTTCAAACCAAAATTACATGTTTTAAATATATTTTTTTGTAGTAGGTTGGATTCTCCACTGAAAAGTGTTTTTTTCTTATAAAAATCCGTGAAAATATTCAAAATATGAATTTTTATGAATTTTCACATATTAATTAATTAAGCTAATTAGGGCGGTCGGACAGCGGTAAAGTTTCTACACAGGTTGTCCATGTTGCTGATCTTGAATGTACAACCATCAAAACAATAATCGTTATTTGCAATTCGATACGGGAGGCCTCTAATCAAAAATGCTAGGATAATTATAAACAATTAATTAAGATGATTAAACCCAAAAAAGTATTTTTTTATATTTTTTATATTTTCTAAATATGTTGAATTTATCATCTGAGAAGTATTTGAGGTACGAATCTGTAAAAATAATGAAGATATGAATTTTAATTAGTTTTTTTCATTTTAATTAAATATGCTAATTAGGGCGGTCGGATAGCGGTAAAGTTTTCTTTTTCATATAAAGATAACCTTAACAAATAATATTTTGTATACAAAAATTCTGTACCATTTGTTCAGGGTCAAATGGTTCGTTTCTTGGACTAACAGTAGTAGGCGATGATCTGATCAAACCAGTATAGTTTCTGCGTCCAAGGTTGGAATCCTGAGGGCACGGTTGTCAACGAACCCACACATAATCCTTGATATAATGTTTTAGATAACGACAATAAGTACAATTACCAGATTGTGTTAGTAGGAAAACACGCCCTTAGATGGAATGCATTATATTTAATACAATTCAGAAATAAAACAACCTAGCTCGACCGGTTATTGGCTGTTGATTGATTCATACAAGTTAATTAATAACAAATTTATTAATTAGCAACGTTCATTCAATGGGAACTAACAAATCTCAATTCTATTGCCTATTACAACCGTGAAATTTGGAGTTGTCATTTATTGTGCATGTCTTCATCCTCCCACAACCCATCTATAAAACATCATAATCTTTAGCTAACTATCAGTCTTGCTATGTACATTCATAATACGTTGCACATTACATTAGAGACAAAATGTATTACTAATGGAACACCTATTAATTACAATTGCATTATATTATTATAATTGACTGAATAGATCAGGACCATACGAAGACATGTTTTCACATTTAAACAGTATGAATTGTAAAAAATGTATTTTGCTAAATAATATACGTTTACTTTCCCTTTCAAACGGTTATCAAAGCAAGAATGGAATGATAACAGTTTACAGCGATTTACTCATTTTTAGATTAATAGTTTGCTTGTAAATTCTTCACACATGTATCTCTGTGCAGGTATAAGAAGGTAGATAGATAGAAAAGAGCACTAACTCCAGACAGACAAAAGAAACGATACAGCGAGACAAGAACGAGGGATAAGAGAGTGATTTACAAGTTGACACACAACCCGCGCTAAGGTATAACAGTTAGTGTTCAATCAGTGTCAACAACAAGTAGTAAAGTGGGCATTACAACCCACTACAAGAGACAGGGACAGTTATGGGGATTCGAGAGAAAAAGTTGTGAAAGTGTTCGAGGAATTATGTAGATAATCGATCCATTTATCAAACAAACTTACAAACTAGTTTGGTGACCAAAATACGACGCTACTAGCAACAAATTACAATAATAATAGTTTGTCACGCCAAACTCTCGATCCCACGTCGCCAAGTCTGTGTCCGTTCTTTGGCACCCATGCCTCTTAGCAACCTAACGGGCTTTTAATTATTATATTGTATTTAATGTAGCTCAAATTGAATGCTTTATTAAATGAATGTGCATTATCTATCTATGTTTCTACTATTCGTAAAATGTATGCATAAATACAACATATTCGGACAATTTACAATTTAGTGCATGTGTACATATAAATATTCTAATACTGATTATTATATAATGTTAATCGCTAGCCTAGTTTTATTTATTTTCATCCTTTCATTCCTTTGTATAAGCCCATATAAAGTCAACTATTATAAAATGAGCTCAGCGTGCAGCCTTTACTTCTTTACTGTTTGAATCACCACTATAGCACTAACTCTTTTTCACGTGTCAGATACGTACCTTACCCGGGCCATATTATTCAGTGATATTTTTTACATCTAGTCACATTACAACACTGAAATTCCTTCTCTAGACAAGTAACGAATAAGCACGTTTTACTGACAGCAGGTTTCGCTTAACTTTTCACGTACACATATAATAATAAAAGTATTTCATCAGAAACAGTTTGCCAACAGATCTAGCACAGTCGAATTGGTAAGGACGGTACGAAGAGTACTTCGTGCATCAAAATTAACATTATTGTTAAATATAATCATTACAATTTAATGTACAACAAATTTCGTTCATTAAGATTGTAAAACATTCAAATACGCTTTAATCACCTATTCATAATTTCCATTCATCTACAATATGGAAGTTTTATCTTTGATTTGCACGACTAAATGTCTCCTAGCTTTCATAACATCGCAATGTTTTTTTATAGACATTGTGCGCTGGCAACCGTCCGTGCAAAAAGTCTATTGTGTAAAAAGTCATGTCCAATCCCTCTTAAGGCCAGTTCAGTTCACAATAATGAATCATTAAGGATTACTAATTAGGCGAATTGGAGCGTGGTATTACCGTACTGATGTTCGCAAAACTTAACTCTGGACCAGTGACTAACTTTCAATTTCTTCATCAATGCAAGGTCGAAAGTGATAGCCAATCAAGGCACAGAGCGCCTCATAGACGTTAAATAATGTCATTGTCTGTAGAATTACGTACCTATTCATAGACTTTTCTATTGAGAACATGAGTGAAAGATAGATCAATCCCATGAGTTATGTGTGGGATTAAAGCACGAATTAGACCTACACCCTCAACCATGAACCATGGTGCATAAAGAGATTGTCTATGATGGTGAAGGAACGAAAGAATAGTAAAGCAAAACTAAATATTACCGACGGGAAAGTAGAAGGGCAACGGTGAATATATAAATAAGTGATTGTATTATATTGTATGTTTTAACCGAGGTTTTAACTTTAGTTTTAGATATGTCTGAAATAAAATTGGATCTCATATTATATATTGTGCGTGATATTCGCGAAAAATTTCTAAATACAATACTGTATATAATAGATTAGGCATATATAGGTTATTGTTTGCTTAAAATTGTGTAATAAAATAATGTAAATAATTAAATATGGAGAATATATTATCATCTCTATGTGTGATGCAAATAATAGACTTGAAGAATTGTCCTCCTTTGTAATTCAGTTTTTTACCTGAATATGATAGACGTTACAAAAAATAAAATGTAAAAAAAACTATGTAATTTTTTTTTAAATGGAGAACTTATGATGAGAAAATAGTTAAAAATCAGTAATCAAAAGAAAATTGTAGAAAATCGATTTGCTATTGCACGGTCAGGTTCTTGTTTTTCTATAGCGTTGATTGAAACTGTCTTACTATCAACTATTTCAATATTTGATACATATTTCGGTTGCTCTTCTATTACCATTCTATAAGACAAAATCATATACAAACTTCTTGAGAAACCCGTGTTACCGAGATGTAACTCAACTCATTGCAACCACATGGCATGCAAGCACTTTGCAGGTGTTAATTGAAGTAAAAGTGCGGAATATGGTTAACGACGCCGTGTGGGCAACCAACGCAAGTGCACGGGGTACCACCCTCGGAGGACGCAGACAAGGTCAGTGTTGTACTTAATCTTATAGACGGAAGGTGGATCCGTGTTCTTGGCTCTACAGACTGTGGGCGGGGTCTCATGCAGCGAGAAACTAGTGACCAATACATAAATATGCCACGGGTTGAGGAAGGTTTGAAGTGGAAATAGAATGAACAATTTTTCGTGTTTGTTATGCCCAAAGGCGGTCAAAAGTCAATATTTTGGGTACTTGTTCATTATCGGGACCCCCCGAAAAGTAGGTTAGTGGGGGGCACGGAGGGGGCCTAGCTGACCACGGCAACGCGCTTCATACCCCCCCAACCTACTTTTCGAGGGGCCCCGATAATGAACAAGTACCATATTTGGTTGTTTTGGTTTATTTTGTAAATTAGTTTTCATACGGTGTGCATTATTACCGAGTAATCAATTATGTTACTACATTAATCAATTATTTAGTAGAAAAGTTTATTTGATTTATTGAAATCAGAGTCGTCCCAATGAAGTTACATTTTACCCCCTTCATTTTTCCATATTGTTTGAATATACATGCTTGTTTCATTTTGATATTTTATATTCCCCAATAAGAGTAATACTTGATGCGGAGCATATTATACATATTATTATTTTATATTATATTATTACATATTATAACTGATTTATAATGGAAAACTTTAATTAATTAATTAGTATATCTTCATACTTTATACCACACTATTATCTGGAATGTATATATTACAACCTGCTGGGTCAATAAATAAGAAAACTGTATCCGCAAAGAAATGCATACTTGCGTCACAAATTCCAGCATGCAACATGCATCGTATACTTTCCTTTTAAACATACATGCGTTTTATCTTTATCACTCGTTAATTGACCCTAATGTCGAAGTCATTGTCTCTACACTGTAAAGTTAAAAGTTGAAAGTCAGCTTCCTACACGCGTGACTATCACATTTAGTGGGCGATGTCGCAGGTCGTAACTGTGCAGTTATCTGATGCAGCTATAAAACTAACAGTTAATGTGGAAGTGACCAACGCTATTTTATATACACCTGCGCAATCTTGTCCTGTGTCCTACACGTATATGTTGAGTGTAGCGAGTGTGAGTGGTTGCGGCTGACGGAAATAAATCAAGAATGACTTTAAGAGGACTCGCTTGAGGCTATAGTGTGGAGGTGCCCAGATTTCTATTTGGTTGTTGTTGTTTATTTGTTTTTGTGTGGGGGCGGGGTCAAAAAAATATTTCTATGGAATCCATTATTGTCATTTCTTATTTAATGTATCGATTTCGAGTAACTAAGTGAAACCCTTGTAATTTACTCTTTTTGTGAACTTCGTCAGTTCCAACTGTCAAAATTTTGTTCAAATTTGTGAACTGGAACCCAACATTTCAAACAGCTTGAACGTGCAGGTGAATTTCACGAATTGGAACTGATGTTTTGGATTTTCAATTTTTTTGACTTTCTGACCCTTTTTCTCGTAATTAGAACGGTTCGGCATTAGCATTACTGCAAAATATGAAAGCAAAATAAATACGGTTGCAGTAGAAACTGAGATTGTGCACTTTTTCTGTGCTGGTCTCAGAGAGTTCTCTTAAAGCTAGCGAATGCCAATCACTTGGAGTGATAGCGTAGGCTTTGAAGTAGAACTGGATAAGGTGGGTTTGATATCTATTACATGCGAACAATGGCTTTCTATATCGGCAATACCACTTCCTGGTAATTGGAAGCAAGAAGCCTTTCTTGGCCTGGCTCTCACTTGCTGAATTTAGTTGGTGACGTCATATTACGTCGTAGGGGTGATAGATCAGGGCGAAGGGTTGTAGATGGAAAATTTTATTATTTTAAATTGAAACCCGAAAACGTTCATCGTTACGAACTTCTGCAAACACATTCTTTCTTCAATCCGAAATAATTTTTACTTGTTCAAAACTGAACGAAAATACTTTTGGCACGACTCAAAGAATTAAATTGTCTAGAACATGACTGTGATTTATACTTTTATTTTTACATTTACCAGGGATCATTGACTTATACAATTTTTTGTTTGACAGTAATAAATAATTTTAAAAATGCAACTAATATTTTTCAACGACGTCGGGTTTAGGGTTGTTTCTACATATAATTTACAAGTAAACGAATGAAATAAAAGTGAAAACTTTGGAAGATACTTTTTTGAATATTAAAAATTGAAAATGGTATCCAAATAATGCTAAATTTAAAACTTTTAAATGTCTCGCTACCCGTTGATGACATTTTATATTTATCGGGTTGTTTCGTAGCGGCGGTAGTGATATCTTTCTGTCGACGTTTCGAAGACCATGTTATCTTCTTCTTCAGGACTTGAAATATGATATATGAAGTTTGTGAAATTCCTCTTGTTTCTTGTTATTGTTTTTTTCTATTGTTACTATTAAAGTTTTTTGATTGGTTAACCTAAATAAGCTTCCTAAATTCACTGTCAGATTATCATTTGCTAGACAACTTTCCTATTTCGTAGTCTTCCACCCCAGACATCTTCCTCTTGAACCGGCACAATCCCTTGGACTGGATCTATGATAACTTCCTCAATAGGTTTGATTTCTTTACACTGTACTGTTTCTAGTTTAGTGACTGACTTTAGAACAGGATCCCATGCATGGCTGAGGACAAAACAGTGATCCCTGTTGAAGTTTTTGGGATGTTTTTTAATTTCTATTGCCTCCCTAACTACTCGTGGCACTGCTGAATCTACCTTGAACAAAACTGACGTTTGATCAAATAGAATTTTATGATCCAATTCTAATGCGTGATCAGCTACAGCAGACAGGCGTTGATGTCTTTGCAAATCATTTACTCCTCTATCATCTCGAATTGCCTTTGCTGCTAAACCCAGTCGTATGTGTCGTTCATGCTCCTTTAATCTGGTTGATATTTTTCTCCCGGTCTCTCCAATATACACATCTCCACATTCACATGGTACCTTGTAAATTCCACGACTGTCAAATTTATTAGAATCCTTAACGGGTCGAATGAAAGAGCTTATTTTCCTATCTGTACAGAAACTTGTCTTGATGTTCTTTTTTCTCAGTAACCTACTTATTCTGTCGGTGGTCTTGTGAACAAATGGCAGCACTGCTATAGCCACTGTTTCAGCTGAGTCTTCCATTTCTTCCCTCATCTTGGCTTTCCTTGAAAATGCTTGTTTAATGGTTTTTGGTGAATACTTTTTCCAAAACCTTTAGTTCCCCGTGAATGTGGTTTTCATCTGTTAGACGTTTAGACCTGATGGTGAGTGAATTTAAAACTGCCATTTTCTGTTTCGGGTGGTGGTGAGAATCGGCATGTAAATAACGGTCTGTATGGGTTGGCTTTCTGTACACCGTGTGTGCTACCTTACCGTCCTTGCCCCTCTTAACCATCACGTCCAAGAAAGCTAGCTGATTGTCTGCTTCTATTTCCATAGTGAACGTAATGCTTTGATCTTGAGAATTCATTTCTTCTAGAAATAGATCAAGAGCTTCTCTTCCATGTTGCCAAATGCAATAAATATCATCTATATACCGTAGCCAACACTTTGGTTTGAGAGGTACTCGTTTTAGCAATTTGGTCTCAAAATCATCCATGAAAATATTTGCTAATACTGGAGATAGTGGGGAACCCATTGCTAAACCTTCTGTCTGTTGGTAATAGTCCCCACTAAAACGGAAATAGTTACAATCGGTGCAGCCTTCTATGAGATCTCTAATTGAAGTTGGTAATAAGTACTTTTTGGCTCTTTCTTTTAATATTTCCATCGTCCGTTTTACTGGGACATTTGTAAAGAGGGAGACGACATCGAAACTCACCATTATATCACATTCCTCAATTTTGAGAGGAATAATCATATCTAAGAAATGACGTGAGTTTTTAACATATGACTTGGATTCAGTTACTTGGGGCTGTAAGAGTTTAGACATGCATCTAGCTATCTCATGACCCGGAGACCCAATGGCACTAACAATGGGCCTCATAGGTATGATCCACTTTGTTGTTGTTGCTGTTGTTGTTGACTCACCTATTTCTTGTGGCTTGACCTTGTGATGTTTTGGTAACCCATACAATTCTGGAGCCGTTGACTCATGGGGCAGGAGCTGTTTTACAAGGGTGTCATCCATCGGAGCTGCCCTGAGAAGCTCACCAAGTTTCCTTTCAAAGCGTTTTGTGGGATCCGTATTCAGTTTAATGTATGATGCAGTGTTGAGCATGTCATTCATTTTATCTCTGTAATCTGCCGAATTCATCACAACCGTAGCATTACCCTTGTCTGCTTTGAGAATCACGATTTCCTTATTTGCACGTAACTTCATAAGTTCTCGACGTTCAACATCTGGTAAGTTATTCTTAGGTACTTTCTTGCTATTTCCTCGAAGGATCTTAGATACATCCTGTCGTATTTCTTCTGCAATCTCTGAAGGCATCCGAAATATTGCAGCCTCCACTCCAACCATTATCGATTCCACTGGTAGATTCCTTGGCGCAATGGCATAGTTTAAACCTTTTGCTAAAGCTAATTTAGCAGGAGTACTCAACTGGGTGTCTGACAAATTTATAACTGTCTTCTCTATTACTTGATCAGCTATCAGTGTGCCTAACTTGGCCTTTGGTACTAATTTCGTCTGATTTCCCCTTATCAACATGTTCAATTTTGCTACATGCCTGTTTGAAATAGTCTTATACTGTGCTTCAGCTTTATTGAAAGCCAAGGAACGGATCTTCTCCCATGTTTCCTGAGCCAAGATGTTACTAAGCTGTATTTCTATTTTGTTAAGCTGCTTATTGTTCAAAATAAGGTTTCTTCTTACCTTATGAAGCTGAGACCGGACAAGAGCTTCACTTGCTCTTTTGAAGATGTTTTCTGTCCTAGGATGTCTAAGGTGGTGTTTAATCTGGATCCAAGTTGGAATGAGGTCAGCGTCCCTGCATTGCTTTAAAAAAGCAAGCTGTCCGAGAAGTCCAGTTTTCTTTTGATGAAAACGATCATAATGATGTGTGAGATAATAAATTTCCTCCCCGTAGAGGTTAATGATAAAACTTTTAAATGTCTCGCTACCCGTTGATGACATTTTATATTTATCGGGTTGTTTCGTAGCGGCGGTAGTGATATCTTTCTGTCGACGTTTCGAAGACCATGTTATCTTCTTCTTCAGGACTTGAAATATGATATATGAAGTTTGTGAAATTCCTCTTGTTTCTTGTTATTGTTTTTTTCTATTGTTACTATTAAAGTTTTTTGATTGGTTAACCTAAATAAGCTTCCTAAATTCACTGTCAGATTATCATTTGCTAGACAACTTTCCTATTTCGTAGTCTTCCACCCCAGACATCTTCCTCTTGAACCGGCACAATCCCTTGGACTGGATCTATGATAACTTCCTCAATAGGTTTGATTTCTTTACACTGTACTGTTTCTAGTTTAGTGACTGACTTTAGAACAGGATCCCATGCATGGCTGAGGACAAAACAGTGATCCCTGTTGAAGTTTTTGGGATGTTTTTTTAATTTCTATTCAAAACTTCAACAGGGATCACTGTTTTGTCCTCAGCCATGCATGGGATCCTGTTCTAAAGTCAGTCACTAAACTGAAAAAGTACAGTGTAAAGAAATCAAACCTATTGAGGAAGTTATCATAGACCCAGTCCAAGGGATTGTGCCGGTTCAAGAGGAAGATGTCTGGGGTGGAAGACTACGAAATAGGAAAGTTGTCTAGCAAATGATAATCTGACAGTGAATTTAGGAAGCTTATTTAGGTTAACCAATCAAAAAACTTTAATAGTAACAATAGAAAAAAAACAATAACAAGAAACAAGAGGAATTTCACAAACTTCATATATCATATTTCAAGTCCTGAAGAAGAAGATAACATGGTCTTCGAAACGTCGACAGAAAGATATCACTACCGCCGCTACGAAACAACCCGATAAATATAAAATGTCAATGCTAAATTTGTTCTACCTAAGAATTATTTATTTGACAGTCCTTCAAGTTATGATCTTGTTAAGTATGATTTCTCCCTGAATATGACGTGTTAATTAACGCAAGAGAGAGAAGACATAATGGCCCAGGTTTAGTACTAGTCAAGCGTGTGTTTCGACTAATGAACTGGTAGGATTGATTTAAAATTTCCTAAGATGATTCTAAATGGACGAACAATAATTCTTATCGGTAGTAATGTTACTCAAAGTCAAAGGTAGTAGTTTGAAAGCGTTCGCAAACTTGATCTATTAAATTATTACGACTATTTTTTAAGCAGCACTACTCTACTTTTATTTGACGTGGCGAAATTAACTACTCCGTCTAACTAATCCGCACTAGAAAATGTATTTTACAAAATAATAATAATATGAAGGCCAAGTGCCGGTAAACGAACTTCAATTTTGAATTTACATATTATTTTGTTTAACTGAAATAGAGTAACGTAACGATTGAACCTGAAATAAACCAAGGTCTGCTGTCTTCTAAATACGAATTAAAATATAACGTCTACAGTGGTGGGCACTGATAACTGTATTTTATCCATAAACAAAATAATGTATATAATATATACATTGCTTTCAGGTAAGATTTAAACAGTCAGGACATTTCAATGGTATGATTTCATCCACATTCAAAAACATTTAGAACAAGTTCCCACTCGAACACCGAAGTTAAGCAGAATAGGGCGTGGTCATGGGTAGAGTGGGTGACCGCTCTGCCCTGAAACTCACGTATACCGCTGGTTAGAGCAGATGGAGGGTTCGAAAGCTAGTGTAACGGCTTCGTTCTCCTCGACGTCTGATCGGCAGTCCGAGTTAGTGGAGGAACCTATATGACCGTTGAGAGTCACTCAACGATATAAATGTCAAAGTTACACCGTCCTTTCGGATGGGACGTTAAGCCGTTGGTCCCCTTGGTACTTTTCGAAAGGAGTAGGCTACGTGCCGGTACCGGGTTTCCCCTCCTCCCTTCTGTTCATACTGCATCCTCATCTATCACCACTCATCGTCTCGATTAGCCAAAGTGCATAAATATGAGACGTTAAGCAATATCCAATCAATCAAAAACATTTAGGTACAATTTTAAATTATGTAAGTAGAAGTTGATAGTATTGTCACTATTGTTTTAAGATATGAATTACATTTCAACGAAAAACTTAAATTAAACTGCTTGTAACTGCTTGTCACTTGCGTTGAAACTGTTAATTTAAGTTAGTTTAGAAAAACTTATACGTGTGTATTGTATTGCACGCATGGGGCTTGCCCAGTTGTCAATAAAGAATTAATAATAATAGTTAATTTATTGAAGAATTGACGTTTTTTCTGAGCCAAGGCCACTGCTTCGCATAATAAAACGTTATTAACACGAAATTGATGTTTGTGATCGTTTAATACCTGACATCGTCTGTTGACACTGCAAGCTAGCTAAACTATTAGAAAGGTTATAAAAACATATAAAATGCTTTCTCGTCAATTAAATAGCTATGATCAAACTCATACGGCCTTCATCTGACCTACACAACTGTCCGTATGTCCAGTAACTCCAACTGTGCCACTTCCTTCTAACAATCACCATCGAAAGGTGATTATTATCGCTAACTGTATGAGTACTTGCCAGCTGCAACTGCATTTCTCTGCATGAGTCGGAGTATTTCCCTGTCTGTCAAAACAAGTGTATAATGTTTGACGACGTATTTGTTTAATCAATGTGTCTTGTATTAAGCTTATCATTAATATGAACCTAAGCCTTTGATATTTGTTTTCTTGGCGATAACTAATCCACAAGTCCATAGTCGTCTGCAGAGAGTCATCCTCAGGAAATTGAATTGCAACGAGAGATTGACTTTTCGCATGTGTTTGGGTATTTTTATGTTACTATACATTTTGGAGGACATGCTATAGGATACACTGTGACCCTACGGAGACCAATATACAACAAGTATATGAGTTTTCATCTACAATGGTTGTTCAAAAAAATCTATTCCACCATTCACTTTATGCTTCAAGTCATGTATCTTTTGACATTTATCAAATCGATCAATAATTACACTCATGACTTAATAAAGTTGGATCAACATAAAAAAATTGTTAATTATATTAAAAGAGTAGAATAATCTTGATATTGGATTGATCGATTGATTTAATGTTTATCCTATTCAATTTTAGAAACTGATCCTCGAAGCAGGCGGACCAATTTCGGTCAATGTCTCTTGAGTAAGGTGGTGGCAGAAGTCATGGACCGCTATAGTGATATCTGTAAACTGTTACATCTTGTGATTTACTGAGTGCTTGTTTCACTTTAATATTATAAGTGAGCAAAACCTTAAAGAACGTGTAGTAAACCACAGCACAATTCGCGAGTACGACTAAAAGCCCTCTAGGCACAAATTCTTCGGAACATGCGCAGAATAAGACAATTCTCAATCTCAAACCTGTACCGCCCAACGATTGAACGATTGTTTCACATCAACGCCATTTAACACAACCTCTAATTTCGCTTAGATTACTTCTCAGTATTAAATTGTCTCACTCTTTTCAACTGTGAACAATTCCTTTATGTCCAGTCCAAACACCTCAACTGATGTCTTCTTTATCACCAACTTCTTTGGTACATGACATTTAAACCAAGGCCAAGCAATGAATCGTGCAACTCAGTACAGACGATTAAGACGAAAATAATACGGAATGAGTAGGTTAAAATCTTTGTCTTCAAATGGATGTTGTTCAGAAAATTTGTCAAGTCACTGCCAAAACAACAAACTGAGATAATCCTCAACAACAATAATTTCGTAAACATGTTCTTTGGTGTTATTGTCGTCTAGTCTTGTACAAATAAACATGGACAATTTTAAGATTAGATGTAATTAATTATGAGTAATGATTTCTAAGAAAGACCATTAAGGATGTTTTTCTTCGGTTCGTTGGTCAAGTGGTTTGGTTCCTGGTTTTCATACAGAAGGTCGCGGGTTCGTCAACTGGTTACGTCTACCTCAAGGACATATATATTTAAGTTCGCTAATACCATTGCATAATGACAATGATAAACGTAACCAATTGTGTAATAGTCTAACTGCGAAATAAGGTTTTTGTATGTTAATGTTGCTAATTCATGATGACTTTAAAGAATAGTCGAGTTAAACATGCATTTACAATAAAAAAAACGAGTAGGATATTAGGCATTTTGCCATCCTAAGCTACAAGAAAAGATCCACAAAGCTTTTAAAGATCTTCCTACAGATACGAATTATTTTATGTTGTGGGAAGTTTAATTTTTAAATGGTTATTATTTATTGAGTTTTATCTGGAAGGCTAATGCAGGGCACGTGTGGCACTAAAAGTAATAAGAACGGTATATGAATTCTGGTTTTAAAAAGTACAAAATTAAAATAATATTTTCAGGACTATTTATCTCTGCAAATCCATGTTAACCACAATGTATATTTCATCACAATTCTGACAATATAATTAGAAATTGTGAAATATCATTTAAAGTCACTATTTCGCAACTTTGTCATCATTATATCTCTAATCAGAGTGCAGACCAACAAAAGATAATCGGTCTAGAAACTAGAAAGGACCAACGACTAAACGCTCGACAATCATGATTGACTCAATCTGTGACAATCCTCACGATCTCTTTCATCTTGAATCTTTAAGTATAAAGAACATGAAAAATACCAAAGCTAGCGATTGACACTCGTTATACAGATTTTCAGGTGCTATAGTAAGTTACTTAATAATCAGGAATAAATTTTCAGGAATAAGTCAATGTAAGATCAACCTACGAACTCTACGTAAATAATTAAAATGTCCTATAAATCAGTTATAAGTTGCGAAAGTCAATAATGACACTCATTTAAAAATACTTACTAATTTCGTGTGACAAAACGGGCACAAAAATTAAAAAAAGACCGCCTTTCTGCATGAGTATATGCACACAAATGTTGTCTTGATCGATGGGAAAATGTAGGCGTAATTCTAAAAGTACGAAGACTCATTTTCAGCCAGATTCGTTGGTGCTCTCCAGCTAATTATTTTGGTCTAAGGTATAGTGTAATAAATACAGTTAATTTTTTTGATAAACTTTTTTACATATTGTAAGAATCGAAGAGAAATTGAATGAAGCCAACGAAAAGATCCTACTAGGATTTGTAATGCATCTTTTGTCTTAAAACATGAAAGCAATCGAATATTCAATAACTAATTAATAAAAGTTGCGCATAACTTATCAAAATAGTGAAACTGATGCGCAACCTCGCGTTGAGATCATTATAATATTAATAAGCAACCCAAGAACAATAAACTATTGGGAGATATCAGTCAGTATAGTTAGCTTTCAATACAAAAAAAATGTACCAACAATATTTGTAACAAACCGAAGAAATGAAACACTCAATGCCGATCATTGATTAGTGGAAAGCGTAAGCATTCACTAATGAGGCTAGAAGAATAGAATACCAAAGAAATAAAAGTGAATTTAGATTTCACAATAGAACTAATTTTGCAAGACGATATTGCTCTCTCAATGACAAAACAGAAACTTGTCGGTGTTTCGCTAATTGCTTTATTTGGTAGAACACTGGAATGCGACTTTCAATCCGTTACTATTAACAACAACTCGACCTTCCAAGACTTGCCATGTTGTTGAAATCACTTGCTTCAATTCAAGCAAAGTTTGATACTTATTACCCATAAGAATTTAAATTTAAAAAATTTAAAAAAATATATATATATATATATCAATAATTTACCCAATTTAGCATCAAATTTTCAAAACACGTATTCCTTGATTAGATCTTTCGTCCCTATTCAATCGAACTACCAATATTGCGATTGATAAAACTAATATATATTGAAATACAAATATTCGTCTTTACCTTCGATTTTATGAAGATATTTCCACTATCCTTTTAATTTATTAAGAGTTTCCCATGGAAATTTTAAATGAGTATTGAAATAATTTCTCCTCCGTTGTAAATGGAGTCTGTCCTGCACATGCACCTCGCATAGCAACAAGTAGGCCGCAGGTGCAGATGCACAGAGGTAAGTGTATTCACAAGCACGTGCGAGTATTTGTTCAATACATTAAGATTGCGATGTTATTGATGTAACTCGAATCTCTTATTGTTTGACGACTACAGTATCAGAGTGCAGCTTGATTGGTGCATGCAGGGCAGTAGCTCGCCATGCAATGCACACCACGATTTTACTGCATGTGAGTTATTTTTATTATTGTTTTGCCTGCATTTATCTAAATGAATTAGTTATTTTGAAAAGGGGGTAAGTCACTAAAACATACTTCGGAGATAAACGAGAAAAACTTTTCTCAGTATTAAATAATCGTAGTACATGCTTCAAACTGATATTTTAAACACGTATAAATATGTTTAAAAAAGTGCAATAACGTTAAGTTTACTATCCATAGTTTGACCAATAAAAAATTGTTTGTGTCTCTGACTAATCCCCTTTTCAAAATATATGGTTTTACCTTCATGTGAAAGGGACTGTGATTGAATATTTTCATTAAAACATGGCAATTTATGTTATTTTATACTATTTTTTTTTTAACTTTTTAAATGTTTCATCTATAGTTAAGCCACCCCCCAAAAAATTGTGTTTCTGACTTGAATACCCCTTTTCAAAACAAATGGTTTTATTTCCATGTGAGTGAGATTGTGATTTGATATTTTTGTTGAAACGCTTAATGCCATTGTCGTCAGGCTCATCACCTGAAAAATCCACCCCATACACCTCGAAAAATAATTTCAATTGCTCTCACCAGAACGCAGCGCTAAGCACGTTACAGACAGCGCGAGTTATTTTGAAAAGGGGACAAGTCAATCGACTTATCCCCTTTTCACACATAATGTCCGTCTAGGTAAAATAAGCAAGAATTTGATGCTAACTCATTTTCGTCAAAACAGTGACTTGCCCCCTTTTCAAAATAACTGATTCAATTAGTTTTATTTGGTTTTCCTACTTCGTAAATACGTTATTATAACTGAATATGGTAGATGTTAAAATAAATAAACAACGAAATAAATAAATCAAATCGCTAAGACTATTAGGGTTGCTCTTATAAACATAACAAATACTTCGCGAAGTAAATCAGTCTTTATAACTGAATAGGATACAGATTTTAAATTAATTAATAAAAATATATACGATTACATTGAAGTGCAATATTACTTTCAATGCAATTTCGTTTTGGTAGAGATTTGGTCGTAAAACAAGTTGTTTTTAATTTGTTACTCTTTCCGAGTTCGTAGTGTACAATAGACATTAGGTAAAGAACTCGAACAGCTCGAATCCCACCACCGGCTACTCTGACATTTTCTTTACTGTATGTTGTGGATGGGGATAATGACCAATGTTAATTATTACCATAATCAAGGACAAAAACACCAAAAAATGAGTAAAAAAAAAAAAAGTATCAACAAAAACTTGTGTTTAATATACGCTCTCAAAGAATCCAATACACCTGGTGTGGAACTGTGGAAGGATAATTTAATAACCATTAAAACCCACGACCTCCGCATTCAACTTGAGCACTAAACGAAGAAATCTTCAACATATTTGGGTCGAAAACATGATTTTAATTCTTAAAATCAACAACTTTTCCCATGTATCTGCCTACTTTCGAATCATAAGACGTCGCATTCAGTGTACATTACTGGTCATCCATTGACTCTCTAAATACACACACAGATAAAACATATTCATTCTATATAAGGCTACTACTGTAAACCACTGGCCTACTTCGCTACTAGTCACAAGTAGTCACCTGACCGACTCGACCCTTTCTCGTTGCTTTGGTCACAAAACAAAACCTCGGATGTTTTCCGAACAAATCATTTCTAAATAATTGTTGAATTTTTTGTGCAATATTAATTTTATTAGAATGATGATAGTACAGTTAAGTGTATAATCAAATCAAATACAAGTCCAAGGTAATTCAACGAAAGGAATTGAATACGTTGATCATTGTGGATTGTAGTAGGCGACAAAGAAAGTTATAATAAAGGGAAGGCCAAACGAGCCTAAAGGCTTAATTGATGTGTGACAATATTTACTAAATACATTTAGCACACGTTTATGAATGTTATTCAGGTTCTATTGACTCGCAAACAAGTGTTACAGAGTGGTACTTGGAAGGTAGAAGTGAGGTGGATGTAACGAGAGAAATTGAATTTGACGAGCCCAATATAAGTTGAAATGGGTGATTGTGTGTGGGTGTGTTTTCCTAAAGACTGATAGTTTGTATGTTGGAGAAAACCGTATTTATTGCATAACCTAAGCTATAATAAGATATTATAAGAGCAAATTCTCTAAACACCCCACAAAATGTGCGACTATAATCCGAAATTGTATATTGGACGGAGCTTATCAACAATAGAAGTAAGTTAACTTAGTTATATAATATTATGCGTCACATTTTCAGTAAGTTAAATTATTTAAGCTGTTGCTTAAATTTAAAATAAACACGAAAATTACTACTGAAACAACATACAGTAATATACACATACCTAAACACGAGTAAACGATCCACTTTTAGGGAACAAATTATTTATTAGTGAGAAGGAGAAAATAAAAACATACAAAAATAATCTTAACTGGTAAAATATGTAAGAACAAATTTGAATTTTAAATGACTGCAAACGTGAACGAATTTTGAGTATGCTTTACTGGTAATTTATCTTATTTTAATTTATAGCCATATGTACCTACGTCTCAGTATTTTCATTGTTATTTTAGATTTGTATTGTTACTATTAATGCTCAATCTAGCAAATAATTTAGTAATGTCTATGACGACGTCCATATTACTATTGAGAGGACATAATGCAGACTATGTTCATAGTTTTTCCAATATCCATGTAATCCAGTGACTAATAAAACAATGCAATACAATAATTCAAGATACTAAAGGTTACCTCGCATTAAAATTTTAAAGTAACTTCAACTCTTCAATATTTTAACTCGTTTATATTTAAAACTTTGCTACGCCTTGCAAAGTACTGCTTCCGACCCATTCTACGCATATAAAACAATGCACCGCTTTACGATTTAGCCACTGCCTTCTGGACTCCCTCATTGTCTTCTGTTCTATTCTTTACGATGCGGTGTAGCCACAAGCAGGCGGTGCATGGACCATTAAATTCAAACCGAACGAGAAACTCATTCACCATCCCTGTGATTTCCTATAATTAACCAGTTGATCTTGACAGCTAACAAGAAAGGGAGGGGTCCTAGCTCAAACTGCATGGGGAGAGAAAAGTGAAGAGCTCGGACAAGACCGATGCTGAAAGGGCGTATGGCCGCTGAAGGTGGAACAAAAACTCGTGGAACTTACCAACAAGTTAAAGAATGGAATGTCTTCGCTTTAGATGTAATAAATAACCTTTGCATTCCTTTCAAAACTGATTTACTGCTGTTGTCTAAAAGTTATGTAAACCACATCTTTGAAGACAAACCCCCCCACAATATCATAACGATTAACCTGGTTGCATATGAAATAGATAATTGGATGAGCGAAGCGAACACTTCAATTTCACTGACCCGGGACCCCCCAAAAAAAAAATTAGCTCGGGTGTTTTTTTTTTTCTGTTTGTTCGCGCTCTACCGGGCAAACGGCATATGCGATCTTGATAAAAATTGGAGGGGACCTTCGAAATCTCTGAACATAGACTTGCCACGATTTTTGGTATAATCCAAGAAATATTTCTGATGAATTGAATACGATTTTTTTAGTTCAGTTTACGATTGTTTTCGATTTTTATTGCGATATTTTCGTGATATTTGGGCCGATTCTGACCAAACGGGTGGGGCTACAACGTTCATATTTCAGATGTATTGCCTGTTGAAAGAAAGAGTTGAAAAAGTTAGCCTGAATCCGTAGAAATAAATGTTTTAATATGAGTTTTTTATGTGTATAATAAGTAACAAGTAACTATAGAAACTTGACAACAATCACCTACAATGCGTTCAAAAAGCAAATCTTCGGGCCTCCAGATATTTTACATTCTATTAATTGGTATTACCATAGCAATTAATACTACTTCATAATAAATAAATAATATTAATATTAATTATTTAATTAATTAATTAATTTAAACTGATTAAGTTATTTTAAACCAACACTCATTACGACAAAAACAGACGTTCACATGCTAGTCTTTAAAACAGCCTTTGTCTCTAAATACAGTACAATGACTTCGAACCTCATCTAAAACTAACCAATTGAAAAGCACAACAAACAACCAACAAGTTTTTTGGCGTAAATCAGTTGGTTTCCCATGGCAACGAAACAGAACCCCAGAAAAACCTGGCGCCACTGAGTCGAGCGCGTACAATGGTTTTTCTCTCAAAGTCTTGAAGTAAATCAGAAGGAACCTGCGTTATTATATTACTCAACTCAGCTTGTTCCTCCACGGTTGGATCTTTTTCTCGTGTGTCGTATTCGTAGCTACAGAGAGGAACGGTGTTGCTTTACTTCCACTCTCGCGTCTCAAGGACTGCATCAGCGTAAGACGGTCAGGTTACATCGGGAGGATAACTTTACAGGGGGTTTCCTAAGTGGATGAACGCCATGGCTGTGTGCTACTGGTGTTCAGATGAGCCCCTATCACCTCTGATGCCCTGTTGCTGTTTCGGAAATTTGCAATTTAGTAAATTTGGTATTTTTTTAATTTGTAAATTTGGCATTGTGTTTTTTTTAAAATAGTAATTTGTACTGAAATAACTGTTTTGCTAAAAAAAAAAAAAAAAGAATAATAATATGCAACACTTAACTTCAACAATGAAACATCTTATAGTTAGGTTTAGGGGTAAAGCATCGGGCCTGTAATCGGTAGACCCGGGTTCGATACCCGGCTGAGACAGATTTTATTTAATTTCTAGATTGATTTCCATATAAGCCACAGATTATGTAGTACAAAAATTGTCGTAGACAAGGAATCACAACAGTTCAATTTTGAGTCGCAAACTTGACAGTATAACGCGATCAAAATAATGTTGGTATTAGAAACAAATATGTGTGTTGTATTTGTACGGTCAAGAGTAAATACAACATTGAACTCTCGATATCAGAATTTCAGTGCAGATCGATCATTGTAGAGGTTCATATATAAATCAAATCTTTGTACTATCGTTTATGTATTTGTGATTGATCTTTCAATTGACATCAGTGGGGATAAAACAGGAAAATATATTGGAAACTGCGAGTGACATCAGACGCGAAGATGCTGCAATCGATCTTCAGGTTTGAACCCGAGTTCAAAAAGAAGAATAAGAAGATTCTACAAACCCACAACAGGTTAAAACCGTGACACAAAATCAACGAAAGCATATCGTGAGAAAAATAGAAATTACCCAACATCAACATTTATGAATGGGTAAAAGTCCTCCCTACCTACATCTCCGACTTGCAAAGTGCATTAGATGTAGCAATCAAACGTGAAATGTGATCATAGTTTCAATTTCAAGCCAGCCAGTCAGGCAGGCCAACCATACCGGTCGTGATACAACTTCATTAGATCAGAACAGGTCAAGACGTTGTTGCGTAACGTAATTCGAGTCATTTCAGAAACATGCAATAACAAACCTCTTCGTATAGAAGAAAGTAAAGAAAGAGAGAAAAAGTTTTAAGATGATGTTTTAAATTAATGGAGATTGCAATTGCAGCACATAATATGCCTAAGTGTTGGCTGACGAAATATAAAAATATTTACTCGATTTTAGGCCTTCATCCAGTAATAACCGCACTTTTTTTGACATAAGTTTCTTTAAACTGTATGTTATAAACACAATTGATGTTTTAAAATATACCAGGCTTATATTCACATAAATACAGAAATTAAATTTCTTTTAATTGCATACATATATTTTCAAAAAGCACAAAAACTACATAAAAAATCAATTTAAATTTGATGCAGCACGTACCATTTGAATTGAATTTAATTGATCCAAGTCACAAAATAATCACAGATTTTGTAATGAAACTTCGAAACACGTCTGGACAGAATTCGATTTAAGTGATCCACAATTTAATCGATGATTTGAAAACGTGTTTTGAACCATGTGCTCACAAGTTAGCGTGATGTTTTTGCATGGCAATTAATTTCATATTTATGCAAAGAAGTTACTTGGGGCGACGCATAGGTTAATAGTGATAGCATAGCTATGGAGAGCACATTGAGAGCGAACGGTTTCATATTATCAGAGAATTTATAAGTCTCGTTTACTTACAAAGTAGAGCGACAACTAGATACTTCATAATATAATACCATGTTTACTCATTACAGGGGTAAAGACACTTATTTTTTTTTTATGATTTTATTCGAGCTGGTGATTCATTAAACTTAAATTTATTATTGTTTGGGAAACACATTTCCTCAAGTGGAATCAAATTTAGCCTCTTAAATTACACTGTAATTATAAGTTAATTGGTGAGTAAGATCTTATCAGATAATAGAGTTTATTAATACTTTATTACTTTATGAATTATGATTAATTGTGTTAATCTAGAAGTTTACATTTTTTAAACTTTTACGCCTTTTTATTCCAAACAATAAAGATTTAGAGTAAGACTGTTTGACAACGGCCGTACCATGTTGCATGCACAGGTTCCCATTCCAATTCCCGAAGTTAAACACTACGTGCGTTGGAAACGAAAAAACAAATGATTTTTTATTTATTTTTAATGAAACATTAAAAAAATATATAGGTATAACTAGGGTATAGGTAATGTTTTTTTTTTAATTACTACTCTTTTTTACTCTGGGCACTAACGATTTCTAAAAAGTAAGTATAAGTTTATTATAAATGACATGTTTAAATCTTTGAGATAATTTGTTTATTATAAATGACATGATTAAATCTTTGAGATAATTTATTTACTTATAGTTTTATTTATATTCCTCCTTTGTAAATAATTTTATTTGTAAATTAATGGGATACGTTAAATAAATAAAATAAATAAACAAATACATACATTCATACATACACAATTTAGTATCTTGTGCTGACATATATTTCGCAAACGTCCTTCTCGAAGCGAATAAACGAAGTCGTGAGAGCGTACGAGGTTGCCAACTCTCAACCTTTACAACCTCAGAACAGCTCATGAGAATGTGCGATATGAGCGTCGAGTTATTAATATTAAAAGTAAAGTTAATATGAGGTTAAGCCCGATTAGTTTTCATAAGATTAATAACAGGTTGGCAAGGTGGATGTCATGAGGGGGGAAGAGAAAGGCGAGTGTCGGCAACAATGGTTACTCATGGATCAAAGAGGTTAAAAGGGATTGAGTAATTGAGAGGTCATGTGGCCAACTATACTTGGTGCTTTACTGGGTATGTTTTGGGGGGAATTAGCCAATAAGATAAAATTGTCTTTGAAATGTATTTATAGTCACTTTACCAATAAAGTTATATTAATTAGAAATACTGTTTAGTAATCGATCGTACATGTATCAAATATAAATCGGTTTAATGAAGCCATAAATAATTGCGTAAACGGATTAGCAAATTGTGAAGCCTTATTATCAAATATTACATTCTTTAATTCGAAGCCCTTGTATTGGTTGGTTTAATGTGAAGTCATATAAATTTAAGTGTAATGAGGTGTAATCTTTCTAATCTGCATGTAGAGAAATTAATCCTCACAGTAGAAAACCGAAGAAACATTTCGCATTGTAGGAATGATAAACATAATTCAAGAGTAAAATTTGTTTTAGTAAAGTTGTCAAAAATGCTTAACAATATCACGGAAAATAGTTCAAGAAGTCAGTTGTTGCAAATTATAATTCAGGTCAAAAACAAAATACCACAAAAACAGTATAATATGCACATTTTTAGATCAATTATTTGAAAATAAGTATAGAAATAAACATGAAAATTATTTAAAAAATAAAACTTGGAAGATTGTCAAATCAACTAGCCGCGCATGTGAAAGGGGGCAACGTGGTCCATTGTATGTTCCCCGTCGTGACCACTGCGCATGTTGTTTGCGCACGACCGATTAACATTACACGTTCAAGTCAACCTAGTTAATCAAGCTTGATTAATTACTAATTACACCTCCTTGTTAAGTTCATTACATTACATACGCGACAAGTACGACCTTCTAGCCGTATCAGGATCGAGTTATTTTGAAACAATACAAAGTATTATCCTCGACGTTGCAACGCAACATGGAACATGAATGCGGAATCTTAGCATTATCTAGAATTGGAATTATAGGCAACGCAAGTTGGCACATTAGTCTTATAGATAATAGTCACGAAAGGTCAATGAAGAGTTTCCAATTTATGTTTTGAAAGACATTTGGAAAATTATTGGCTCTAGTACTTTTAGATTTAAAAAAATGAACAACACCTTAACACTTCAATAAGTGCACCAACTTTCGTATTGAAGTATAAACTACAATTTATTATATTTTTATCATATCTATAATTTAGATTGGTTAGTATTTCGATTACTATAATTAAATAAAGTAACTAGTACTTTAAGTTCTACAAATTGTTTCCATTTAGTTACGGCTGAAATTTAGGATACATGCAGGTATGCACGACAGCTCTCCAATCCCAATTTTTATATTTTTGAAACTAATTAAAATTTAAGTTGCTTCCAGAAAAACAAAACATTTTAACCAAGAATGGCAAACAGAAAACATACAAAATGTTAATCTATGGTTATAATTAGTTCTAAAAAGGTAAGATACGGAAACGACAACAAAATATCCTATTAATCCTAAAGATCGCCACACTGTTATTTCCATGATAATATTTTGTCATCTGAATTGTGTTAGCCTCCCTCATAAATGATGCATGATGGAGCGATAATTACTCAAAGCAATGCATACAAAGTGTTACAACAAGTTCCCCCGGAAGTGGAATGCACCCCTCGCATCTTACGACCCTCCCACTTCCTCTTGCTTCACGCTTGGCGGGCTCCTTTGAATGCCGTAGTTTGTACAACCTCTCCCCTCTTCTTCTGATCATCAGACTCACTCACGAGAATTTTGTGTGTGTGTGTATGTAAAGGACATGCAGCACCATCGCAACACAACGTATTTTTTAGCGCATATTTATTTCTTTATGGTGGTATTTTAGACAGAAATTAAAAAGTGCCCCTACCGAGGAGGCTGGTACTTTACACTTTATACTTATACTGTAATAACAGCTTCATAGTCCCCTTCTATAAAACCAATGTTTAACATATGATGTGTTTAACCTTGGATTCATAGTTGGCGACTATGACGATGTTATAATGGTATTATAGACAACAGTTTTAAAAGTGCCTCCACCGGTGAACACCTTTTTAATTTCTGTCTATAATACCATAATTTACAAATATTTATAAACATTTTATATACGTCCTGAAGCAACAGAATCCTCCAAAATGTATATTTTTGTATTTTTTTTTAATACATGTACTAATAACATACAGTCTGAATACAGTCAGATCGTAAGCAACGTGTAATTATTGCCGGTTCATTTTCCTCTTGGTTACCAGTGCTATCTGGTGTCCCTCAAGGCAGTGTATTGGGCCCTCTCATTTTCGTGTTGTTTGTAGACGATCTTGTAGACAGACTTAAACCGTTTGCTTGTGATTTTCTGTTGTACGCTGACGATTGTAAAATTTTTAAAATTGTGTCGAAATTATGTGATGCAATCGTTCTTCAAGATGCATTAGCCAGCGTTTTCTCAGTGGTGTTTGGACTGGATCTCCGTCCTAATCCTGGTATGTGCTCATTGTTATAAATAATTATTTCACTGCTTTTAAATTCCCATTAGTCTGTAATTATAATTTGTCAGGGCACGTCATTCAGCGAGTTGCTAAAATTAAAGATATTGTTGTCATTATAGATTCAAATTTCCGTCTCATTGAGCACATTTCCAAATTAACTTCTAAAGCCATGTCCCTTTTGGGTTTATTATATAGGTTCACTGATATTCGTGACCCAACTGCTCTAAAATCATATTTCACGGGCTGTGTTTTACCTGTGATTGAGTACTGTACTCCAATTTGGGCATTATCAGCTGATACCAACATTAAAAAATTAGATAGAGTACTTTCATTTTTCTGTGCAATTGTACGTCATCGTGTCCCAGCTTTTAATGCCTGGTCTCGTCAACAAATTATGAGTGAACTTTTCATGACAGATCTAGCCACTCGAAGAAAACGCTATGACATGTCCTTCTTGCACCGTATCATCAATGGCATTTTCCGGTCCACCAGTCTTGTCTCCATGTTTCCACTTCATGTTCCATCCCGCTTTACTAGGCTTACGCACCTTTTCCATGTAGCTAGACCTAGACTTTCTATTACCCGTTGATCAATCACCTTTCGTTTACCTTCCTTTTATAATAATTTACCTAATTTACCAAAGTTCGACATATTCTCTGATTTTAATACTTTCAAAAAATCAATCCGTGATTGGACTGCAGTTGAAGGTCATTAGCATTTCCCCCTCTATTCTTTCAAACATTTTTACTCTTATGTTTGTTGCACTTATAATTTTGATATATTTGTTTATTGTTAATTAATATTTTTAATTGCTTGTTAATTTGTAGGTTTATTAATTGTAATTTTAATTTTATTTTTACTTATTTATGCCTATATATATATATTTTTTTTTTTTGGATTGTCTATGTAAAATGGTACTTGTGCTGTACGAGACTCTTATATAAATAAATAAATAAACAAATATGAATTTTATTGTTCGTAGGCATATAGTTTATTTTGAATGTCACTCTCGAAATGTGTTTTTTTAAATTTATTTTAGCACATACGCCTGCAGCCGGAATTAGCACAAATAAATTTTTAATTATTTCAAATGTATACTTGATTTAAGAACATTCGAAAATCACTCGTGAGATGTGGTTTGGATTGAATGCCTTCAATTTCGTACAATAAATCAATCAATCTAATCATGCAGAATTAAAAATTAGTATTTTTCAAAGAGGTTTGTATGATTAGAGTCACAACTGTTTCGTATCTCTCCCCCCGAATCCGCTTATTAGAGGAAGAGCCAGTGAAACGAAGACTCTCACACTAGTTCTAGAGAATGTAAGTGGCCCTTTGGACGAAAATAGTTTTTTTTTCTCGATGGTCTCTGCCCTATAAGGAACGATGCCTCCATTAGTGGCTTTCATCAAAATTACCGCATCCAAATTGCTACAACCTAGAAACTATTTAAATGGAGGCTTCTTTTTGTTGGCTTGCATCTTTCGGTGAACGGTATTATGTTTGTCAGGATATAGGGTACTACCCATTCACTGTGATTGATGTAGTGGAATAATACTCATTCAACTCTTTGTGAATGTACATCCCATTACTCCATTATCAACCAACCATATTCTGCAATCGATTATAGTCTAATAATCCTGCATATTATATTGTAACATTTTCGTTCCAGCAGTTAGTCTACAAGACATAGAGCATTGCAAGCTATACTTGCTTCCCAACAAGAGGTTCTTCATTAAAATATTGCATTTTAAGTGAGAAGTTATGATTTAATTAAACTGATTTTCTGTTCGTATAAGCTTCCATCGAAATACTCTCCACTATATACCTGATAAAAGGAAAAATGCATTTCCCTGTTTTCTTTTTCCAAACGCGTCGTACTTTCGAAATAAGAGTCCAATGCAATTCATGCGGGTCACTGGTTCGACGATCGATACATTATAAATTAATTTAACTGAACAAATTTTATTTAATATTTTATTTATAATATACATAAAAATAAAGAAATAATAAATTTCATCGTGGCTTTTGATCATGACCAAATCACAATTTAGTACGATCCAATGTGTTCGATAAAAAAGCAAATCGCTTTATGTCATAATGAAGGGCAAAAGCACAAAACAAGCTTGCATTTATTTAACTTTGTCAAAAGTATTATAGATGAAAGTCTGGACATGTGAATGAGTCGCTTCGCTCACGCACTTCATGTGTGTGTAGCCGTAGACAACCTTGGTTTGCGGTTTGATTCTTTCTGCCCGGTGTTTATTTCCAAGAAATAAAAATAAAATCTCAGAGTGCCATGCGTTTGATTATATAGAGAGAAAGATAATAAATAACTTTGGGTTGGTTGGGGTACATCTAACACACGAATCGCGTGAGGGACTGCGATAAAAAACAAATAAAGTGTTACCATCGCGGACCCGAATATGAAACTGCGCGAATGAGACTTGGAGAGTAAAAAAATAGAAAAGACTCGGTTAAAAAGTATGAATTATTATGGAAAAATCAAAAGGCCTATTAAAAGTTAGACTATCACGAAATGTAGCCACGTTAGGCCCAATATTATCATAAAATACATGTAGCATACGAAAAAGATGTCCTAAACGAAACAAACGAATTAAATAAATATTGACAGCATCATGAAGTACCTACATAAAGAGTACAAAGCTTCTAGCGAAATGAAAACCAAAGATTGATTTAAGGACAAGTTGGATGATCGGGCTGTTTTTGGATTATTGCCATCTGTAAAATATTATTAAATATCAAAATTTATCATGGATTCAAACGATCCAAAAATAATTTATAGGCCTACTTAGTTTAAAAATTTAAAAATATCGTCACAAACCTAGTGAAATAACTCAAATTTTCGTAAATTAAGGGTTCGGTATAATAGAGGTCATAATGTAGGTTACAATAAATTTATTTTCACGAGGCTTTGAAAGAAATTTTGCATTGAAGATTAAAAATTTTAAACTGAATTAAACATAATTTTAAAAGGTATTTCAAGACTTGTAATATATTCTATGCTTGTACGGCTATAACGTCGTGTATTCGTTTGTGATTGTGATAAAGTACTCTAGTTGCATTGATACAATGTTCCTCCTGTGAATGTTTTCTGCATGCACGTGTGCAGATCAGATTGTTGAGTGTTGTTTGCACAGACAACACAACAAGTGGTTAGTGGGAAACTCCTACACAATTAACACAAGTGTGATAAACTCCTGCACTTGCTTTGTCTAGCGGTGAGACTGTTACCTTGATGGAGGTGAAACTCTCAGTTTCGTCCGGTGTAAAACTAGAGATGATGTTTGATGGAGCTTGTCTAGGAGTTTATATTTAATACGTCATGTTTATCAGGTCATTTTAATGTAACAAAGCTTGCTATGAATATGTTTTAATAACATTCTTCTCAAAATGGCACTACAGTTATAAGTACACTACATTTCCGGTTAGAAGAAGAAATTATTTATTTCTGGTATAGTAAGTTATGAAGCTAGGATCCATTGACATGCACATTGTGTACATATATGGGATACTACATAATACAAATTGCAAACAATAAAAATAAGACCTATAATACAAAATATCAATTACAAATACAAAACAAAGGTTGGTTATAGGCCTACCAACGTTTGGGAGGATGAGCGGTAAAGAAAGGTAGGAAGGTCTATAATAAAAATAGCGTTATATCCTTTGTGTGCTGATAGCTTTTTTTTAAAAGAAGTAAGAAACGTTTAGAGTGCAGTAGAATGGAGAGTCTCAATTAGCAACAGGTTGATAAATAAATTAGTGTTGAGTAAAAAAATAAGGAAAACTGCCAGACATACTATATGATAAAAGCGTCGGTGATGTTTGATCCCTCCATCCACAAGGAAAATGAATACAGCTAATATGTCTCTATACCTGCCTGGAAAAGACAGACTATACATACTACTAACACAACAAGTTTTGCAAACAGTTCCCATATGGTTGAATAAAGAACTACAACAATGGGCAGATGGTACGTACTCGTCATCACGCATGCTTAGTGTTCGGACATGAAAATGCTCAAGGCCCATTGACATTTTCAATTATAATTCAACTTAAAAAGATCAAAATTCAATCAAATCCAATCCAAAGTTCTAAAAGAATAAAACCAATCATCAAGATATTGCATATTAGTATTACTTATTCCGCCCGTGTCTGCATGAGCTCCCACTGTAAAAAAAAAAAAAATCCTTGAAAGTAAGATTTTTTTGGGAATAATACAGTAAATTACAGTTCAGAGAACAGTGAAATTTTTCATGAAACTTTCAAGATTTTTTTATGAAAATTTCCCGTCAATACGCATGCTTTAGTAGGGGATCTCTACAATGCCTCTGACCTGTATAGATTATCAAAAGCTACATACGCAGGACATAAATTATAATGAACATCTGAAAGGTATATATTTCTGCTCCGAAGAAAACACCAAAATCTGTTCGATTCCATTCACCTTTTTTTTAAAGAAGAATTCTACAGACACGTAAATTATAATTACTTTCATTTTAGCATCAATTTTGCCAACAAATTAATTACATTTTCTACCTAATAACCGACCAGTGAAGAAGACGCATCATTAATCACATATTCTTAATTATACGGTTTGATTTTACTAGACTTGTTTTGTTATTATAAACTGCAACATGTCCTCAGTTGAGATAATAATTAAACCTATATCAAGTCGAGACACGATTTCATAACTAGTTTTATTTAAAATATTACATTTCAATGTTCCCAATTTCAAATCGACACGTGTGATGGGCTAGGGCTAGGGGCAAGGCTGCAGGTGGCTGTAGACACGTTGCCATGGTTCTACTTTGTATTGGCTTCTCATTGGGAGAAATAAATCCCGTCTATTTTCTCTTTACAGTCTGTTTATTTTTATTTTTATGCTACACTACGAAATTTTGTATTAAAAAGGGAAGGATCCCCACCAATATTAAAACCACGCAAAATAACCTTATTTTAGTAATATCTCTCAAACCGTAACGTAAAATCGAAAAAAGGGCTACTATAGGTCTCACGTAGGCCTAGTTTCGTTAGAACTACACCCTGCATGAAAAATTATTCAAATATTGTAATCAGTAGCGTTTTTAATTACGATTTACATTAATTTAATTTAAACCTTGATTAAAATCATTACTGGTTACAATATTTGTAAAAAGTTTTTTGACAGATATTGTTCAAACTAAACTACATGAGACTTAGTATCCACTTTTTCGTTTTTATGTAGCGTTATGTGAGTTATTACTAAATTAAGGTTATTTCGCGTGGTTTTAATATTGGCGGTAGTCCTTCCTAAAGAAAGAAATTCGTATTTTAGAGTCAACCCAAACCCACAAAGTCACATAACTGATTTTCAGTGGGGAACATTAAATTTAAAGCCAACCATGTTGGCGCCGACACCATCGACGAACGAACAACGACCACCTAATCAAGCAAGCTGGTCACGTGTGTGTAATTGTGTAAGCTTTGTGTGGATCCTTTAGTTTGTTTTGACATAAGAGATATTTTTACCAACTCCAAACGACAACTTGTCGATTGACAGTGACAACTTAGTAAATAGAACCCCAGGGTCACATTTGCTTTAGTGGCACGCACAAAATGTTACACAAACTTGTCACTAGCGATCTACAAGTTGTCTTTTGAGATAGTAGGTTAAATAGACCCCAGGAACACCCCACGAACTGGTCACGAACCGACTATCTCGTGAATTATTCTGTCTACTCTTAATATTTATTATACATTCATTTACAACAATGATTTGTACAGTATACTATACCAACAATGTTGACAATGCCCACATGCATAATTATTCATAATTGCGTTGTACACAATTTGATAACGGCCACCGGCAATCCTGACTGAAGATTTTCCAAGTTACAAAATTATCCTTGGACATTTCCTCCAACATCCTTAATATCCTTACATCCTTACATTCTTACATCCTTACATCCTCACATCCTTACCTACTTACATACTTACATCCTTACATTCTTACATCCTTATATCCTTACACCCTTACATCCAAATGAAAGTTATTTTTGGGTGAGTTTCCTACGAAAAAGTGTATTGTTTTGTTGTTCAAAGTTGTATTCACTCGGAGTATAATAAAGCCCCTAGTTAATTTCCCACCACCGCTAAGTAAAACGCTGGACAGGTGGTTTTGTCTGTGCTGGATGAGCCGTATCTTAGTTATAACCTTGTCCAACCTTCGTCCGAACTTCACCGCCCCAGGCATCGTCTGGCCTGGGTTGGAGGACATCACCCAGCGAACAGAGTCAAAGATCTCCCATACAACCAGCCGGGTACTAAGTTTTGTTTGGTTTTTTGTTGTTGTTTTGTTTTTGCTAAGGTGCTAGCCCTCTATCAAAAATGTATTGGCTTAGCCATCCCCCAAAACGAACTACCCCTGTCCCTTAAAACGAACTACCCCTAAATAAAAATTTTCCTGATAGAAAACATGAAAAATAGTATGAAATACAACCCAAAATTACGAAGAACTGCAGGGCTATGCACCCTTGATATAACATGCGAATTGGTTGAAGATTCCTTCCCTCCGCCTTTTCAGCGCACTGTGATACATAAGCAAGAGTGACAATCATAGTACTATTTTAATTAAAAGTGCGTGATTGAACAGAAGGTTAAACATTCCATGAAGAAGGGTATTTATCATTTTTATGTATTTTTCATGGCGTTTGGTTAGTGTCTATAAATTTATTGAAACCAAGAATATTATCCATCAGTATAGAATGAGCCAAATTAGTAATATCTTTGGGTTTCTATTATAATATATGTCGCGGTGGCACATACGATTAGGGCGCTAGTTCGAAGCGTATGGCTGTTCGAGGACGTGAGTTCGAATAACGCATAAGACATGTTTTGTTAAATCGGCCTTCATCGTCATCTCTCATAATAATCGCATCGAATAGTCTTAGTGCATTACCATGAGACGTTAAGCAACAGAAATCATCGTTTTCATAATCGTAATCAATTATTATTAATTTTACAAGCGTTCAATATATTTTCAATACATTGCACAGACAATACATAAATTGAACTTCCAAGAATTATAAAAAGGTCTTCGTGACTTGTTCAATTTTATTTTTTACAACAGTGTTTTGTCTGCTCTCCCTGAATATAACTCTCAGTCTGTAGATAGTTAAATATAACTAACGTTGTGCCCGAGGCATTGCTTCGTGTTTGTGGCTAATTATACAACACATTCGTCCATATAATTGTTTAATAATACATTGGAAGTTATTTAAAATTTTAAATATGTCTATTGACCTCAGAGAATGTTTTACAAGTCACGTCTTGTCAACTTGCCGTGGCACCTTTCAGTCAAATCACAGCGCAATCGTATAAATTATTAATGATGTTTTATGTAAATTAGGGCAGACATAATAAATCCTTTAGAGATATAGAAATTATATGAATAACAATCACAAAACTTTCAATTTCAGAATGGGAAACCCTTTTACGAAATTATTGGTTTGAGAGTGGTATTAAACAAGTAGGCTACATGACAAATACAATTGGTATGTATTTTAATGCAACCACAATTTAAGACTACAGCACTTTTTTCCGACACTGCTGATTTAATGATGGGATGGACTGATTGGAATAATTTTTTTGCTCGATTGTAAAAATATTCAAACAGTCGACAAAAAATTGCTTCCTGGAATGCAAGGAGAGCAAAAGTAAGCTTTTGCCAAAAAAAAAAAAAAAATTTGCAAAACTATGGGTTATTTACACCTTCCATCACAGTAGGCTACGGAAGCCTAGATGTAATGCAATTATTCGAACCGGAAGGTTGCGGGATCGTTTCCCGTTTACAAAAAAAATCTGATTCCGCAAACCAAACAATTTCTATAAAAATTCACAAAATCCCTCCACATTAAACTTCTTGTGAACATCGCAACATTACATCTGCTCTGCTGGTACGCTTTTATAATTCCCACGAGCGATAAGAGATCAAATTTCTTTCATTCAACCGGTTTGTAGCAAAAAAAACTAACTTTTCCCTTTAAAAGTCTAGAAAGACGTCTTTGATACCACGTTGAATGCTCAGAGCCCACGTTAAACTTATCCAGTGCTCATCTTATAATTAACACACATGCATTTCTTTGATAGACGAGTGTGTTATTACGTCGTCGTCTTCTAGGCTTCAGCGAGCTAGCCTAGAGATAAGGCATGTTTTATGCGTTATACGACGTACGAGAATAAATATTTACCTCCTCTGTTTGTACATACAAAGTACGTAATACGCTTGTTTAACCCACTTACATTACCCTTGCGTCCTCGTTTGACGACATAATTACTGTTAGTACATTTTTTTAATGTTGGAATGACGAGGAAAATGTGAGAAACGGGGGAGAGGCGAGTGATTAGTTCAATAGTAAAAACGAAATTTACATCACTATCGACGCCGGTTCCCCGCTTTGGGACCAAACAAAGATGCAATTCATTTTCAATGTGAATACTTGCGCATGAATTCTTATAACCACGTTTTTTATGCAGTCTGCAAAATCTTTACAATAATCATATCGTTCGAAAATTCACAAAAATATCAAGGATTAAAAAAATACCACATTCAACTAAATTTTGATTAATTTTCACCGACAATTCACCGCTTTTGGATGTGGAAATGTGTGAGATGTAGGGGACCTGAATTTTTGCTGGGGTGGGGGGATTTCCATGTGGAAAATCAGAAACTGTGTCGATAACACGATGGCAATAAGAGAAAGAGAAAATGTCCTTCTCCAAATATCACATAAAATTATGAAACAAGTCCTACTTCTAAGCCTTCAAAAAGGTCTTCAATAAATCTCTACAAACTTTTATTATTACATGTAAATTGGTCCGCAGCCGATTGTCTTTGTAAGTATTATCAGCAGGTGAGTGCGAAAAACCATCCCCAAGCAGTTCTCGCCTTGCCGCTGGACGGCAGCACCTGACGGTACGCCTGCAGTAAATATTACTACACCCGCTTTACAGGGTCGATCATGGTCGATCCCCTACAACCTACAGCGTTCGCTTCAAGAGTCAAGACATAATGTTGACTGTTGTTCGCAAGAAACAGATCAGCGTCGCATACAAACAATCAGTAGAGGACAAGAACTATGAGATGTGACTAATTATTATGTGCAACCCTCATAAGTACACCCCCGACCACTCCCCCATCCATTTACTATTTTAAAAATAACTGGATTCTAGTTTATTTTTAGAATTAGTAAATGAGTTGGATGTTCAAAGAAATTTTACTCAATGGAATCGGCTTTATACTCTCTCTTTTTAGCAAAAATTTTTAATTATGCCTACGATACTTGGCCAAATTGACCAGATTATTATTAGATATGAACAGCACGACGAAACAAATGTAATTCCAGGTTTTGTAATGCTTACATTACAATAATTATTACTTTTTTGTTATTACTTTTTTTGCTGCTTCAATAGCAGACATTTATAGACACGACAATACTAAACAATATCACTGCATGCAGAGTTCACTAAGGGTTCATAATAAAAAAGAATAGAAGAATGAAATGATATTCTTCGTCCTCGATACATCAATCAAATCAATTATAAAAGGGTTTAACGATACAATGGGGATGGGTAAAGAAAATATCATACAGCAGCTCACATAACGGTTTCTCCTAGGATCATGACTTGTGGGTGGACATAATTAAAAACATACCTCTTCATTACGGAATGCAATGAGTAATTGCGGTGTAATCTTAGAAACGTGTGGATCAGTTCATGTAGTAATGAAAACCAATGGGATTGTGTTGTGTTGAGATGTCCCACTTACATGTCACGCTTCGACTTCGCAGAGTAAATAAATAAATAGCTGACTCTGGGTGTTGTTACTCGTGAATGTAAGTTCATTTATCATTCTGGCACTTTGGTTTTTACCGTGTTTGACACGAACATTTTGCTAGTGAAGGTAGGCTTCAGACGACGACGTCTTCTTGCCTAGGGCTAGTCTGGACTTTGCGAATGTGAGCGGTGACGCTTTCTTACAGACCAACGGTTATAATCTACCATCTTTGGTACAGACTACAGTGGACGTCAGTCTAGTGAATTTTAGACTAGATTACGAGCCCGATAGATCGTATAGAAACTCAAAGAAACATGTGGTTTGTTGGTCTATTGGTTAGAGTCGCTGAATCTAGGGCAGAAAGACTCTAGTTCGATTCCCGCTTTTGGATTTTTATCACTTCATGGACTTAAATCCACCACTATTCTACGGTACAGAATAACAGTGGCCGTCAATGTAGGAATTATAGACCAATTTACGAACCCGATCAATCGTAGGCCTATGGATGGAATTAACATTCATTATACGTGTGGCTTGTTGGTCTGTTGGTTCGAGTCCCTGCTTCGAAAGCGGAGAGTCCGAAGTTCGACTCCCGATTTTGGCGGATTTTTTTTACACTTAAGAAGTAGGCCTAGTGGTTTACCTGTCCAAGAAATGCCGGTCAGTGTAGGTTAATGGATATGCCTATTATCCTCTTTAGCCTACACAATTGAACAAAGTTTTACGGGCCTAAATGATATAATATACTGTTTTATAGGCAACAATATCAAAATTTAGAATTCACCTCGAGAAACTATCAAAATTGTATAGCATAAGCATCATAATTACCTTAAACAAACATTGTGGATAGATGAAGTTAGGAGATTCGAATGGTATGTCCAAGGGATACAGGGATCGATACAATGATATGTCTAACGTATCAATCAGTATGATAGATATTTTTTTAATTCATGAAGGTGATTGCACAGCTTTTGTTTGAGTATCAAAACAGTGAGTTGAGAGGAGGGGGGCGGGCTATCACCTCTTTACTTGTCGGCCAGTGCATGCAGTACCACCCCATCAGGATTAGATAGAAGCGCTTTATAATTGCAGCCTCGAGGCAGACATAGAACAATAGCACACGATGACTAACTTGATTTTCATTCAATACGCGACGTTGCCAGAGTGAGCACTCCTCAGGATAATTCAGATGAGGTCGTAATGACAGGTGGCTTAATGTTGCCAGATGGCCCAGACAAGCTTAGAATAATTTACTCAAAATACTAGGCTAAATAAGGTAATTTTACAAAAATTATAGTACAAACTCACTACTCAGTAGTCTAATATCGTACTCACTAAAAAACACAACACAAACAGTAGTCACTACTGTTTTATTTGTATTTCAAACTAGATGGGATGTTACATTAGAGGAGATACAACTATATATCCTCTAAGGATGTTACTGTTCAGCAATTATATTTTATTAATTTAACGTTTAGCCTATTTAGTTGTAAAAAAAAAACTGTTTCATAAAGAAGTACAATTAAATAAAACTAATTACATAGATGCACACAAAATAATTACTAGGAAAACGCTCAGTTGGACGCGTTGTTGAGCGAGCACCGGTACGTGCAACATGACCCGAGTACGACATTCCCATAAGGCCCACCACACAGTGTAGGCCTAACTGGATATTAACATTGTACACTTTATACTATTCCAACATCTTTGCATTGTTCTAATTCACGTCATGCCTTCTAAAGTGTATCTTTGTATCTTCACTGCCTCCTTCATTTTTAACACCATTTTCGAAATATGATTACCAATAAGTCTTTAAGGTCTTGACCGATTTAGCTGAAAATTTGAAAAATAGGAGAGAATGTTGTACTTATTGACCCTGCAAAATTTCATAACGATCGGAACATTTTTATTTTATTTTTATTTTTTTTTTATTTTTTATTTTTTATAACCAACGATTGGATTTTGTTCAAAAACTATACAGCAACCCGCCTAGGTGGTATGTACATGTGTGCAAAATTTCAGGTCGATCAGAGAAACGGTGCGACCTGTATCGAAGCAGTAACAGAAAAAAAAAAAAAAAAAAACAGACATTCGAGCCATAAGAGTCAAGTGGAGACGCTCGCTTCGCTCGCTCAATAAACTGTAGTTGGGCATCTAGGCCTAATTTTGAAATAGAATAATATTACAACAACAATGTATTCTATAATAAGACAACAATTTGTGATAGGTATATTCAAATAGTATAGGTATTTAAAATGTGAAATTAAATTTACAATGAAGAATAAGTAGTGGGCCCTATCTTCGAATATCACTGTTCAATTTTCAAGATTTGTATTATTTTTGACTAACACAATATAAAATTATCATGTTTTATTGACTCAATAAGCCAGCGATAGATTCACAGTAGGCTACCCCTTCCACCACTAACACCTAATGAACCTACACATTATGGGAGTCTGTCGGATATAAAATAAGTATTGGTTTATTGTTCATTTTTAAATGACATCATTAAGTTCGATCCCTACCCCACAAAAGTCAGACGTGTAAATTAATACATCTTCCTTATCCACCTTGACTAACAATATTTCACAAACTAAAAACAAGACTACTATATTGCTTAGTCTACATACTAAAACACTAACCCCCGTAGCGTCCAACTGTATTGGATCCGAGTATAGTATAGCATGCCCATTCGTACAGGTGGCTTGTCTGGTATAAATAACCAAGCTGGGGTACATAAATTTATGCTAATTTAATTACTACTGCGGTAAGGCGGTCAGTCTGTCTAGCATAGCCACGAACAAATTATTAAAAACCTCTTCTGGATCATTATTTACTGGTTGGCTGGTTGCAGTGGTGGTAAAAAGCGAAGCTGGATCGGATCGCCCGGGTGGCCTAGTGGTTATGAAAGTGAGGCAGAAACTGGTAATAAATATGGTGTTTGTTTGTTAGAGTTTGCGATGACAATACGTCCTTGGTAGATGGTAAGTAACATACTTGCTCTGGTGGGGGTTGTGTCTTGGGTTCGAATCGAGCACAGGGTAATTTAGTGTACGCTCACTTGTGTATTGAGGATAATCGAGAAGGGAATTAATCAATTGAACATCGGTACGTAGAACCGGAGGTTCTGGGTTCGATCCCCAGTCGGGTAAAACTTTTACGACAATTGTTATCATTTAATAATAATGTCCTCAAAGTTGAGTTTGCATTTAACAATTACCAAGCAAGTATAAGCTATAAACTTCTCCAACGCATATGGATGCAGATTCCAGATTAACCTAATTCTAGTATGGACTGGGAAATTCAAATCGATTATAAAATATTTCTAGTAAAGTGTCTATTCGACTTTCCCGTTTACAAAACATCTAAAAATATAAATTGCAAAATGCATGTGTGAAGTGTCGTGATGGTGAAACTTCTAGTAAGCGATTGATATTTGATATGGTGTCGAATTATAAGCCCTAGAATGTGACATAGGTAGGCAATTTACGATTTCACACATATATTTCGATTATTCTATCATTGATCGATCGATCGATCGTGCATTCTTTGATTATTAATCGATAATCAAAATAGCATCGAATCGAACATCAACGGTCAGTCTCACAGTATAGTTTATTATATCCCTATTCCCCTACACAGGTACAGCCCCGTACAGGTGTGCGACTAGACACTTAGTTTCACAGATGACTTTGGACACGATTCGATAATGTGGTTTAGCAAGCTGAAATAATGTGGATTTCAAGGCTGCAGAATGAATTGAGTGCAATGAGACGTATTATTACTTAGGTACTCCATAAAAGGCTGGAAACTTGGCAAGATGTAGGAACCGGACTCTGTACAGTGAGTAGAACTTCGGCTGCGGAAGTTGCCCTTCGGATTCAAGACTACTTTTTTTGTGTTACCGAGTCCAAAAAGAACTAAACTACTATGTTGAAAATATCCGATCGTCGACATTTACGAAAACCAAAATATGTCGGCCTATGAACCCTTTTTCGTGTTGACCGAGTCCAAAAAGACAAACAGCTAAACTACTCGTAGAAAATATCCGATCGACAGTGTTACGAAAACCAAAACATGTAGGCCTATGAACATTATCAACGAGTATTGGTATTGTTCTCAGAGAATCAGATATTGTCGGATGTAAGACCTTCATTTCATCATTTGTCGTAATCGTAACACAGGAATTGGGTTCGAATCCCGAATAAGATATGAAATTTTCCAATCTCACTTATAAAGATATAAACAAACCCATATCAAACTCATTATAATATCACACCACAGACAGGACAAAATACGTAAAACAATAAACGTTGGATGAAAAGCGATCAATTGTTTTCTTTATCATTCTGTTATATTTAGTTTAAAAGTTGTCCATTTAAATAGGCCTACTATTTGTGATTTTGGGTGTAATTATGCAATCATATTTTTATTTATCGTCCTCCCTTTATTAATCAGTTTGTATAACTAAATAAACCATAGCCGCTTGCGGAGAATAATGTAGTCAGCCACTTGTGTAGCTTTTTTTTTAATAAAAAGGTGAATAAACACTTGGTCAACTATTTTCTAAATCCTAATACATTTCACAATCGCCGTAGATACAAAGTACAAGCAACACTGCCCCATGCTGTGCTCGTAATGGGTCTGCACAGTGCACCGACTACAGGGCGACGCCGCGGATGGTGACCATGAAGGCACGATCACCCAGCGAAATGTGCAGCGCAAGACACAAATTGGCAAACATCAGTTTTACTACCGAACCTAAAAAACTTGTTGGAAGAGTTGAAGAAAAACCTGTTTACTGAATGAAGGGGGTGACGCGATGGTATAATGGTGGCTAGACGGGCTATCTATCTGGCTGGCTACAGACAGCCAAGTTTCTAATTTGTTGTCCAATAGTTTGATATGCGTGTTCCCCAATCCCACTTTGAAGCCAGGATGACATCATTGAGAGTTTACTTTTCATTTTGGCTACAGTGGTACGAGACGATGAGTTCGTGAAAAACATGAAATGTACACCACATACAATAGAAATTTGAATTATTTTCACCACCAAATCACCGCACTTGTAACAAAAAAAGGTGAATTATTTCCAAAATTATTTAGGGGGGAAAACACAACTTTTAAATATATTTTTATTATTTTCACCGTCAATTCACCGTTTTTTCACATAACAAATTCGAAATTAAAACAATTAAAACCGTACAAGATTCGATTTTCAGTGGGGGATTTTACTGTACTTTTTATAGGATTAGGCCCTTCCTGAATACAATTTATACAAAATACAAATTTAGGAAATATATCATAATATAATATGTAGCCTATGAATACAATACAACATGAAATTTATGAAAAGTAGGCATACAAAAACCAATAATTAAAATTTAAAAAAACAAAAGTTGATAATATATTATGATACGATTTATGTGATGACGCATCGATAATAAAAAAAAAAAAAATAGAATACCGTACCTAGGCCCTATTTGCAAAAATAGAAATTTGAAACATTGATTTCGTTATTTTGTCTATAGGTAATTAATTGCTTGGCGACACACACAGGTAAATTTGGCTACTCGCTCCTTAGCTCATTTAAAAACAATGGACACTTCACCTTACAGTGAAAACGAACAAGTTTTTTGAACAACTTCTGCACACTAAGGTTGCACAGGTGAGTACCGGTATTCTAACTGACGTCCTTCCTTCCCATCTAGATATCCTTACTGGTTTCTTGCAACAAGGAAGGCCCAGCAGCATAGAGGTAGCCTTGACCTTGAGTCTACCATCACCCAGTGACTTGACCCGTCCAATGAGGCTTGAGAGAAGTACTTTCGCACCTTTCGAATAACATGGAGGAAAATGAAAATACTTTCCGATCTGTTTTCACCCTCCATAGATAACTTAATTCTTATTTCTTGTATACAGCCATTTTTTTTTTTTAAGTCCTCCAAGTCCATAAACTATGCTCATTTTTGGTCGATGTTTAAAATGTAAATATGGAATGTTACCAAACGGGACCAAAATTCGATAAATAAATCATGTACGAAAATAGGCATCACTTCCTGAGAATGCACAAAAATAAAATCTTCATCGATGGAAAAAAACGAAAATACGAACTCACATTTTCGGCTAGATTGGTGTTCTCGTGCTAAATTGATTATGATTTTCGAACTTTGTCCATATTCAGTTTTCTTATTCACAATGCAATATGTCGTAAAAACGAAAGGCAGCGGTAGTAAAATCACTTTAGCCATTAGGCATAATAATGCAAACCTGCATACAATGCAATGCAAGCCAATTATGCCGTAGATATGGAATAGCACGTGTATACGTATGGTCATAATGGTAATGAGGCTACTAGAACGTAATGGATCTACTTATAATGTAACGAATCGTTGGGCGTTTCAAATCAGCTTTTACAATAGGCATTTAAGTTAAAAGATCATTACCTCACATTGAGTTTAGCCTGAAAGGTTGAAACCTAATTAACATTGATTGAATAATACAAAGAGCGAGCAGTTCAAGTTTCAACAAACGCTCTGTTGACGGCGAATACAAGATCTCCAGGACACATTTGGCAGTTATGTCACATGGCTGTTCGCTCGCCCAGGAAGAATCCGACATATATTAAACTTTACGTAGGTCAGGGGTGATACCAGCCATTTGTGAAATATCACATATTTTTCAAATTTGAAAATTGCAATTTTTCATATTTTTTCACATCTGGAAAATGAAGTTATTCACATTTTTTCAAACGGAATTTTCCTTAAATCCAACCATCGACAAATCCAAGAGCAGCACATTCGCAAAGTGTAATATCCACTCGCAATGAGGTGGCACGGGTTAACCTGGGTCCAGACGCCGGTGGCAAATCAGCCAAAAGGCGGAACTTTTTTAGGGTTCTGTGTTATATTTGGTGGCCTAAGGGTGTGTCTGAAAAATATTTCAAGTCTAGGTCCAGGTCCAGGTCTAGGTCGAAATTCAAATCCACGTCTTACAACGTAGAAGGTACTAATTATCTGTCAATGGCAAATGAAGTCCTGTCTGAAAGGTCTAATTCTACTTCTAGGTCCATTCTTGTCAAAGTCGGCAAATGGACCGAGCAATTGAAAGTGTACACTCGTTTTAGGTCCGGTTCAAAATGGCTGACGGTGACAATGAGCGAAACAACAAATGAATGCATTTTTAATTGAAGGTTAACATTGAAGTTGCATTTGTTTTTATCACATATTTAAATGTTTTTACCAATAGTTTTTATTATGCAAATACTTTACAAAGGACTCTTGAATGCACACCTAACCCTACTTTAGGTAGTGTTGACTTTTCCCGTCAGGTAGCTCTACTGTAGGCTAGTATAGGACGTTAACATTGAGTTGGACTTGGACCTGGACCTGGACTTGGACCATAATTCAGACACACCCTAAAACGTGATTTGAGGCGACATCAAATCTTAAAAAGAAAAAAACGATTAAAAGAAAGCTAATATTGCATTACCAACTCCTTACACGTTTTTTACTGGTTGAAGTTCTGATTCTTCACATTTTTCCACACAAATAGCAAAAAGTGGCACTTTTTTCACAGGTTTTCACATACTTAAGTGTCTAATTTGTTACATTTTTTCACATGGAGACCACCACTGGTATATGTAGGCCTAGATCTCAAGAAAGCATACAATGGACAGCCCTACAGGAATAGATTTGTAAATCCATTCATGAATATGGCCAATTTTGGACTTTTCAACTAAATTAAAAATCCTGAAAATCAATTAATTTATTTTTATTTGTTATTATTTGTTTTGAAAAGTGTTAGGCTACTTCAAGAGCCCAATATTTTCACTTCCATTATACATCTGTGGTATCAGTCGGCCGAGCGAACAAGAACTTGCTTCACTTTAGAACTACCTAACCCGATAGAGGTCGTCAGTTGAACGCTAAGAATTAGTAATCTTGAAGTTGGAACACTATCCTGTACTGAACGCAGTTGATTAATATTTTTCTAGTTTTCACTTTCAAAGCGTCAACGAGCGTCTGCCCGCCTAAGAGCCTATACTGCCCTACTAAACAAACAAAGCTGATTTTGAGTTATTCATGAAAACGTGATTTGCACAAGCAATGTATATTTCATAGTCGATCTGACCCTTTTTGCATGCAGATACGATAAAAGTTTAGTACATCGACGTAGATATGACCCCAACAATATGAATAACAGTGCAAACTAAAAAAATTTAGTTAAGGGCTCCTTGTTTAGTAGGGCAGTATACTACCAGTGGTTAGAGTGCTTAGAGTGCTTTCTGAGCAAAAGGTCCAGGGTTCGAATCCCGCTAAGCAGAAGATTTTAACCTTCTTTTCGTGGCTTAGGGATGGGTAAACGGTAACTTTGGAGCCGGGTAAACGGTAACTTTGAATACATTTCAAGGTTGTTCCTAACCTGAGTGGGTATAGATAGACTCTAAATACGAAAATATGTATATTTTATTTGAAGTGGAAACAAACCCAGCCCATTCCACAGTTTCAAAGTCGACACCCATAGGCTAAATTCAGAAGCTCCTCACACTAAGTTAACACCTCAGAGTCAGAGTATTCAAAGCGATACTGTAAGATAATGATGTTTGCCTTGCGCCTACCTAACTGTCCCATTGTCTCCACTCGCCAGTCACCACCTGTTGGTTACCTACTGCGTTGCTTTAAAACAATGCACCGTGATTGTCAAGCGTCTCATTTAAATTATTTAGGCCTAACCATCATTTACAGCAGCGGCGAAACTGGCTATATGCACCAACCCAGTATTTAAAATACAAACGATAATTTAATTTCAATATAAAAAATAATCGGCGAGTGTAAAGAAATTGAACATTAGGCCTATACGGAATCATAAATCCAAATTCTAAAATTATATATCAGCCTCCAAAGCAATGTGAGTTAATTTAATAAATGTTAGAATAACTCGTATCTAAATCTGAAACCGGCAATACGAACATAACACCAAATTCTGTTAGTCACAAAAATTTGGTACAATTATACAATGATCGAATAAATTTTACACTCGAATGAAGGTGATGAATGATGATTTTTTTTATTACCATCTCTATTATTGAAAAATTGCTATTTGAGATGATGAGTGGTAAATAAGGGTGAAGGGCAAAAGAAAACACGTGTTATATGCAGGACTTGAACCTACGTTCTCGTATAGTAGTACGCCCTTATCGTGCGAGCTACCGTGGACGGCATTTAGAAGGGGAATCGAATGATTGGTATTCTACTAGAATCTACGTTTAAAACAACGTATTTCAGTTATTAAAACAAACAATGGGCCGGAAGCACAAATATCCATCTTGTGTTGTATGCAGCCTTACCGTTACGCCACTGTTAGTCATACCCAATGACTTTGTAGTTTGTAATATTATGTTACATCGTCGGCAGTGGCTGATACGATTTAGAAGTAAGTTCGAAGCGTGTGTTGCTAGAAGAACGCGGGTTCGATTCGAATCCCGCAAATAACATTTATTTTTGTAATTGTTCTTCACCCATCACCCTTATCTATAATCACTCATCGTCTGGAATAGCAAAAAATGCAATATTAGAGACGTCAATCAACGAAAATCATCTTGTGACAAATTTTTTGTGGACAAGACAAGTAGGCCTAAATGACTATGGGGCAGGGTCGGGTGTGATTTTTTTTTATTATAAAAATTAAAAAACATGATTTATTTGATTTTTTGGGTCTAAACGAATGTATTTTATTTAAAATTTAAATCAATTTTCGATAAAAATAATTTTTGTGATTAAAATCAAAAAATGCATTTTCATTTCTTTTCAATTGGTGGCGGGTAAAACGTTTCGGAAAATCTAGTTCAACTATTTTTTTGGCTCAAAAAGAAGAAAAAAATGCATTAGACTTTTAAATTTGTAATTTTTTTTATTAAATAAATCATTTGATTAAAATAAAAACACCCTGGCTAGGAAACACGTGCACGCGCAACTACAGACTACACCTACACACGTGGTGAGTGTGACGCAAGAAAAATAAAAAGTCAAAACTGATTTACCCACACAATACGAGAATAGATTTACCGCGGGGGAAATCTCCATTTGAGGACAGAGGAGAAGTATGGAGTTGAACAAGAAACTACGTCAGAACCAAAGTAAGAAGTCGGTGGGATTCTGGTTTCAGAGGTCGCGAGTTCGAGACTCACCACCCACAATATTCGACTAAAATTAAACAATGCAATATTAAAAAAGTAGGTGTTAAGACTGAGCACTTAGTTAAAATAGCCTACTAACACATGTCATTCAAGTTGCTTTTGTTTTTTTACAGTAGAGGTTCGCGACATGCAATTTAGAGCATACGATTTGTATATATTTTTTACCGAAGGAATTAACCTGTAAGACCTAGGCCTATCCGGCCCTATAGTGAGTAATGAATGCCCCTCTTCAGGTGAACTATAGGTATATGTTGCGGATGGGACAATTGTGACGGGATGTTCGAGGGACTCAATCCCTTGAAAAAACCTTCAGTCAGGATTGCCGACCTTAATTTGAAACCGGGCCCCCTTAATCAGAGTCAAGCGCATGGCGCTCGAGCCAACACTGTCGATGATAATTTTGTAACTGCATCCCATTCAGCCAAACGCAAATTTTAGTTTACAAAAAAAAAATGTTTTTAGTGAAATATTCCAAAGTGTGTGAATTAATTAAAATGAATAATTTTAGGCAATTTTTATTTTGCTGTAAATGTAAAAAAAAAAAGACATGGGCCTACACAAAGAAATATAAAAATATATGATCGAAGAGAAAAATGACAGGTATTTTTTTCTGTGACCTCGAAAAAATTTCAGGGTCCAGCTTTACATTTGTCATGAGGTCCTTGTCCATAGCTTACGAAATATTTCATCAACGCATAGACAATAACTACACCCGGGGCAGTGTGTTGTGAGTGACATGACAATTAAATCAATTACTTTCCTTTCCTGTGAGCAGCTTTTAAAAGAATTAGACGGACACAAAGGAACAAAATGGGTTACACATTTGACATGAATGCACAAGGAAATAAAGTGCATTTACCTTGAGTCGCCTGAGCTAGCAATTACCCAATGTGGTAATTTAAAACGGCATTGAACCTATACGAGGTAATGAAAAGTAAAATCACTAATAGGCCTACCAAGTACCAAAAATGTCTGGGTATGAAACTGGCCGTATGAAAACGTGAAGTTTCAAGACAAATCGGTCTCTTCACTGCTATATTATTTATACTAGGCCGCTTCGCGAACGCTTTTTTCAGTCGCGTTGATGGATGAGCTTTTTTAAGTTTTTAGTGTGCGTGGGATCTCTTTACTTCTTCAAGTTCCATTGCAAAATCATTTGTGTTAAATTAGGCTAATTTTTATAAAGAAGTACTAATTGCTATGGTAATTAGAATGTTAAATATCTGGAGTCCCAAAGATTTGCTTTTTGAACGCATTGTAGGTGATTGGCGATTGTTGTCAAGTTTCTATTGTTACTTGCTAATTGTTCCTTATTATACACTTCAAAAAACTCATATTAAAACCATTATTTCTATGGATTCTGGCTAACTTTTTTATCATTTTCTATCAAAAGGCAATACATCACAATTACCTTAATGTGCATGTGAAGTGAAATATGAACGTTGTAGCCCCAACTGTTTGGTCAGAATCGGCCCAAATATCACGAAAAATCGCATTAAAAATCGAAAAAAATCGTGAAAGTACAATATTCATGAGAAATATTTCTTCGATTACCCAAAAACATGGCAGGTCTAAGTTCAGAGATTTCGAAGGTCCCCTCCTATTTTCATCAAGATCGCATATGCCATTTGCTCGGTAGAGCGCGAACAGACAGAAAAAGGGGTAAAAAACATTGGAGCTTAATTTTTGGAGGGGTCAGTGAAATTGAAGTCTTCGCTTCGCTCGTCCAAAAAGACTGGCAAAGCAGTTTAATTATCTCATTTAACAATGTCAAATGTCACATGTCCAATTGTGTTTCGATATAATACCCGGACATTATAGCCATAATGGCCAAACACCATATTACATTCCATATTATACACTACACCTGAAGCAGACTACACTACACCTGAAGCAGACAAAACAAGGTCAACCTGTCTATGCACTTTCAAGCGATGAAGGGTGCGTCATTATCTCATACACTACACCGTCAGTGTTGGCTCAATCGTAGTTGCTAGACACTTAATTCGGGATGTCCGAGGTTCGAACTTCGAATCACGCTACCGACAATCCTAACTAAGAATTTTTTTCGAAGTTTTATTCAGTCTTTAATACGAAGGGAAGGTTTCCCACGAGTACGAGTACTAAAAAAATTAAATTAAAATGTATTGAATAGGCCTATTAACTTTTTTATGAGAAAGGTGGCATTTGTACTTAGTCCTTCATTTCCTACTGTAGCCGTCCGCGGTAGCCTAAAAACGATTAGGGCGTTGGTCCAAAGCTTGGGACGCGAGGAGGAAGCGGGTTCGAATCCCGCATACGGCATGGATTTTTGTAATTAACCTCGACTCTTAATTATCAAAACTTATCGTCTCAAATAGCAATTATGCAATAAGAACAACAACAAATCTCTCCTTATAAGGTGTTTACCACATATGGGACATGGAAAGACAGGTCTGAATGTGTAGTACCAGACTAGGGACGTGGGTTCGAATCCCGCACAAGGCAGGTAATAGTAAATATTCTTCAATCCAATCTATCCTCGTCTATCAAACAAAACAAAACAAAAAACGACCTGAAGTCCGCAAAGGAACAAACTGAAAGCTAGCCTAACATAACCCCAAAATACATAGTCAAACTCGCACAACAGGTGTGCAGGGATAAAATAGAATCAACTAAACTTCAAAATATAACCATCACTTTGAGTAGGAAGGTACGTTTTTCGAACCAATAGTATCGCAAACGAGAAATATTGCCGGCAGCGAAATTCAAAAATAAATTACCCCTCTGCCTGACTGACAAAGAACTGAGATGCTGCCCGCCTATGTAGCCTCCTAATTCATTGGGGAATTAACACACATCATAAGCAAAGTAGCAAAACAAATTTACGAACTAGGAGGACCTAGGTGTCGACCAACAATGCCGAAACCATTTCAACAATCGAATCAATTAGAAAAAGAAAAAAAATTACTGCGGTACTAAAATTAGACAAAATGCTTGTTTACCTTTAAGTTGTAAAACACCGTTGATGTCTTGAATTTTTAAAATGTATCCAAATTTCGTTTCACACCCGAGCAACGCGCACTTTTTTATGTTTGTCTAAATTGTTATTGTTTTGTTTGTTTTTTCAAAAAATTCGAACACGCAAAACACGAGCGAAATTTCGCCCTTTTCAATATTAAAACTCTCGAGTTCTTTCGTGGAAATAACTTTAACTTAATAAATATTACATTTGATATAAAAATGTAGATAAACTAGCACGTGTGATTCACACCGCGGTGATAAGACACACGACCGCTTCGAACTGCACTTTGCAACGCACTGAAGAGAAATGCCGATGCACTGCACTCGCTGATGCCCCGGTAACATTCCTCGCGCGTGCGTTGGTAACACGAACGGTGGCGCTATCTCTGGAACGCAGTACGAACTAGTAGAGTTTCAAACTACTACTGAGCGCGCGTGATTTGAATGTCTGATTAGTGATTATGATGAGAATGATTTCTGTTGCTGAAAGTCTCATATTATTGCACTGAGGCTATTCGAGACGATAAATGACGATGAAGGACGATTTTTAAAAACATATTTAATGCGGGATTCGAACCCAAGTAATCGTAGAGCCATACGCTTTGGAACGGGGCCCTAATCGTATGTGGCACCGCGGACGGCGTAAATAATGGAAGATGGGATGGGAGTACAAAATTTGAACAACCATGGCCGTTTAATTGTAAACTATAAGTTACTCTCGATCGTGAGTGAGAGACGTTAAACACTAGAGCAAAGAGCCGGAAGCTTGATACATTCTTGGGTTGTGGTTAGAAATATTTTCTCGTGGGTAACCTGCCTAGGGTGCAATGCATGCCCCTCTTCATGTGTCTAGGTTTATCGTAGTTAGGACATGTCCGAGGACGGGAGGTCCCGGGTTCAAATCCCGTCGAGACCGGCAATCCTAACTGAAGGTTTTTTCCGAGGTTTTCCTCAGTCGTTAATGCGAATGCAAGGGCCCGACGATCCTTAATAGCCTTCCGCACATCCCTATTGTCACCGCAACAGGACCCTGAATTGCACCTCTTGGGCAGGCTTCCCACAAAAATGATTATGTTCCAGGACTGTTTAAGAGAATTCAATCCCTTGCATTCACATTAACGACTTAGGTAAACTTCGGGAAAAACGTTCAGTCGAGATTGCCGGTCGCAACGGGATTTGAACCCGGGACCTCCCGAATCAGAGTCAAGTGCTAAACGCTCGAGCCAATACTGTTATCATTTCTCGTGAGAAACATGATCAAGGGGGCAACTGCATGCTTCAGGGATAAGTAGACATTATTACGATAGGACAATAATGTGAAGGGGTTGTCTGGGTACTGAAAAAGAGGACCCTTACATTCGCATAAACGACCGAATAAAACCTTTTCATAATCTTTTAGTTAGGATTGCCGTTGGCGGGGTTTGAACCCGGGACCTGTCGAACCATAGCAAAATAAATCAGTTACTTTTTATTTTATGATTTACGATTTGATTAAAAAGTGGTGGTGGTTGTGGTGGAGGTTGATAAAATGGTAATTGTCTGCTTTTGAATGTCGGTATGGAAAAAGTAACACTCTTCCGTCATCGTGATTTGATCCTAGTATTGTTATTATTTTTTGGAGGGTACCACAGCTTGGTATCTGCCAAATTTGAGCTCGCTCGGAGGTCACGGGGCCGGGAATGATCCGAAAAAGTGCTCCCAAGACGACCTTATCGATCCCGTGGTCGTAGAGGGTCGCTAATGGGCGCATATGAAAGGTCTCGCTCGACTCAACTAACACATAATGGAACAATATAAGTTTCTATCTCTTATGTTAGTTGAAATATATGAATTTGAATTTCGACATGAAAAAATTACGCACTTCCGGCATCGCCAGAGAGCAATATCAGTGCGATGTCTATGAACTTGGTCAATTTGGAAAACAGGCGTCAAGACGAAGAGATTGGTTGGTATGCATCTTGCTCTCGTCGGACCATTGGGTCGACGTCGACGCCAGATAGATTTTATTACAAACGCAGGAAGGTAGGACGAGGTCAGTGAGAAAGAAGAAGACAACAATATATTCACAAATGTGTGGCTATATTCACATAACACAATTACAAATATGTATTATTTTCTACAAATAACTAATGCTAAATACTCAATGTAAATCTATGATTACACTTCCTTAAACCTAATGATTATTAAAATTATTAAAAAAACTTATTAAGACTTGACTTTTGAGGCTTTAAATCCAAAATAATATTTGAATTACCCTCAATTTTTGGTCTTTTAACGTAGAATTATAGAACACATTCATTTAAAATTAAAATAAATAAGTTTCCCTGAATAATTAAAAAAAGGTTACATTCATAAAAATTTGTACAACACGATTACTATGGGTAGGCCTACAATGTTTGCTATCATATAAAATGACAGAGTCCACATTTCTGTTTACATGGCTTTTAAATGGCTATCATCTTGTTTAATGCATTTTTGTGTCAAAAATATATTTACAAAGTATTATTACCCTTATATAAATACTTTCATCATAATTTATGAGAGAAATACAGTATTGTATGTACCATTGTTGCATGGATCCTATGTAAACTACGCTTTTATTCTTGTCACAACTTATATATTACAAACACGACAAAATATTTATTTGTATAGTTAACCTCCATTCTGAAAAACTATTTTTGCATCTCTTCAGATACACATTTTGACGCACTTTTTTTAATAAATCTTTCTTTTAATTTTCATAGAAAATGAGTTGATCAACATGGAAGGAGATTTCATGTTACTAATATTTTTCCATCATTTTCTGAATTCTGTACAATAATATTGTATTTTATATAATATCCTCCTTTACTTATGGCATTTGAGATTTATGTTAAATGGCAGAAGCTATAATTAAAAGGGGAGTCAATTCTAGAAAAATTAAAATTTGTCAAATTTAAAAAGGATTGCAATATTACAGGAATTACAGCATTCTTGGCACTTTTTTAAGCACAGCTTTTTCAGCAAAAATCACCGCAAAAAATACTGGCTCTACTTGTTTTGTGTTTTAAGTTTTTACCCGGATATAATACAAAATTATGAGCCCACCTCTCAATGCCGGTTGATTTTACATTTGGTGTATCTTTTTAATTTTTTTAATTTAATTTTCTTACAAAAACATTCAAAACGAGATGGAGGTAAGTTTACCGAAACTTCTAAAACTTGTACTATTTTTGTGAGCCGTTTATTAAAAATAGTTTTTTTACTCTATTGACACTCCAAAATATATTCCATTTCATAATCCAGTTATCTTTAGTTGGAAATAGAAATCAAAATATTCCTTAATTTCCTTCCCTTGCAATAAACTTCTATTGCAATATCAGCTGGACAATATAAAAGGAAAAAATTAAGGCATGACATGACTTCTTTTCCAGTAAAGAAAAAGTGAACCATTGGCGACATCAAACCAATCTCCTATGCATAAACAACCTATTCTAATCTTACAAAATATTAATCATTTATTATTACTTTAATACATTATTACGTTTTTTCAGTATTCCTCTTACTCGTCTTTCAACATTGAACTTTTGAAAAAAATATTCATTTTCCCCATGTTTTTTAATCCATCATAGAGATGAGCAATTCCGCTTAAGAATACAAACTATTATGTATATAGTTATAAAAACATGACTTCAAAATTCTTAAAACTAGTTGGCAGTCACCATATGAAGCCACAGTTGGGAAACATAGGATTCTAAAAAAGTCAAAATCATATAATCCAAAAATAAATTATTTAAACTACAAATTGCAATATCCCTGATCACAAAATTTAATTAGACCAATTTGTTAGTGTTAACTTGGGATTGTTGCTAATACAATTGTGCTAATCGAATCAATAAATAAGTGGCGAAAGATGAGGTTCAAGAATAAATACAGAAAGTGTTGTACCTTATGATTTCAGACTTACAGTTGGGGAAACTGTACAAGCCATCGCGGACAGCAAAATTAAAAAATTCAATATTGTTGAAAGAATGATGTAGAGAACTTTAAATAAGGGATCAATTATGTGTCAAAACATTTTTTTACTACCATTATTTCCTTGATTATATTTGATGGTTCAAATATACGTATCACAAAAGTTTTGTCTTCAAAACTAGCATTTCCCAGCTGCGGCCACTTGGCGACCATTATTACATCTATCAGTTCTTGGGGTTGGAATTATACAATCACAAAAAAATGACAAATTTCAACTTACAGCCACAATACGAAGAAAATATTTACAATTTAATCATAAATTAGCTTTTACTTTTCAGTATTTGAAATCATTGTATATTGTCGACAACACTACTTACTACAGTATTAAATAAAATAAATAAGAACAATGTAAAATAGCTACTCAAAAATTAACCAGAAGTATCGCTCTTAGTTAATCGACGTTGCTAGAAAAAAATGCGTTATGTATCACGGTCATAGTACGTACAATTTCCGAATATTAAATAAATCAATTGTAGCCGAAGAATGGGTAAAATTGAAATTTGAGTATAAAAACACGTGGATTGACTGATTGTAAAATGCATTCTACCATTACTTAATATTATTAGGCTATTAGTGTAGTGTCATGACTAACTGCATAGTCAAAGATACTTATTTCAACAAATACTATTGTTGACGTAGTTTACTCGTCAGAATCGTTGCAATATAGACCAAACTTTCGTTAGAAAACTTATGTTTCCTTTGTTGGCTGATAATAAACTTAACTATCCTGTTTCACTCTTGAATTGTAGACTGGCTTCATTTTTCTTAGAAATAGAAAAGCATAAATATGTCCAGCATAACATATTACAAATTATCCCAATAAAAACAGCAAAACATTTTTACACTGTGGGCTACAGTCAATACAAAATAAATAGGACCTTCAAAATATGCGAGCTTGCAATATAATGTATAGTAGTTGAGATCAACAGTTTTTACCAAATCTATGGCAAAATTATTCACTAAAATAATTTTAATATTAATATTGGTGATAATACAAACATTTGTAATTGTAATAATAAGAAAAATGCTTAAAAGTACCTGGGTAAAACGACTAGCTACGTGGGTGAAAGACTGTTACGAAAACAGAATTGTTGATTACAAATTGATGAGAAATTAAGGGCAAAATGTGTGAATATTGTATAGATTTGTGTGTGTGTACACATATCATTGTTTTAACAATACAACAATAATAATTTGTAATGCCCCCTTCTGCCTGTAAAACATGTTTCAGGTATACTGCCACTGCGACAGTTAATAATTTTGCTTCATCATTATTTATTATCATGTGTTGTGTTTCAGGTAAAATATATTATTATTTATTTTATTGTATTTATTACTATTACATGGACACATATTATATAATAGTACGTAGTATCCTACTGTTACAGGAACAGTATTATTTATGTCAACAAGCAGATATTTCTGATATGTTGTAAAGATAAATGTAGAAGATTTAAAACCCAAAACCTAAATGAATGCAAAAGACAATGAAAGATACACATTTTGATTAAAGTAAAATATACATTTTAAGTGCAGCATACAGTACCAAAATATGCAGTAAATTGTTATTTTTTTTTTTAAATTTGATGCCTTATTTATGTATACTTGTCTGCTTATTTTTATTTTTTTATAAAATTTGGTATAGATGGTATGGATTGTAGAAGAATCGATTTCTGGTATTGAAAGTGATTACCTAAAAAGTGTATCTGGCACATTAAGTTAAGATAGTACGTATAAGGATCACCAAATTTGTGGTGGACATATATGTTGTGTTTATAAATTTTATAATATAGGTAATTAAAAAGCAGGTACTATACAAATTGTTTAAAAAAAAAATCAAGTTAATAATGATAATAATCAAATTTGAAGAGAAGCTTTTTAGTACTGCTGAGTGCTGACAGTAGTGAAAGTTGATGCATGTACCACCTTATCAAAGCAAAATGTATATGTTTTATTGTTTCTCTACTTCTGAATCAATAGCAATAGTATAATCCCTGTTTAAATCAATCAATTAATAAAGTATCAACTAATCAATCAATCAATAAACACACACTTTGCCACAAATAAGTCCACTATAATACAGTAGTAATGGTGTAACACATTACAAAAGTGAACAAATCATAACTTGGGAGCTATACATTGGTTCTTAACCTAATATATTATGCTAAGATGTCTTTTACAATGATAGTAGTAGTACATGATGGTATGTATGTATAAAATACTGTAGGTAGTTCGTATGAAATGGTATGTATTTAATCGTTAGCAATTAATTCATGGACTTTGTAGCTTGTATAGATACTTTCTGAATGGGTGTCTTTTATTTTGAATATATTTCAAAATTGATGTACGTTGTGATTATTTATGTTTATATTAGGTAGTATTAATATGGCAAGTATTTCATGACAATATTGTTAGGTAAGCCTCGGCTATATTGTTGAGGGCATAGCTTCGAGTGCTAGCTAAAATACAGTTAGTAATGTCAAAGTCAAAGACAGATAATGTTAGATTATTGACAGTAACATTTATAACTGTAAATGGCAATGCGCTACGTATTGTACTATCAGTTGACTATTTTGCTTGCCTTTACTGTCATTTCATTTTGGACTACAAACATCAGCGAAATCATTATTTAAAGATTATTTGTAACTACATACAAGTCTAAATAATAATTCCTGGCTGTAATGTACGGTACCACGTTTTAAATACATACTCGGATGGTTTGTAGAATATTATTACTCACAACATGGACTGTTGCCAATCAAGCTCTATAGATTTGACATAAATCTACCTGCTACCAAATCACAGGAATTGCAAAAATCTCACAAATTTGAACTAAATTGCAGCTCTTATGCTAAGAATGAATTGCTTTTAACCGACGGCCCCCCCTTCTTGATAGGGCCCCGTGACCATGCACGGGTGCATAGGGAAGAGGGTGGTCCACGTCGTGGTGGTGTACGTCGGGGCGCGCATTAGGAACTGTGAGGAGTACGTCAGGGGTCGGTCGATGGGAGGCATCAGTCGTAGTAAGTCTTGTTGCGCGTTGTTCTCGGCGCTCGCTCCCGGACTTTGGTTCCCGGGATTGTTCCCGCTGTTCGTAGTGGGAGTCCCGCTGGATTGCGAAGTGGTTATCCCAAGTTTCCTCAGACGCATCTTCTCCTCCCATTCCTCCCAGCCGTGCTTCGCGCGATTGAGATTACGATGTTGATAAAACACGAGACTGATTCTCGTCGGATTCAAACGGTTCGGTCTTTGTAAAGCGGTCGTGGCGTGGAGTTCGTGTTTTGCACATTCGAAAAGTACCGAGCCGTGACCTAGTGCAATCGCAACGCCTCCCATTTGTGAGTCCTTGAAGCATTCCTCGTTCTCGATAAAGTCTGTGACTTCCCCTATCGGTTCGCTTCGTGGGGGTTCTGGAACAACCGGAAAGAACGGATTCGGAGTACCGTAAAGGTCCCACCTAGGTCCCATTTCCCATCGGGGATGGAACTGTGGAAGTCCCACTCCCATACCCTGATAGCCGTAAGGGTTAGAATGGTAACAAGCATTTCTTGCTGCCTCTTGTTTTGCCTGCCACTGCGCATTGAAGTCGTATGGATAATGCTGATTTCTCTCCATGTAGGACTCATTCCATCCCGGATATGTCTTCTCGGGGAACATCGGGTAAGAATTATAGCTGTAGTTAGGTGGAACAAATGGATTACTTGCGTTTGCAACGGGATATGCGGTCGACGCAGAATTATAACTCATCGCAGCTGCATTCATTGTCGCATGGTAATCGCTAAGCTGTTTCACTTCTTCTGCTCCTGCCCACATTGACTCTTGTTTTATCTGATTTGCCTGTCCCGTCTGATTGCATTCCTCCGAGAACGGACCAGCATTCTTGATGTCACCTTTGGATTCTTGCGATCGATTCTGCGGAGGGGTGTTTCCGCCAAACCAGTTTCCGTTCGCACCAAAACCCTGTGGCGATGACGAACATTGCTGTGAAGATTTGGAAGAACTCTGCTCGGAATCAGACCAGCTGTCTTTCGACTGGTTGTCGGGATTTGAAGATTTTGTTGAATTTTCACCTGGTGGGTACGGCTTTAAGAAGCCCTTGCAGTATGTCGGCACCGATGCCGTAGACGCGTTTTGATCTTGTGGTGAAGAACCGGGCGGCATATTTGAATGGTTACGAGAAGGTGGGCGACCTTTTGGAATTCTGAATGGCGACACCTGAGTCGGAGATTGTATCTGGGAAGCACCGGGGTTGAAATCCCAATTCGAACGATCTGTCTCTTCGCAATTCCTCATTGCCTTGGGCTTGCCTTCGCCGCAACCCCAAGCATTTCTTGGCGGTGTTTCGGTCTGAGTTAGCGGCACAGAAGTCGGACGCTCAGGTGTCTTACAAGAGTCTTGTGACTTTTGAAGAGAATCGTTATTTGAGTTTGACGACAAGGATGAATTTGCATTAGAAGGACTAAACGACGCATTAGGAGTAGACGTGAAATTCGGAGGGTTTAAAGGAGATTGGGGAATTTGGGGACTGTTCATCGCTTGCGATTGCGGAGAGGAAAACGGAGATGGCGGCATTTGTGAATACGGGGATCTCAAGTCTTGGTTCATGCCTAAATCTTGTGAATTATCATTTCCCTTCTCTCCGTTCTTCTTATTGTGATTTGGTGATTTCTTTTCCGAACTCATCTCCGATTGGTTACCTTGCCAGTTTGGCGTGTCACCGAAACTCATTCCTTGTCCGTTGTTTTGACTACCTCCCCAAGGAGAAGACGGTTCTTGGAATGCAAACGAAGAGCTATCATTCCCTGTTGCCACACTGTTGATCGAGCTAGATATCGGAGAAAACGGCTGACCCCCATTTGTAGGGCTATTGGGGTTGAAGCTGCTGTTGAACATAGGGGAATGTGGAGGGTGGAACGGAGATGTATTCTGACTTCCCTGGATTCCCTGACTGAACGGCGACGGTGGTGTGTTTAAGTTTCCAGAAGGTGAAGTCGAAAACGGAGATTGAGGTGTACTTTGTGCATTCGTATTGTGTTGCATGGTGAACGCAGACTGATTACCCGATGCTGCGAAGGGCGACCGATTTGGTGCACGACTTCCGGTATTCGGGTTTCCAAAAGACGTATTTCCGGTATTATTATTGCCGCCCGATGCAAACGGCGAATTTGGGGGCCCGTTCGTTGGAACCCCCCTTCCAGGAGTGGCGTATGGAGATTGATTCGTACCCTTCAAGCTATTTGAAGTTGCCGTACAATTGCTATTGAAAGATGCATTATTACCAGCACTTCCTGAAGTAAATGATGAATTTGAAGAGTTATTCATGGGATAAGGTGAGTTTGGTGCGTTTACCGATGCGTTGGCTGCATATGGCGAATTTGGCGCTTGTGAATTGGCCGACGCTGCGGTGTAAGTCGAAGACGGAGTGCTCTGCGGGTTCCCGGTGGTCGTGTGTCCGTACGGAGACTGCGCTGAACTGTTTGCACCGAGTCCGTACGGAGATTGAGGTGTGGTGTTCATCAGGTTTGGATTCGTTGTGCTGTCTGGATCCACCTGTCAAACAACAAAGAAAATGCATTAGTATTTTGAATCCTACTCACCAACTAAATGCACTTCGCTTGAGGGTAAAATTCAGATTGAAAACTTCAGAAAATTAATGTATACAATTTAGATTATTACAGCAGACAAAATATTTGTGATTTTGGTAAATATAAAAATTTCAATTAATTGGCAAACAGGAAATTGATAAAAACATTTGGTTCAAAACAAATTGAAATACATACATACCATGTGTTCCAATACGTTACTCGATGCCAAGAATAATTGGTTAAAAATATAACGAGACAATATTGGTGTCACTCATTTCCTTAAAACAACACAATTAAATACAAATTTGAAGTTGTAGTTAGTAAGTTAGTTGGTTATATATGAGTAGTTCTGTTAGATCTTCAATTTCCCCATTAACACCATGCCATATTTAAATACACTACCTTGCAGTTTCTTATGTTCAACAATACAATACAATTCAGCGTGTTTCAGGATTAGTTTTGACACATTTTTTCTTAACAAACATTGCATAGTACATAATGTTTAACATTATAAAGAACTAAAAGGTACAAATGGTTTACAACATGAGGTGTTTAACATTCTGAAAACACAAGAAAACAATCTCGACAGAGCACAGAACGTATAATGGGTATAAGGTAGGTTCCTGTAAATTTTAATTTAAAAAAATGGTAACTTAGAAACTGGGTTTAGAGCTTCTTTGACAAGTTTTATTTCTCAAATCAATTATTTTTTACTAAAATGCAAAATTATAAAAATACAAAATTGTAACATATTATTAAATTTAAATTGGTGATTATCCAATATTAAAACTCTTTAATATTGATTTGTAAAATTGGGTGAAAAAAATTCCTTACTTTTGTAGTTTTTTAGTCACAAGGTGAAATTTGTACGTTTTAATTTTTGAACAATATTACGGACCAGATAATGATAATTTTAACAAAATTAATGCTAAACATCCGAAAAGTGCATGCTAATGTAACGGGTCCCTAACTAGGTACGGGGGTCGGAGGGGTGGGGTGGGTGATTCACCTTCATCTCCCTGTCTTGCAGGCCGAACGTCGGGTACTCTCCCCAAGAGGGCGGCCACGCCTGCTTCCAGCCTCGGCTCCACGCGGGGGCAGGGGTGGGGGGGTAGTCGCCCGAGGGGGGATAGCCCCACCCCTGGTACATCGACACAGGGCTGTCCAACACGGTGGAAGACACCTGGAGAAGAATAAGAAGAAGGGAGGGGGTCACATCGACGCTCGGGGGCGGGGATTATCTACTTTTCGATTACGAGAAGAAACGTACTTTTTGTTTTTGCCACTTTGGTGTTCGCAAGTTATATTCAAGGTAAATCGCCAGGGAAGAAATCAGTGTTGTCCACAATGTACGACAGATCCCTAGTCTTTAAATTGTAGCTCAACTTCTTCTATAATTTTACAATTAAATATTGATTATGTATATTATATATAATGCATGTGCATAATGTTTTGTTTGTGGTTCATTTTATAAAATCAGAACTTACAAAATTTAGACCTTAATACAAATGCATATTTATTTACATAGCAAAAGCTTCTACTCCTAATTATGTATGGCCTCAAAATAAAACCCATTCTTATTTGGCTTGAAAAATTGAACTACAAAATAATAATATGTAATAAAAATCGGTCTTTCAAAAGCTCTTTTCCTTCTATGGTTATAACTGCATTAAATAAATAAATAAATTGTATTTAGAATCTACCCACTCAGTTACATAACTGATTTTCAGTGGGAAAAAAAATATTACCATACTAAGATACAAAAATATGATTTTTAGTTTCTTCGAATGTGCATTTTTCCACAATACCATACACACAAAGTAAAATTTAAATAACGTAAACATATTATTATCTATGCATTACGTATGTTACAGATACCCATGGTAAACCATGAACAACTCAATAACTTCCCGCTGAATATATTTGTATATTATTCTCACAACACCAAAGTAAATCCAACAACGTAGTCTTCTTCTCAAAAGTTCTAGAGGAAGTATTTTCAAGCGAGATAAACCGTAAAAGCGCAGCTGAAAGCGAGAGGAAAGACTTCAGTCGGGATTCGAACCAAAGACTAAGTCGCTCCGGTTCTTAAATGCATGCTAGAAATGTTGCATGCTTTTCTACAGCCATAAGAAGCATCTTCGTTGTCTTCTTCGTCTTCCGAATTCCAATTTTACGGAACACGCTCTACACATCGTCGTCAAACCGTCGGGTATTTCTGGTTAGTGCAGCAAGAGTTAGTAATTAGTAGGAATGGTAAAAAATATCAGTATTTCAATATGCCATCCATATGTTGGAATAATTTCGATATGATATCAATGCTAGAATAATTTTGATTTAATGTCAATAATTATGTTTGACAAATTTTGATATCGATGAAAAAAAAATTAAGTTCAAACTTAGCTTTTGTTTTAGTATAAGAACAAAAACATTGATATGCATTTTCAATTATTAACTTGGAGCACATTATTAATATAAATAAGACAATTAAGACAGTAAAATATTCAATTCCAAAAATTACTTTTTTTAAATTTTTACAAAATTCATACAAGTTTTACACATTAATATCAGCATTAATCTTCACCCTGATATCAAATTTTCAAACTGATATTCTTGCCCATCCCTAGTAGTAAGCTAGTTAGTAGCTATTGCCTGGTGACTCACTGCATTTCTCACCTGTGAACTCTGAAGCTGGGCCTCCATGCCTTCCAACATGGCCGCCATGTCCAGAGACATGGGCGTGGCTCCGCGGTGGGTGGCTGCCGGGGTCTCCTTGCGACCGATCACGGCATCCGGTTCGTCTTCCTTGCGCTTCTTCCCGTGACGTCGACAGGGCTGGAGGGGGACCGCACGTACACGGACCTCACATGGGAACCTAAGGAGGAATCATCGTGTTAGGTCGGTCTCCATCTTAATTTTCAGCACAATATTATAATATATTATCATAGAAATAGAGATATTGACCAACCATAATTTGTACAATGTAAAACTTTAGTGAACAAATAAAGCAAATATAACTTGGGCTGATATTGATAGAATTTCAATATGTATGTATAGATATTAATTTTTATAGACTCTATTTCAAAAAATAGTAAGAAAAAAAAGAAAAAATTGTGGGAAACATAAAGAACAAACACAAGGATATTTGTTTTTGGGGATTTAAATGTTTTCCACTGTATGACACAAATAACTAAAACAAAAGGGAATTCTTTCTTCAAATTTGGGTTTGAAGTGCTATGGTGGAGGTGCCGGGTCATTACACCTGAGTAGCGATAGCTTTAATACCTTTTATAGACACATTATTAATAGTTGGCCCACTATTTAAACACAACTTTTTTTACATTTAAAAAAAATTTAGTTTCAACAAAGATAACCCTTGTCCAAGGAAATATTACTCCTCACACCAGCAGAGAACTTACTTGCTGAGCGCTTCGATGCTGCCGTTCTTGAGCTTGGCTTCTTGCGCTTCCTTGCTCCCAAACTCGTCCGACTCGTCCATCACGTACAGGGGCAACACGTGGAGTTGTTCGTCCTCCGGCTTCGACAGGCTGCGGTGTTTGGTCAGACTCACAACCTGTGGGGGTATCAATGTGCAACGCACGGTCAAAGATGGTCAAAGTCTTTGGTAACAAGGGCAACTAAGGACATCACCATAAATAAATACTAACTGTTAGAAAAACATTTCTTGAAAATGTCTCTGTTCTAACAACAAATAGTTCACAAAATCACGGTCACGATTTGTAAAACAGTGATTGATTAATTTATGCATAATGGCATAATAAATTAAAAATGTGGGCTAACAAAAAGACAAAGATAATTAATTTGATCAATTTAAAAGAACGTAGACACACTCAAGTTTCTTCAAGCAGGTTTGTTAGCTTCACAACCGTCAAACTGCATTAATATTTAATATCACATCCAGAAATTACAAAATCCAACCCAAACAGGATTTGAACCCGGATCACCCCCATTTTTTTTTTTAAATTACGTAACTTCTAGATATTAAAAAAAAAAAACACCTACGGGAGTGTTTCCCGATTCCCGAATAACCAAGCCGAGATATTAGCTAGTTAAACTCACCACTGTGCATCCGTTGTTCATGTTGTGCAGGTCCCTGTGCGAGTGAGCGCAGAAGTCGATGCAAGCCGTCACCCCGGAGAACGGACGTCCAGGCTTGAAACCCAGCCTGCATTCCGACGCCTCTCGCTCGAACTGAGTCATGTTGTTGAAAGCTGCCGGGGCGAGGTTCTGGTAGAGCGGGGACAGCAGAGTGGCCAACACGTGCATTCGCTCCTCCACTTCTTGCTCCTGGAATGAAGACTGGCATATGGAATTCCAAACTAATTATTTCCATTATTTTCAATTTTAAGATTAGTATTTACTCGATTATAGACAGCCATCGAGTAATGGCCGCAAACTTATTTTGACCACGCAAATATTTAAAAGTATCATGTTAATACTGTTACAAAATGGCCTCACATATTGTCCACACCTCACTTTTTCAACTTGACAATTTTAAATATACCCAAGGTATATACTCGCAATACACAGTACTGAATTTTATAAATGATATGTTTGTGATCATCTTTCTTAGTTAGAAAAACTTAATGAGTAACTGATGGATCTCTTAAGTCATAATTATGTCTGTATCAATTACAATATTAATGGAAAGTTTGGATGTCAATATACAGAAAATTGACTAACAAACAAAGAAACAAATTATTTAAAACAATGCCATTCAATTTTCAATAATAATAAAAAAGGGGTAAAAACAAAAATAAAGTGTTAAAAGTTCTAATGTATAATGTTACTCATACCAAAGATTTAGGGTTTGACTTAATTTAAAAACAAAATGTTTATTTGAATATATTATTATTTATTGAATTCAGATATTAATATTTAAATAAGATATGTTTGCCTCTGTCTAAATATTTGTCTCCGAATGATAAATTATAAGCCTTAGTAAGTCTTATTAAGTCCTATTTCCTGAGACGCTGTGGAACACTTACTTATAATCATAATACGAGCAGGAAAATATTAAGTATCATGGTCGAACAAGAAGTTACGGAACCAAAAGTTTTTTTTCTCAAGTAAAATCAGAACGGTTTTCACTCACCTCTGTTCTAACTGAGAGTCTGAACTTTCGCACAGTTTTGCTTCTAGCGTACTTGCACCCGTTGTAATACATGGACCAAGAGCAGCCGAAGCTGAAACTAGCACCGCACGTGTCTGGGTCGAGACCTTGGCACGCACAGGTCCTGGGTTCGTTGGTGGCGCAGCGGCGAGTGGTGGGGAGACCTGCAATGTACAAAATAGATACATAATGTTAAAAGAAGTTATTTATGCCCAAGTTCCATTAATTGTAAACAGTTAATTTTAAATTACTAATTGTTTTTAAAAAGAAAAAATAAAATTGAAAAGCTGGCTACATTTAGATGTAAATTGTTTTTATTTACTACAATTCAGAAATTAAAAAAGTCCCGGGAATCGAACCACGGATCTCCCACATTCCAGGTGGACGTCTTAACCACTAGACCATCAGGACGGGTACATTTTAATTGTAGTAAATAAAAACAATTACACCCACGGAGTGTTTCCCGATCAACCAAATCGAGAAATAGATGTAAATTATTATTAATAGATTTATTACAGTACCTACTTCAAATGCATTTTATTTTTCAATATCCTATACAACTGAGTACCGTAGTACAGTACCAAAGTCAAGTTTGATAAAAGATAAACTTTGTGACTTCTGGAAATACATATTCTGAAAAGTATTTCCAATTTTAAAAAGTTATTCCTTTATTTGCCTTTTTATTTAATTTTGTGACTTAAATTTAAAACATTTCCAGAAAACTTCTCTTGAATTTCTTGTTAAATTTAATTTGGTGATAGAATGCCAGTTGGCTGGAGTATGTTGGTGTGAAATCCAACAGCTTACCTTTGAAAAGTGATTGTGGCTGCTGAATTTTCTTGATGAACAGACGTAAATTTATACGTATTCAGCAGCCACGCCACCATCACTTTTCAAAGGTAAGCTGTTGGATCCTATCTCAAACCGATATATTAAATTTACTTCATTTTGTGAAGGAGATTTAAGATATTTCCAATCAACATCCCTATTAACCAAGGAGGTATGAATAATGTTAGGAGACAGCATGGCGTCATCAAAACCGAAGACACTTTGAACGTTTATTGGTGGTCAATGAGAGCCTCAAACCCAAATCAAGATTGTCGGTATTGTCAAAGTTCACTTTTAAGCTATGAACATTCCAAAACAAACAAAAAGGGCGCACATGAACAAAAATTACATTTCACCAATTATTATTCATTCTGATATTAATACAAGAGTATTATCAATCTATTAAATATAATAGCAGCTGTTTCAGTGCTGCCATTTTTGCCAATGGTGGCTGCCATATTAGTCGGCATGAACGAGAAGCAGTCAATACTGCGAAAAACTCGATCAGAGACGTTCAAAACGGCCACGTTCATTTGTACAGCCACATATACGTAGCGCATGCTGTCTCCATACATTATTCATACCTCCTTGCTATTTAACACGTACCGTAGCGGTTGAGCTTGTGCGCTAGTAGATTGTAGACGCGGTCCGCCTCGTTGCCAGGCCTCCCTCCCACGCGACCAACACGACTATGATCCCTACTCCCTAGTAACACGTACCGTAGCGGTTGAGCTTGTGCGCTAGTAGATTGTAGACGCGGTCCGCCTCGTTGCCAGGCACTCCCTCCCACGCGACCAGCACGACTATGATCCCTACTCCCTAGTAACACGTACCGTAGCGGTTGAGCTTGTGCGCTAGTAGATTGTAGACGCGGTCCGCCTCGTTGCCAGGCACTCCCTCCCACGCGACCAACACGACTATGATCCACGCAGTCGGACACTTGTGCCCCACTCGGTGTTTCACGACGCACAAGATCTGCTCCTCCAGGCTCGAGCGACGAATCACCTGCGGATATCAAGGGCGTACTTTAGTTGAGGTACTAATGAGGAATTGTCACAATATAATAACTACTAGATACATTTTGTAAGGTGAAATTTGATTCCTAAAATTAAATATAGATTATAATTTACTTAAACCTGTGAACTCTTCTAAAACTCAAGGAATTTAGATTAGTAAACAACTTTTTGAAAAAGAAATCCCTTAAATTAAATATTATGAAACATACTCATGAAACACAACAAACGTATTTCTCGATTTGGTTGGTCGGGAAACACTCCCGTAGGTGCAATTGTTATTATTTACTACAATTCAGAAATTAAAGTCCGCCCCAACCGGGATTCGAACCACGGGTCTCCCTCATTCCAGGTGAGCGTCTTAACCACTAGACCATCAGGTACCCGTCCTGATGGTGGTTCGAATCCCGGTTGGGGCGGACTTTTTTAATTTCTGAATTGTAGTAAATAATAACAACAAACGTAATCACTAACTAAACGTAAACAATGATATGCTGAACATGGTTACTTATAATTAAACATGATAAGTAAAATTTTACATTTTAAGCCAACCAAGGATCTATATTTAATCTTTATACTATGTACCCATACCTATAAATATGAATTTAGTCTATTAACAGCATTTTAGGTACATCATTCTACAAGCAATCAAACAATGGAGAAAATACAAATCAAAACCTTAGTTTTTTTATTTCGGATAAATTATTACTCGTATATAGGAATATTTCTGCTAAATGGAAAAAACAACACTTTTTATGATAACAAAAGTAATTATCTCTACCTAATAGATAAAGATTTTAAAATCCAATTAAATGTCTAACTAAATGCATCCCTCGATGCAAAATATTTAAAAAGTGAAAGTGTATAGTTTTTTTAGATTCCTTACCCATTTAGCAAGCGGACAGCCCTGCGTTGTCTTCCCCTCCTTGCCCGTGTACACCACCTTCTCTATCCGTACAGCCTTCCCCTTGAATCCCGAGCGCTTCTCTACGTCCTTGCGCAACTCGGGTAGGGTGGCTCCCGTTCCGAGGTGGGTGTAGTAGGAACCCGGCTCGGGAGGACCTGGTGGACAGAGAGGATAAAATCAGGTCATGTTTTTCAGGATAGTCTTTTACTATTCCCAGTTAAATCCCTTTATTGACTACGGTCAGTGTAAAATAATAAAATGTATCTGCGAGATTAATATCAGGAGCTAACGACAGTTATAAAGAACCATGTTTAAACAAATTGAATTTAAATTAATATTTTCGGAGAGGTAGATCCACGCAGTGTACGGATAGGAAACGAAAACAAAACTATCAAAACTAACGAATTGATCCAAGCAATTTTAATTATGTATCATTCTTCAATAAGGAGGTAAACAACAAAAATACAAGGATTGATTTTTTACGGAATATTTAAGCTGAGAATTTGGTACAATTTGAATTTTAAAAAATACATAATTCAATTAAAAAGTAAAATAATAACTATGGCTGTAGCTAGTTTTTTTATTTACTTAATTGCACTTTTACAATTTCCATTCAAGATTTAGTAACACTTATCTGGCTACGCAATTAGGTACAAGTTTACCCATTAATTTAAAAAATGTGGTCCAACTGGTACTGGTGACCAGCAACCGTTAAACTGGAGCACTGGTTATCGGCTACCAGAATGAATGCCAAACTATTGTGGCACATTGTACAAAATCAATATTTATTTACCCATCTCTGACATTAATAAATTTGCAAATATTATTAAAATAGTAAAATAAATAAACAAATGAAAATAAAATATGAAATTTAAATTTACTCTGAGAGGTAATCACTAATCAAGTAAAAGCAATCAAAATGTATATGAATCGGTTATTTGAGAAACCGAATAAGTCATGTAACCATTGTTTTGAGTAAAACGCAAAAAACGTGTATTTAATACCCTGAAGTCAAATAATACAGGTTTTTTGATGTACATAGTAATTTAGATGTGGCATAGTTACATTGATTTTTGTTGATATTGATATTAATGAGCACGTAATTTCATAATTACGAGGGTGTAATTAACGTGGACTTATTTGGTTTCTCAATTAAATGGGGTATGTATAAAATTAGCAAAAACAAGGTAGTATCATAAGTTTTTATGATTGTTTATTAAAGTAAACATTAAACTACATTTTTTTAAACTTTGTTTCATTAAAATTTCTTAGCAGTGAGAGCTAATAACTAATTTTACTGAAAGTGACTTGTTCCGTTTCTCAAATCAATACAATTTTTTCTTCAGAACATATGGACTGATTTATTCGGATTCTCAACTCAAAGGGAAAATTGACACCCTGTAATATACACAGGCATGGTCGAAAAATATTTTGTTTCTCTACTAATTGACAGGTCTTGAAATTCTGAAGAAAATGGCTATCTTAAGTCTTAACTCATTTAAGCAATTTGGGTGACTTATTGGGTTTCTCAAATAACCGATTCATATAATACGTACACTTGTCTGGTGGAAAACAGTTGCAGTCCGGCACCTCTGCACGGACGTTGTTCTTGAGTCGTTCCACGTGATCCTGAAAGTCCTTGACGCTTCCCCCGCTTCCCTTCTCATCCGAGCCCGGACCTTCCTTCTTCCATCCAGTGTCGCATTCCTGCAACAGCAAACACAGACTGTTAAAATATGTAGGTAATATTTATATTCATAGAATATTTATTGAAGCCTTCAGCTCAAGCGTACTGCAATTAGTTGGTTATTATTTTTAGTAAATCTCCTTTGTAGTGCCTAAAAGTTAAAAAAATAAAAAATATGGTGGATAATGCAGATAAAGTGATCACTATTGCCCTCCCACCAAAAAGAATGCAACACATTAATTACAATTGTTGGTATGACACAAAAATACAATTCTAGACACCATAAAGTTTGGTGTTGCAAGAAAAAAATAAAATCACTTCTGCAACATTTCACCAACCCAACCTATGTAATCGATATAATAGTTATTATTTAACGTCCATTCTAGACATTTAATGATTTCTAACATAGGAAATTGAAAAAAAAATATATAAAATGCTTGTTTGTTGCTTACCAGTTCGTCGGTGGTCTGTTGCCCTGGGCAGCACCCGTCGCGTAGATGTTCCGGCGTGGGTGTCTCTATCCCTCCCTGTCTGCAGCACCACGACCCCGGAGCGGTTTCCACCCCGCACGGCCCTCCGTCGCCAGCGAACAAGTAGTTTTGTAGCTCCGTCTTCACGCAGGTTGTCGTCTCGACGTTCCTCCCCTCTTGATCCACGATGCTGCTCTCTGACAGCTTCTTCTCCTCCCAGCTTCCCGCAATACACGGCTTCTTTTCCTTGATCTCCTCCTTAGAAACCCCTTGCATGTTTGCCCACTCGGGTTTATCCCCGTTGTTGGTGTTCTCTGCAGAATTGTTTGTTATTGTGTGAACTTCAGTTTTTTCCTCCGTGGACATACTCTCTTGTGTTGGCCACTTTTTACTTTCGGTACTTGCTTCATCCTTATTGGCCTCACCTAAATTTTGATTTTGATTTTGATGTTCATTTTCGTTTAGGATACCCTCCTCTTTTATACATTCCACTTTCACGTTTACTTTTTGTACATTGTTTTCCAAAATTGGGGAGGGTTGAGATTGACCCATGGCCCCTTGTCCAAATGACTGATTGTCAAAGTTCTGTGCAATTTGGTCCTTGGATCTTGGATTTTTAGGAACCATGTTATTTTGATTTGAAATATTTTCAAAATTTGGTGGTAAAACATTTTGTGCTAACAGCGAGTTATTTTCAAAATTACATTTTGGAGAAGTACCCTGAGTTATTAATGGATTTGGTGTTTTCGGATCAAAGTTTTGGAATGGTTGATTAGGTGCGAGATTATAGTTTGCGTTGTTTTGTTGGTTCGTTACCTCAAAGTTTGGCAGTTGCATATTGTACTGCACGTTTCCGGGATGTTTTTGTGCAGGGAAGTTTTCTGTCGGTGTTTTGAGATCTTTTCTGTTAGGGTCAAAGTTTGTGCAACCGTAATTAGGTCCCGGGTTTGCGGATTTAGGTCCCTGAAAGGCCCCCCTTCGTTCGCTTTTAACCTGAACATTACCCTCAAACTGATTGTACTGATATGTATTACATTTCTCCATTCCAGGATAGAAATTATTCATTTCATTTCTTATCGGAAAGTCAGTTCTTTGTTGCACAACTGGATAGTCACTTTTAGACACTGGACCGATTCCCATTTGCTTTTGAAACGACTTATCGTCGACATCGTCGTGCCTGTATTTAGGATTTGTACGACCGTCCGCATTATCACAACATTTGAAATTGTCTTTATAACAACCGTCTTTCAATGGCCGATCTTTAAAGTTTGGCTGTACGTGCTCCGAATCTACCATTGGCGAATGCCAATTTAAAGGCGGAACACTGTTTTGTCGATTGGAGCCCCGAGGACTTTTTTGGGGCTGAAAAGAATTTGGATTTGGAGTCACGCCCAAATAACTTTTCGGCTTGTTCATCATGTTACCTTGTTGACCAGGTGCAAACCCCTTTGATGCCAAGGGGTCAATACAGTCAGGAGTTTGATTACGATTGACCCCTGGATAGTTTTTTGCATTCATGTCAACTCTGGTTTCCATAGCCGCAACAAACTGTTTACTGTCATGTTTTGATTGAGATTTCTTGTTGGTTACGTTGGCTCTCGATTCTACCGGAGCAGGAAATCGCTCTTGAGTTGCGGGGAATGTTTTCTCATCGTTTGTTGCGTACTTAATGAAATTCTCGATTGCAGATATAGACGAATTTTGATCTCCAATGTCGGCATTGGCGTTTGACGACCAATCCCAATTAAAGCCACCACCCTCAGAAGTCATACTAAATGACTGATGCTGGTTGTTAATCCGAAGATGGTGGCCTTCGACTAAAAAATTCTGCTCCGAGTTTGTGTTTCCCTGGTGCATGTCCTGGCGCATCTTTGCCTCTTGTTCCATGTAGTTCTGTTGGCGCCTCGCGTCGTTGGGGCTAATCTGCGGCCTGGCGTTCCCTTCTATACTTCTAGAGTCGCCCGGGCCCCCTCGCATCTGCTGGTTAATCTGCTGATTGTATTGCTGCATCTGATGGTTGATCTGCTGCGACTGTTGTTGCTTGTTCAGAATCATCGTCTTCAACCGACTGTTTAGATTAGCGCGCTCTTGGTACAAAGTTTCTCCGTTTTGACGGTCCGTTATCTGGTTACCGTTCTGGTGGCCCTCTTCGAAAGGCATCGGCGCTTCGTTTTTTATCCCAATCCCTTCCATTCCGGACCATCTCCCGTTATCGTTGAAGTTTGCTTCGGGACCTTTCGCCGCCTCCCAAGCTGGTAACCGCCCTTCTCCAGACCAGTTCTTGGCGTTTGTTTCTGGTTTCATTCCATCCTGCGCATTCCACGACGGTATTCTCCCTCCGTCTTGCGCCCACTTCTTTGTACTTGTTTCGTTCTTGATGCCTGCACCTTCGTTCCAAGACGCGTTGTTTCTCATCCCGGGTTCGCACTTTGCAACGCCGTCGTTATTCCAAGATGGCGGCAGATGTTCCTTCACCGGACTTTCTCCATTCCACGACGCGTTTGACATCTTCTCTTCGCTATTCCACGACTGATTACTCAGACTCGTATCGTTCTTAACGTTTCCCTCGTTCCACGAAGGTATTCTCTCGCTCTTGACTCCGTTATCTTCGCTCCACGAAGTAAGGTTATGGTCCGACGACCAATTTTCCCCCAAAATGGCAGACGACCCTGTAGTCGTCTCCATGCTTTGTTGGCCTGGATACCCGCTAGAGTTGTGTAAACTCTGATGTATTGAGTGGGGGGTGGGCTGATATCCAGGCATGGCGTTTGGGTGACCGGTCGGGGTGTGGGGGTTAGCGTTCGACACGGTGTTGATGGAGGTTGTCGCGCTGTACGTAGAGGCTTTGGTTGCGCTTCCGAGAGACGCATTATCACTTGTCTCCATGTGAACCGAACTGGAACGACTAGTGGGGGTGGTGGAAGGAGGAGGCGCCATTGCCACGTCCTGGAAACAACCAGAAATATTCTTAGCATTTCACATGTACTCCAGCTAAACAGCAACACAACAATTGGTTGGACAACTTTTTCTGTCACCAAATGATAAGAAAAAAATAATAAAATAACGAACAATGTAATTGAAAACAGTTAGGAAAAAGTTAGTTAGAAAACAAATCAGTAACAAATTAACCAATGTTTAACTAGCCATCCCATATAATATCTACTGATGCATGCTTTGCAGTTGTTTTAGGCTTGTTGAGTCCTGAAGTGGATGTCCTGTAGACTGCAACTCAACATGAACCCCTGGTTCTAGCGAGCGAAAGAACCCCACCTGTGACTGAGTGTAGTTGCCTCCGTTGACGTACTCCCTGCCCTGATCTCCGTACGGCGCACCAGGCGAGGTCGTGTCCATGTACTGACCACCGTTGAGGCCGTTTCTATGGATACCGTTCACCTGCGGACTGCCGTTAGGGAGGCCATTCACTACGTTACCTGCGGAAACACATAACTATTAGTTTTATTACAATTATTATTGTTTATTTTAGAAAGAGTTGTTTCAATACTAAAACAGTGTCAAATTAATAGTTTTTTTAAATAAAGAATGCTTCACAACACCGAAAAAGTGATTTTTGATATGTTTGTAGTTTTGTTACTATATAGATATCATGAAGAAAGTTTTAAAAATTGTAATCTCAATGGTGTTTAACAAAACTTTTGGTGTTAAGCATTCTTGAGATATGGCTTCCTCTCCCACTTACACATGTAACATGTACCCAAATACCAAATTAAGTTTCCACTGCATTTTAGACGATAAGAACTAAAAACCTAAAATACTATTTATTTGGTGGAGGTGCCGGGTTTTTACCACTGCATAATTTGTAATATTTCAAATTTATTTTTTTGATCATATGCCAAAAATTTTAATTGCCCTTCAACACGGATAATACAGAAAGTTTTTGGTGACCCAGGGGGCGGGGCTAGCCCTGCCCAAACGGAGGATTGGCACCTCCACCAACAGGGAGCTTGCAAAGTTGCAATAAGTTTAATTTTTGCATTCTTTGTCAATCTGTTGATTAAGTAGCTTTGCTCAATATTTTGCATACTCCCATATCCATGCTTGTTATTTTATGAAATTTTATCTGGAAATAACAAATACTATCCTGGCCAGGGAACTAAGTTTTGAAAACTTACGTTTGCAGTCACCTCTGAAAACGAGTGACTTGCAGGGTCACGTGACTACCAAAACGTACGTTTTAAGCCGAATACAAATAACTTTTTAAATCGCTACATACAAATTATCAAACCACAAGCATTTTGGCCATGGGTGGAAACGTATGTTGTGATTTGAAAACATGGATTCGGTTCAAAACGTACGTTTGGTAGTCGCGTGACCCTCCAAGTCAAACTACGCGTATTCTGATTGGTTGGGGGCTGTTACTTTTAAATTCACTAAACTTCGACTCAACACACATTTATCCCACAACGTACGTTTTGATTTAAAAACTTGCATTTGTCTCAATCATTGTAATGAGGTGGGATAGGTTTACGTTTTGACGGTGGCTTGTGGCTGCAAACGCATTTTTCAAAACTTGGGTCCTGGGTTAACCCAGGTGTCCCACTTGCCGGTCGGGCATAAGAAAATAATAAATTAATAGAATGGTTCTAAAAGTACAACTATTCCTGACGTTCCCTCACTCACCGATAGGAGATGGTTGCGGAGTGTGGGCCGAGTATGACCCCGAGGTGCTGCCTCGCGGGGTGAGGGGTTGTTGAGCGGGGGATGAGGGGGGCCGACTGAGGGGGGTGGAGTATTGCTGTTGGGGTTGTTGTTGGAACACAGTCTGCTGGCTGGGATCAGTCGGGATGAAGCCACCATGTTGGTAACCTGGGAAGAGTAACGATAACCATTAGACACTATTTATGTTTTTTTATTAAGTATCATTTTCAAACTTTTAAGTTATCACAGCCCAAAATAACAGATAAAATACAATTTTTGGTAAGTCCGATGATGATACTCACAGCCGTATTGAAACTTCAGGATCATAATGTATCACACAGAGTAAAATGACCCGCAAAATATATAATTGCTCTATTAATATAATTTATATTTGTTTATGTATTATTTTCATATATTACTATAAACTAATGATTATTCAAATGATGTAAGAGGAATGCATTTATAATGGATACTACTGTTTTTACCAATGTTTGCCTTAAACTAATTAAAAATTGCAAGAGACATGTAGTAATGCAAATATTGGATGTATAGATTAGCGTTAGATTGAATTAATTACACAACTTGTTAAATTGAAAATGTCCATTAAAAGTTGTGATTATCAGGATAAAATGTAGGATTAATTTGAAAACTTGATGTCAACAATAATTATTACAAAATTTTGTTTTCAGGAATTTGGAAATTTACTATACATTAATCTGTTAAAACGTAAAACAAAATATAATTTCCACAACTTGATTACTATTAAAATTTTCCTCAGAATTTAAAAAAAAATAATGCAGAACCTTAGTGAAAATTATGGATGCACACCACCCCACAAATTATCACCACTGGTAACATACAGTCTCCCTACAGTTCATACAGAAAGGGAGCAGGAAGCAGACCTTTTGGCCCATACAGTTCATACAGAAAGGGAGCAGGAAGCAGACCTTGTGGCCCATACATATAATACAGTACATATTTCTTTGAAGACACATTTTAGAAATTGAATGGTTCAAACAAAAAAGCTACAAGGCCCTCTACTTGCACATAGTGACTAATTGTTTTTGTTATAAAAATATTGTAATATAGTTATTATTGTTTAATTTTATATATTGTATAATATTACCAATGTTTAATTTAATAATTTTCCACATACCCATGCATGACATGACAAGGGTCAAGGCAATGTACACTGTATATTTTATGCTATGGAAATAAAACGATTATATTGTATTGTTTTGTAATGTTATGTCCAACTCCAACCCACAGATTACATTTTATTTATTTTTAGTAAGTATTTAGTAGTGCTTGTTTACCTGGTGCCTGGTAGGCGGTGGCAGTGGTGTATTGCGTATATCTCAACTCCTCTAGTGGTAGCTGCTGGATGAACTGTCCTTGTGGGGTCCAGGTGGCCGGGTTGTTGGGGTCCGTACCGGCCGCATGCCACACGGTGTTGGGCGGGAAGCGATCCCGGCCAGCGAAGTTGGGGTCCACGGACATCGCGGTACCGGGGTTGGTGTAGAACGGTATTCCCGGGGGCTGCAACACAGAACAAACGGACGGGTAAGAGAGGGAATACTTTACCATGAAACAGACAATTGAATTCATTTAATCATTAAAAATACCAATTAATACAATATTAAATACAAGCCAGAAACAAAAGGAATCTATCTTTTTCCAACACCATTTTTTCGAAAATTTTAGAATCTATCTTTTTCCAACACCATTTTTCCAAAAATTTTAGAATCTGTCTTTTTCCAACACCATTAAAAAAAAAATTAGAATCTATCTTTTCCAACACCATTTTTTTTTAATTTTAGATTGTATTTCATTTGATCAAGTTAACGATTTAGAAGTTTAGAAACTATTCCATTCAAACACTTAACTATTATTATGATTTATGAAATTATGACTAGCTGAAACTAATATTAATATAATGTGTAATTGTTTATTACGATATAAAATATCCCTCCCATCCCCTTGTACACAGACAGACAAACGTTTATTGGAAAACTGGTTAGATTTAGGTGGAAGAAGAAGAACCACCTTTGATGATTCAACCTTCCCATTTGTGTTGTTTATATTTTCCATGTTGTATGATTGTATTATGTGACTACAAAAGAATGTTACCGGTACACCTACTATAACAAGTAACTTCTTCGTTTTTAATGGTAGGTTGGGGAATGGGGAAGAATGTCATGGCTGTAAATTAAATAACAATCGGAGGGTATGTAGAACCGGAGGTTCTGGGTTCGATCCCCAGTCGGGAATTGTTTTACGATAACTGTAACCCATCAGATAATTATCCTCGCATTGTCTTCAATCCATAACAGAGTGTTAAAATTAATAACTTTTGACTTTTGAGGGATATGGGTTAGAATGTAGCGCAGAAACCGTTGTTATTCAGGTTACACACATGTGACGGGTGAGTCTACGTTTTGATCTCGTCTGTACCTCTTTAATTCATAAGCAAACATTTGAGTGTCTGCTGACCTACATAATAAAACACGCCAAGTTGTGAACCAGAAGAAGAGAAAGAAGAAGAGGGGAGGGGAGAGGAGAAAGAAGAAATGTGCGATTAAAAGGCCAAGGCCATACAAATCGTAGTTTAACTCTTGCCTTCCTTTGAGTGAGTGAGTGAGAGGGTGTGGATCCCTTTGAATGGGTATCACGCTTTGTGAGCTCGAAAGACCAATCTCTTTCGCTTCTAGTTCTCTTTATCTCCTCAAGGAGGCCGACCGCCCTTAGCTACTTCCGCTTCCTACCCCGTCTCGCGACGTCACCGTTCACAGGGTAGGGGGAGGGGGAGTTTTTCTCAACGAGTCTAGTGTTGGGATCAGACTTGCGATGTCCTACAAGGAGGAAGAGGGGGAACGGGAACACTTAAGCGCTCGTGCCCTTTTTGCGGGGTCGCTTTCACACAATCGTCATAAAGGACGATGAATGGACGATGGATAAAATGGTAAAAGTTTGAAAATTAACCCTTCACTCTAAAAAAAAGTTGTAAAAGTATAGAATAAATATAACAATATTATTGTTTTAATAATTAATAGTATTAATTAATAGACTCGTTAACAAAAAATGTATATTGAAATAATGAAAGAATGTGTGTACATGGTTGAAACGCGTTACATGTCTGTAGTTCTGGAGTCAACTGTCAAGGAGCTTGGGTTCGAATCTCGTCTATGATATTTGTTATTTTCCTCGTTCTCCTCATCTTTCTCACACACTGACGATGTATTTCTCAATTTAAATAATCGGAATAAAAGAAAGACCGGGGTTCGATACCCCGCTGAGATGGATTTTGTAATGTTTGGATTGATTTCCTTAGTCGCTATAACGATGAGTAAGCCAAACTGTAAAATGGTGTTTTGAGCAGAAAATTTATTGAAATAACTATATTTTACTAATATCACTGAATTATTCACTTTACTACGATGGAATCGAACTAGACAAGGATATACAATTTTTGTCTTTATGGCTTATGGCGCCATTACCCCCCCCCCCCCCTCAACACACACAAAAACAATAGCATTTTTTTAAATATTAAAAGGACAAAAACAAAAATGCACGCCGGGGATTCAAACCCAAGTCCAGGGATTCCATACATTTCAGATGTAAACCACAACGGAATGAGCCATATGGGATTCCTGTAGACTTGGAGAAATAAACGTCTAGTCTCGACACTTTATAGCCTCGCCTCGAGACAGCTGTACTAAACAGCTGTAAGGCTGGGTGTGTTAACTTCTGGTAGTGACTGTACTCTTTATCACTAGATCGATAAAATACATTTTTCAGTTTTGGTGCTATAGCTGACATCGGCATGCGAGAAAAAAAAACTATTTCCTGTTGAGCGGAAGTGAAAAATAGAAACGGAAATAGCGATTTCGTTGACTTCCGCTATAAGCTAAACGCGAGAAAACTTCTCGCACGAATGCATTAAGAATCTAGATTAAATGTGTTATTTATTTTATTGTATAATATATAAATGTGTATACAAGTACACAGGCATGCTTCGGTACGCAAATGTACGCCAAACACACAACGCTGTTAGCCGGTTAGGTCATACTCATAACGAGGCAAATATGGCAAAAACGAAAAACACACCTCAAAATATAACGTTTGGAATTTTCACAGACAAATCGCCGCTTTTTCGAAAAAAAAAAAACGAAAAACAAAAAGTAACATTTTTATTTGTACACAAATACCTGCCCTGCCAGCTCAATGCTAATAACAACTTATTTCAAACTATTACTACTGTTTCAAACTTTACTTAACTATACAGTTAATTTTTGTCTGCATATATGTAAATTAGTTTAATTTAGTTGTCCTCATACAGAAATAGATCCATATAATTCATGTATGTGTTTGTATATGTTTGACAAAGCCTGTACACCATAAGTCATATACCAAAAAACTAATTATAATACTGGTGGAAATTGCAATTATGCATACTGTGCAGAGCAAATGTGACTAATTATAATGGGATATGCGCCAAAATCTGAATTAAAACAGCTATTACTATGTAACAATGTCCGACGCACATTTAAAATATTAATATACGCAATCCAGTCCGTGATTTATGGCGTTAGCTTCGTTCTGTGTATAAATTAATTTTATTTATGAATAGTGACAATGGTATAGCGTGCTTTACAAAAAGTAGGCAATTAAAATACTGCGTAGGCTGCCGCATGTTTTATTTTGAACTAGATGAATATACATAATTAAAAATTCCATCAACTCTGCAATGAAAGATCTCGAAATTCAATTTGTGTACTAGTAAAAAAATTACGTAAAAAGCGTGCCAAAAATAATGTTCGTCGGGCAATTAAGTAATGAGATTTGACAATGAAATTTACGCGAAATTAAAGAAGTTTAAAAGTTTTTGACAAATGAAATGCGCCATAAAAACTCACCCCTTCAGCCAAGAGTAATGGCCAAACTTTCCGAAAGTTGTGATGTGAAAGCATAGTTTATTAATCTTAGGGATGGTGGTGGGGGTAGTTGGAAGCTTCCAAACTCTCAGTGCACAAGAGCAAAATCCGTAAATGCGAATAATAATGAAAGCGTTTGAAATATGGTTTGCATAACTCTCTAATTAATTCATTAAATAACGAAAATTTTAAGAGATAAGTCAGTCGCAACTTTTCGCACGAGAGAAAGGGGAGGGGGTTGATATCATAATTTCAGCGAGCGTTTCCGAAATCGCAATCTCCATGCAAATTTTTAATTAAAAATGTAACATTACACTTAGTTAGGCATTCGGAGCTTCAATTTAAATAAAACGTAAAGTAAATGAAGTAAATTTATTCGCCCGATAACATTAAAATGTAAATTGCTATTTATGAAGCGGTACGCCGCGCACACGTTTTACAAAAAAAAACTAAAATGGTAGCTTGTCCATAAAGATGTTTTTTCCCTATTTTATGTGGTGGAACAAGAAATAATTTAAATTTTTCCAGCGCGGGGTAGTTCATTGTACTCTATGCCCGGGGCCTTCGCCAAAAGCTCGTAAAATACCCCCCCCCCCTCCACCCCCACCCCCCGCCTACACAACTCCCGGCTCCAAAACTTCGCATTGCTGTTTTTCAGTAGAACTAAAAATACCCCCTTGATACCAGTAAAAAGATGTCGGCCCTAAATTATTAAAAACGTAATTAAATGAGGATGTAACTGTATATTATGAGTTAGCTAGCATGTGTGCTCCAATGTTGATTTTTTTAAAATAAAAATTCTATGAAGAATAGTCTAGTCCTTGAACAGGCGTGAGTTATAATGTTCAGCCTCACTGAGCACTATTTACGTACTTTTCGGATTACATGCAAGAAAATGAACATATTTGGTGATGTTTTCACTCCCCTAATATAGATAACTAAATCATTATTTTTCGTAAATATATCTTTTATCTTTTATAAAACATCTTTTAACTTCTACCTAAGAGACATCAAATTCAATTTTAAAATGTTCAATTTTTTAGATCGATTATTATTAAACATTGTTTACATTATTTCTTGTGTGTAAATGTAAACAAAATTAGAAAACAAATCATGTAAGAAAATAGACAAAACCTTTCTGAGAATATGCACACACAAGTTGATCGATGTATACTATACATTGGCTTTGATATGACAGTTCTAAAAGTACGAAGCACATTATTTAGAACTAGATTCTGGCGTTATCTTACAAACGAAATTCAAAATTATGTTTTAGATACAACAAATAAATGAAGTGCTTCTTGTGCTAACTCACTCTGTAAGTAACAAGACGTATATGTTTTATCAACTTCATGCTCATTATACGTATATTCTGAATTCACGACTCACAGTGGACGGATGCATAATAATATTGTATGTTTCGTTCGGTAGAATGAAGTTTTACTTTGAAAACTGGTTTACTCAATAATACACATTCAAATTTATAATACTTAGATAATAAATAAAACATGAGTTTTGAACTAGATGTTTCCCATTCCCAAGGATACTACGAATAAGGTTCGGAGAATTTTGTTTAAATCATAAATATTTTATTATTGTATAAAATATAAATGGTTCGCTCATTCCAGGTAATTGTAATCCAAGAAATTCGGGATATCACGTAGCATGCCAAATGAGCCTTAACATTGCATTGGTTTCGGTACTAGGTACTTGTCATTCTTCATAGACATACTATTAATTAAATTAGATTCATAATAAACCATTACAATGGTTTTAAAAATACAATTTATGCCACTACCAACAGAAAATATAAAATATAAACTGCTTGATGTACCTCGGACTATCATTACCTAACAAAGAGTTCAATAATGACTTTCTCATATATGGACTTTCGTCTGAATTAAACTTCTAAACAATAATTCTTGAAAGGTTTATTAGTTTGTTTACCACAAAGATCAAGGGGGGGGGGATGCTATATGACTAAAGCAACCAATCACGCACGACCATTATATAACTTCCGTTTTACGACTCTTCTCCCCCCGATTGCAACAGAAAGTGAAATATAGATGACCACATATTAGGTTTCATAAGCGAGGGCGCAGTAGTTTGTTAAAATAAATATCTATTTGTCATATTTCTTTCAAAATTGGATTTCTTTCGTCTTTTTTCCTAAACGTATTGGAAATGCAAACTTGTGAAAAACACGTGTCTATCAATCTGGATTATTGTATTTCAACAATACGTTTCACACAACTATCAATAGAAACCGTACGTATATTTTATTTCGTAGCATTGAAAATGTGTAACATTATATTATTATGCCTATAGTGTAATTCTGGTAGAATTCACCAGAACTTTTTAGTAAAGTGGCAAAAGCCTTATTGACTTTAGTTTTTATATCTCCATTATTTCCATTACCCATCCATCTACAACATTTTCAGTTATTTGTTTATTTGTGGCCACATTACAAAAGTACACAATGTCCCACAAGTGCAATTTACCAAATATTACAAAGGGTAACAAAACAAACCAATAGATAACGTTATATTACAATAGATTAAAAATAATATAATCAGGTAAGCGGAGTTGTATACATATGTTTGAGTGTGATTGTGTGAGGGAGTGTGTAAGTGTAAATATAAATTGTGTGTGCACTTTCGAAAGTGACGAATATTACTATATTGTGCAAATCCAATAAGCTGATTACTTTATTAGCAAAGCAGTTATGAAATAAATAATTTCTCAGAATCATACATAAGTAAATACGACTATCACCGGTGGGAATCGAACCCGGGTCCTCACAGATTAGTGTCGGCAATTTACCACATAGACAGCATCTAACTGTGTATACATAGCAGAGTGCAGTGCTAACATTGCATTGTTGTTGATAATGGATTCATATTTCATATTAGATCTAGCTTCCAAAGTCGAAAATAGATTAGCAGCTGTTGTGTCAAGAAATACACATTAAGATTGCGAATCTTTGGGTGTTTGTTGTTGTACTGACTGTAATGAGGTTAATCTAGACGTGAAGCCGCCATCTTGAGAACTAAATATTAACGATACTATTCAACATTGCTTAAAATAAATGTGGAGCAATTTTTAGTGATTGCCAATAAAAAGCTAAATTTTAATGAATTCAAAATACAAGAGTAAATAAAATATCTATTAAATTTCTCAAACCAAAATAAAATATAATACTAATCACTGATTGGCCATTATCTCGTTCAAAGATGGCGTCGGTGTCGACTTCAATTAAAAACTTCAAATAAAATGCTGTTAAGTGATTGAGTAGGTAGACAATAAATAAATAAATATTATAATATTTTATAATATTATTTTATTTTTTAGTCTGCATCTATGTAATTAGATAATTAGTTGTCCTTTGTAAATAAGTTTTAAACTGAATAGGATAGAAGTTAAAAAATAAATAATAAATAAAATAAATTTTTATATGTTATGAAAATGTACTACAATTTAATTTATTTCGTCTTGAAATCCTCGAATAAAAAGGAAGCAAGGAAATGTTTAGGACAAACGTGAAAATAATTTTTAGGCGTCTCCTATGCGAGTCCCATATAAGGTACCATATGCACCAACGTTGGACTGACTAGAAGTGTAGCACAGACAATTGCGCCCCCACCCCCAGCTAACCAAATTACACCACCACCGCGTCCCGGGCAGGCGTACATCTGGCAACCTGGCATATTAATGCGCCGCTCTCAACAGTGTTGCCACGCGTCTCGTACTAAGACGTTCGTTCGCTAGGCTCTCGTAGAACAATCAACTTTTACAGCCTCTTTTATGTTTCGATATTACGCGCACTTAAAAAAAACAGTAGCCGCGATGAAAAGCGAAGCTAAAACACGATGAAATTCAAACCGACAACGGGGCAAAAATTAAAAGACGACGCAAAAAGACAAGAAAGAGAATATAAACAGAGTCGAAAAACTAATTGCAAAGACAACAATCTCGATTCAAGAGTTTGAGAAATGAAATTCTTGGCGCGGCAATAGAAGATTTTTTTTCCGGTAAGAATGTTGCAATAAAAAACGTTAATGGTAGTCGTTGAAGAAAATTGCTGGTGCCACTAGGAAAATATTAAAAACTATAAATAAAGTTGCCGACGTTTAGTTTTTGAAGATGGGGGTGAGGGAAAGAGAGGGGGGGATGAAAGAGAGACCGAACAATGAAAATTTCCCTCTCGCGCTTGTCAATGATAGTGACATATTGTTTCCGGCCTAAGGGTCGAGGGGTCATATGAATGCGATGGATACTGTGCACAGGGAAAACGCTTTTCCGTGTACACGACATACGTTTTCCCGCCTTTTTGCAAGGTCAAGGTAGAAGGGAAACAAATATTTATATTAGATAGTTCAATCCCGCGCTGATTTCTTATCCAAAAACAAATGAATCAAAGAGTTAAAAAAGTTTAAATAACAATTTACAAAAAAAATCTTAAAACATAGTTAAAACAAATTTGGGGAGCCATATCGATAAAAACAGTATTTTTTAAACTCTATTTGAACATACAAATTAAATTGTGAGATAACAATTAAAAAATTATTTGAATAAACATAATGTACTAAACAATTAGTAATACATTTGAAAACGTTTTACGACAACCTCATATATTATCGCCCACCAGTAAAGCACGCAGTTTTACTTTGAAAAGTAAGAGGAATGGCAAAAATATATTTTAAAATTGCAACGATAAACAAAATATATATCACGTATAATTTATAGCTAAAATAGTACAATTTTTTTAAAAATTATGTTGCAATTTTCACTATTATATAATATTATGAATGAGCAGAGTTAAGTCCAACAATACTATATTTAGCTTTGTTCAAATTGGTTTATCGTCTTTGTAGAATTGTTGTACTGAAGTGAGATAATACTAAGCAAAGAGCTGGCGGGTACCCGCCCACAAAGCGCGCGTACGGCGGAAGATGAGGGAACTAAATCCCCTTGGTACTACTTAGGGAGTTACATGACTTGACAAGTACTCGGCTGGCTCTCGTACACGGCTCATGACGTACATGTGTAAACAAACAGTAAACACGCGTGTTTACTGAGAGTCGGCGGCTAAAACTCAGCCACAGACACAAAAGAAAAAGCGATGGGGAAATATCGTGTTTGTGACATCCATATGTCGTGGGAGCAAGACTAGTCGCACTTTCCCAAAAATATTTAAAATAAATTATGCTTTGTCAAATATCAAATCATTCTATGTTATTTAGCAGCAGAAAGGTGTATTTGGAAATGGCAAATATGTCCAGAATCCTCTTATTCCAGGCCAATATTAGAAACGGTGGCTAGGGTAATAGGTGTATCCATGTATCTCTGGAACTTGGTTCTGTTGTGGATAAATAAATAAACAAACAAACCAAGAAACCTGAACCACGTGATACTGCTGCGATAAAGTAAGCATAAGAAAAATTCAATGAACAAATACAAAAACGCATTTCTATCTCTTATGCATACTATTCTTAAAAAAATAACTGATTTTTAGTTGAGAGAACATGCATTATTACCATTAATTCAAGGTTTAGTTTGAATAGGACGGCGCTAAAATCATAATTTACTAAAATACTTTATAAATAAATAAATAAATAAATACACACATAAATTGTATTTAGAGTCTACCCACTCAGTTAACTGATTTTTAGTGGGGGTCAGTAATTATCAAAGCGACCAAGCCAACCCTGTAGGCCCCGACGCAATCGACGAGTGAGCGATAACCAACCAAAGATCCATATTTGTAATAGGAAATATAGCAATCAGTGGAATGGACAGTGCGAACACCCGCGGATCAACGCCAGAAGCAACAACGCTGATTCAGAACAACTCTGAATTTATTATGTGCTTCGTTGCTAGGACGGCTTCAAAATCACTCTTTACAAACTCCTAAGACAAGAACTGATGGACTTAAGTCCAAATCAGAAGTTAAAAAACTTCTGACTTTGACGGGAATCGAACCCTGGACTTTTTGCATTGGAAGCAGATACGCTAACTATAAGACCAACGAGCCACACAAATTCTATGAATGATAGAAATGCATTGAATTGAAATAAGATTTAAACAATAGGAACAACTGGAATTTGAACCATTGACCTTCTGAATTAAAAGCAGGAAAAACATTGAGATATTATGAAGATTCGCTACACTATATATTTTACTCTCCCGTGTAGGCTACGTCCAATAAAATATCTACGCTCTACTAAATTTATATTATTTTATAGTTTACTTGACTTGCTAGCTTATCTTTCGTTTTTCTTCTAGATCCTCTCAGGATTTGTTTTATCCTGTGAAATAGTGTTATGCTAATACGAACACGACTGGTACATTATACACAGCTGTGCTTTATTAAGTTGCGCAAACTTACGAGAACTTTAAAGTTTATCGTTCTTACTTTTATTCAAGTGCACCATCTATATGCGCGTTAAACCGAATCGTCGAATACCTTTTGCATAAAACTTGTATTTCATTCAGATTTCTTCTCAGAACGTATTACGATATAAACTATAGATGAGTTTGCAGAGCACTTCACTTCCTATGTCTAACAGCGAATAACAAGAAAGAAGGGTAAATAAACAACAATGTTTCAAGATGTATAAATATATACGTTCAAAGTTAAAATTTTTCCTTTCATTTGAAATAAAACTTTGATACAAATTCCTAACCAATACCAGTTTTAAGTTATCATTTGCCGACATAACCGTGGTAAATTATAATGTGCCGGTAACTGAAACATATTCAGTTATTTTCAATAATAGCCTAATATTGATGTTTTACTATAGTGCGTTTAAAAATAGTAACAATCAAAATTATTGTAGAGAAATTATAACTTTTACGGGATGTTTCGTGCGACGTAATTATTCTTTATTTCATGACGTAGCGTCGTCTATGTGGATAACATTTTCAAGATACTGATGTTCTTTCGTTTATTTACCTCTATTGCATTCTATCACTTTTTTTGGAATTGACATAGGACAGTGGGGTCCGCGACGAACATTTCGTCAAACTTATAATTTCTCTACAATTATATCGGGTAGCGGAAGTATAACTTGTGAATCACAAGAATGTTAGTTTATGTTGTGTGACATAGTAGATAGTATGTTAATAAAACTCTACTAGACCCCACAAAACCCTACTAGACCCTACAAAACCCTACAAATGTCTTAAACAACATTTTACCATTGTGCGGCTCTTCTGAGAGCAACAAATTAGTCACATTCTACAGTTACATTCATGAGATGAACGAACAAGATATACTTTCCGAAATAGCAACATGCTCCCAACAATAGAATATATAAGTGAGATTAATTGTTTTTGCCTGGTCACACGTGCCTGCAGAACAAGCTTCCCATATTTTATATCGAAGCTGAAGATCTAAGACTTTATTTTGACAACAAACTTGTGACTAATGATCAACGAAGATTATAAACGTTGTTCCTGTCTAAAAGATCAAAGTACGCCAACTTAATTGACCTATCTATGTATACTGACAGAATATGAATAAGTGGAAATAAACTATAATAAATGATTTTAATAATATATTATGTAATATTTCGAGAAAGAACGCAAATAATTTCTCATCTCGGTTGATAAGAAAATCTACATCTGCCCGGACAGCTGAGGTCACGGGTTCAATCTCCGGTCGGGGCACTTTTTAATTTCTGCCAAACATACAATCATAACAGCTTGTCATAGTCGCGTACTATAAAACCAAGAAGGAACATAATCAAACAGTATCCCCGACATATTTGAAGCAATTTCAGTCAAATATAGACGTACAGCAAACGACTTGACAGAAACAGAAACTGACGAAAGAATTATGCACGAATATATGGTACGATTTTTAAGTGACGAATAAAATTAATAAATATTTATGTTGAATGACAAAATGAAGATTTTTATGTTACAGTTATAGATTAGTAGACCTTATCAAATCAAGTTCAAACTATTTTTCAACATTTTTATTTCAAATGGCATTTTAAAAATAACATTGAATGGGCACATTTTCACACTAAATCTGAAAAACATTCAATGTTTACATTTGTGTTTACAAAACGTCCGCAAGTCCGTCAGAGCGCTACGTTATTCCCTCAAAGGTTGGCTTGAAAACGTCGTGTTGGCAGCAGTGGAGCTATTAAAGTGAAGATAAGGGAATGGGGAACCCTGGCGGTCACAATCGATCTTTTGCTATGACGTCACCGACGCCAAAACGAGAGAAAAAACCGAAGCGCGCCGAGGAAGGATGCGCACACTCGGTTGCGCACTGGTTATTTAATCAAACCTTTCAGGGGCTTTGCTAGAGAAAAAACCCAATCGACGTTTTTTTCGACACGAGTGTCCGGGAAATTGGATTTCACGGTAGAAAAAAAAACGTAACCAGAAAAAATAGAAAAATGCTTTAACATAAAAAAAATATTGGTATGGTGAAAGTAGAATACATTGAACGAGGTGGAACGCGGGGCTAAAAATAATATTTGTTAAAGAACCATAAAAATGCCATCAAAAGGAAATGAATTTTCATTATTAAATAGTTCCTCGCTGCTTTTGATCAGAACAAATCCCATTCCGTTCTCTTGCTGTTTGCTTTTAATCTCGTAACTCAAATTGCTGGTTTCACTACCGAGGGACGGGGCATAAAGAAGATGCATCCTACTTAGTCTCTACTCTCTAGTTTGTTTTTGTTTTATTACTACGTCGGTGAAGATGTGGATTTAGGAACCCATTTCGCGGAACAATATACAGAGGGAAATACAAAACGACCTGTACTAAATTCTAATACATCGACAAAATGAAGGAGAATGGATGAGGTATATAAATAACAAATAACAAATAACAAATATGCGACTTCCGACTTTAGAAAAAAATACAAAACAACCTCATAACCTATGTTTTTTTGCAATAAGAAGTTCTTGCACAAAAATACGTTTAACTTTGCTTTTTACAATACAATTATATTATATACTAATTTCGTTAGCTTATAATATATATTTTCTGTGAAAATTACGAACTTAGATTGCCTTAAATTTTAATTTACCCCTGGGATTGGGACCATACATTTTTGTTATAATTTATTTAAAGTAATTTGATTAGGAATATATAATGAACTTTTAATAATTTTATCATACTAATTCAAGTATTGTAGCGAGGACCAACGTAATTATTTTCAGTGAAAAATTTAACACAATAACAAACAAGCCTTTTTAACTTTACATAACAGGCATTACTATTTACTGTTTGTTTTTCGCCGCGAATTTACATTTCCTTTGAAGCTTACATTTATGTTTATTTTTAACCTGATTTAAAAGTTATTCTTTCATGTAGTACTTGGTGGGAAAGTAGAATATCGTATAAAAACCAACACTTTGCAGCTTCAGATATCTGAAGTCGATACGATTATAATAAAAACAAACACAAGAATGAACAGATAACAAGAAAAGTTAGCTTTCGTTCAAATACAAACACATAGGTGATTGTGGAAAATTATGATTAAAATTAAATTTTGATCCAAAGTAAGTTTTTAAAACATGGCAAAGAGAAATTCGAAAGTTGCAATTATTATATTTAAAACTTAAATAACATATAGGCGACACATTTGTTTTGTGTTTGTAAATTAATTAAATGTTATTCGTTCTTATGAACACAACTCAAATTGATATAAACTAAAAGGAAATGAATGGATAGGCCTCTCATCTTACAAGTCAAAACATAATGCTACTGCTTTATCATGTAACTTCTGCGATGATCTTCGACATTGTTATCGACTCTGGTCATTTGAACAATTCAATATTTTTTGTGTCTATTAGGCTATAGTTGCTCCGAAGCAAGTAAGCAGATGCGCGCGGTTTCGGCGGGCCAATGAGCGATCAGTATTTTAAATTGGGCACCGCTGATTGGCTGCAATCCACCCGTGGGTGACGACAGCATCTGCTTACTTGCTTCGGAACAACTTTATTAATGTTATGAGTAAGTTCCAACGTAATTACTCAAAAAGAAGTAGAAAAACGAAGTTAAAACCAAAACATATAGCGCGAAACTTCAGACTTTTAAATAATAACAAGAAAGGTTATAGGCCTAACATTGAAAAACACTTTTCTTGAATTTAAAAGTTTGATTAATTAATTCAACTATCGGGAAAACCCCTTCAATCACCCCCTTCCTTGGCATATACAAGCTAAAACCACTCGTCCTATTTAAACTACCTGTGTCAGCACCCTAAAATAAATATAAAAAAGTACTGCATACATGCATGGTTATTCTACCTCTGTTGGTTCAGGAATATCCACACAATCCACCACTGACGGATTCACACAGTTTTTGTTAACAGTGTGGCGAAGAATTTCAATATTGTTTTTTCTCTCCACACAACCAACCCAACCCTGCTACTGTTTGCTTTCAATTTCTGTTTTTAAAACCGAACCCCTCGCGATCGTTTGAGGTCGTGGAGGGGTCGGGAGAGGTTGATGACCTAACCAGCATCTCTAGTTTTAGAGCACATCTTCTTCCGAGTCGACTAGATAACGATGATGTCGATGTTGATTCACACACGCACACGCACACGCACACGCACACGCACACGCACACGCACACGAGAGAGAATAGTTTATCTAATAATATAATGTTGCATTTTGGGTAGCTGGCGGATATAAAGGTGACAATTTGTAATCATTTCACCAGCTTAATACGAACATTTAGTTGAATGTGAAATTAGGTATAATCTATAGAAAATTAAAATTTAAAAAAATGTTCTGAAGTTTAATTTTTAATTGATAAATTAGTTACATTGCATAAATGTGGTATTTGCTACATTTTGGCGACCAAGAGATGATATTACTTTTGAGTGTAATCCATCACACAAGCATACAGCCACGTTTATTTTTAAGTAGTCAATTTGCCAGTTCATGTCTGACGGTAGGCCTATATTTGTTACAGTGAAAATCATGGCGTTAGAAAAAGTAGGTATGAAAAATCGCGCACGAAAAAACAATGGATTGCAACAGATTCGGGCCATAGCAGAAGAGGAGTAGTTTGGCAGATGCAATCACTTTTCATACTGGGAAAAACTAAAATTCTTCCTATAATACCCATCTTTTTCGACTTTCAACTTCGGGATATGACGGAGCACAAATACACTACAATATTAATATTAAAAACAAGGCTGGAGCGCGAAAAACAATAGATTGACAAAGTTTTCGCGCCACTACAAAAGGGGCGTAGTTTGGCATCTGCAATCACTTTTCATATCGGGAAAAACTAGAATTCTTCCTATGACACCCTTCTTTTTCGACTTTCGACTTCGGGATATGACGGAGCACCAATAAACTACAATATTAAAATAATAAACAAGTCTGGAGCGCGAAAAACAATGGATTGACAAAGTTTTCGCGCCACGACAAAAGGGGTGTGGTTTGGCATCTGCAATCACTTTTCATTGGTCAAATCTCGAATTCCCCCTCCATTCAACTTGGAGATAATATGACGGACGTAGCACAAATGCACGAGAATTATATTCTACAAGGCTGTGACAAGACGGAGACCAGCCCGGAAAACTTGCTATATAGATAATTGAATTCCACGTCCGCCTTGAGCGAGTGAAATGAACCATCTCTCTTCGATGAAAAGGAATCGTTATCAAAGTTTACAACCCTTAATGAAGGTTTGTTGCCAACTTCACAACAGTGATTTCCCTCGAGTGGTGTTTCCTCTTCCTGTTTGACCCACAAGTTTGCGACTCTCACTGCTTGAAACTAGTGGCTACACTGACACGGAGACAAGACGTAAGGAAACAAACTGATTGCAAAGTGGGTTTGGAGAACTTGGGATTCAGAAGACGAGAACAACAATAAGATACACTACGAAGTACGATTGCTTCTCTTCCTTTAAAGAGCAAGGAATAATACGAAATAATGTCTTACATCCAATACTATTATTAAATGTAAGAAATTATTTCCATTGATTGACCATTGATGGTCTTGGTCGGTCTAGGGTCTTGAGATGTTGACAAAGATTGTAGTGCATTGAAGATGTGTGTAGAAAAATATAAATATAACTAACAAGATTGTCGAAAAAAAGTTGAATATTAAACGTTTGATGTTTAGAAAGACTATTTAAAATAATACTATAATATAACTGACTCGGTAAGTAGGTAGTACTAAGTAGAAATTTTATCGTTAACAAATTCTTCTTGACGATGATATAAAAATTTTAGATGGCGCTTTGACAGTACATTTTACTTGTTTTTTAACAATGATTGCAGCCATTGGGTTGTATTTTCAATGTGGATTAAAAATTCAAAAGAAAAATGTAAAATTTACTTAAATTTGCATCCCTTTTCCAATTAATGTGGCAAATAGTGCCTTGCATGAAGCCTATACTAACCATTGGCGCTAGGGCTGCGTTTCCCGCGGACGCGATGGAATCGAGTTTCGATGAACCATCGCTCCGCACTGTTGCCACCTGCAAAGCAAAGACACACCGTTCACGTATGTAAGCCTTGCCTAAAGCAAAGCGACATGACAACACTGTACACAAATTACTGTTGACGTCTTCGACCACCGCAGAACTTCGCCAACTATCATCAACTAACCTAAAAAGTAATTTCCTCCCAAAGTACTTAATGAAATGGAATCAATTATTAGTATTATGCTGTTATTTACGAAAACTAACAACAATATTACGCTTCAGTTGATTCAGTTTCTTTGGTCAACTTTAAAACAGGTTGTATGGCAGTTATATTGAGGACGACATTTAAAAACAGGTTTTGGGTATCTTCGGCAACCCGGAAACAGGTTGTATGCCCGTTATATTGCGGACGACATTTAAGAACTGGTTTTTAATAATCAAAATCCTCAAATTTTCAAATATAGAGTATAAACGTATTCCTTTTGCTATAGAAAGGTATCCAATATATCTGAATATCGTGTAAAGAGATGCAAAAGTAGTCTTAGCTAAATGGATATCCAGGCACAATATATCAATATTTAAACAATTTGTGTGAAAAGTTAAATAAAAATAAAAATAAACACAACAAAATATATGAAGTTGAATTTTCGTATTTTTAACCCGTTATCAGAAGAATGTGTCAAGGCGGTCGAGAATATATACAAATGACGTAGAAACATGTCTTGCGTATTGACGCCCTTTTGGTGAAAGCTCCAGGAGTGTCGATAAAGGAGGCTGTGGTTGGTTGGCGGACCGCATGGGGTTGGGGGTTGGGGGTTAAGGGGTGTTAGGGGAGGGTGTTACAAGAAATTAAAGCAAACCAACTATTCGGCGGGGGAAGAGAAAGCAATTGACTTCATGACCTTCCACCGTCCTCCATCTTTCCAACACCCTTCCCGTTCATTCATCCAGAGTACCCTATGCAGAAATAGTCTTATTATACTAGACTCCCCTTTGGTTCGGTTTAACTTTGCCCCCAAAATGCAACCCTTTGGTGAGTTAGAAATACCTTCGTATATACACAACCCTCATTCAGATTACCCCCACGTTTACATGCACAATGAACTGGAATTAACACCCCTAAAAACAAGCGAATTACGCCACCCCCTCGACCCCCCAAAACCTGTCACTCACATCAACAAGTGTTTGGGCCTATTATTGGACCCATTCATATTTAGACGAGATATTACAGTTCCGAAAACATACGATTCGAGCATACGTAAACAGTTTAGTCAAAGGCTGAACTGGCCATTCACGAAACCTTTGAGGATAAAATAGAGTACGTCAAAGAGTTCAATTGAAAGAGTCTGACAGTTACGTCGAGTTTTACGTACAGTATTTAATGCATGCAGCTCAACAGTTCAATGATCAAGTATGCTAGCTGTATATACAACTTTTCATCACTAGGTTACTTCAATGGTCTTCCCAATTCAGAAACTAAATTATGTATAAATTCTATTTTCAATGTATTATGATTGACGTTTAGGTAAATATCCGATTCAAACTGTGAGCATGTTTATTATTGGCACTTAATTCCTCGTATTATCAGCAAAAGAAACCATCAATAAGATTGTTACGTTTTAAAACAGATTCACAATACATTTTGTATTCACAAACATCTATCATTATATCAATTAATCTTGTTTGGATTTGTGAGTTAATGTTTACAATTACTGAAAATACCACAGGCTTTGATTGCAAATTTGCTGCAATCGAACATTTGCCAACCAACAAGTTTATTACCGCACTCTGTTTCAAATTGTCTCTGTAGTCAATGTTACAGTGGATCGATGTGAGTTAAAAACAATTCATTACCAAGTAGCTTTGGTGTTAATTTGCAACATAAATCATAATACCAGGTAATGGATTGGTTTTGGTATTAAATTTAAATAATTAATGTAAGCCCCAAGTCTTAGGATTCATTCAATGCTGAACTGAGGCATACATAATATGATCATCAGCCATTGACGCGTGTAAAGTTAAGATTTCTTCTTTAATTTCTAGATTAAGTCACTCGTGACGTAAAAATAACCATCAACATATTATTATTATATTATATTATTACATACATAATCATGAATACGTAGTAACGCACATCAACGATCGTTTGTTAACATACTTACTAGTGCTTTAATTTGCAGATCTCTATTGTTCCATGTTACTTACTTATCGTAATATAACGATTAATCCCATTGTGATCATAACTTTTAAAATATGCATAACTATTATTAGTATAACATTGTGGTACACTCGTATCTAAAAGCAAAGCCCCGACTGAAAATCATTTAAGTGACTGAGTGAGTAGATTATAAATGCTAAATCACGTGTAATGATTTATTGCCATATTTCTAGTCGACATAATATATAAAGACAGGCGGAGTTAGGATTTAGGAAGCAATTATAATGTGAGCTATAGGAAATACATTATCGATATTAATATTATTACAATTTGTTACCGTTAATTGCGGGTTATTGCACAATATCGTGGTTCGTGGGTCTCCAATACAGAAATGTTGATAGACTTCGTGATATATAAGAGATAAATTAAAAATACTTAATGGATACCATGACACAGTACATTCTCTATACTATAACATCTGCCTTTGAAGCCGTCAATAGTACAGAAGTCCGCTGACTTATCCTCTGAAAACAATCCGATAGAAAAGGCCGTTTTATTTTTACAATCACAGATTTGCTTCATGTCGTGTCCTCTTTTAAGACTCGTCTGTACCTATACACGGTGGCTCAAACAATTGGTCAATCCTTTTTATGAAATTGCCTTCAAATCCCGCAGAAGGAACTACCTATTGTAAACATTATGCTCATTAGTCATTACCATCATCCTCAATTCCCTAATCGATCGAACACATCATTATCGATCGAAAAGCGTAATTGCATTGATAAAAAAAGCACTATAATATATTCTTTAGACTTGAACTGTCAACAAACTATAAAATAATGATACGGTATCTTACAGTAAATGTAATTTGTTCGACTACAATCTAATATGGCTGATTCTGGTATGAATAATGGGAAGACAGTCCCTGGAGAAGAACAATATGGCGGCGGTTAGGTATGTTTGTCGTCACGTGCCTACAACGTAGTGATTCCAAAATCTATGAATACAGAATTCATAATTTATTACATCGAGTTTGTTGAAAATTGTGTGATATTTATTGGATAAGCAAAGCGAAGACTTCAATTTCACTGACCCCCCACCCAAAAAAAGTTAAGAAGAATCCATAGAAATAAGAGTTTTAATATTAGTTTTTTTAGGTATAATAATAATTAACAAGTAACTATAGAAACTTGACAACAATCCCCTAAAATGCGTATAAAAAGTAAGTCTTCAAGCCTACAGATATTTTACATTCTATTAATTGGTATTACCATAGCAATTAATACTAGGCTACATTATTAAAATTATCTTAATTTAACAAAAATGATTTTGCAAAGGGACTTAAAAAAGTAGATAGATCCCATACATACTAAAAACTTACAAAAAAGCTCATCCATCAACGCGACTAAAAAAACGTTCGCGAAGCGGGCTTATGCAAGAAAACGATTGCAAGGTTCAGCAATTTGTTTCTCCGTGAACAAATGGTATATTTGATCGTCAAGTCTGTTTAAACTACTAATTCCCAGGAATGTTTGAAGTAGTGACGTCTCTCACCAGAGGTATTGTCTGACAAGCGTCGATCCCGATGCCGCGTGCGACTAATTGATCCCATCCGTTACTTCTCGTCGCTTATACCTCCCCAAGGACGTACATGAATAAATCACAGTTCTAGCCAATGCCACCGTCGAACAGTTTGCCATTATCAGACAGAAGAGGTTGAGGAATACCACTTATCGCACTCGTAGCAACAACCCGTCGGTTCGAGCTCTGTCGTAGGCTAACAATACATTTTCTTAGGGTTGTTTTTTATTAAAGATATATTCGACAACACACGACACGAGAATATACAGACCATCTCTTATTTCGATGCGGTGCATTGTTTTCACACAATTGTCACAATTAAAAATATTGTTTGTTATGTACATTTCAAAAAAAAAAAATTATATTTTATTTCCGACTTTTAAATGTGTAAAGCTTATCCTTTTCAAGGATATATACAGGCGTAAACAAACCAAATAATAATCGAAAAAGTAACAAACGTAGACTTATGCATCGATATATCTATCATCCGTAACAATTTGAGAATTCTCGACACAGGGGTCTCAAGGGGTCTCGACCAAGGGAACCAAGGGGTATCCGCTTTACAATAATTATAGAACTACGGTTGTATGTTTCGTGTGGCATGATTTTAGACCTTTTTCACTTTAAATACATTTTTAACAAAACGACGAAATAACTCAAAGAAAGTAGTCAATTGAGTTTTGTAAGTAATTTAAAGGGTTACAAAATATATGATTTTGCATTTGCGAAAATGTGTCATATATTTTTTTAATATGTTCACGTGTGACTGACAATAGAACCAAAGTATACTAGAGCTAACTCACCGTAGTTCCTGGTTGCTGCACACTGGTCATCATGTTGGTATCATTGGCTGGTGCTCCCGTCTGTTGAGTGGTGCGAGATACCTTGTTTCGGTAACCCTGGAAACCAAAGAAACACAAGACATCAGACACGTACAAGAATGAGTCGATTCGAATGTCCATGATTATTCATTAGCATTCATAAAAAAATCATCTCGTGGTTCTAGATTATTATTTTGTACTGTAAGCAGTGGCTATCTAAGGGGAGGAGGGGGGGACAACCCCCTCCCCCTTTTGCCCAAGAAAGTGTGAAAATGGAGAATATAGAATAACTGTTTTATCGCAATACTAAAGGCAATTTATACCATCTGACCAAAAGAGGATTTAGTAGATACAAAGTTGGTTATTGTGATGCATTAAAAAGCACAGATTTTCACCAAAATGACCTTGAAAGAGAAAACGTTTAGATTAAAAACAGGATTTTAGTAGATAAAAGTTGGTGATGCTAATTAAAACGCATAGATTTACACCAAAATGACCTTGAAGGACAATTTTTTGGGGGGGCAAGTACCCCCCACTTAGCCTTCAGTCATGAATTAATTGGTTGACCCCCCCCCTCCTCATTTATGAAATCCTGGATACTCCACTGACTGTAAGAATTGTGTAATCAATGCATATAACACACCGACTAGAACTACAAAATAGAAAACTCATTTTCAATGCGAGTTTAGACTTTAGAATACCTTCTTTGAGATATACAAAAAATAGCTAGGCCCAAATAGAAAAACAATTTTTTTCAAAAGTAAGAATTTGATTGTTTAGTTGTGAATAATTTACTTTATTAATCTATATATTGTTTAACAACAATATCTCGCAATAATTTAGTACAACTGATGCATCCAATTTTAGACGTTACCGGCTTGAATTAGTAAGACGTTTCAAGCTCCGAAAATAGCTAAAACCTAATCTCGCTTTTGCATTAGAGTTGATCAGGCTTCTTGAAATGTTGACTCGATCACATTCTCCTCCGATAAGAATTACGATGAATTCACGAACAAGCGACGGACCAGCGCCCAGTTTCTCAGTACTGGCACGAGTCTGTCAGCAATATCCACCCCACGTGAGAGTTAAAACATAATCAACTTCTCAGCCACACGGTAAATCTAAATATAAATTAACATGTTTAGTATGCGTCATATGTCGCCGGCCAACGAAAGATCCATCAAAACTCATTCTCACTACGACGTGTTGGTTTATTATGTTGGTACGTACGACCCGGACAGGAGGAAAGTTTTAATGTATGTAGGGAGATAAAGTTCAGGAAATGATTACACGTCCCCTATCTCTTTCCCCTTCTAATGGAAATAGAATTGGGGGATTCTGTCTATACTTTCTTGATGGGAATTATTGGATAAATTAATAACTTTGAGGCACTTCAGAATAATAGGCACATTAAATAATAATGACTGACTTACGATGCTTGATATTTGTGTTACGGGAGTATTTGAAAAGTGCTTTGCACGTTAAATTTAAGCTTATCGATGAAATCAATTTGAAGATAAATGTAAGTAGACTTATTAATAGAGAAAACTAATAATTACTTACCGGTATTGATTTACCGTTTCAGTTCCCGAATCGGATCACATTTGTTATTTCTGGATTTTTCATCAAATTCTACAGCAGACTACCCAATGATATTAAACATCCATAGTAGGCTAGATCCCCAGTCTCAAATACGTCCGCAAAGGCGCGAGCGTCGCAAATTGAAGCGTCAATATGACCTATTCAAGATGGCGATTTGGCGTTTCAATTTATGCTTTACATTATGTTTTAAATGGGACTAAATATTTTTCTGGATTGTATTGATATGGTTTTAGCTTGTGTAGCATGGGAATGCACAAACAGAAACAATAAGAAGTTATTGCGTAAAGTAATTTAGTAATCATTTGGTATTAATATGCAGATGCTCACCTGTCAACCAGACAGCCATCTTGGAAAATATTTGTGCTTCAAATCGCTCCCATCTACTTTAACATGCTAACTGACCAATTCAAGGTGGCTTCTAACTGTCACGGAGGTGGACCAATGACTGGTATCTAGTCTATCATTGAGACTACCTTACATTCCGGATTCTTGATATAACTTACCAAACACATAGAGTGCATAGTCTCGTTGTAATCTGCAAGTTGAATGTACAACATTGTTTAGACAGGTGCGCGCATGCGCGAGCTTAGCTAATAGTGAACACGGTAATGAGCACGTTTGAAACACTCCATTACTTTCTAGAGGGCGTTAAACGAAACTAGAGTGGCTACATAATGCGCTTTGAGAACTCGGCTACAAACAAACTAGAAGCATTTTCACGTTTAAAATAGGAAGAACCGCTTTGCAAATATAGTAAACCCTTGATAATTTAAACTCGGATAATTCAATTTTATGTTTATTTTAAACCAGAGATGATGGATTTTTCAATCTAAATTAATGAATTAAAATTAACAATTGAAATAGAGGTGACGTCCTGAGTTAATATCAATATAATATCATTATACTATTATATTATTACTATTATATTATTATTATTATATTGTATTATTATTGTATTATTATATTATAATTTAATATCATTATTTTTAATTTTAGAAATAGATACTGCATTGTTTTGTAACATTGCAGACTTAGTTGCGATAGTTTTATGCTACGTGATTACACCAAACATTAAGAAGTTTGAATTGTATTATCTTTCCTATCCTATTACTTGGTTTTCAAGTGATAATGAACACCAAAATCAATCCCGATCACTGCAACATGTTATTGTTATTGTTACTTCATTGAATTGAAAGTATTAACAACTCTTTTAGGGTAAGACATAAGTTGCAACTAAATTTATATCGCCATGCTGCTAACATTTCTCAATAGCTAGAGGCGAGCTCTGGCATTCTTCGTCATCGGGGACATCTTACTCCTACCTCCGGGGCCCCTGCCCACCAACCACATCCCCTAGGCAGTTATGCATTATGACATTACAGTTGACGCGCCCTTTAACCCAACAAACAAACCTATTCCAATGACTTTGTACTGAATAGTGTGAACATTCCATAAACAATCGTAAAATATCATTTTCTATAAGATTTTCTGTTTCGAAAATAACCGTTACACATTGACGATCGGTACTTTGTTACTGTGAAGTAAAACGTTGTCGACGTAGCTTTATAAGTAGACCACAATTAAAATAAAACGACAGAAGTCGATCAAGTGTAAATAATAGATTGATTGGCTGGCATCGCTATAAAAAGACACAAAGCATCGTAACTTAGAAGTTTAATGAAATATTAAAAGATTGCACCGTAACTTTTCTATTGTGCAAACAGCATTTACACCCGTCGGAGAAAATAGGTCACACTCGTACATAAACACTACGTGATTTATTGCCAATATCTTGTTGGATAGAAGTTGTAGTTTTCCTATTTTCCAGATACAATGAGACAATTCAATTAAACTAGGAAGCTTCGCAAACACTTTTTCAGGCGCGTTGTTGGATGAGCGTAATTGGTGAGCTGCATTGAGCTGCCATGTGTTATGCAGATTTTCTGTTGTTCTGTGAAAAAATCATTGCAATCGGATAATGCATGTAGGTGTTACAAGTCGAAGAATTTTTTTTAACGAAAAAAAGCGTAAAATTGCGATTTTCATGAGAAACAATTTTTCGGTTGCGCTCAAAAACGTGGCAGTTCTAAGTTCTGAGATTTCGAAGGCCTCCAGAAAATTTCATCGCAATTGGAGTATCGGTTTAGCCGGAATCGTATTAACAAACACACAAAAACACAAACAGAAAAAAAGAAGAAAAAAAGGAAAACATTCCGGATTTTTTTCTCCAGCGAAGTGGAATGGAATCTTCGCTTCGCTCGCTACGCTCATCAATTATTTAAAAATAATGGTTGGCCATCTTTTTTTTAATCGACACGAAAAAATTCCCTCTTCATGAAATACGAATATTCGGGAGTGTTACTTACATTGTATCAAACTAATTGTTGGAACGAAGTCATAGAGGTAGGTACAAACTACTTAGTAAGCCAGTTAATCTCTATGTGTTCAAGTCTAGCCCCACACGTGCCGATTACCGGGTTTTCCATTTCACTTCCGTCCGGGCATGATTCACGAAATTGATTTCAATCTTCGCATGAATTATAAACAATAAATAATGTATTTATAACTCAAATGATTATTTTCGAAATGTATTTCAAACACGAAATAACTGTTTAGATGTTGGTGTAAGAATGTGTCACCAGACCCGAAATAGTAACTAAATCTTGTTGGTTTGAAGTTGGAATCCCGGTTTCCAATACCAATGCAGAAGATTCTAGGTTCAAATTCCGGTTCTGACCAAGGTTTTTAACTCTCCGAAATGGATTTCGAATTTCGATCCATTAATAAGACAAAATGTTTATGTATATAATCGGCTTTTTGGAGCCGTCCTAGCAACAAAGCACATACAATACAGTGTATAGGCCTAGGCTTATGTCGTGCACTAAAAATTCGTTGGAACTTGTGGGTATATACTCTAATACAAAATATGGACGTATTTTTTTATTACATTTTATATCACGTTTGGTGTAATTTTCCTAGGTATAAATTACCCATTCCAACATTCCAGGTTCGAATCCAGGCAAGGCATAGTTGACGTTGTCACATGAGTTTTGCATCATTATGCATGATGTTACATCCATCATGAACAGCATTACGGTAAAAAATGTATAGTACAAATACATTTTATGCTTGTTAGATGTTATTGACATGGGCTGTACACAGCGTCGCGAGTGTGATGTTTTTGAGCCGGCTAGTAGCTCGAGCACGTGGTTTAATCACGTGGGCGCGTAGTACTATTACACAAGATACGTGTCACGTGGTGTACGGTGTGTCGTGGAAGAGTACCACATTACTGATAGCAAAGTTGAGACTTACGAAAGTATGCGTTTCGCGTTTGTAATCAGCCCATGGCCAATCATCTACGCAATCTATTAGAACCAAAATTAGATTATCAGTATTTTAAAACTATTAAGATAAGATTTGTAGATATTAGCACCTCTCAAATGACCTACACACACATAAATAAATAAATAAATAAATAAATAAATAAATACATACATAAATTCGTATTTAGAGTCTACCCACTCAGTCACGTAACTGATTTTCAGTGGAGGACAGTAAACCAAAGGGACCAAGCCAACCCTGCAGGCCCCGACGCAATCGACGAGTGAGCGATAACCAACCAAAGTTCGATATTTATTAATAGGAAATATATAGCAATCAGTGTTATGGACAGTGCGAACACCCGCGGATCAACGCCAGAATCAACAAGGCCGATTCAGAACAACTTTAAATTTATTATGTGCCTCGTTGCTAGGACGGCTCCAAAGTCACCGTTTACAAATTCTTAAGACAAGAACTGATGGACTTTAGTCCAAATCAGAAGTTAAAAAACTTCTGACATGAGCGGGAATCGAACCCTAGATCTTCTGCATTGGAATCAGGTAGGCTAACCACAAGACCAACGAGCCACACACCAATACATGTTTTACTCATTGAATTATTTAATGTATACATTCCATTTAGATATATGATATGTAATATTTTTTGGACTGAGATACAAATACTACCAATTGCAAATGTAACCAATTGGAAACTATTGTGGCAAAGAGGACGAAGAGAAAATACTATGGGGATTCATATTGGAATATGGCATAACAGCATATTTCTCAGGGGGAAATTAGAAACATTGAAGAAGAAAAACCTAAATTGCATATCCAAAGGATTGAAAAGAAAATCACGAAATAGATAACATAGAAAACTGATGCACATTGCACACTGCATTTTCCCCAGAGAAGTCGCTTGTCGTACTTTGTATTCAATGTTGAGTAAATCACCCCCCCCCCCCCCCCGCCAGAAGTTCCACTCAAACTCATACAGTACGTATACAAAAGTAACAAGTACAGCAATCTCGTTTTCTCGACCATGTTTACTAGAGAGTTCTCTCTCGAGATTTCAAAACGCAATCTCAACACAAAACGGAAATCGCATCCACTCTAAAAGATTCACGTAGAGTAAGCAGCTCAACGTACAAAGTTCAGTTTTTTGTTGTTTAACCCGCAGAGATTTCACTCTTAACCGCTAGATGAGGATTTAATTCCAAACAATCAGAGGTGAATCAACTGACAGAAAAGAATTAGGGTAACCAAAAAACAAAACTTTCTATTTGATTCAGAAAACGACAAGACAATTTTAAAATTCTTCAACATCCCGCTTCACATATTATAAGCCCTACCTTTCACTTCAACTATACGAATGCCCATTTATCTATAAAAAAATTAAATTAATTGAAACATGGTTGTTTTACGGTAAGTGGCTCGTTGTGACTCATTTCTGTACAGTGCGCTCTTGAACTAAACATATTTTAACTTATTTTACATTTAAGTCTGATGTACAAAAATAGGAGTATAATATATTTTGAACAGGGGACTATTGAAATAGAAAAGTCAACTCCAATCAACGTAGCGGGTAAAAAAAGGCTAACTTTTTTCTTTATGTATGTTTATTAACTAATTTATAGCCTAATTTATATAAATTTTTTAAAATATTTTCTTAAATTAAACTATACTAAACAGATCAATTTTGTGTACCTATAAAAAACAGTTGATCAATCACTTTATGGAATTATTGAGCCACGTTCAAAAATATAAAATGTAAGAGGATGTTGACAGGTTTAATCATCAATTAAAAATACTTAAATAAAAAAATTGCTTCGAACATTTTACTCCGCAAGGGGCTAAGGGTGACAAAAGTAAGGATCGTCTTCTATTGGGGCACACTTTAACGACCCCCGTCCCCCTCATAGCTCATTACCTCAATAATAAGAGTGCAAGTGTTCAATGAACTCTGCATAACACTGCAGCCTGCAGGTATTATCACACACTCACACACATGTGTTCATTCCACTTATTTCATTACCCTCGCCGGCGTTATGTGTTAGTTATGTGCTATTGTTATCACTTGCAGCCGCGTTATCTTCTAGAGGAAGCAAATAGTACTTGTTCGGTCTACATAAGCTGATAGCGCGAGATAGTGCAGTGTGTGGTTGTGGAAGTAAGCCTTGGTCGGGGGAGACTATAGCACAGAGTTGCGTTTGTAAGTTAAAGTTGCAAAAATTAAGTTCGCATCTTTCGCTTTAACCGTTTTTATTCCCATAATCATCTAGTCCAATATGGATTGAGTAGGCCTACCAATAAAAAATTGATCAATTCCAGTTTTAAACTGTTAAATGCTTACAAATAATTTAATAATTTTTGAAAATCAGAAAAATGACGGTACACATTCTAATAATTATCATTCCAATGGGTATGCCATTTTAATTGCGTTTCGAAGGATTGTAAAATTTAATGCAAGCCAAATCAAAATTAAAAACGGTAATTTTGGGGAAAGTCTAGGAAAAATAAAAAAGCGCGCTTACAAATTGGTGGAAAGTTGCGAACAAAAACATTCTATTATATCAATAGCTAACAAATAAAGTATTTATAATTCCATGATGCAGTTCGACCAAGGCCAATACATCGTCCAAAAGAAACAAGAAAAATGTTTTAACCGGCGCTGGGTTTTACCGCGAGCGGGAGACTCGAACCCGCAACCTTGAGACTAAACTGATGTGACATCATCGTTTGTTCGTATACAAGGTGTAAACATCCGATGCAGTTGGTTAATTGCGATTAAGTAATCTGAACATCGAGTGAACGCTTGTAGGAGGAGTGCAATCGCCATGTTGTGATAGGTGAATGTAAGCGATAGGCTTGCAGTGTGCCCGTCTAGACGACGAAGAAACCAGTTTCTAATCTTGCACTTATCTCGGCTGCAGCAGCCACGGAGGACCGAGCCAGTGAGGATCGTCTCGTATGCAGATGCACCAGGAATCTAAGATGCTACCGGTGTTGAAAATTTACTTGCCGGATTCCATAACACATTCTCAAATAGTATTAGATGGTTATATACTCAAAGGTATTAGCGTTGAAATCTTTTGGTGGAGGTGCCGGGTTTAAATATAGTCAATTTTGAATGAGGACCCCTGACCCCATAGGGTCACCAAAAACTTCCTGACTCTTCCTTGTTCAAGAGCAATCTATAAAAAAATCAACACTCGCACAGATGGGCAGATGGACGGACAGGGTCCTCCTTTGTAAATCAGTTCCTTATAACTGAATAGGATAGAATTATTAAATGAGGGAGCGGAGCGACCGAGTGTCTCCATTCAACTCGAACGGCTCTCATTCTGTGATTCTGTCTGTCTGTCTGTACGTCGAAAATCAGCCGAACCGCTGAACAGATTGGGCTGAAATTTTAAACAGACATCCAGTACGCGTGTACTGAGAACTGCTAACAAAATCAGCTAGATCCATTGCGATTTAATCCTACAATAAATAAAAATGTGACTTAAAATATCGATAGCATTTGTTTAGTAGCAGCTAGCGGGACAATTTCTACGTGGCTTGCATGGCCTATTGGTAAGCATTTAGTCTACCGCACTGAGGGTTGGGTTTCGATACCCGTTAGCTCGAACTTTTTTTATATTTTTACACCCACATTATATTTTGGAGGGGTGTTAAATGGGAAATAAAACTTAGGTGATTTTGTTTTATCTTGGAAATTTGTTAATGTTTCACGCTAATACGTTTTGAATACGATTCGCATTTCAAATGTTCAATTTATATAACTAGGGAAACGCCTAAGTCGTTGTTAAACGAGTGAGTGAGCCATGTGTTGAGCACCCGGTATCATTTCTCATACTGGGCTAGATCCTTAGGTATAGGGGAGGAAAGGGGATGTTCCCGGGTACTCAACACTTGGCTCACTCACTCACTCGTTTAACAACGACTTTGGCGTTTCCCTAGTATAGAATAGAATATAGAAAATATAAATAGATAATATGAATATAGATAAAGAAAAAATAGAAAAAATGCATGTAGGGGATCTACACTCCCTAAAACCAAACTTTCAATAACACATCAAAATTCGGATGGATTGATGGCCATACTTTCGTTTTGTATTTTTAAATACTGTTGAGTATGAATGATTTTCCCGCGGATTTCTCACATCTCCGAATATGACGTCATTGCATGGTTGAGTGCCAAGAAAAAACTATCTTACTACGGTCAGGCCATGAACTTGGAATAGTAACTGGAGCGAGACTGTTGTTATAGTAATTAGTAATTAGTATATACAAACCACACAATTAGATAACGCATCATTCGTCCATATATTGTCTCGAAAAATCACGATTTACTTTGAAGTCCGCAATTCAAATTTTAACTGATGCAGATATTTTATGAAATTAATATAATATCTCACCATGCAATTTCGACCAGAAGTCGAAGGAGGACATGGGATTTGAATTTCTATTTCAAATTATTTTTTGAAAACTAATAGCAAACAAACCCTTCAGCTTCCATGATTTGTAATTGGTAAAATCCAGTTTTTACGACCATCTATTCTAAACTCTAAAAAGTATTTAAATTTATATCTTTAAATTCAAAGCAGTATTTTACCTTTGACACGTGTTGGTGACAAAGTTTGCAGACAAACGAGTTCTTCAAAACTTCCAGCGTACCTATTAACATCCAAGGCTGGATTTAATTACGATGGACGCTTCCAGACGTTGCAAGTAGCTTATTTTATGCCAGTATACAGAAATGTGGCCTTGTGATATGAATAGATTTAATTATAGTTAGGTGCTGGGGAGATTATTAACAAATAGCAATAACATTAAAAATTATTATCACCATATAATAATAAAATAATCTTGAGCCAAAAAAATTGAAATTTTGATTTCGGCATTCCGTGAGTAGAAAAAACTCGTTTTAAATATCGTCAAGCAATGTATTTGCAAGAAGACTGCAATTATATAATAATGAGAATGAAAACATGAGAATGGAAACATTGTTATTACTTGCCTGATAAAAAACAAACAAAATATAAATGCTGTTATTTCCGAAGTATAGGCAATATAAAATTAATGAGTTTCACAGCCCAAGGGTATGTTCGGATGGTTCTTTTGATTTAATATGTGACTTAACTTGAACAAACATTATGTCATCTACCTACAAATTATCTGGTTAATTATGCCATGTGTTGGTGTAGTAGACGTAGAACAGACGGAGACCAAACAAAACCCGTCTTTTTAACAACTAAACATTATTATTCGACAACAGGAGATTCGTATTTCACATACGGCTTTGGTAACAAAACACCGTGATCTTTATTGTGGGTTATTATTTTTACTTAGTTTTGTGTGTTCAATTTTCTGTCAATTTTGTTGAAAAGAGCAAGAAATTAAAAAAAAAATGTAATTGACTTTGAAATGTAGAATATTAATTTCATTGTTCAAACTTCAGTGTTCTCGTTTAATGATAAATATGGACTCAAATTTGATTTCTCATCTGTAAAAATTCTAAAATTAAATTGACTTAATAACGAATTGCAAACTCTGCACCTGAAAAGGTAACGGAAGCGAAAAATTCGGTGCTATTAAAATTATTCTGAATTTCCAGCCGATCATATTTCATTTCATTTCACAATCAATTCATCAATTCCGTCCGAACCGAGGTCCCCGGAGATCAACAAAGCCCCGAAATATTCCGTCCGTCTTTCTTGAAAAGCCGCTCTATATTTTTAATGAAAGCATAACATCCTGAGAGAAGAAAAGATCGTTCAGTGAGGGATGATTTCTGTATTGTCATCTCTAGAACAACCCCCTGGGGTAAGAGGTTAGTGCGGAGGGCGACGCCCACTATTCTCTAGAGTCTAGATCATCCCTTATGAGGTGACCTTGACCACGTGCAAACATCGCTCAGAGAACAAGGGGCGGTGTGTGAGGAATACCCGTGTTTTGCCCCACTTTGGAGGTTAACTTTTTTCCTTCGGAAACTTGATTTGCTAATCATACGCATTATTGAAGCTTTTTCAAACTAAACGGGGCAACTTATAAAACACCTTACATATTTTGTTTTTAATTTTTCTTTATTTTTACACATCAGTTTCTCTCTTTACGTGACTAACTTGGCCATCAGTTTCTGAGGGTTGTAAAACTAAAAGGAATGTCCAAGACTTGTACGAGAAATCTTTGGAAAACTTTGTTAAGATTGCCGGTGGCGGGATTCAATCCCACACTATATTAGCACAGATAAAGAGTACACTGTACTCTATTATCTGTGGTATTAGGTTTTATGGTTTCAAATACCGACACACAATTTTAAAAATGTATTGATATTTGATACACATGGAAACTACCGTTAGTACTAACCTTTAGAGATAGTGTTTTTATCATGATTCATGAATATTATAAAGCCCCAACCCAACACATATGCGACTTATAGGGTACAATCAACAAATTTCGAAAGTACTAGAAAGATCATAGAGATTGGAAATCGCTTATTATGTGAATATTGGTGCAAACAATGACGATTAGAGGAATGTCAACGTGGTTTCACCACTTTTCAACAGGACTCAAATTTGAATAAGTCCGACTCATAGGGCAACACCGGGACAAATCAACAATCAACAATATCCAGGAGTTTGCAGATTACCACGTGTGCATAGTTTAGCTAGACTAAAGATCAGTGATTATCAACATATTTGAGTCATAAATCATCAGCCAAGGGGCATGGTTTAATGATGTTGATGATTATGGGGATTAAGATGAGTCTTTATTTATAGCTTTATTTAATATCCATCGAGATACATTTCGAGAACAAAGGTATGACACATAGGCCTAACTCCTTTTGGAACAAAGTATGACACATAAGCCTAACTCCTTTTGGAACAAAAGTATGACACATACGCCTAACTCCTTTAGGGAAAGATATCAACATAATGGATTTATATATTTGTCGAGTCAACAATATTCAAAAATTAATTTCTAGCAATATTCACACTACAATTAATTGAGCATGTGTACCTCGTTTTGCTGTTTGCTTTTGGGATAATTTTAATGAGATGATTTATGTTTATTTTTAAGAGATTTACGTATTTAGTTACAAGCACGATATTGTCATTTATTTTTTATCTTGATGCTGAAAGTAGTCCCGATTGTATTAAAATTGAAAACATCTCTTTGCTTATAGGCCTATATAATTATTATTACTAGTTTATTGATTTTTCTTCTTCTTATTTATTTACAAATCTCACGCCCAAGGTAAAACCCACAATGATTGGCATATCATCATCATCATTATCATCACCATCATCATTATTAATAATAATGCAATGCACATTAATTGAGCATTTACGGACATTCCCGACGACTTTTTGTCGCACATCGCATGGCCTCGAGTGAGTCTGTGCTGGCCAACACGTGTCGAGACACAAAAACAAGGTCACTGAATCAATAGTCACGTGTTGTTATTGTAGCTACTGTATCAAATATTAATTAATTTGTTACATTCCCACTTACGAGCTTAGTCTAGAAAAACAAAAATATAGTTTGGGTTTATGATAAATTTACAAATGAGCAAAATTTTTGGATGAGCGTAGCGAGCGTAGCGAGCGAAGCGAAGATTCCATTTCACTACACTGGAGAAAAAAATCCGGAATGTTTTTTTTTTCTTTTTTTTTTTGTATTTTTTGTGTGTTTGTTAACACGATTCCGGCTAAACCGATACTCCGATTGCGATGAAATTTTATGGAGGCCTTCGAAATCTCTGAACTTAGAACTGCCACGTTTTGAGCGCAATCAGGAAAATTTTTCTTATAAAAAACGCAATTTTACGATTTTTTTCGATTTAAAAAAAATTCTTCGATTTATAACACTACATGCTTTATCCGATGTAATGATTTTTATTAGAACCTTAATTTTTGAATTAAGATATTCGTGTGAATTTGAGCTTAATCAAAACATATTTCTCATGAAAATCGAAATTTTACGGGTTTTTTCTTTTTTAAAACATTCTTTGACATATACACCTACATGCTTTATCCTATTGTAAGATTTTTTTATAGAACCTTTATTCATGAATTAATATACTTGTGTAAAATTTGAGCGCAATTGAATAATTATTGTTATGAAAATTGCAATTTTACGATTTTTTCTTTTTAAAATTACTTAAAAATATGATTTATTAAAAAAATTAAGTTTATTTTTATTTAATTTAATTTAATTTAAAAAAAATCTTCGAATAAGTAATGATTTTTTCACAGAAACACAGAAAATCCGCGTAACTCAATGCAGCTCAATGCACCAATACGCTCATCCAACAACGCGGCGGGACTTAAGCGTTTTCCTAGTAAATTCTTAAAAGAACCAAACACAAGTTATGTATGTATAATCGGAGCGGAAGAAAATATGGGAAAACATTTTTAAAACCATTGTACTATACGTTATAATATTTCTATATAATAATCTGGCGTTCCTTAAAATATAAAACATAAATTGAATAAGGTCGCTAAAATTTGACAGTATAATTAAGGCCTATGTCGACAAATTTATGAAAGTTGTAAAAAAGAAATTACCATGTCAGTATGATCCTTTCAAAATTCGTTCAAAAGTTGCATTAAAATATTGAAAATATCATGAAATAGCATTTTTGGGAAGTATCAGAACGTGGTTTGCCCCCGAATAGTAGTAAGTTGATTCTACTTACAGTAAAAAGTTATTATTTTTATGTGAAAACGGTGATACCATTAATAAGGATGGCAAAACAAAATCGACAATGGATTTGTCTCAGTCAAACGATGAACCAAGCACGAGTACCTTCAACTTTTACAAGGTGTGAGGCACATCCAGTACTGCCAATCACTCAAACTTATACTCGAACCCACACTCGACGATAAGTTTTTATAGTAAGAGACTAGAAGATCGATCACTCTTTAAAACCTCCTTCAACGAATGAGATCGGTGCTATAAATTCTCCTCGAGGTCTGAACTTGCCCCAGGAGGTGGGTCGGGGACCTGGCCCCCGGTCAGGGGGTGAAATACATCTCCTCGAGCCTGTTTTGACACCCCACGCGGGGGGTTGATCCGAGCAGTGACAAATAGTCAACCATTAATATTAATTAGCTGGAGGTGAGGGAGCATGTGAGTGAGTGGGGGGACGGGAGAATTTTGCTAGATAGAAAAACAAGGAAATGGCGACGGCGACGTTGTTTTTTTAGTAAGGCTGAGTTTGGACAAAAAGCTTCGTCAAGGGTGGGTTGACTTTTTACACAAGACAGGCCACCACTTTCAAGGTATTTTTCTTGAAATGACGGGAAAAAACTTTGCTGGAACAGTGAATTTGAATTCACATGTCATAGCAAAACATCGTAAGACTTATTACAGCGAACATGATTTATTGGTAAAAAGAAGGTAAAATCTGTATTTTTCAAAAAGAAAATGGGGGGGGGGGGCTTTAACCATGGACGAGTTTATTATTGAAGAATAGTTTCCATTGTAACCTATTTGTTCTTCACAATTCCTGTAAAATGTAACTGTGCATTTTCAATTTCGAGCTGAGGATCTTTACTTTTTTCGAAACAGTAATTATTTTTTATTTTGAAATTTTGTGTGTGTTTTTATAACACTTTTTAAATCAAAAGAATGAAGAAAAGTAAAAAAATATTACATATGTAAAAATATTATCCGTGTACTATTTCAAGAATCATGATTCATGATGTATTAATTATTTACAATTTAAAAAATATATATGTTTATATTTGTTTATTCTGTGTCCCTCCTTATAGTCGCTGCTCTCGACGAAACATCACTAGCTCTAGCTGAGAATGTGTTGTTCACATTTAGTGTTAATTAGCAGCTCAAAAGCACGTGCTCACAAGGCAGTCTAGTCTCCCAGTCATACCAACTCTAGAACTAGAAGTAACAAACATTCGCGACTAAAAACTAAATTACTACCAACTGTAAATTCGTGCTTGGGTTCGAATCCTGGGTAATGCACACACATTTTCTTGCGGTACCATTTCGAAAAATAAGACAAGATAAATTAGGAACTTTTCGAAAATACATTAGGGCTACTTTTAGAGATACGCGAAACGAGCGTCTTGTGCTATTTATTTTGCCAAACACGTCAAAGGAATTATTGGTAACGGGACAAAGAGCTACATTTTATACTAAATATAAATTTTGTGTAAGTACATATTGATTTGTTTTTTGAAAAATTCAAATCGTTTTTTTTTAATTAACTTAAATTACATAATTTTAAATAAAAGTGCAATGTAATGAAACCCTCTATATAGGTAATCAAAAGTTAGACTATTGAAGAGGGCAGAAAATATATGTTACCATATTACAAACTGATTGGCTTATAAATACTGAACATTCAAAATCGTAATACTATTTTCAACTAGCTTTTAAAGTTTGTCGATAACAACCAAAGTAGCTATAGGTATTCTTGAACCAAACGGGTTTCTAGTACAGACAGCCTTGACATATCCCTTTATTATTATACCCTACAGAAAAACAAGATCATAAATCACAAAAATGAAACCTCGATTATCGGCTCTCGCCGGTCGAATAAAGAACGAGAATTTCGAACTATTTCGCGCGCAAATGCTTTGTTGTTGCTTGCGTCACGTGATAGGATCAGGCCGTCGAGCGTGGCCTATTGTGTTAACATCTGTTATACTCACGTGCGTACAATCACGTAGGCCTAGTTTTTATCTTGTACTATGGGTCCAACGGCCTTGTGAATCGTAGCGTTGTTTACCGGCTATGAGCGAGCCGGCATATAATATTTCACGAGCGGCCATGTTGAATTTGATCGGAAATCAAAATCCATCAGACAAATATTATGATGATGAGCTATTGAAGATTCATTTTAAATGATCATAAAAAGTACTTGGGGTGGCCTACGTATTGAACTGATAATTTATTGGAGATTATAATATGTGGATATAACTTATGATCAGTTGGTGGCAAGAATGATAAAGAACGCCAAACTATTCTCAAATTTGGTTTTGAGAGGTTGGATGCGGATAGTCCTTACAGAACGCATGCTGAGCTGTTTTAGAAAATAGGCTAATATAGGACCCGTTTTCCTAAATACGAGAAAGGTCCAAGATAAGATTTGACAGACGCAGAATGTCCATACAATTTATGGGGGTATTAATTGGATGAGCGAAGCGAAGACTTCAATTTCACCGACCCCTCAAAAAATTTAGCTCCAATGTTGTTTTTTTTCTGTCTGTTTGCACTCTACCGGGAAAACGGCATAGTATGCGATCGTGATGAAAATTTGAAAGGACCTTCGAAATCTCTGAACTTAGACCTGCCACGTTTATGGGTACAATCGAAGAAATATTTCTCATAAATATCGTACTTTAACGATTTTTTTTTCGATTTTTAGTGCGATATTTTCGTGATATTTGGGCCGATTCTGACCAAACGGGTGGGGCTACAACGTCCATATTTCACATGGACATTAAAGTTTTGGTTATGTATTGCCTTTTGAAAGAAAAAGTTGAAAAAGTTAGCCAGAATCCATAGAATAAAGGTTTTAATATGAGTTTTTTTTAGGTAGGCTATATAATAACAATTAACCAGTAACAATAGAAACTTGATAACAATCACCTACAATGCGTTCAAAAAGCACTTGCAAAGGTAAAGAGATCCCACGCAAACTAAAACTTACAAACAAGCTCATCCTTCAACGCGACTAAAAAAAGCGTTCACGAAGCGGCCTAGTTAATAGCCCACATCACATTTGTATTTTAGAGACTCCCCCTACTCAGTCAACGACTTGATTTTCAGTGGGGGACTTTTACTTCAAGCGGACTAAGCCAATCCAAGATCGAAGAGGGAAAAATTGCCAACCAGAGATCGGTATTTTAAATAGGAAACATCAACCAAACTAGTTGGACACGATTCAACACATGAATTTGTAGCTGATATCATGCATCTAAATTGTTAAAATAAATCAAATAGTGAAAAATAATCTGCACTCCAATCACATTCTTCTCTTCCTCGTTCAATGTTTAGGAAGTGTTGACGTCACGAATGACTACCTGGCGAGTTAGCTTGACACCGGAGCGCCCAGACACCAGACTACAACTCCATGTGAACACAACTCAAAACACACTCTCCCGAGAGAGAATGCGTGACCTTCCGTGACACCGCGCCCAAGGTTACCTCCATACTACAACAGTGAGATATATTTAGAACGAGTAGTAGTTTTCCCGGGTGATGAAAAAACTCGATTATTGTACTCGAGCGAGCCGAAGAACGCATGGGAGAATATGTATGAGAGAGATGGTCTGAGACGACAATGCTTGGTGGGAGGTGCCGTACAGTCTGGCTCATAATGCACGAGAAATAGTGGCGAAAATACCGTGTGTAAACTTCTCTAGCAGGGTTCGAGCCAAGATTTGTGAATTTTTTTAATCATAGTCGATTTTTTAAAAATTATCATCGAAGTTCGACATTCTTCAAAATAAATTGGATAAGCGAAGCGAAGACTTCAATTTCATTGAACCACTCAAAAGATTTAGCTCCAATGTTTTTTTTTTGTCTGTTTGTTAGCTCTCTACCGGGCACACGGTATATATATCCGATCTTGATGAAAATTGGAGGGACCTTTGTTTTCTCTGAACTTAGACTTGCCACGTTTTTGGGTACAATCGAAGAAATATTTCTCATGAATATCGTACTTTTACGATTTTTCGATTTTTAGAGCTATATTTTCGTGCCATTTGGGCCGATTCTGACCAAACGGGTGGGGTGGGGCTACAACGTCCATATTTTACATGTACATTCAGGTAATGGTTAAGTATTGCTTTATGAAAGAAAAAGTTGAAAAAGTTAGCCAGAATCCATAGAATAAAGGTTTTAATATGAATTTTTGAGGTGCATAATAAAAATTAACAAGTAACAATAGAAACTTGATAACAATCACCTACAATGCGTTCCAAAAAGCTTTTGCAAAAAAAAAGACCCCACGCAAACTAAAAACTTACAAAAGCTCATCCATCAACGTGACTAGAAAAGCGTTTGCGAAGCTTCCTAGTCTTATAGTATGACCTCCAAAGACTTTGGAGTGCCACAAGAATGTTTTGTTTACGTTATTGCTAGGGTTGTGCGGGTAGAGGTTTTGACAGTCGGGTCGGGTCGGGTAGGGAAAAGACGGCCGTTACAATGGGTACTGCATTTTAAAATGGATAATAAATTTTACTTGTGTACAATCTTTCATTTTAATTTTTTCCCATTTTCTATTGTCTGGATTTTCATTGAATGGAATTTTGTATAGAGGAATAAACTAAAATTGTCTGGACCGGCACCTCCACCATCTTCAAAATAAAATAAAAATATCCGACCTGAAATTTTGGGTACATAACATAGTATTCATTCAATCTCAATAAATTGGACTGAATCTGGAGATAATGTGTTTTAAATAAAATACTGAGATGGATCAACGATTGTGTTTATGGGATCTCTCGACGTTTTTAGGTTGGTAGTACACTGCCAATTGGTTTGTTTTTCTTTTTTATTGTGGCGACATTGCGATGTTGCCTGATTGACGACGAGAACACACAAAGCATAGAAAATAAATGCAAAATATGTAAATAACGTTATATTCAGAAAAAGCGAATGCACATAAAGTTGGGAATTTGAATTCATTTTACTTTTAAATCGTTGAGTCAACATAAACCCTGTTTGAGTTGGGTGGGCTTGGTTGGGTCGACGTTGACGAAAATGCGGCGTGGAGAGAGCCACATCTATGTAATATATTTATGTAGGTTTGGCCACTATAGCGAGACATGTTTTTACATGAGCCGATATTTACCGACTATGACCACATAAAATAAATGTGTATAAACATGAAAATAATGTGTGTATGAACGAGTATCTAAAAGCAAAACAATAAAGCATTTTGGAAAATACTCACTGCTCAACTAATCCGTATTATACAGAAACAAACTAAATTTAGCAATGTAGTCCCTATGGCTGGCGCATTTAATTTAAATTCGAATTTCAAAACATAAAATTGTTTCTAAAGTTACTTTTCGGACGATTGAGAAATGTAAGTTGTTCACTACTATCGGTAGCCGAAGGGTGAAAGAAAACGGAAGAAAGCCCAGGCAGGTAGGCAGTCTTCTTACAAAAGACTAACGATGATGTCTCACATTAGTGTTATTGTGAGATGACAGTTTTGTACGATCATTTACAATCGGCAAGTGCCTATACAAGCGAGCGTGCTAGCAACAATATAGAAGGGTCGGCGCGCGCACCCAGGGTTAGAGCTACCTTGTAGCAATCTACAATACAACAATCGTGTTAGTGTTACTACAAGTGTTCAATAGTAGGGCCTAGTTGATGAACGGTGTTATTTTAATTGAGTGGTGAGTGAGAATGCAGTAGCAGTAACATTTTTGAGCAAATGTTTATAACATCGGCGATGACATAAACATTTCATTCATGCATCATTTGCATCATTTGTATCTTCCTCTCTTGTAAATCAGTTTTTAGATACAAATAAATAAACATTCACAGAACTGATAACATGGATAATGACACTTTCCAAAAAAATATACATTAAAGAAAAATATGGTAGAGAATAGAGATGTTATTGATTGTATTTCGTTAAAAACAAAACAAAAAATATTTAGCTATTTTTGTAATAATTGGGTATATTCGTATTGTGAAACACAATTGCAATAAATTGGGTTATATTCAAAATAGTAAACGCTGTAAAACCGTGATAGTTTTCAAAATTAATAAAAGTGATAGAAATTAGATTTGAAATGGTTATATATTTAATATTTTATATTTTCGCAAATCAGTACAATTATTGTGTTTCATCTCTTTAAAACGAAACCCATTGTTTCGCAGGTTCGCTTGTGAAACATGCTCCCCTCACTGCACCTTGCCCTGGCAGCTAGGCTAACCGCTCTCAGCAGGGGCTGTTCACTCCGGCCGGGGCCCCCTACTTCGCGCTGCTTTTTGCCCCGACAGAGAGAAAAAATACCCCACAGATAGCGAAACTGCCAGACAGACGTAAACACTAAATCGAGACCCGCGCAAAGAGCACTTTGCACTTTGGTTGGGACCACATCAAGTATCCTTTACAAAATTTCGACTATCCACGGTGGCTCATACGATTTGGGCGCAAGTCCGCGGAGCTAATGACGCTAGGAGTAGGAGGACGCGGGTTCGAATCCCGTATGACACAAGTTTTTTTCTGTAATTGGCATTCAACCTTAGCTATTACCACTCATCGTCTCAAATAGCAATATTGCAATAATATAGACGGGTGTTCGTTACATGAATTGTACTGGCGATAGGATGCATCCTTGAGGAACACCTTATTATTTATAATTGCGCAACGAACATTTTTTTTATCGACTGAATGGTAGACCAATTTAAATATCTTTATTTTTTGTATTGTAAACTCCGATCATCTCAATAAATCAGGGTTGTTAACGTCATCCTTCTCAATAACAGCCGAGCAGTGAGTAGGAGGTGAGCGCTCTGCAGAGGATATGATTGACATTTATGACATGAACAATAGTTATGACTCTCTTCGAGTTTAGATACTACCGGGGTGTTGATGATCTGGTATAGATCTCGTGGTGGATATCAAATATATTTAATTGTCAATTTACGTATCTATACCCCTTCGGTTGTATTAATTTATAAATACATAGATAATTGATAGCGACAGATAAGGCAAGTTAAATTAGATTTGCTATGCTAAATTAAACAGGTGTGTCTATTGCGTGCGATTTTCCCCCAGCATATCGATCAATAGATATTTTAACAATGCGTTCTCATATTTGTAATAAAATTTCACTTCTATTGACTTCAGTTTAATTAAACCCGGGTTCTACATTTTCAAAAGAAAGTACAAGGCACTCCCATCTACCATAGGGCAGTTATAAAGTAAAAAAAAAAACATTATGTCTAAATTGATTAGGCTATAAATTAAAAGAGCACATCCCACTTTTTGTGTGTAAACTACATTTTTGTAATCCATGATGTTAAACTATGGTACAATAAAAAAATGTGGGATTTGAGTTTACAACCGGCCCCGGTAGCTCAGCTGGAGAGCACGTGCTTTGAGCGGCATGATCTGGGTTCGAGTGCCAGTCGGTCAATGAGGCTAAGTTCCAATATAATCGCTATACATACATACATTTTAATTTTGACTAGTGTACAGACATTTTTATGCTGTGAAGATGAAATGAAGAATAGTGAAGAGAAATCAAATACAAATACCAGCTCGTAGCCCACGCCTATCGAAAAGTAAAAAACTTCGGTTTACTCAGGATAGTTTAGGCCCTACTCCAGGAGCCTCATAAACATGTGAGGCCTCTCACAAACAATAAAAATAATATTGAATCCGAAAAGTTTTAGAAAAAACTGTCAAACCCACACACTCACAAATCCTCGCTTAGCCCAATGCTGCCAACTTACTAAAGTGCGTAGAGGAATGTTGTTATTGTTTTGTTTTTTGTATTTCCAATTTAATTGGACCAACCTAAACGACTGAAACACGCGATTTGGGACGTGAAAGTTCCGTAAGAGTAAAATAGCTATAAATTTTTAAGTGGTTCCATTTCTATCTCTTGCATTTACCAGGTCACACGATAGTCATCACATTAACACGCAAGCCATGCGAACAAGGGCTATAATTTCCTCAGGTTTGGTCCGACAATTTTTTTTATTTTCTTGTTTAAATTACCCTCATTTACTCCCTTGTTAAAACAAAATATGAAATGTATGCGTACACGAAATAATATTTTTAAATCACCGTTGTAAAATCATGATGGTGATGCTATGTTTAAAGAAATTTGTAACCCTAGGCAGGGAAGGAACAGCTTAATACTGAAATAAATGATACATTCTAAACATATTTGCCTACTGCAGAACCTTTTTAAAATATGCTATTTGACTAATTTACTTTTATATACCTTGCTTTCCTCACACTTGTTTTAAAGACTATTGAGAAAAAAACACAACCCATTCAGATTTTATATGTGTCTTGAGGAATATTCGACATAATAAGTGACCATTTAAAAATTTATATACGAACGTAGCGAAATGAATGAATCTATCAAAATTAATGAGAGTGATAACCCGAAGTCGACGCAACAAACAGACAGACAGACGACATTGTATTCAGTAGCGTAGTACACGTATACGTTATGATTCCGCTATGTTTCCGTTCTGTTTGTAGTATATTCCTCCGTCCTCTATTTTTAACTCTCCCCTCCAGACACGCCTTCCTAACCCTTCCTTTCCTCTCCTCTTCGTCCACTATTACCTGTTTACCTGTGCGTTACATAAACAACACCAGCACGCACACTCACACAACTACACCTGTGCTCTCAACCGTACAAGACCTTGAATCAAACTGTGCCTACCTTCTTTCACTACAGCACTCCACAGATCCACGTGTCCACGCGTACAGTAATACACCTTTCAGAAACACACTCGTGTTTTTTTTAAATATATTTAACTTTTCTCTCCTTTTTACTCACAAAAACACAATAAGAACAAACTTTCACAAATAAAACGGCGCGCTTGTAAATAGGTTTTAACCAAGACACGATTAAAACAACAAAACTCAACAATTCTACGATGATAATAATAATAGACACTTTAAAAAACACAATAATTTAACACAGCAACACGTACGTTATAGGTTTTATATACTTTAACACAGACATAATATATTTTGTTTTATATATTTTTAATTTAACAATATTTAAAACAGTTTTTTTCTTCTGCAGAAGAATACACGTCTCGGCACAGACCGTCTTTCTGCTGTACAGAAAACTTGTAGGAGCCGCCTCGAGAGCGCGCGAGGGAAATGACTGTCCCCCTCTCCACATTTCCCCTACTCTGAACGTGGATTTTTCCCCTCCCGAACTCCCCTTCCCCTACTTTCTCCGAGCCTCGCTCGATTCCCCCCACCTAGGCACGTGCTCTCTCTCTCTCTCTCCTCACTCTCGCTCTCACTTGCACCCACTCAATGTTTTATCAATGTATATAGCCGGGCACTGCCTGCATGTATATTATAGAAACGGAACGTTAATACGCATGCGTCTATCTCGATTTAAAACTTTATTTTTCTTCTGAATTCGAAACGAAATTTTCCTTCTACATCAAACTCACTTCAATTCGTAACAAGTTTACTGTAGTTGTTGACTAGCCATTTTTATAAAATTAAACGCAAAGATCAAACAGAAGTTGAGTTTCAATGTTTACAAACAAACAAAGTTGATTTAATTTATCTTGTTGATTACGAAGCTATGGGAAAAGTTTATTGTAGAGTTTTTTTTCGCAAAAATGGTTACACGAAAAGTATTTGTCAGAATCGCCATTTTGCTTCTGAAAGTGAAATTACACAAACAGAAACAACCTAAAATCATTTTTCAAAAACTTGATTGACTTGGCTTATTTCATTAATGGGGCAGTATTTACACTAAAATTTGTATTTCAAAAACATAAAATAGAGTAGTAAACCATGTGTGTATAAACAACAACATATTTTAGGGGGAAATGTTAGGAGAATTGTTGACAGAATGTTGAAAATTAGAATATACCAACAAATTAAAATTATACCACGAAACATCGCAAAATATGTTGTGAAAAATGTATAATAAAATTGAAAATACAACATATAAATCCCCAGCGCTCAGGTATTGATTGATAGGTAAAGAAAGAAGGGGGTGCTATTGTACAACAAATGTATAGCAGCGATGCACAAGCACAAGTATGGATGAGTGAAAGGACACAATAACATTGCGCATCATTGGCTTATAAACGGAAGGGGAGATTCTATGGAAACCAGGGATTATCTATCCCTATGTTCCCCTACACGTGCGCAGGAAACAGGGATAAAAACCCTGGAGGAATCACAACCAACCAACAAACATATTCATGGCTACTTGACAGGGCTGATAAAATTATGTCATTTGATATTAAATTTCTCAAACTTGACTTTGAATTTGAGATAAGATGCATTGAAAAATAAACGGTCTCTGGTTGGTCATATTGTTCGCTCGTCGATGGTGTCGGCGCCTACAGGGTTGGCCTTGGTCTGGTTTAAAATGTAATGTTCCCCACTAAAATTAGTTCTGTGACTGAGTGGGTAGATTGTAAATAGGATTTTTTAAATATCGTTTTTGAATAAAAACAAATGTGATTGTTAGTTGTAACTTGTATTCCACTTCATCGTTGAGGTGGGTTCGTTTGCACTCGAAAAGATCAATGTTTTATTTTCATTTTTCCTTTATAATATTTTGGGAGTTTTTCCATTAAATTATATAAATTATTTAATGTTATTAAATATTGTTATTATTGACTTTGTCATATTGGTCATTAATAGCTTATTTATTAGAAAATACAAATAATTCCAAATTTACAACTACGATTTAATATTTATTTGAAAGGTAGAGTATTATTTAAAGAACAGAATTTTCAATATTAAAAATAAATGGTTTATTAGAGTGTAATTTGCCCTTTTCTAAAACAATTTTTATAACTGAATAGGATATTTAATAAATAAGTAAATACGTAAGGATTGCTAATCCAAAACTTCTCAGACTGGGTCCTTGTGTGCTATCTTTGAGCCACTTTGACCGGGGAGGATAGGAAAGAGAAGGAAGGTGGAAGAGAGAAATAAAATCCCAGGTCTTCCTGTAGAAAGTGAAAGGTCCAAAGTAAAGTAAAATTGTCGTAAATTCACTATACTTTATACGTCCAGACGATATATTGGAGTGGTGCCAATTTCACGAATGCAATCTATCTTTAGAAGACGTCGTGTTTATGGGCTGCTTTGCTGCGTCTGCAGGGATGAGGTAAAGGGAAAAGACTTTGAAAAAATGCTTTACGAAGATGAAATAACTATGGTTCGTAGTACACAGACCTCCATTTCCAATGGTTAGCTAAAACATATACCCCTTGGCCTTGGATAATATTAGTATTATTATTTATTTCTGAAATTTTATAATAAATTGAAAATAAGATGCACAACTCAATAGAAAGTTAGAAAATAAGGGAAGGGACAAAAAGTCTAACTTACTATGCCTGAGTTAAACCACTTAAAACGACATTATAAAATACAAACGCAAATATTATATTGAGGTATTTGTTCACAAAAACATGTTTCTTGAATTCTTGGAGATTGAGGTCTTTACTGCAAAACGTATATCATTGTCTATTTATCCATACTTTTATAATATTGTAAAGTAAAACATTAAAAAAAACTTGTATTGTTACAAGAACTAATAAGTATGACATAATGACCACATGGAAAATGATTGCAGCAGATTTTAAGCTCAATCTAACTTTATAGATGGCAATAACAATAACAGGATTTTCATACGTCGGATGCTTAAAATAATAATAATATTGCAACTATTATGGGAAAGAGAATCGTAAACACATAACATATTTAGATACTTGCAAAGCTTGTTTAGTCAAGATAAGCCTTGTTGCAAAAGCAACAATAATTAATACGATTCACTTTTTGTGAAATTTATACAAAATGTTACATTTTTAATGAAACGTTAATTGCCAATAATTGGTGTAGTCATTATCGAAGTACGACCAAGCATAAAGGCACGCTAGAATAATTATTTACGATGCATAAAACACGGACAAATAACCCCTTGTCGTTCAAACATCAATAAAATAGAATTTTTATTTTTGCGTGTAGGTGATTGAACATGATATGAATTCAGTCTGCCATGACCATAATTGTTATGACTATGTCTATGTTACTGCCAGTGTCTACCTATTCTGTCTATGTCTACCATGTAAATTAGTGCACCCACTTTCTGGCTCTCTATAATATAATATATACAAAGAAATATGTATATAATTGTTGATTGGTGTCGAAATGAATGTATGTGAGAATAAAAATCAAATATTAATAATAATAATTGAAAATTGTAATATAATTGCGTATTGTTGATTGGTCTGTCTCTGTCTGTTTGCTAATATGTCTGTCTACATGTCGAAAAGCTCATCTTTCCTGCCTCTATGCATTTGGTGTCGGTTTATTAATCTTCTACACAAGTCCTTTACTGTCTATCTAGTGCTTGATGTGCATCTAACTCATCGCCGATAGGGGTAGCAAACCTGCAGGACTCTTGATTTAAGAGGTCGTCGGTTCGATACCAGCCACGGGCAGTCATGACAGAAATGTGTTGGGCTTTACTCAGTCTAACAGCCATTCCCTTGGACATTCCTTCCCTTCTCAATCAGCCAATTAATTAATTAATTTTTCAATAGTCACCTAATGAGTGTCACGATGTACTCTCAAACACAGTTTTGGAAAACAGTTTTGTTTTTTATCTACCCATATGTCTGTCTATCTGTCTGATTGTCTCCTATATCTGCAATTCATCACCCCCGCCTGTGAGTTATTATCGAATCCTCTTGTTCGCAGTTTATATTGATTTTCATTCGCTAATAACGGTCTACCCTATACCGCGAACCTGCCTGCCAATCTGATGACTCACCGCTACGTGTGGTTCTTGCAAACTGATATAAGTCACACATTGCACATTTGCACGTACGTGCGGCTCGAAGCCTATTAGCCGTATTGTCGCCTGGTAGCCATTTTCAGATCATTGACTTGAACAATGTTTTTTTTTAAAATTTATTTATCTCCAAAACCTAAAGATTATATAAAAAACATAATTGAGACCTATCGAGAAAACCAATAATCTTTTAGCATACAAACGAAAATACAAACACATCAAAAAAATTATCATGGACATTACAAACCTAATTTATTTTGATAACACCTATAAGTAGAGATGAGCAAAAATGGTGAGAACGAAATTCACGATTTTTTTTTTAAGTTGGAATAATCCCATCAAATTCAGTTTGCACATGAATTATCTGAATTGTGATTTAATGGTACGAATTTTCGCGATATTTTAGTTGATACCGCGAACTTGTGGCGAAATTAGCAATTATGTCTTTAAACGCGAATTCGGTCACGAAAATTTCAAACAATTTTTTTTTCATAGTTTTAGTGGAGGTGCCGGGTAGGTATTCGAAATTAAATTAATCCTGGCTGGTACATAATATGGTCGAGGTGCCGGGTCATACAACGCGATTGTGAGATCGTAAAAATCGTTTGTACGCGAGTAAGCTCAAAATACTTCATATCAAAATATCGACATTACACAAAAATGCATAATTTCGTAATTTTTGGTGGAGGTGCCGGGTAGTAGAAATTAATCCTGGTAAAAACTGTCAGAAACTTTGAAAACTGCAGGCTGAAATTGAGCTTAAAATTAAAACTGATTCTCACTTTCATGTGCTTGTTTTTCTTTTAAATTAATCATAAATGGCCCTGGAATTTGTAACACTAATAATTTTTTTAACTTTTTTTTGTTGTGCATTATCAAATTGTTTTTTGGTAAATAACGAGAAATCGCGATTTTTCATTTTTAAAGCACGAATTTTAAACTTTAAAAAATTTTTGCACATCTCTATAAGTAATAATCCTTGCTTCATCAAAATAGCTCATAAACGGAACATTGCCGAAAAGAATTATTAAAATTGGCTTCTTCCATCCCGATTAATTCACTGCATAATTATTGTGTATTTAATAATATATTGAAGTTACGACACAAGTACGCCACTTAAACATGTGGTAAAATGCATGCACACGCCCCGTTTGAATTGAATCATTAATATTACGTTACAAAATGAAAGAGTCGCATTGTAGCGAAATACAATTCGTGCTTTGAATTTACGTTAATATCTACAAATTTCTCGAAATCAAGAAAAATTGTTTTGTTTTTATAAAAAGAAAAAAGGGTGTTATTTATTTTCACATTTCACAAAAGCAACTTAAAGAATGAATTTTTTGCCTTCTGAATACATTTTGCTGTAACTCGCACAAACAACCCGAAAAATATGGCCCTACACAATTCAAACTAGCAAGGGTAGAAAAAGCAACAAATAAAAGTAAAAGCATTATGAATGGCTGGCACACAGCTACAACGGAAACGAGAACTAAGCCAGACCAGCTTCCTGGCCGTGCTTATAACAACACTTTTTGCCCATTGTATTATTTTTAATTTTTTTCCTAGTGCGAAACTTTTTTAATAAGTTGGTAGCATTGTATAATAACAACAGCCCGCGGCGAGAGGGTTGGTGCGATGGAGGGGGTGGGAATGGAGAGAGGGGGGAGCAATAAATGAGTTTCGACCCAACGAGTTGAGAGAGGGGTAGATGAGGGGAAATTTGAGAACGAACGAAACTTTGTGCACCTCATGCATCGGCAATGACTCTACCTCGGGCCGGAGCCAGGCGAAGGCAACCGATCAACCGAGAGTGATCACGTCTTCGGTAATTACCATGAAATAAAAATGTATTGGTTCGACTCGATGTAATGTAAATTGGTGGTGATGGAGTTGGAGGCTATTGATTGGTTAGGGCTAAAACGATGTCGATTTGTTGCAAGCGCCGGAAGGGGGCGGGGGTTTGGGGGGGAGTTGTCATCAATTTAAAACTGAAACTTATCCGGGGGTTATCCCCTTAGGAACCAGCTGATTATTTAATTGCATACGTTTCTAGTTGAAAATATTGAAAAAAGAATTCTGCGAATAGTGGCTACGATTTTTGATTAAATTCATAGTACAACTCTTTGGGTAATGACCTTCGTTGAAATGTCCGTGATTAAAAAGTCAAAGAGAGTAAAGACAAAACTTCAACTCATTTACCACGAACTAAACGTCAGTTAGCTATCAATAGTTCAGAACTACAAACAAGTTGAGTGTGCCCCCCCCCCCCCCCCACAAACACACACGGGCGCCGGAGGTGACAGATTTGAACTTGACGTCGACATTCTCGGGGTCACTGGCTCACAGGGGACGGGGATCGAACACGCGGGCTCACGGCCACGGTTCACATTCCGGGACGTGCCCAACACTCAGTGTATAATCATTTAGCTGAAACTTTTAGATTTGTATGGTTTTAGATTTTAAATACGTAGATAGGACCTACAGCAAACATGTGAAAGCAAAGAATGCAGCTATTTTTTCAAATTCAAATTTCATTTTCAAATTGTATCAATGAATGTGTTTTTTATACCAAGCCCTTTAAAACAATAATATTTTGTCAAAAATGTGATATTGTTATACTTTTTTTTTTGCAATATCTACAAAAGTGTGCGAAATGTTTGATGTTACATTTCAAATTGAAAGTTTACCCTCCAGAACTTATCAATTCTCGTATTCATTTGAAAAGTTTGCGATAATCGTTGTGAAATGTTCGCGTAGAAAATGTAAAACACATTAAAATGAAACTGTGTAAACATCAAATCGTTTTCATCCATTATTAACAATCTCTCTATTTACTCTAGTACCCGATGAACTGTTTTATTAAAGGAACTGAACGCTTATCTTACGGTGTACAAAATCTCTCGGGTAAAGACAAAGTGAATGGCTGTACTTTATATAGATATAGCCAGGGAAGTTTACGTCTGAGCATTTACAAGTCCCCAGGCACTTTTTGAAGCGACGTCGCCAGCAAACTCGGCTGTTCACTCTCAAGATAATGCGATGAAGAGACAAGGCTACAATGATCGATGGGTACAGTTAGGGGCGCGGAATCGATGGGTACAGAGGGACGCGTATGTCTAAAATTTTGTTTTTGTTTTTTGTATATGTATTGTTTTCGCAAAAAATTATTTGTTCTCAATGCTGTATTAAAAATGACCAATTAAAAATGTCGACAATTTTGTTCTTAGTAAACTTTTTCAATGCATTTTTCGCCAACATTTAAAAATCTGCAGATCAGCCTAAAAACTTCTAACGTGATTGTTGATTGAACGTTCAACTTCTAACTTTTGATCATATGTGGATAATGTTACCCAAAATTAATAGTTTATTTTAAATATTGCACTTTTTTCTTTGTGTGCACTTTTAGCATCATGTTAACAATCAAGGGTCATTTTTGTTTTTCACTGTTCTACCAAAGATACATTTGTTTGTTTTATGAAACAAATCATTAAAAACTTTATAAAATAAAATATTTAAACTCGAAAATATATAAATTCAAAAACATATTTTTACATCTTTAATCTATCCGAAATAATCACGTCTAAGTACGTCTACTAATAATTACAAGGTGCAATTGCTCAGCCTCCTCCTACATCTAACTCAGTTTACATCCTATCCTCCTACCGCTCTCTCGCAAGGAAACGATGGCGGGAGTTTTGCTCGACTAGTTTCGCCTGGTGCTGCATATAGAGTAGCTCAGTAATGACTAAAGAACCAATAACATTGGACCCTGCGCCCTGCCTGCCTGCCTGCTTGCTTGGAAAAGATCAATATATGTGAGGAGACCCTGCCCGCCATGTACAATCAACGTCAAAATCCTTGCAGGACGTAGCGGAAAGAAGGGAGGTTGAATCGCACGTGCTAAGTGGGGTGGAGGGGTTTGAGGGGGGGGGTGGGGGGAAGGGTCACGGGGGGTCGTCACAATGGCGAAAGGAAACATTCTTATTTATGTCTAGGTCACTTCCTGAATTGAGACATCAAACGGGTTGGAAAAAGAAGAATGTTTTTGTATTTCGGGTCGGGTTAGGTGCCCTCGTCAGGCGTGAAGAGACTGACGAGGGAGGAAGGACGCGAGGGTGCCGAAAATTAATAAAATGAGAATTGTTACTGGCCTCTCATTGATATTGGAGCAAATAATAACATCATTCGTGGGTCTCTCTAACTAATTCTATTGATTGAGAGAAAGCGCCTCGTCGCATTCCCTCTTTTATGCCATGTCTATTAACCAACGTGTCATTTTATTAATGATTTTATTACTATTTCAGAGTCTTGTTTAATCACGATGTTGTGTTTTATTTAAAAATTTTAACTTTATATCTATAAATTAAATGTTCAACCTAAATATATTAAAACTATAGTTGATTTATCATTTTAACGATAACAATCCTGTATTAAATACTAAAGCAGTCATATTTTCAACAGAAAAAAATGTACCTTATCGCTGCAGTTGATTTTGTGTACGTATGATTACAACAGAGAATGTAGGTTACATTTTTTATTTTCTTTCGTTGTTATTTTTAATTGTGATAATATAATATTTTATAACACGATATGGACTTTGCTCTATTTAGCCGATTCCATGGACTGTTTATCTTAACGAAAACCTCACCTTCGAATCGCGGTGTCGGTAATCGAACCTAAGATTCCCGGAATGTAGTCTCGCATTCTATCCTTGATCGTTCTCAATCGTAATAAAAATTAGTCATTGAGATATTGTTTTTAGTTTTGACCCCACGCCAAACTTGTGTCGACAACAACAGTTTTTCTAGCAATCAGCGTAGATAACACCGATTCCTGTTACACCGAGTGGTCAAGGGCTGACAGAGCGCTGACGCCCAGTCGTCGGAATCTGTCAGCAGAAAGCAACCGTTGATCACTGGAAACAATTGCGTCAGCGACAGCGATACAAGTTGAAGTTATCGGAATTTCATCAATCACATTCTGTATTGAAGCATTTACCTGACGAATCACTCGGATATTGGGTCCAGTCCAGTGGACTAGCTAGAATGGTGGCGAAGGGGGGGGGGGGGGGGAGTTTGAACTTTCGTGGAGGGGTTTATACTTTATACCCGGGAGCGAACTTCTACGTTTGAAAGTAGAACAACAAGGGATCGAAGCTTACCGCCAAAAACGTTTGTTCCAACGTACAATTATTTTTGGTGGAGGTGCCGGGTTTAAAGGCTCTATCCAATGATATTTAACATCTATAGTAGGCTAGATCCCCAGTCATTGGTCCACTGGCGTGTCAATTAGAAGCCATCTTGAATAGGTCAGTTTGTATGTTAAAGTAGGTTGTAGGATTTGTAGCCCAAATATTTTTCAAGCTTGCTGTCAGGTTGACAGGTGAGCATATTAGCCATTAACACCAAATGATTACTAAATTCCCTTATGCAATAACTTCTTATTGTTTCTGTTTGTGCATTCCCATGCTGCACAAGCTAAAACCATATCAAAACAATCCAGAAAAATACTTAATCGCATTTAAAACATAATGTCAAACATAAATTGAAACGCCAAATCGCCATCTTGAATAGGTCAGATTGACGCTTCAATTTGGTACGCTCGCGCCTGTACGGACGTATTTGAGACTGGGGATCTAGCCTACTTTAGATGTTAAATATCATTGGCTCTATTACCGTGCGCTGACATCTTGGATTATAGTAGCCGCCATTACCAGTGTTCAATCATTTCCCTATCTCATGCGGCAAAACTAACATGTTTTCATGTTTTCACTGTATTCTCATGACTTCCAGGTCCACCAAAGTAATTCTGTATCATCCTTCAATGCCAATAAATCGTATGCCAAGCGGAGGTCATGTTGGGTTTTTCTTGTCTCACAGAAAAGTGAGGAATATATTTTTTATTTTGAAAATTCTTTTCAAAACTTCATCAACGCAAGTATCGTGTTCAACCGTTTATCCACGTCTTTTTTGCAAACATAAATATTAATATATCTGTTTAAAAAACATAACATAATGCATAAAAATTTGGCTTGGTAATGCGACTGTAGCCTCATATTGTTACTCTTTGTCTTTGCCTGTTTTCATAAGATGGCACAAACTTGGCAATAGCTTCTATATAATAATTTATGATGTGTATCTGTCGGTTTGTTGGTTACTTTTAACTTAAACAGACGCCGTCTTCTCCTCGTAATGTTATGTTTGTGTCAGGTAACAAACATATATTATGTGAGGTTCTACCAAGTTGTCACACAAACATCACTTTATCTGTTTAATGTTTCATCGTCTTCTGGATAGTGTTTCATGTTTCGTGAGTCCCGAGACATCTCACATGTGTAAACATGATTGATTATAGGGTAGAAAGATCTTAGGAAAGCGACATTTTGCAGAAACGTTGATTTCAAATATTAACATTCGGTCTAGTGGACTTGCTCAATTAATCAAATTTAAACATTTTGGCGAGTATTGATTTTTAGTTGTGGCTAAATTGCTCAAATTGAGAACTGAAACTGATTCTCACAGTAAAATACAAGAAAACAGCGAATAAGTGATTATTTGTGTTAGTAATGTTAGCGTCTGGTTCGTCAACCGCTTATATAACCAGACTATTAGTGGGTGAGGAGTAAAAGATGATGGTAAAAACTTTGTTTATTTATTAAAGATAAAATAAATAAACAAAGATGTAACCAACTGTCTTCAAGACGCCACCTCAAATTCCTTCCTAGAGATGGTCGTCATTCACTATTTCGTTGGCGAGCCGCGTTATTTCGAATTTTCAATCTATATAATCTCAGTTAGGCCCTAATCACACAGCAACGTTGATCCTGAAAGCGAAATTGTCCGTTGACAAAACAAATCAAAATTCGTGACACATTTTCAAAACTCGGTCATGAACTACTTCAAAATCCAAAATCCAAACCAATGTCCAAGACACCTACTCAATTCAATCTATACATCAACCATCTATAAATAACAATATACCACTCTCTAGATACAATATACCGCCACCTCAAGCCTTTCCATGTCTTTCTTTTCCAATTACAAAACAGTGCCCGAAAATCGAATACAAAAAAATCCACTCATTTTCGTATATACCAAAAATTTTACTTTAAGGTGATTGTATACCCATTTCAGTGTCTTTAAATATGTATAAAACATAATTTACGGACTCCGTACTTCAATCTAGGCCTTCTGACAAACCAAAACTATTTTCATTGACTTATGTTTTGTTATAGGTCGTTAATGAAAATGATTTCCGAATATTTCCATCAACAATGTAATGTTTGGTATTTGGATTGCCTACTTTTGGAGCTTCTTGTAACCTTTACTTTTGATTACACAACAAGGTGTTGTGAAACAATTAAACAATTAATATAGCTAGTATGTTATTTATGATAATATATTACAATATAATATCATTGAGTAATGATAATATAATTCATTTATGATTTACGTTATTTATATTTAAGGGGCGTAAGAAAATAATTACAGAATGTAAGATAATAAAATATTATGTAAGTCAAAACATTCACAAAATGAACTATTCAAACAACATAATATTGTTGACTTTGTATAGGCTAGCAATGCAACACTACTACAACAACAACAACGAAACAAGTAGAATTAAAATGGAGGACATAACACAGGTTGAAAAGAACGTGAAAAACTAAATATTGCATATTTTTAGTAAAGGAAAAGTCGTAACGTAACAATGAAAACTAACACAGTTCAAATTTCAGACTCACAAATTTGAACTGTTAGCTATTTTCCATGGTCGCGACTTAAAAATTCATATAAATTTGCAATGATTAGTTTGTTGACATCACAACCCGTTGTTTGTTCCTAATATCCATTTATTTGTTTCAATTTTGTAGTAGTGTTTCTATGGTTTCCTGCTATCATAAAAGTCCAATATAATGAGCCCTTCGCTTACCAAACAATTTTGATTTTTTCTTGTCAGATGACCATGTTCCATGTACTTTAACCCCAATAAATGCTTCTATTTCTATTAAGGAAACGACCATCTTTATGCACAATCATATTGAACTACTGTTTGTTTCTATGGACGTACCGCTCCGCCTCCTCGACTGCCCTTGCCTCTGCCTCTTCGACTCTCTCCACGTATGAAGCTACCGTCGGACCCGGTCACATAGAGCTGAAAACCAACGGAGATACAAGGGGCTTAGGAATCAAGCAAACAAAACACAAGCGCAAACAATAAGGGGGTGCATGGTAGGTACAGGGATGGGCAGAACTATCCTATGACGACACGACATCGGTGTGTGGGAATAATTTATTTGAAACTACATTGGTATTTAAAAAATCTAAAGACTTGTTTTATTCAATTTTTTTCAAATATTTGTCAAGACGTTTTTGTATAAAGGTGAGAAAATGAAAACTTCGATGTTAATTTTCTATTATTTCTCACCTCATTTCTGCACCAAATTCAATAATTATGTGTTTGTTTTGGTTAAACCCAAATCTTTATTATTAACATCTATGACACGAGTTTAAAAAATTGAAAGAAGTCGTTGAGAATTTTTACGAAAACCATTTTTGGTTGCAAGTGATTATGAGACTAACACAAATAAGACAATTTTTTTAGATTGTTACTTTTTAACATTATTAACTAAATTTTAATATATCGATGTCGACTGACTCCTGCGATATCGATGTTTCACACTGAATTTTCTTGCCCATCATGGTAGGAAGCATACCATAAGCTAAGCATTAGTGGGGATTGTAATGATTAATAAAAGCAGAAAGGTTAATTTGGAAGCCAACGAAATACAGTAATCAAATGAAATATTAAAAAATTAAACTGAAATTAGTTCTACGAGAAAGAAATTATTTGTGTGTTTACAACATAGTAAACACCTACCTACTTAGCTTATGATAGGTCTACATTGTTAAGTTTTTGTTTGCCAATATTATAAACATTTCTATCAAACTAGAGTCAGATAATTTGTAACTCAAATTGTATATTTTTAATGGTAAAATGCTACTTCATAATTTGTTATCACCTATCAGCATTGAGGAATTGAAATGTCTAATCAACACAATAATAAACCAAATTTATTTACACATAGTAGTTTTAAAACAAAGCACCAATCACCCCATCAAAAACGTAACTAAAATTAAATGTTGTCTGTTGAACTGTTTACAAACAAACATGATCGTACAAAATGACCAAATTATAAAACAAGTGGTGAACAGCATAAAACAAAACAGTCTATTATATTTGATAGGGCTATTTAGCCACTGCACGTATATGGGGTCGGGGGGGGGGGCAGTAACCCTTACGCAAGCACTAATTACTGGGATCACCGGTAAGCTAATTAAGCTAATTAAGCTAATAACACGGCTGTGATTACTGAAAATTGACTCAATGATCAGGGAAAATAACAATAGAGCCCAATGACAATAACAATCCCATAACAATATTATTAATAAGCGTTGTGCATTTAACAAGGATGAAGTGTCAATGCATTGTGTATTAATCTACAATAAATAATTACTAATATTAGTCTTGCTTTTTTGTTTTTGTTGTGTTTGGTTGCTTTTATTGACCCTCATGAAAAAGTTGTAACACAATAACTATGCCCAGCATCAAAACCAATATATTTTAGGAAAAAACGACATTTCCCACTTTAAAAAAACCACGAATGCAGTAAAAAAATATAAAATAACAAACAATTATACAACTATGAGTTTAGGAACTTCAAAAAAGTAAGAAATCATATAGTCTTCATTTCTTGACTGAAAAACAATTGATAGTTCATAAATGCATCCTTTCTGTCCATTTTTAGTAATGAATATGTTGTCTAAAATCTGTCCCATATCCTGATGATGGCTAACTATAGCACTTCGTTAACAACTCTGCAAAATCAGCACTAACTACAAAAGAACAAACAAGAGAAAGAAAGAAAGAAAAGCGAAGAAAGAGGGGGAAGGAGAGAGAAGGAAGACACAGATTGAGGTTAAGAGAGAGATAGAGAGGACAGCAGTCAATGTAGGTCACTTCTAGAAACCCAGACGATGTTTTTGGTTTCTCTGTAATGATATTGAAATGTAAAAATACGATTAAGGTTGGCACAAAAGTAGAACGCACGTGCGTATATGTGCGTAGACTGACGAATGTTGCCGAATAGATACGAAGATATTCGTTTCGAACTCGATTGATTAAATAGATTCGAATGTGGTTTGTTATTTAGCAACAAGGAAACATTTTCAAAACCAAATGTCGCCTATTTTATGATAACATGCTTAAGCACCACAGAAAAAGTATAACATAAGTTGTTAACCCATTAACAAATACTAAAATTAATTACAAATATGAGCCATTCACGTACAATAAATAAAAATTGTTATTTTTTAACCCCACTCCATTGTATAATATTCAATATTATATTCTTTTTATTAATATAGTCTTATTTTATTATTGGGCAAGTAACTTTAACAGTCAAGTAGCTTGTAATCATTATCGCAACCACCAATCAGAAGATTTGAAATAATGTTTTTAGAAATTTGACTTTCAGATATAAACTTGAAGAGGACATGGCAATTCTGGACCTAAAACAGATTCCTTAGCACTTCGGGTGCCCACACGCAAAGCCAAGGGTTGGATGACTAGGCCACACTGTCAGTGCCAAAGTCTGTTTCAAGGACGCGATCCCAGAGTTCGCAACATGGCGGTGAAAACAGGCAATAATACCTCGGTAGTCAGGTTGCCGGATGCGACTATCAAGCCAAGTCCTCTCTTCCCTCGGGAATAGTTGGCATAAACAAATACCTCGCGGAAATGAAATTACTTGTGGATGTTTTAATTCGTGTTATGTTTAATATCTCGAGGGAACCAAGATCACATTTTAGACATGACCTTGGGAATTATATTTAGTAACCACGTGTGTGAATTAAAATGGCGGCTTTCTGCCTCAGGAGCATTGCCAAGAGCAAGCTAGCACTACCACACTCGAAACACCGAGGTGGCAGGCAAACTACGTCACGACGTTCACGTGGCATAGATAGTAATTACACACACAAGACACAACAACCAAAACGATAGGCCACGATTTAACTATTTGTTTATTTGTAGTTCATAGTAATTTATACATTGTAAACCATAGTAATAACTACCGCAAAACATCGATTTTCGATATAGATAAAAATTATGCAATAAAACAAAAACTTACATGCAATTAATATAATGTCATCATCTCAAATCTCACATGAAATTAATGTAATGTCGTCATGTAAAATCTATCACATTGGAAAATGATGAAATACTGATATGTGCACCATTGGCCAAATAAAATTTTAGAGTAGAATAAATTAATGGATAATTTAATAAATTATCAGCCTATAAAAAAATCGGAACAAGGGAGATGAAAATTGTCTTTTAATGTATTTCTTATTATTGCGATTTCTCCGTCAAAATGTATGTTCGTGTACATAATAACGAATCCAAAATAAACATTAGACGAAACCTTTTTTTGTTAACTATTCGAAATATTGCTACATAATAAAACTTATTTTCCCACCTAAATTAGTGTCAAGTTCAATTAATTGTTAAATAACATTTACCTGTTCTATTAAAAGTTTCTTTTAAAATAATACGAACATATTGCCGCATTGTTTAAATAAATATAAAAAAGATAATCGATGTTTAACCCTCGTATTGAGGTCACCGACCTATATCACTCAATGCGTTCAGATGAGATGTTCCTCCCAAACTACGTTGCCATGGTTGGCAATATGACGTCACAGACTAGTAACCATGGAAACATTGAAATCATAATAGACTCCTAGCCAATCGCAAGTGTAGCGAATTTAAATGGTTGGCACTTTAAAATCCAATATCTAAAGTGGAACCATTAAAAGGCGTATTGTGTGTTTTAATGTGCACACTCGCGAGAAACTGGGGGTAAAAATGTGCTTTATGCGTGCCATAAAACATCACCAAATACTTTTTTTAGCAATTTTTTATCAACTCTAAATTTTTAATCTGTCCAGATCTGAACAATGTGTTTTAAATAGAAGTACCAATTTTGTATTTTTTAAATTATTTCATAGCAAACTTTGACATTCAGACTCACAACAGCCCATGGTTTAAAGTAAAGCTACAAATTAAGAAAGAGTGCACATTTTAACTTTTTGGTTTAAATTAATGATTTATTTATTTGTGTATCATTTCATTGAAATAAAATCCACTCCAATTCATCCATTTTAGTAAAATAAATGACAAAAGTGCGCGAAAGATTTTGTGTATGGAGGCGAAATCTATCTATTAAACATTTTTTCAAAAATTTTTTAGACAGCATATTGTACATAACCAAGATTGGAGAGTAATAAAGGATAGCAAAATATTTATTTATTTTATTTTGTTATAATTCCTTGTACAAGATTAGATAAAATCATAACACATGTCAGTGTCAGTCACGATGTATTTTCCCGCCAACGATTAGACAGAACGAAGTTTACATCGTGAACAGTTCAACCTTCTCTCACTGAAGGCGCCACACGACAGCGAGCGACGCAGTTCAAGTCCAAACTCCTAGTCGTTCGTTAGGCCTTGATGGGTGACCTATAAGGTCGATAAAATAGTTGGCGCGTCACGTAGTTGGGGACGAAGTCTAACCAAGTAACCCATGTTTGCTGTGGCCCACCTCAAAAAGGGAAATTAATAATTACTAACTATTTTTAAAAATAAAATATATAAATAAATAAATAAATAATAATAATAATAATAAAAGTAATAAAAATATTATCAATATAGCGGACGTGAAAAAATACACAAAAACCTCAAAACATTTAACGTTTCTATTTGAAATATAAAGGACTTTCATTTGAAAAAAAAGTTTGATTTTTCCCATCCAACAAAAAAAAAACTTCAAAACCTTTAACGTTTCTATTAAAAATAAAAAGACCCGAGAAAACGTTTAATTAATTGTTATCACCCATGAACAAAAAAAAACTCAAAGACTTTAACGTTTTCTATTTAAAATATAAAGTACTTTTACATGGAAATGATTTTTATTAATTAAAATTAAAAAAAAAACAAAATAACCTTCAACACCTTTAACGTTTCTATTTAAAATATAAAGGACTTTCAACCGAAATGGGAGTTTTACAAAAAGAATAGATTGTAAAAAAAAATTACCACCACGGAGATTTGAACCGGGGAACTTTGGATCAAGAGTCTAACCCGCTACCATCCTGCCACACGGTGCCGTGAAAGCGGATCGCCTACAAACGTGTTGCAACGTGCCGCTGCAGCAGTCGGTAAGGCAGTCGAGTCACCCATCAAGGCCTAATCCGTCTTCCCCAAACTCCGACCCGTGTCACCGTCTAGCGGCGTAGTGTGGAACTAGGTGAAACAACGCATACTGCGCAGGCGTAGAGACAGCTATTACTCACATGACAAACATTCAAACTTTTGTACGAAACACTTTCCAGAGAGTTCCCGCTCTCGATAAGTTTCATCAAAGCAATAAAATACAGAGGACTATACACGAAAAATAAATAATAAATATGACAGAAAATTAATGAAACAAATTCTTAGAAAATGTTCTTCGTAGCGTTCCTTGTAATGTAATAACTCTTAAAATAAATAAATAAATAATTTTATTTAGAGTCTACCCCTCAGTTATATAACTGATTTTCAGTGGGGACTTTAAATCAAAGGGGACCAAGCCAACCCCGCAGGCCCCGACACAATCGACGAGTGAGCGATAACCAAACCCAAAGATCGATATTTTTTAATAGGAAATATCGCAATCAGTGGTATGGACAGTGCGAACAAACCCCCGAATCACGCCAAATCAACAGGGCCGATTCAGAACAACTCTGAAATTTTATTATGTGCTTCGTTTGCTAGGACGGCTCTAAAGTCACCGTTTTACAAAATCCTAAGACAAGAACTGATGGACTGAAGTCTAAATCGAAGTTAAAAACTTCTGATTTTAGCGGGGAAACGAGCCCTGGACCTTCTGCATTGGAAGCAGATACGCTAACCACAAGACCCAAAGAGCCACACACAAAAAAAAATGTTTTATTTTTAATATCTTATTTAATTAAGTATAGTATTTCCCACAAATACTAGCTATACTTACTCGTAGTTGGAGTCAATAACGTCATAAATAATTATAAATTCAAGACTGTTGGATGTATGAGTGTACTTTAGTCTGGAACATTTTTACCACAAAGTTTTACCCCATCCCAATATAATGTAATTTTACAAGGAATTGCTTGGAAAGAATTTTCACATGTCTATTGTGGTGTCAAAAGTGGTCCAGAATTTAATTCTTTATTCGTTGGATTTGTCGACCAAGAAAATATTTAATCGGATAATTGGAGCTTATCAATACATTTTAATTGCAAGAATCAATCCTATTTTCGATTATTGTGCAACATTTTAGGGCAATGGATTGACCCAATCCAATACTTATCTCACCACATCTTTCTACTTCCGAAAAGGTAACATCAGATTGAATTGAATAATCCAACTCAATCGAGGTTTTGAACCCCCCCCCCCCAAATATAAACGTTGCCTCACCAAGACGCACGGAAAACGACGTTTATTTACGTATAATTTTTCAGATGGAAAATTGAACTTCCTCGCGCGAGAGATTTCAAAATTAAATTACCGGTTAGTCGGGGTTGAGCGTCAGCGCCCCAGCAAATACTTCCCGCCAAGAAAGAGCCGACCTGCCTCCCAGAGTGCATTTCGGTGTCGGGCTAGAATTACCGAATTATATAGATCCAATTTTGCGACTTCATTTGCCATTAGCCTAATTATAATGCTTTCTCTTCACTAAGCAAGCTGCAGATATGATGTTATACTTTTAGGCATACACCCTTGTTAATCCTGAAAATAGCCTTCTCACACAATTACAAGACTGTCGCTGAAGGGTTGTTCTCTGGGCATAATTAGAGGCTTACCGGGGTAAGAGGTAATGTAATAAGTCATCAAGTAGCAACGGTGAGAGGATTAACAATGGAATTAAGTAAGAAGGGTTGAGATGAGTCATGACGAATCTAAAGTCTATTTGCACATAAGGTTACAGCGGCTCTCAAAATTAATCCCGAGCATTAACTTATAACTCGCTCGAGATTTCATGTGACATAATATAGCACCTTACTAACCTTATGGGTAAATGAACTTGTTGAAAATATTTTCCGATTACCACCAATATTTTTACCAATTATTTTGGATCGAATATTTATTTTAATTTTCTTGGTCAAATAACCGGTTTGAAACTCGCGCCAATTTGTTGACGTCACGAAACCAACCAACAAGCAAGCAGTCTATAAATCTCTGCATGAGGGTGAAGTCAGACCGATTGTATAATTTGTTATTAAATAACACCAATTTAATTTAAAAACAGAATGATTAGATTTTTTAGGAAATTCTTGCATATACCCTATTGATATTCACACCTTTTGTACTCTTTGGCAAGGGTTGAACTTTTATTACACTAACAAACAGATGGCTTGAAATGAAATAATTACAATTTTTTCGTGTTTTCTATGAGTGTTGTCTGACTCTTCACAGGATATGAGTCTACATAGGCGACTCATGCGCAAAGTTACTCTACCTACTTTTAACTTTTAAGTGTCTAGCTACCCGTTGATGTATAGACCGAGTTGTTTTGTAGAAGTGGTATTCAACGATTGATGATATTTTAAGAAACAAGCGTTAATTCTTAAACTTCACATCATATTTCAAGTCCTGAAGAAGAAGACAAAGTGGTCTATGAAACGTCGACAGAAAATATCACCAATCGTTGAATACCACCGCTACAAAACAACCCGATCAATAAAAATGTCATTATATTCTAGTTTTTTTTTTTTATATATTAAAAATTGTAATTGCATCCAATTTGATACACAAATATAGACGTCCTGCGTTATTTATCACACTCACTTCTCGAAATATGAAAAAAACAAAAACAGTGATTGTCTCAACATTTTTGGATGAGCGAAGCGAAGACTTCAATTTTATTGACCCCCCAAAAAATTAGCTCGGGTGTTTTTGTTTTTTTTGTTTGTTTTTTTGTCTGTTTGTACGCTCTCTACCGGGCAAACGGCATATGCGATCTTGATGGAAATTGGAGGGGACCTTCGAAATCTCTGAACTTAGATTTGCCACGTTTTTGGGTACAATCGAAGAAATATTTCTCATAAATATCGTACTCTTACGATTTTTTGTGCAATATTTTCGTGACATTTTGGCCGATTCTGACCAAACAAGTGAGGCTACAACGTTCATATTTTACATGGACATAAGGTTATGGTGATGTAGTACTTTGGAAACTTGACAACAATCACCTACAACGCGTTCAAAAAGCACTTGCAAAAGTAAAGAGATCCCACGCAAACTAAAAACTTACAAAAAAGCTCATCCATCAACGCGAGTAAAAAAAGCGTTCGCGAAGCCGCCTAGTGATACCACTTGAGTCAACAGTGTAGGCCCCCACGTGTTTCCAGCACGCGTGTGCGTGTGCGCGTGTGCGTGGGCGTGTAGTATTAGGTCCAGTACTACGTATACGTGAGTGCACACATGACGGTGGTGAACACAAGGCCCCGAGCCAACAGCTGTCACCATACACGTGGGTCCCATCAGGGGTGTACAGCACGTGGTTGTCATAGCAACCAGCAATAAACCACGAACCGGTTTATTTACATAATTATTGTCTACTTGAAGATATTCTCCGAGAGACGAGAAAACAAATTAATACCAATAATACACACAAGAACATTTTCATCTTATGCAATGTAATAAATATCAATACGCATGGATTTGCTTATGTAATTAAAATATAATTACGAATTTTTAAAACAGGTATATCGGTCATTTTATTTGATTTTATTTTATTTTATGTAATTGATAGCATAATGGTGGAGGTACCGGGTACGGGAAAATACCTTACACTAATTTGATTTATTTACTTGGTTTCTAAAAAGGATTACAAATTATTATAAATGATAATAATAATTTTTTTTTTTTTATAAATATAATAATTTTTCGTGGGAAACCTGCCCAGGGTGCAATTCATGCCCCTCTATCGTATAACTAGGTATATTGCGGATAGGAGTAGGATAATTGTGAAGGGAAGTCCGAGGGCTGTTTAAGAGGACTCAATCCCTTGCATTCGCATTAACGACTTAGGAAAACCTCGGGGAAAACGTTCAGTCAAGATTGCCGGTCTCGACGGGATTCGAACCCGGGACCTCCCGAATCAGTAGCGCGCTTAACGCTCGAGCCAACCTGTCGGTAATAATATTATCCAGTGAACATGTATGTACTTGATCCCGGATTTTTTTACCTCAATGGTCACCAAAAAGAATATTGTCATTTTTCTTGAAGATCAATGTCAACATTAAATGCATGTCAATCGTGAGTCAACACATGCAGAGGCGGACGAACAGATAAGTTTGCCCAGGAGCGCTTCGCACGCTTATAATATACAATATTTTATATTTACTAGGAAAACGCTTAAGTCCCGCCGCGTTGTTGGATGAGCGTAATTGGTGAATTGAGCTGCCATGTGTTTTGCGGATTTTCTGTTGTTCTGTGAAAAAATCAGATTTTTGTTGAATTTTTTTTTTAAATTAAATCAAATTAAATAAAAAATTTACTTATTTTTTTTTAATTAATCGTAATTTTAAAAATTGAAAAAATCGTAATATTGAAATTTTCGTAAGAAATAATTATTCGATTACGCACAAATTTTACACGAATATATTAATTCTTAAAATTAAGGTTCTGTGAAAAAATCATTACAATCGGATAAAGCATGTAGGAGTTATAAGTCGAAGAAATTTTTTAAAAATCGAAAAAAATCGTAAAATTGCGATTTTCATGAGAAATAATTTTTCGATTGCGCTCAAAAACGTGGCAGTTCTTAGTTCAGAGATTTTTAAGGCCTCCATAAAATTTCATCGCAATCGGAGTATCGGTTTAGCCGGAATCGTGTTAACAGACAGACAAAAATACAGAAAAAAAAAAAAAAAAAAAAAAAAAAACATTCCGGATTTTTTTCTCCAGTGTAGTGAAATGGAATCTTCGCTTCGCTCGCTACGCTCGCTACGCTCATCCAACTAAGTGTTGTATATTATAACTCTTTCGAGAACGAATGTCATGTCCTGGTGTAATCGATGATATTTAACTGGCTAGATCCCCAGTCATTTGTCCACTGGCGTGTCAATTAGAAGCCATCTTGAATAGGTCAGTTTCTATGTTAAAGTAAGATGTAGCGATTTGTAGCCCAAATATTTTTCAAGATGGCTGTCAGGTTGACAGGTGAGAATATTAGCCATTAACACCAAATTATTACTAAATTTCCCTTATGCAATAACTTCTTATTGTTTCTGTTTGTGCATTCCCATGCTGCACAAGCTAAAACCATATCAAACAATCCAGAAAAAATACTTAATCGCATTTAAAATATAATGTCAAGCTTATAAATTGAAGCGCCAAATCGTCATCTTGAATAGGTCAATTTGGTACGTTCGCGCCTGTGCGGACGTATTGGAGACTGGGGATCTAGCCTACTATAGATGTTAAAAATATCATTGGTTGTAATAATGCAAAAAAATTGAAACATATTTAAAATAATAATTTAATTTAATTTAAAACTTTAAAATGTAAATTGATGATCCCGCTAAACAAAAAGTAAACAACATATACAAACATGTTTGCATATCCAGTTCAATGAAATGAAACCCCAGCTGTTCGAACCATCACACCCTTTTTTAATTCCAACTTCCAAATTAAAATATCCCCGCTCGCAATCAATTCCACTCGGTTTAATTTCGCTTATGACATGACAAACATTTTTGTCGCTTTACCTCTTTCAATTACGTGATTGCGATGCAATGTAATGTCACTAATTACCGGCGGTGGATGTTGACAGAAGCGGTCGGGCGTGGGTAACGTCAGCATCGGCTCCGCTGACCTGTGAACCGACATCACCACACAGAGTGGCTGATACTCGCGCGCGTAGAGCTCACGAGTGAAGGGTGGACCGAAACACGGTCACTTTGACCTACCTACGAACTCCGAGGACATGGTTCATAGTGATATGTTTTAGGTTCTTTAAATAAGTGTTTATTGGACGTAACACTGCTCTTTATCAATATTTATTTGTGATATTTCGACTTTTATTCAAAAGTCTTTTTGAAACTGAAGGTTGACAAAGGTAAATTTAACAACAATCCATACAAACAAAATAACCATGAAACCTATCTGCCAACAAATTTGATGAAATAAAAATTGTTTAAAAATTTTCAATTGTGTTGGCAGATATGTTTCATGGTTATTTTGTTTATGATCTTATTTTTTATGGATTGTTGTTAATTTCCTTTGTCAACCTTCAGTTTGAAAAAGACTTTTGAATAAAAGTCGAAATATCACAAATAAATATTGATAAAGAGCAGTGTTATGTCCAATAAACACTTATTTAAAGAATAAATACCTGTTCTACTAGTTTCTTTTATCTAATGTTTTAGGTTGTTGGTGCTAAAAAGTTGAACATATATTTTGTAAAACGCTACAGAATGATAATTTGAAATAAAAAATGCTTGGGGAAATATCTCATTGTATTTATATACAAATAGAATAAAATAAAATAAAATTTAAATACATTCCTTACATAAAACATATAGTTTAACATTTTATTCTGACGTTTTAATGAGGCTATATTGAGTTAACTTGTTCCTATAATTCATCATTTACCATAAGATGTGCAAGAGATAACCCCACATTTCGAATTTTGGTGGAAAAGGAAAGAAATATGTTACAAAATTCTAAAATTGGAAAAATAAATCCTAAATATTCCAAAATCATGTCATATGAGTATTAGGCAAACTTCTGTTGCTATATCCGAAATTTCACAAATTTCACGGAAGCGAAAATAAAGGGTCACACGGAAAATATTTAGAATAAACGGTATAAATTGGTAATCATTTGAACTATTTTGGATTTTGTAAAAAAAAAAGTCAAAACCGACCATTGGCTGTGGCTGATTGTCTAAAGCCCTAGGTTTTGTTAGGACTCCCAGCACTAAAGAGGTGGGAAAAAAATGGTAAGGAAGGATTACCGGCAGGAATCGATCCGAAGACTTCTATCCGTGGAATTTGTAACTACATCTTTATCAGAACGCATTGCGCAGTCACTGAAAAGCGAATATATTTACAGTCACCCGGTACATCAGGAAAACAGCAGTTACTTTTTTATTGACAGTTATGAAATGATTTGTGTAATAATTTTTCGAGTTGTTAATTTTGGAATAACCATTTATATGAAGTGTGCAAATTTTCAGAGCAAGTAATGAAGCATTCCAATTACCCACAGTGGACATTGGAATCTCATCCATTACAGCAATTGAATATGATTGTTTGTAAATTCTGGAATATATAACCAATAGAGGAACCTCACAGTTTACTAAAATTATGATCTCTAAAGCAGAATGTTGACGATTCTACATCAAAAACGGTATATTTGCATATTTGTCATAAGTTACTCATAACCACATACAACTACAACTAATTTCTTTCCAACACTTTAATGGCAATCATTTATAACGCTTTATTATATGGCCAAAGATGTTGTCGTAAATGTTGTCTATGTATTATAGAGAATTTCATCTTGAATTCGCGTTATAAATTCCAGTGATAACCCCTGTAATGTCGTGTGTATCTAAGTTTGGAACGTATTTAAAATTTATCCCCCCCCCCCCGCCTTCCGTCTTCTCACTCTCGCCCTCCCCACACGACTCTGACCTGAGCACTTAGTAGGGAGATGTTAAGATGTTTGAGATGCAAATATCATTTAGAAAGAGCATCAAAAGATTTTGTTTTTTCATGTAAATCCTACTAAATATTCATGGTTATACAGAACAAAGTGTATCGTTAATACTTTTATAGCATCAGAACGCGTAAAACAATTTTATTGTTAATAGCTTAATCTTATTATTATACAAGACGTGTCTTTGGTTGTGATTTTGTCTTTCAATAAAACCATTTTTTATTGCCCAACGTTAAATAACGTATTCACTAACACGATAAAAGCAACAACATTTTTTTACACGGGAGTTTTCCTCTTACGAGTCAGCGTGCCCCGACAATTTATCGACGGTTTAAAACTAATTCCCCCAATAAAATGACGAACTTCACCGAAAACACGGGAAAAACTTCCAACTTTAACGGAGAGAAAAAAACGAATAAGAAATTCAAATCTAATTTTGTTTGTTTGTCTGTGTCCTCTTCGTGGAATTACTATACGACGTACGGGATTCGTGGAAGAAGTTGTTCTTGGAAACAACATTCGATTGACGAGAGAGACTCTCGTTGAACAGTTGGAAAAGTTTGGAAAGTTTCGTGAAAGTTGTTGGTTTACGTCATCTCATCTTCTGCCAGTCTTAACAGAAATGTGTGTTGGGAATATGCGAATGTGGAAAGAGTTTGGTTGGTTAGGTTAGAGGGTGACGTATTTTTGCATCCGTCATCGACTTGGGTTTTTACCTCACTCACGGAGTCGAGATTGAAAATCGTATAAAAGATTAGATAATCTATCTTCCAACCTTTAGAACTTCCTTCCTCAATTTTATTATCGGTTTCCTATAAAATGGACAGAAACTTTGTAAAAATCTGTGAATTTATTTCAATATTTAACAAATTGTCAACCTAAGGTATATGACCAATACACGATTTTGTAAATTCCTAACCGAAATACTGATTTATATTTTGACTTTTTCGAAAATGTGGACAACTCAAAATAAGTATTGGAAAATAAGAGAATAACATAAAAATGCATGACTCGGATTGACATAAGTGTGTGTTTTTTTTTTATTACCCTTCAACGAGGAACAAATAGAACATTTTGGTCACCCTGGTGTCAGGGAGCGAGGCTAGTATCACCCAAAGGGAGAATTTCTACCAGCCCGGCACCTCCACCAACAATAATAACGATAACGTAAGCTTGGCTCCCTAGATTGAACCTCTCAACCCGTGCAGCTTATTATAAGTTTCAATGAAATAGCTACTTATATATTAGATTTAACGGTCGAAAAGTTACGCACATCGATACAAATAAAATAATTGATATTTTACGTGGATACTCGATACAAATTATTAGGAACGTGCAAGTAACATTTGGATTTCAAAACTAACTAGTATTATTGCATCCACTTCAAATCGCGTATTTTCTACATTTTTTGGATAATGGTGGAGGTGCCGGGCATGGACAAAGATCCTTTAAAAATGCTAACCCCGGCTTTTTTACCCCAAGCCCAAGGTCATCAAAAATAATATTATAATTGCAAACAATAAAATTACACGCTGATTCGAGTAAGAACGTTGTATCTGTAAACTAATAAATAAAAGTAAATGTAAATGTAAGCCAAGCTAATCAACTATAACAAGGGTATTCTTATTTAACAATTAATTGAACTTAACACTGCTCTTAAATGGGAAAATAAGTTTTTATAATAAAATATATTAAATAAAAAAAATATAAATATATAGGCCTACAATTTATAATAAAACTTATTTTCCCATTTATATAATATAAATATATAACATTTATAATAAAAACTTATTTTCCCACTTAAGAGCAGTGTTAACTTCAATTAATTGTTAAATAACATTTACCTGTTCTATTAAAGTTTCTTTTAAACAACGGTCTTCTCGTCTTCATAACTCCTCATATGAATGACTAAAGCAGCAACAAAGTTCGCCCAGCTTTACAGGAAACCTGGTTTCAGACGAGGCCACTGACAAATTACGTCACTCATTTACCACCTCCCCGCCACACACTCCGCTCAACCCTTGTCAAACCGTCACAAAAATACAGACTCCCCACATCCCTCTAATTATGTCACAACGATGAAACTCGCTCGATGAGCTGGAGCAATTTAATTTTACGTTTAAATGGATGTTGCATGAATGAACAGGCGTTTTTCATTACTGGGAAAATGTGTGAGAGATTCAAGGAAATTTGTGTTCATTACAAACTAATAGAAAGTATTCATCTGTCAGGTCAGAGTCGCCAACATTATAAATTTGCATTTTGTAGGAATACGAATGATAAACGCTGTGATATGTGTTTCAGGCTAAATATTCGTTAGGTTTTCCCAGTCATTATAAAAATGGGGGGGGTGGGTAGACATGAAGATATAAACATAATAATGAAGCATAAAAATGAAAAGGTTAGGATGAAAAAGCTGGAGCAATATAATTTTACGTTGAAATGGATGTTGCATGAATGAACAGGCGTTTTTCATTACTGGTAAAATGTGTGAGAGATTCAAGGAAATATGTGTTCATTACAAACTAATAGAAAGTATTCATCTAGAAACAATTATTAAGGTCAGAGTCGCCAACATAATAAATTTTCATTTGTAGGAAGAATACGAATGATTAACGCTGTGATATGTGATCGAGGTTAAATATTCGTTAGGTTTTCCCTGTAATTGTAAAAATGATGCGAGTGGGACAACCCTTTGCAACTATCTAAAATATAGACAATCGTTAGAGGGGGAGCTAGGGGGGTAGACTGTAGACATGAAGATATTTATAAAAATAATAACAAAGCATAAAAGTTGAAAAGGTGGAGATGAAAAAAAATGTATATTAATTGTCAGAATATGTTAAAATTCGTTTGCTTCAAGAGAATAAATATAATTCTTAAAAATACTTAAAAATATGGGTTTATTATTTAAATAACTACAAAATAAATTAATGATAATCAGACAAATTATTAGCGATTGTGTCTATCACTGCATAAGTTGATATTCTAAATCCTATTCGAAAAACTGTTGAGGCGAGGACAACCTTAATTTGAGGATAAATGTATGTTTAAAACAAAATTTGGATTAAGTTTATCTCTCTTTAGTAAATTGAATGTCTTATAGTTAAGTTATCCCGTATCCCAACCATGTTCTAATACAAAACAACTTTTGCCCCAGAAAACATCGGAAGATATTCATCAGATTGCAGGTGGGATCGGATCCGTGACGTTCCGAATCAAGTCTTACGTTTTGACAGAGCTATCTCAACAGTACCACATGAATCAGTGGGGTATCCAGAATTCAATAAAGGGGGGGGGTTATTAACCATTATGTACGAGAGCTACACGGAGTCTACAGTGGGGGCCTTCAAGGTTATTTTGGTAAAATCTGTGCGTTTTAAAACATCACAATGACCAACATTTTATCAACTAAAATCCTGTTTTTAATCCAAAAGTTTTCTCTTTCAACGTCATTTCGGTGAAAATCTGTGCGTTTTAAAGCATCACAAGAACCAACTTTGTATCTACTAAAATCCTCTTTTGGTCAGATGGTAATTTGCTTTTAGTATTGCGATAAAACAGTTATTCTATATTCTCAATTGAAATATTAAAGTGCACTTTCACACTTTCTTTGGCAAAAGGGGGGTTTTTGTCTCCCCCTCCCCCTCCCTGGATACGCCACTGCATTGAATCCAGGATTAGTTGCACATATAATTAACACTCTCACGCCTTTCAGCTCCCAATCACACAACGTCAACAAATTTTCCGTTGCGTCGACCGCGTGTGTATCAATCACGACCAGATAGTTCTGTCAGGTGTGAAGTGAGCTCCAATTAATCTCCCTGGTCTGTATCACAGTTCACACACCCGGTCCAACGGTCCAGCGGACGCGGGAAGCTGACCGACTCGTCTCACGAACCGATGAGTTACAGGTTATGTGATCCTGTTCGAATCCAGTTAGATTTCTAACAGATGGGATCGGTCGTTTCTATCATCTTTAACGCACTTTTTTGGTCCAACCAACTAACCCTGTTTAGATTCAAGTTCGTTTGGTTTTTATATAAAAATAAAATACTCTATAGACTAAAATAACTTGTTTGGTATTTCTGTATGCAACTCAGTTCAAATGCGAGATATTACAATATGTTTTAAAATATATAAAGTTCTTAACCATTTATAGGGCAAGAGACTACATCAAAATCTTGCTTTCTACCTGAACAATTTGAAATTCGTGATTTTTTAAGATTTTGTCTTTAGCTTATTTAAAAAAAAAATATTTCCAATATTTCATGGTTCCAATTTTTTTTACATGTTCAAATTGAATCTACTACAGGCTAACAAAATATCCAGGACATCCCAGAAATTTGAGTATTTTTGTGTTATTATTATACATAATTTGATTTTTGAACCATTACAAAAATCTTTCCAATCATTAGAATTTAATACAAAACAAAGCAGCTTTATCCCGGGTTAAAAGTAATATGATAAACTGGCAGATTTAATTGTATAGATTTTGAAAAATGGTGGTAAATATGTAACTGACCTATAAAGGGTAACATATTTGACTTTATTTAATGTCACATTTGTCAACAAATTGTTCATCACGAACTATCCAGGGGATAAAGGGTGTTAGGATTGTTGGTAAAAATTAAGACCATTTTGACCTTCTTTGTATTTCAGTATTTATAACTGAATAGGATATACGTAAATAAATACATAGGCCTATACGAACATTCTACTTTTGTCTGAGAAAAACATTGGTGAAAAACCTCAGTCAAGTTTGTCGGTGGCTGGAGTAGATCCGGAGACCTCGCATTTTGTGATGCAATAAATGAACTACCTATATCGGTTAATAAATCAGGTCAATGCAACAAACTATATAAATAAAAATCATTGGACTTTTCACTGTTAATAATATCTTAACTATGTCGTAAAATTTAATTTAAAGTACTTTTGAAATGATGTTGGTAAAAACGTATTATAAAACAGTTTTATAAATACATTTTTTTAAATTAATCTCAATATAATAATTAAAATATTATGTTTGAATATATGCATGTCTACATTGCCAACGGAGAAAGAAACCGGAAGAATGGTATGGTTGACCCATCCCGTCCGTTTGGGGCTCAAGATGAAATCCGTTAACCGGTCATAGCGAGTTACAACTTCCTCTACCAAGGCTGCGGAAATATGTTATATTGTAGACTAGGCCTCTTCGCTAACGCTTTTTCCAGTCGCGTTGATGGATGAGCATTTATGGTTGATTATCGGCCCAAATATCACGAAAATATCGCATTAAAAATCAGGAAAAAATCGTAAAAGTACGATTTCTACAAAAAAAAAAAATATTTCTTCAAATGTCTCTAAAATCATAACGTATTCTATACTTTCAGTGATTTTAAACGTTTCCATAAAGTTTCATCAAGATCGGAGTAGCCGTTTTCTCGGTAACGGGCAAAAAATCACGAAAATATCTCATTAAAAATCGAAAAAGTACTAAAAGTACGATAATCATAAGAAATATTTGACCGATTGCACCCAAAAACGTGGCAAGTCTAAGTTCAGAGATTTCGAAGGTCCCCTCAAATTTTTATTGTTTTTTTTTTCGGTAGAGCGCGAACGAACAGACAAAAAAAATAATTAATATAAAATTTAAAAAAAAAACACCCGAGGCAAATTTTTATGGGGGGCCAGTGAAATTGAAGTCTTCGCTTCGCTCATCAAATAAATTATTTACACACCAATATTTCCTCGACATATTAATCGTAAATAATTTATAAATCACCCTGTCAGCTCGTCTCTCGATTATGTTATATCCTTCGCTGAAAAGTATCAAAAGTCGTTACAAAATGCAACAATATTCTAAAACCAAAAGTTGTTTAGTCTAGATTAGCCTCGTTGTATTGAGGGAAGTCAACTCCCTCACAATCAATCTATGAGGGGGAATTTCATACATCATATGGAAACTGATATTGTTCTACTGACCCTATTCCCCCCTCGCTACAAGGGTCATAGCCCCCCTCCCCCCTCAATGCAAACCCCATGCGAAGACACTTGCACTTGCAATCCACAGTCAAGACGAGTGGGGTGGGGTTTGTAAGGTTAATCAAGGTGCAGAAAGTCTTCCGGAGAAGCTTGTGAAGAATTGGTTGCTTATGCTCTAGTCTAGTGCATAAAGCGAGTATTTTGCTTATTCTTGAGAGGAGAATGATGAGACCAGGGAGAAAACTCTTTTGCCAGTTGGACTGGTGACATAGATGGACAGTGAAGAATTGGTGTTTTAGCATTAACGTTATGAGCACTATAAACTATGAAGTAAACTCAATGGTTTTAGTGCACAAAACGATATGGTTAGAAAACATCATTATTTTTGAGAAAGATTGATAAATGACAACTTAGCAGGACACTGATCTTTGTGATGGATAGCATCCAAATAAGAAAGTGTTTGATATACACAAATAAGAAGTTCGGGACTTATGTGGGTTGTTCAATGCTTCATCCCAAATATTGGATAAAAGTACGGCTCGGGAACAATTTGAACCATACTGAACTAATGTGATGTCTTGGATAAAATACAAATACACGAGTTTGAATATTTCTTGTTTGCTAGATAAAATCCAGGAGTATGAACAGAGTTATTTCACTAATCTCTTAGAACGTTAGAAACATTGCAAACATTACATGGATATGCTTTAGTGACTACGATGAAATTAGTTGACTGGATAGTAACAGTTGGTAACAGCACGAAGGGTAAAGCTGCAAAATAAGGATTGATTGATTGATTATTGCTTAACGTCTCATATTAATGCACTGAGGCTATTCGAGACGATGAGTGGGTGATAGATGAGGATGAAGTATGAACAGAAGGTAGGGGGGGAAACCCGGTACCGGCACGTAGCCTCTACCGTTTTCGAAAAGTACCAGGATCCGAAAGGACGGTGTAACGTTGACGGTCATAGGTTCCTCCACTAACCCGGACTGCCGAGCAGACGTCGAGGAGAACGTGCAAAATAAGGAAGAATTTTCGATTTCCAAGGGTAAAGATAAACCATTCATTTTCTCTCCATTGCATATGCACAAATCAAGGCAAATAGTAGCCGGACAATGCACCAACCAACAAGGAGTTCGTTGATTGAATGAATAAAATCAGTCCTAGATGACAATGTTTGTACAGCCCTCGCCGTCGTTCGCGGCACACTGGTTGCACCTGGCCTTCGGTGAATGCACATCCATCGGTCGAGGTCCTAGTTTTACTGCTAGCTTGAGCCGAGCTAGACTAGGCCATCCGGCTGCCTGTTACCATCAACCACCAGCTGCCAAAACCCTGCAAACCAGACGCACGTTGAGACGTACGGCCTAGGGAACAGAGGATGCAGACGCAATTTGTAAGAGAAGAGGAAGAATTAGGTATGCTGATGCTGCGATCAAGTTGGACCCACAACGCAGGACCGTTAGGGCATAGAATGTAAAAATTGAAATAAAAAAAATCATATAATTAATTTCAGTCGCGCAGTTGACGAAGAGAATACAAAAAATAAATACTGACAGATAATACAAATAAAATGTTACTATTTTCGATGAAAAAATAATAACCAACTTTAACCTTCCGCAATGAACGATGAAGTACTCATTGAAAAAAAGATGCCCTTCGAGTTGCCCTTCGAATGTTTGTTTTTTTCTTTGGGGAAGAATTACATAAGATTTATTAAACTTAAGGTGGTATATATGATAAATCAATAAATCTATCATTTAGGGCCAACAACATTAATTAATAGTTATGTTATGTTTTGTTTTAAATCTGATATTACGTTTGGCGTCAGTAAGGCGCCTCTGTTCTAATTAAGCAACAGGAATGGGTTATTATCTCACAAGTTTCAGAGAAGCCCGACTTTTAACTTCTCACATTAGTGTGTTCTAGGAACAAGCGATCCAAAGTCGACATAATATGCCACACTGGAGGATTCGTGCAGCTATAACGATGGTTTGATTTCACGACCAGATAAAACATTCTCCCAAGAGAGAGAGTGTAGTAAGACACATACATGGAGAACTGGAAGAACGCCCATGATAACACCCCAGCCTTACATATCACGTAAGATCAAATAATACTATTAAAACAACCCAAATTGCTATCATGAGTTTTTATAACTGACAATGATAGATGATAAATAAACAAATAAACATAAAAAATAACTAGTATTGTGAGGACAATATTGTGAGGGGGGGGGGGACTCCGGGCTAGTGTAATTTTATAGACTTATCACTCATCATAATTTGCCAATTTAAGATTCGCGATGAATTGAAGTAATTATTCAGATGGTGTCAATATCAAGGAGATCAACAATAAAAACAACGGATATTGTAAAAAAAAACTTGAGAATCGAAGTTCATTATTAAAAGTATAGAACTGATGAAACCTGAAAGTGATATGACAGAACACGCTGCTGGTGAGGTTTTGTCTGAGTGGGCCATGCGGCCTGCCCAGGCGCTGTCATACTCATACCGGAAGGTGACACAGCCAGAGGAGATGCCACCGGATGGAAGATTACATCTAAAATTGTTTATTACAAAAACTAGTGCATTTACTATTGTCGTAAAACTATAATTGAATGACATAATTACACGATTTAATTGCATACTTCAAAGGGCACTGGTGGTATTTAACCATGCAGGGATGCTTATTAGTACCAGGATGTGAGGAACCGTGGGAAGTGGGTTCGAGTCTCGTAGAGTGCACTTTTATAACTCTTATCTATAATCTATATATATATTATAAATCACTCGAGATCATCCCTAATTGAATAAAACCAACACTAGAAGTGGAAGAAGAAACACACAAGTGTGTCTCAGATTAAACGAGGATTCTAAATCGAGACGTGGGTTTGATTTCCAATTACTGCATTTAATTATTACTAGGAAAACGCTCAAGTCCCGCCGCGTTGTTGGATGAGCGTAATTGGTGCATTGAGCTGCCATGTGTTATGCGGATTTTCTGTTGTTCTGTGAAAAAATCATATCTAAGTTGCATTTTTTTAAAATTTAATTTAATTTAATAAAAAAAATAACTTAAATTTTTAATCAATCGTAATTTTAAAAAAGGAAAAAATCGTAAAATTGCAATTTTCATAAGAAATAATTATTTGATAGCGCTCAGATTTCACACGAATATATAAATTCATGAAATTAAGGTTCTGTGAAAAAATCATAACGATCGGATAAAGCATGTAGGGGCTATAAGTCAAAGAAATGTAAAAAATCGAAAAAAAAGTCGTAAAATTGCGATTTTTTAAAGACATTTATCTTTCGATAACGCTCAAATTTCACACGAATATATCAATTCATAAAATAAAGGTTCTGTGAAAAAATTATTACAATCGGACAAAGCATGTAGATCTTATAATTCGAAGAATTTTGTTAAAAATCGAAAAAAATCGTAAAATTGCGATTTTCATGAGAAATAATTTTCCGATTGCGCTCAAAAACGTGGCAGTTCTAAGTTCAGAGATTTCGAAGGCCTCCATAAAATTTCATCGCAATCGGAGTATCGGTTTAGCCGGAATCGTGTGGACAAACAGACAAAAATACAAAAAAAAAAAAGAAAAAAAAAACATTCCGGAATTTTTTCTCCAGTGTATTAGAATGGAATCTTCGCTTCGCTCGCTACGCTCATCCAAATATATTATCTATTTCACTACACTGGAGAAAAAAATCCGGGATGTTTTTTTTCTTTTTTAATTTTGTTCGTATTTTTGTCTGTCTGTTAACACGATTCCGGCTAAACCGATACTTCAATTGCGATTAAATTTTCTGGAGACCTTCGAAATCTCTGAACTTAGAACTGCCACTTTTTTGAGCGCAATCGAAAAATTATTTCTCACGAAAATCGCAATTTTACGATTTTTTACATTTTTTTTAAAACATTTCTTCGACTTATAACACCTACATGCTTTATCCGATTATAATGATTTTTTCACAGAACCTTAATGTTATGAATTAGTATATTGGTGTGAAATTTGAGCGCAATAAAAAAATAATTTCTGATGAAAATAGCAATGTTTACGCTTTTTTCGTTTAAAAAAAATTACGCTCATCCAACAACGTGCCTGAAAAAGCGTTTGCGAAGCTTCCAATAAGTATACAATTTAAAAATATGTATTCATTGTATGCAAAGAAATTAAATATAAATCGATAATGAACCATATAACACAACATATAACACATTATAAATCACCATGCAACCCTACCTTTCGCAAATTAATTAAAAAATTTTGTTTGAACATATTACCTACAAGTAGTCAACAGGGTCATAATCGCCTTCTTTAATATTGTTATAACTAGAATAAGAATATTATATATAAATGTGTTGTTTTCTCTTATAAAGTGTAGTTCTATATGTAATAAATGCGCCCGTGCATCACGTGTGTATCAACACCCCACATGGCCATGCAGCGCGTATAGCTAATAGTCATCATCAATAAATAACGTGTTTTCCAAAACGCACTCGCCTATAAATCACCACCAAACTACAATCGACGCAGGACGGCAACCTCGCACACAATCATTATACCCAACAATGCAATATGATAATTCGCGTCGCGCAGCTGCCAGATTTCCACGGCGGGGGGTGAATTCGCGACAGTTGTAGTGATCGCACACTTTTATTGCGATCGAGACGGATTGATGAGGTTTGCGATTGGAAGTGTGATGTTTTCGTCGTGTTTGGCAGAGGAGATGAGATAGATGGGGAAATGAAGGGGGGGGGGAGGGTGATAGTGGTATCGATAAGAAACAAATGTACGATCTTGACGAGGTATTATGAGTTCCCGGAAGTTCAGTTTTTGTATTTAAAAAAAATTATATAATAAAGTAGAAATTTATATAAAAATCAAATTTGGCCATTTATTTAGTTGAATCAACCCGAGTAAGGCACATCAATGTATTTGTGTATTTATTTACTATGAAGGACTTGTGCATATTATTTTATTCAATTTTAGCCAGAAATTCAAAATGTTATATTTTTTATTTCCTACTAAAGTAGGTCTACCTACATACCAGCGTCATAAACGCCAACTACATAAAGCAATCAATGTCACATATTAAATATGTATACATCGATTCTAACATAAGCTATTGTTACACTTATGATGGTAACCGATAAAGTTTTATTTTCAATTTTTGTGTGTACAACACCCATATTAAAATATATTCGTGTATTTAATAACTCGGAGCTCGAGAGGGCAATAAAGTTGCTACAACGTCTCGAATCCTCCAGAATCCACAGTCATATAATCAATCCATCTCTGTGTTTTCTGGGCAGCCATGCACACTGGCAAAACCGTTGACCGAGAAGATTGGCAGCTCCCATTATACCCTCACACTTACACGAGAGAGAAGAAGGGTTGATGGAGGGTGGGAGGGGGTGGATCGTGACGTCACACGGCACGCGTCGGGTGCGCACGTGGCACTTAGCGGGATGAGACGAGGAGGCCGGGGTTGTAGATGAAACACTATCGTTCTAGCAGGCGGTGATTCTGAACAGTCGCGTTCCTTTTCTTAGATCAGGAACTTGTAACGTCAAAGTTACTATTTCGTGAGAACTTGGAACGAATTTAACGTTCCTTTATAAGTTCCTTTCGCCGTCGTTATCCCGTCGAATTCCAGTACCTGATATCGTAAACTGAAGTATGAAAAATATCTTATGACATCTTGTGTTTTAGAAAATTGCGCCACCCTCGTCAGATGGCCTGGGACTCAATTTAATAAAAAAAGAGCAATGATAGATTAACTCATATCACATTTATTTTTATTTAAATCAGTGATGGTATAAGGAACGTGAAAGGAACTAAGTTCCTTTTGAGAAACGAACGTCTCAGTTACTTTTTAGGCTGAAGTAACTTAACTTTTTAAAGTTTCTTTTATGGGGGAACGTGACCGAGACTGATTCTGAACACTAGTAAACAAGTTACGAGGAGGAGAAATTATATTCGTTTATCACCGGTGTAGCTTATAGATAGCGCCAGTACCGTAACCAGCCCTTGTTTTTTGGGGGGTAGAACATTTTTGTAGCCACACACGATCAAGGAAAGTTTGTAGGCTATTCTGGTACAATTGGCGGGGAGGGGGGGGGGGTACTAGTTAGTGCGGTCCGATAATTTGTAAAATTGTGAAGATAATCAGATGTATTGTCAGTTTACAAAGTTGTGCCCCTCTTGCCCTCCCGTAGTTACGATAGCTATGCTATGGGTTATGGGTTTCCCCTAGATAGCGTTTCAAAAATATTAAAGCGCAGTTATGTATTTCCTCGCATTCTGCATTCTGATGAACAGATATCTATAGACCCGGCACCTCCACCAAGAGGCAGTCCGGGTTTCCCTTGCAGCTTATTTGGCTCCTTTTCGAAGTACTTATTTATTAAATCATATATTTTTGGCGTTAATGACCCAAAATCATAATTATTATATTATACAATTTATTTATTCATGGTATATGTCATCAAATTGTTGCAAAAGTAAGGTCAAATAAAATTTAAATACCTTAGTTCTAAGTAAATGCTTATGACTCAACGTTTTACTCTCTTTAATCTATATCATAATATCAAATAACGCTACGTAACATAGGAAATTTCAAAATAATATGTTATTACATTAAAATTTAAATGTATGACTACAGCCACATTCGTATTAGATAAAATTATTTCATACATAATAAAACATAAAATACGAAGAAAATAAATATTTCACGTTGAGTATGCCAATGTTGCATCGAGCCACTATTTTATTCAACCGGCAGCAGTCGACCCATGAAACTTCACTCCCACCTCCTCTATATAGTCACAGCCCCGCCGAATATCCGCACGACATTAGAATAAAGCCATATAAATCGCTCCATGCGCTATACAAATGCAAATTGAACGAGCAAACATTCAAAAATATAATTAAATATTGTTAGTCATCCGTTAATAAATCAAACGGTGTAATGTAGTAATTAATGAATGCGCGTACGCTCGACCAATGAGATGACAGCTTTGATAAATATGGCATCGTTGTGAATACAATGGCTATGTACAGTGCAGGCCTATGTATGTTGAGTGAGATATAGTGTGTTCTTATTTTTGGGTATTTACTAAGATATTTCGACAACTTATCCACTTCGGACAATTAGTATGTTACATTTTTATTAATCACGTGGTCGAGAGTATAGAAAATAGGGAGCGAAGCTTATCAATCAACAACATTATTATGACAAGGATCAACAACAAATAAAATAAATAAATAAAAAATAACACACAAATAAAATCGTATAAATAAAAATCTTTTAGTTCTTTGGTGGAGGTGCCGGGTACGGAAAAATACCCGATTTTAAAATTATAGCCTCGTAAAAAATTGCATGTTAATCGGTGGTCGTGTTCAGTTTTTACAGTTAGAAGTGCCATGCACAGAGTTGGGCAGAGAAAATGATGATTTTAGGTATAGCGAGCTCCCATATTGCAGAAATATAAAAATCTTTGAAAATTTGTATTTTACTTTAATGAACTGAATAATATATACACAATAGTTAATTAATACCTTAAAATATTTATTTGAAATGTACTAATGTGTCTTATTTCCCCTTAGAGATCCATTAATGAAACTATCACATTAAGTAATTTGAGTTTAAGTGGGAAAGGATACATTTGCCAGTTGGCAAATAGCTATTCGCTCGCCAAGAAGCATCCGAAGCATATACATCTTTACAAAGTTGTCAATAAACCTTACATGGACAGCCCCACAGTCGTAGATTTTCAAATTTTGTCTCAATCAGTCACAAAAAAATCACGAATAAAGTCAATTTGTACTTTTAACAAAATGAAAAATCGTGAAAATCAATATATTGTTTTAAAACTTATTTTTTAAAGTGTTATTGTAGAGTCCTATGTTTCCACTTACATAACAACTGTTTAAAATTTCAAACACCTGTGCTATCAGTCAGCCAAGCGATTAGGACTGCTGACAAAACGCATGTCATATAAGGCAACTCTGACCGAGGTTCGAACCCAGGCCTACCACCTGGGGTTCTAACGTTCCGTCTAGCTCTATACCACTCGGATGTTATGTCTATAACACAAGACGTCAAGCTCCGAGTCCAGGTGGCCTTAAGTTCAAGACTTGGGTTTCTAAACTCCGCCATTCTCAATCAATCAATCAATCTCTAATGTACTTATATATAGACACGCATGGTTCAAGTTTCTGATTGTCAGGAGAATCAATGATACGTACAATGACGAACCTTTGGCTTGACTCAACAAAGAAATACGTTGGGAGTTCTTAGATTCAAGTTTGCATTGTAAGAAACGACGCTTTCTAATTTATGGCAGAATATTCAAGGTAAATCACTTTAGTTGAAAGGAAAGTTGAAAATTATTCGAACTTTTTAAGACTTTGGAAATGATTCGCTAAGCTGTTTGAATTTGAAATTGAAGATCTATGACTGATAAAATGAAATAGCCACCCTGATAGATTTTTATCAAGAAAGTAATGATTAAAGCTTTTGTTACATTCAAATGATAAAACGCGTCGCTATGATCTATTTTCTAGATAAAGCTCGTTATTGAAGTGTAAATTTTAATTTCGAATATACTTTTTCAACCGGTCAGGCAAATTTTGTAGGCCTATCCGTCAATGAAGACAGATTCAAATCCGTATTATTTGTATGATGATTACTGCCCTCAAATGTGAAATAGTGATGAACTTTACGAACTTGTAAGGTAAACCAACCTTAAAAATAAAAATTCTTGATGATTTTAATGCATTTTTCCCTTCACACAAGTAAAAATCCTCGATTGTAAATCAGTTTTTATAACTGAATATGACAGACGTTAAATTAATAACTAACTAACTAAAAAATATAATGAAAATTAGTTACTCTCTAAGTCTTAGTGAATAACGCAGAAATTCCGTTCTAAAGTTTTCAGCCCTGTTTCACGGAAATGTCGTTCAAATGTAACTAGACAGTTGTGAGTGATTTATTACTTGTTTTAGGGATATAAAACTTGCGAAGTTGGTAGACGCGGATCCAGAGTTGACATTTACCATCCCAGGCGTGTTATGTTGGAAACACTTCTTTACGGGAGTAATAAATAATAATATTACACTTTTCGTAGAATTCTTACGAGGGTGCGCGCGCATATGTTAACCATGGGTGTGCGCTTGTTAACTAGTAAATGACACTGTAAAATCTATATTAGCAAATGAAATTGTACATTTTTTAAATCGTCTAGATTTTGATTTCACATAGATACTAGAGATAAGTGCCAATTAAAATTTAACCACAACAAATTTCGTCTTGAAACTTTGAACCATACTACCCGAAGCTATACACCTCTTGTTGGTTTTCACTATAATTAAACCGCGCCGAAATTACAAAAATATAATGTGGGGTCTATACAGGAAAGGTGGACGCGTACGTCAAAAATGACTAATTTACTTTTTTATGACCAGAATCATTTAAAGTATAGGGACATAAAGAAGTCGCCATGTTATTTCTTATGGAAGATTTTTGCCGATTCCATCTCGAATTACCTAATTTTATTACTTTACCCATTCAATCGGTAATAAAATAATATAGCCTGTATGAAAATATATTTTTTTATTTTTGAAAATTTGCTCTACCAAGGAATGGATCTTGAACGAAAAGTTGACATTGACGAAAATTAAATCATGGTTTTCACGAGTCAACTCCATTCTGGTCTTGAGTGTACTTCAAACAGCCCTTAGGCATTTCTTCCTAACTATATTATGTGATGTCACTCTCAGAGTCAGAGGCTCACAGCACGGAAGCAGATGTGTTTACCATCCAGGGAAAAAATTGTAGTTTGAAGGAAGGGACGACCCACCCCCACCTCCGGAGTTAAAATTTCACGAATTAAAGAGGAAGGGATAGTCGCGAAATTAAAACCATGCGAAATTACAGTTTTTTCGTGATATCTCGAGAACGATGCAAAATATCTGAAAACTGATTCTAGACCGAATTGTGGTTTTGTTAGAACAATATAATGCAAGAAAAAAATATTCAAATATAATAATCGGTGCGGTTTGTATTTAAGATATAAATTTAATTAATTAAATTTAAAAAAAGAACTTAATTACCATCACATTACAATATTTTTTCTTACATTATATTGTTCTAACAAAACCACAATTCGGTCTAGAATCAGATTTTAGATATTTTGCATCGTTCTCGAGATATCACGAAAAAACTGTAATTTCGCGTGGTTTTAATTTCGCGACTATCCCATCCTCTGAATCAGTCTCACTTTAAAGTTAGCCAGAAATGATAGTCCTTACTTCAATCTCAATAATTATTTCCCCCCCCCCCTTGTCTTAATGGGATTCCACCTTAATGGTATTATTCCCCCTTCTTTGTGATGTACAGGACACTGCACTTACATCGCGTAACAAGATCTGGACGAGCGGTAACAGAATTAAATCTGGTTTAGCGCCTGCTTGACTTGAGATAGGCAGCCAGCAGTTAGCGCGTGTATCTCCGGTAGCCTATCTGATACATCACACGGCGTACTACTCAGATTTACAGATAGTCGGTTGAATAGAAATCTTTTCAGAGCGAATACGTAAACAAATGATTACCAAAAAGAAGGATACAATAAAGAAACTCAAATTTATAGAACGATAGTCAAAGCCAAAGGTACACAGTCCGCAAGTAAGAACTTCTCACTAGGCTTAAACAAAACACATAGGCACCATAATAAAAAAATCACCTTTCTGACAATTTTACTGGGTCTTGAAAGCTTTTGATTTGTCAGCGATTTACACCCAAGACCAAATATCAATCAACAGAAACACTGCTACTAATATAAAATATTTTAATTTATTTATTTTAATATTTAATGATAGATTTAAAAAGCTAACAAATTACTGATAAGGATATATTTTTTATATTTTTAAATAGAATTACAACAATATGATGAAATAAAATTAATCACCGCTGATTTAGAATGAGAATGAAGTAAAGCTATGTAACACAACGCAATGTCATATAAACAAACTAAAATAGGCACCATTTCCGCTGGCGCCTACTATAACAATAGCCCTTTATCTGTTCACACGGCTAGCGAGCGATGTTTTCCGAGTAGACAATACAGTTATATAAAGTAAACAAACCTAGAGCGCATGCCCCCCTCGCCCACCGTCCTGTTTCCAACATCCATATTATAAACCCATGAATGAAACGTAATGTTGTCAGTTTTTACTCGGCGTATTTTATTAAATCGTCCGAACTCCCGAAACATCACTTCATATTCACATTCATATACTTCAAACTTTCAACTAACTTACAAGATGCCCATCCATTTAGAACACATACGCCATTTCAAGTTGATGGATGAGTGTGATATTGTTTTAGAAATTAGTTATGTGCAGTATTCGATAATAAATATGCGTGTGTTCTTTGGTAAATTGACTGCGGGCGTAAATTACTTTTGAAGATACATAAGAGTAGATATTAAAAAAATATATTCATACAAATTGCATAGAGAATAATTTTAAATTTAAATTTTACGAAAAAAACAACAAGACAGCTCCTCCATTGTGTATACGTCATAATAGCATCTTTAAATTTATAATTACAGCACAGCATAATTTATTCAGCAAGCACTTCTACGTTCTATAGGAGCAACCATTTTGCATTTTGCATGTTTAAGTTTCAAGTTTGTTGAAGTAATAAATAAAAATAATATGTTTATTAATTAATAATTAGTCATTATTATATATTATATATTTATATTTTATATATTAAAAAACCCTATTTTTTCGGCAATCATATCATAATAAACTAGGTAAATTGTTGTAGTTAAAATGAATAAATAACCGATTAAAACGGAAACGAAATTAAAGGTTTTTTCTACATCGAGCATTGTATACACAAATTTGTTATACATTATGTAAAACTATCCGGCATGCGCTCGGCAGCAAATAATGTAATATTTGGCAGTGGCCCATTATCCTTGTAGTTCAAGGTGTTACTGCGTACCATCTGTCGTCTGATAAGTGGAATACGCGTTGTATTAAACCCATTGTAGTTTTTTTTTCTAGAGTATTTGATGATTTTATCTCGAGGCAGGCAGATGATTTCACCAACACCAACACACTAAAAGTTTTCAGATCGTGTGTGGTGATGGTCAACTGACAAAAAACTTTGTTGTTTCGTTGTGTTGTGTTGGTAATGTTCGACTTTGGGTCATCACTTTATTGATTGGTTTATCTATGGCCAGGTGTTAAGGGTTCGGGTTCTTAATCTAGCATTTCTGATTAAAATTCAGTTTAGTCTATAGAAAATTTAAGGACATCTGTGCCTGAAATACGTTGGTTGCTATATATTAGGATCTGGCAACATAGAATTTTATAAATAGAATACTATGTTATCTGTTTATAAATTTTTTTTAAATTAAATATATTTTCATAAAAAGGAATTGTGCACTTAAAAATAATTTTAAACGGTTTCAGTTTGAGTTCCCAGTTGGAGTTCATAATTAGTTTTTAACTCAAAACATATAAATAATTGACGTTTTCACCCCACTTTTTCAAAAACTCAAATTTCAATAATAAACATATTTTTAATGTATAATTTTTTATTTAAAATCATTCCAAAATCCAAACCCTACATAGATTCGAAAAATCAAAATGAATGCCTTATCAAACGTTGCATTTTGTGTTTTTTTAATTAAATATATTTCCATAAAAAAGTAAATGTGCACTTTAAAATAATTTTTAACGGTTTCACTTTGATTTTTCAGTTGGGGTTCATTAGTTCTTAACTCAAAACATACAAATAATTGATGTTTGCACCCCACTATTTAAAAATTCCAATTTCAATAATAAACACATTTTTATGTATAATTTTGAATTTAAATCATTCCAAAATCCAAACCCTACATAGATTCGAAGAATCAAAATTAATGCCTTATCAAACGGTGCATTTTGTGTTCTCTAAATTAAATATATTTCCATAAAAAAGTAAATGTGCACTTTGATTTTTCAGTTGGGGTTCATTAGTTCTTAACTCAAAACATACAAATAATTGACGATTGCACCCCACATTTTCAAAAACCCGAATTTCAATAATAAACATATTTTTATGTATAATTTTGAATTTAAAATCATTCCAAAATCCAAACCCTACATAGATTCGAAGAATCAAAATAAATTCCTTATCAAACGGTGTATCGGGTGTCACCAAACAAGGTACGAAAGATGTCTTGATCAATTGCATATGCAAATGTCCAGCAAGCCATGTCTGGAAACTAGTTTGGGTAATGTATGTAATTACACGTCGCCCGTGTGCCAAGTGCTTCGAATAATAACACGTTATGTGACAAGAGGTAAGTACATTGAAGACAAATTACAACGTGTGCGTTGAGTGATTGCGAGTAATGGCGCCATTCAAGATGGTGACTGGTGCCGGAATATTTTACCATTATTTTAAACATTTTAACGTTGTCTTTTTTCGCGTTGCATGAATTCCCAATTGGAAGGTATAAAAGAAAACGAAACGTGATATAAACTAACTAAACATAATTATGCAATAATTTCTTATTATTGTTTACCTTAGTTTATAGGCAAAAATATACATTTAATAAATACGGGAGTAACGAAAATATGTCTTTATTAATCAAACCAGAAAACGATGCCATGCAGTCCAATGATATTTAACATCTGCAGTAGGCTAGATCCCCAGTCATTGGTCCACTGACGTGAAAATTTGAAGCCATCTTGAATAGGGCAGTTTGCATGTTAAAGCAGATGGGATCGATTTGTAGCCCGAATATTTTTCAAGATGGCTGTCAGGTTGACAGGTGAGCATATTAGCCATTGACACCAAATGATTACTAAATTCCCTTAGGCAATAACTTCTTATTGTTTTTGTTTGTACATTCCCATGCTGCACAAGCTAAAACCATATCAAACAATCCAGAAAAATACTTTATTGCATTAAAAAAGCATAAATTAAAACGCCAAATCGCCATCTTGAATGTGTCAGATTGACGCTTCGACTTGCTACGCTCGCGCCTGTGCGGACGTATTGGAGACTGGGGATCCTAGTCTACTATAGAAATGTTAAAGATCATTGATTCAGTCGCACTGAATATTTTTCAAGATGGCTGTCAGGTTGACAGGTGAGCATATTAACCCCCTATATTAACCCACCAAATGATTACTAAATTCCCTTCTGCAATAACTTCTTATTGTTTTTGTTTGTGCATTCCCATGCTGCGCAAGCTAAAATCATATCAAACAATCCAGAAAAATACTTAAATGCATTAAAAAAGCATAAATTAAAATGCCAAATCGCCATCTTGAATGTGTCAGATTGACGCTTCGACTTGCTACGCTCGCGCTTGTGCGGACGTATTGGAGACTGGGGATCTATAGTCTACTATAGAAATATTAAAGATCATTGATTCAGTCGTACTATGTCTAGAAAAATAATAAAAGAAAAATTGTGCATGCTTTAGTTCTGAGACGACCAATATTTTAGAAATTTTGTAACATTTAGAGATTTTTAAAACCAAATCCAAAGAAGATTTTTGACTCCTTGAAGTCACCTAAGAAAATGTTTCAATCAATTAGAGATAAAAATCGAAACTATTATGAATTGGAGACATCGTGTTACTCTGGTATGGAGAAAGAGTGTTTAGACACAATTTTGGTGTAATAAAGATCATTGGTTTCATCATTATCATTCTGTTTCAACCGATGTGTGACTAGAGATTTTGTTTTGTGTCATATTTAAGGGCCATGAATATGATATATATTCGCATTGTGTTTTTCAGAATGAATACAACAACTATAGCAACATATTATTCAAAATGGCGTCCACAATGTCCACCAATGCAGAAACACTTTGCACCCTGTGGCAAAATACATAATCCACATCGTCACCTGGCCTATTAAATATTCACTGATCACAGCTGATCCACTGATCACGCTTCAGTTAGTAACTAACCAGAATCATTCCTACCAACCCAACCGGATGTTGTCAACAGTACCAACTGACACACACGGAAACAAACCGTGTAATTTAAAAGTGTTCCTTCATAAGAAGAACATGGTGCTGCATGGAGGTTTCGTTTATATTAGGCGCAGCTTGAACGAGCTATAAACAAACACTAGTTTCAATAAACAAGGTGACGTCTTGGGGTTGTTTGTTTATAACATGTTCTTCACCCCATATGTTGTTTAACCCTGACATGACCTTGAAGAAGTCTTCCTGAGCGTCTGGCAACAAGGAAGGAGGAAGAATCAAAATGGGACTGAAATATGCTGTGTGATGTGTGTTTGGTCTACTTTAAAATTTAATTTTCACCACTGTAAATCTGTTATGTGATGAGTGGGTAGATTAATAATACGATTTACTTTAATTTAATTATTTCGAGGGATGCCAATAACATCTATGATCAACGATATGAGGCTTTTGAACAGCTATTTCTTGTGTAACTACATTTATAAAAATGATAGCCACAACTAAAATTCTAACTCAACCAAAGTTATTAAACGCAATTAAAGAACCAATATATTATCCGTATTCAATACCACAACAGTCATTGTATGCACCATTTTGGAGAACACAAGTTCATATCGTAAAGTGTAATATATTATTTGTTGGTCAAACAATAAAAGCAAGATCAACAAATGATTTAGCGAATTTTCAACCAATATTAAAAGTTGGTCATCCACGAATCACGGTGTACAATTTGGCAATTCCTTCCCACCCTTTCAAGCTGTAAGATTATGACCTTGAAAGTTTTTTTTACATATTAATTCTATTTACAATTATTCTTTTATAATCATATAAATGTGTCCTCAGAAGTGGATTACACATAAACAATACCAAAAAATAAACAAATTACCTAAAATACAGTCACTTCAAAAAATGTAGCAACACTATTTCAATTATTTCATGGCATATGGTTATCTGCATAATGATCACGTACGCCAAAAAAATCACCATAAATTCCCAAATAGCTTACCGTCCAGCCCATTTCCACACACGTACCGTAACAAAACACTAGAATATATTTTCGTGTGCTGTAACGATCACCATCTGGTCAGCATCTGTTTCGAGACTAATAATAAATCATTGGGCTAATTATAACGCATCGCTCCCCGTGTTATTATGTTTTAGGCAACACCCATAACCTATCACCATGCAGCATTCACCTATATACACGATGCACAATGTCGATAAGGTAGAGGTAGAAGATGATATCGGCGGGTCATCAGTGCGTTATTGCTTAATAGAGGTTGTCTGGAGGTGTTTTAATTTCAAGTCTGGTGCATGCAGTGTGGAAAAGTGGAGCACTGATGAACAGAACGGGTGTTATTTTGTGGTGTAAATTCTAAATTTATAAAGACTCTCTAGGAATTCTAAGAGAGAAACCCAATTTATTTACTTATTGACCGACCACATTTAAGGGGATATGGGACGCGTTTAGCCACATTTTTTTTATCTCTCGGCTGACTGACACCATAGGTGTGTGAAATTTTGAACAGTTGTTATAAAAGTGGAAATGTAGAGCTCTACTGTCACACTTTTCTAAAATTGGGTCTAAAACAATTTTTTTAACTAAATTGATTTTCACGATTTTTGATTTTGTTAAAAAGTACAAAATTGACTATACTCGTGAAATTTTTGTGGTAATTGAGACAAAATGTTGAAAATCTACGACAAGGCCGTCCATGTAAGCTTTATTTACAACTTTGCAACGTTGTATAATATACACTTCGGAATCGGATGCTTCTTGGTCGAGCGAATAGCTATTTGCCAACTGCCAAATGTGTCCTATTCCATCTTAAGGGTGCATGTCCTGTAGCTCGTCACCTGAATATAAAGCCATATAGCACACAGCAGATGCACGTGCAGATGTGCACTCGATCGTCACACAAGCTGTATCGCACAAAGATACAAGTTATTTTAATTGAGTGACATAGCTATTGGTTCGAGCAAATTTGGATTCAGAATGTAAGGGATGCATAATATCATTGTAATAGAATAGCCGAAGTTCTGATAATATCGCCTTAATTTTAAGGGAGCGAAGCGTTGCTCTTCAACAATTTATAAAGAATGTTTTTGGTGATCCTGTGGGTTCCTTTTATTCATGTTCTAGCTAGTATAATGTCTGAAAATTAGTAATTGATTAACGAAAGGTTTGCAGAAGACATTCGTAAAAGAAACAGTATAGTTTCTTTTTGGTTTATCGTCATAAAATTAAATACGAAAACCTCCCTAAAGAAACATTATTTTATTGAGTATTATTATTATTATTACTATTGTGCTATCCGCATTGATGCAAAGGTTACTTATAATTCTTTACTACCAGTATTCTGGTTCAAATATTCGCTCACATGATCTAAACGCGCTGGACCAAACTTGTAGTCTAGGAAACCTGTCACAACGGATCGGCCCATACGTTGGTACAGCACAGCAGGATAGACGAAGATGTCACTGGGCCTGTGCATCCAGTCTAGCCTGTGGTTCCTGTTTTGGAAAGAGGTTATGAAATATAACAGTTTCCGTAGAAAACCTGCCTCTCCAGCCTACTAACTAGAGACATGTGCGATGAGAGGATATAGTTGATTGGTAGGGAATCTCCTAGCGTTATGTACTATATTACTCCGCTTCGCGAACGTTTTTCCAGTCGCGTTGATGGATGTTCTTTGACGTTTGATTATTTTTGTCCAATGAATCGAGCTCTGGCAATCGTCATCGGGGAACCCTTCCTTTCCCTTGACCACCTCCCCGACGACGATGACCAATTGACAACACGAACGATGACTAAGACGATGACGACCACGACGTGAGAACCCCCATTTATCCCCATCCCCTAGGCTAGAGTGCACGGTGCATTATGACCTAACGGTTGACGCGTCCTTAATCCAAATAAACAATAGTGAATCAATTATTAATGTTTCGTGTCGTCATTATTGTCGTCATTGTCATTGTCGTCGTCGGGGTTGCGAGGTCATATTGACCAATCGTTGCCCTAAAAATAGGATGTTTATAAAAAAAAATTCCTCGATTGTCCCCAAAAGCATACCATATCTAACTAAGTTCCGTGGTTTCGAACGTTCCCACAAAGTTTTATCAAGATCCGAGTAGCCGTTTGTCCGGTCGCGGGCCAAAATTACAATAATACCGCATTAAAAATCGAAAAAATCATAAATGTACGATATTTACGAGAAATTTTTCTTCGATTGTACGCAAAAACTTAGCAGATCAGATCTAACTTTAAAAATTTCGAAGGTCCCTGAAATTGTTTTCAAGATGCATTATGCCGTTTGCTCGGTAGAGCAAACAAACAGACAAAAAAACACCCGAGCTATTTTTCTCCGGGTAACTTAAATTGAAGTTATCGCTTCGCTCATACAATTACTGAGTCGCAGCATTCGTTTGTTTACTGTGGAAACTCTTCCGTTTAGATTACTATTGTATGATCTCGATCCCGAAAACTATTGAATTAAAATCTCGGATGAATGGTTCGGGGCTACGTCTATCGAAGATAACTTGTAATCATTATAAGCAAGCACTGGTATACGGAAGCAAGAAAAATAGCGAGCGAAGATACTTAGTCAACAGCTTGTCGAAGAAGAACACACAAATGAAATCTTGCTGAAACATTTGGTGGAGGTGCCGGGTACGGAAAATGCAATTTTAAAAATATCAGCCCCGCCCCTTGACTCAAAGGGGAACCAAAACATTCCGTGTCGTCCTCTTTGAAGGGCAAGGTTAACAAACAAAACCTCATGTCAATCAGACGCCGTGTGCGACGTGAGACGTGACACACGCACAGATGCACTATGTTTTTATATATTTTGTTTATATTTTTATATTTTTTAATAAGATAAAAACAAGCACGGGTACGGGAGTTTCAAAGCTAGGGGCTGAACCTACATAAAAAAGTTTTTTTACGAGTTCATTTTTTGGTGGAGGTGCCGGGTCCATATATTCCATGTTTATAGGAGGGCTGACCCCCGCCAACCCGCGCTCACTAATAGATTCTGTATCGTCCTTGTTGAAGGGCAATGTCAACCAAGAATGTGTTACAATCAGTGGTCGTGATCAGTTTTTATTATGTGACGTGACGCACGTAGACTTTACAGACGGACGCACAGAAAAGTGACGCATCTCATAGGGGATCTCTCTCCCTTTTAACCCCTTCAGTCCCGAATTAAATTGGTGCAATTAAAGTTATTTTAAGCAATTAAATCTAATTCTAGATTTTTTTATAAGATTTTTAATGTTTTCCAAAAAATTATCACGTACGTTTTTTTAATGAATTTTGGGAAAAATTTGGATTCTTAATAAAAGTTTCAATTTAATTTAAAGTATAAATTTGAAGACTATTCCTAAAACTATTTTTTTCATACTTTTTCGCACATGTTGCATTTTTTGTATCTCAAATAATAACAATACTAGGGATATATTACTTTTCTGGGATAAACCCCATTTTTACCATTTTTACCCTTTTTGCAGATGTGTATTTTCAAACTTCTCTAAAAAGGGGACTTTTGTCCCATTGATACGGGGATAAAATGTATTAAAATTGTATTCACAATTTTTTTTTTTTAAAAGGGGTCAAATTGGAAAACTTTTCATTTGCCCGGGATTAAAATTTAAAATTTGATATCCCTTTAAATGGACGCAGGGACTGAAGGGGTTAGACAACCATAATAATCTAGTTTTCAGAAAATGCAGAGTGAAAGAGAGGATCGAACCGACGTCCCCGCTGAGGTAAACTCCAACATCTCGTCGTCAGCTTCCCACTCCCGTGTGAACGCCCTGTCTATGCTTTACAACAAGAGGAAACATAATCTCAACCAGTCGTGACGTCATCCTATATAAAACCACAATGTCGCCGTTATCAATGCTCTCTGTGTGAACGCGTTGCGGTAGGTTCGGGAACTAAAGTGTCTGCGAGACCCAAGACTCCCCCCCCCCCCCCGCCCCTCCCAGCATCCGAGACGCTGAATCCCGTCTTCCTATATCTGTCATGTCTTACGCAATACACCCCACGGCTGGTTGGAATGGGAGATGGGATGGGACTACTTCCCCATTCCCCACGACCAATCCAAGAGAAAGAGAAAGAGAGAGAGAGAGAGAGAGACTACAATAGAAATGTAATTGTCAATGTCATCGTTACAAGATGCTACGTCGCGTTCTGTGGGCGATAGAATCAATGGCAATACAATCTGTAGGTTTACTACGGTACGATGCTAACGTAGAGGGGGTCAGTGTCAGCACATGAAGACTCGGGTTCGATGCACGGGACCGTCCATATTCCGAGACCAGACCATCTTGTAGACACAATTAATTTCTGTAGAGGTAGTTGGGCAACGCGAGAGAATCTAGTTCGAAAAGTCTTCGGATCGATCCCCGCCACCGACAATCCTGACATATGTTTTTCCTCGTGAATATCTTCAGTCAAAAGACGAAGGCCGGTTGAGTAAAATAAAACTGTGTGACACTGTTTGTGAGTCGTGCCCAACCAGTTGGGTCGGGGTTTCCAATTAAAAATACCGAGGGCTCGCCGACAGAAAAAGAATAACGTCCACTCACCTAAACTCAGTTATGATATGCGACTGAGTGGGTGTGGGTCGACTCTAAACATGAATTTATTTATTTTAACTTGCATAAGGACTTGAAAAAGGAATGCCTTAATTATAACTGTTTCAAATTGTCTACACATTGATATAAGCTTACACCTAAAAACCCGTCACTGCTTTTTCCCCTGTGCAGCTTTTATCAAGGAAGTTTTGTTTTAATATAAAACATCAAAATTTGAAACGAATTTGTGTTTCATTTATGTGTAGTTTCATCACTTGTGAGCTATATCTCTTTGCAACATATAACACAGGAAAGTTTGAGGAAAATATAACATTTTCAAAATATTAAAAGAGTTAGAAACATTGCGTGTTTAATTCCACGTAGAGTAGCGAAATCGTGTAGATAATCGCATCATAGAAAGGAGTTAAATTACGTTTGAAAGGCAGTGAATTGTCAAGTGCAGCTCAAGAATCGTTTAACCTGACCCTCACAACCGCTCGCTCTGCAGGCTGCTGTGCAGGCAGGGTGGGTCTGCTGAGAGAGATTGGTGGCAGCAGTGGAACCACCACAAGGGGTGAAGCAGAACTAGGGTTGGAACTTTATGTGCGTGACTATTGATTTTTTGACGCACTTCTCGAAAGTGCGTTCGTCTGCACTCGGAGGCAGATTCCAAGAACAATCCTAACCTGGGTTGGTTCGTGTTATCACTAGGCGGAGACAGGGAAACGTTTGGGAGGGAAGCGGTTCGGAGAAAACTGCCGGTTGGGACTTCTTTCAAATATTTCTAGATTTGATTTGTGGGTGAAGTTGATTCTATTTTTTAATGTTAATAATTGCTTGGGTTGTATTAAAAACAATTATTCCAAATAATGAAACTGTTCAATTGACACAATTCAATTCAATATATTTGATTACATGATTTAAAACGAGGATATCGTTAATCATGTTCAATACATTTTAGTCTAATAGCTGATTTGTGTGTTATTAAGAAAAATTGAAGTATATTATTTCTTCCTTTTTCTTGCATACGCCTTTAGTTACTTGTGTTTAATCAGTAAATCAGTTTTAATAGATTGGACAGGAGAAAAAATAGTTCAAGCTAGAATTAAATCAATACATAGAAAGTAATTAAATATGGTAGTTGTAAAGAAATTGTGTAAAATAGGTTGGAAATGAACAAAGAATTGCTGCCTTTACAACATTTTAGAATTGCCTTAAATTATGACTATGTACAACCTTATTGAATGCAGTAAACCATCGAGTTTAGAATCTATATCTATCCTAAACTCAGTGGTATTACGATTCCAAAACATGTCCACAGCTGCTGATGTCTTTATATGGACTCGACTGGGTGTTATTATACAAAAAGACTTCAAAATATTGAACATATTATTGACTTTAAAATAGCAAACAATACTAAAACAATATAAAATATTACAACAATAAACAGGTGTAAACAAACATGGAGTGGTCATTAGCTTCTCGTAGCCACCAAGGTTGGGGTCCACGTTCACTAGGTCGGCTAGATTATTTTCCCTGTATATAAATCACCTAGTTTCCCGCCTCGCCTGTGCATGTTAAAACACCCGTGGGTACGTATTACAGAGTGGCGTGAAGTGAAGTGAAGGTGAAGGCCTAGCCCACGTATCACCGCCCAAACAACACTGACCTACGACTACTATCCATAAAGAATGTATCCTCAGTCGCGAGTATGGACACGCGGTTCGATGCCTGGTTCGTGAGCGTGGGGGGGGTGGGGGGATGAGTGAAGGTGAAGGCTAGTCGTATCACCGCCCAAACAACACTGACACGACTACTATTCCAGAATGAATACCATGTCGCGAGACCTGAGACTACGGGTGAGGGGGTTCGTGAGCGGGGGGGGGGCGAGTGAAGGTAGAAGGTGAAGGCCAAGCCCACATGATCACGCCAAACCAACAGACCACGACTATCTAAAGAAGATCCATCATGTCGCGAGACGAGACACGCGGGTTCGATGCCTGGTTCTGTGAGGGGGGGGGGGGGGGAGTGAAGTGAAGGTGAAGGCCTAGCCCACGTATCACCGCCCAAAAACAACACTGACCTACGACTACTATCCATAAAGAATGATCCATCATGTCGCGAAAACATGAGCCCACGCGGGTTCGAGCCTGGTTTTTCGTGAGCGGGGGGGGGGGGAAGTGAAGGAAGGGAAGGCCTAGCCCACGTATCACCGGCCAAACAACACTGACACGGACTACTACCCATAAAAAAATGTATCCATCATGCCCGCGAGACATGAGAACACGCGGGTTTCGATCCCTGGTCGTGAGCGGGGGGGGGGGGGGAGTGAAGGAAGGTAAAGGGGCCTAGCCAAGTACACCCCCCAAACAACACTGACCTACGACTACTATCCATAAAGAATTATCCATCATGTCGCGAGACATGGGGACACGCGGGTTCGACCGGGTTCGTGAGCGGGGGGGGGGGGGAAGGGGGGAGTAAGTGAAGGTGAAGGCCTCCCCCACGTATCACCGCCCAAACAAAACACTGACCTACGACTACTATCCCATAAAGAATGTATCATCATGTCGCGAGACATGCGAACCACGCGGGTTCGATGCCTGTTCGTGAGCGCGGGGGGGGGGCGGGGGGGGGGAGCACTGTGAACCTTCAAGTGAAGGTGGAAGGCCTAGCCCACGTATCACCGCCCCAAAAAACACTGGACCTACGACCCTACTACCATAAAGAATGGTATTCCATCATGCGCGCCCCCCAGGACATGAGACACGCGGGTTCGAGCCTGGTTCGTGAGGCGGGGGGGGGGGGGGGGGAGTGAAGTGTTGAAGGTGAAGGCCTAGCCCACACGTATCACCGCCCCAAACAAAACACGACCACGACTACTAATCCACAAGAATGTTATCATCATGTCGCGAGGACATGAGGGACCCGCGGGTCGATGCCTGGTTCTGTGAGCGGGGAGGGGGGGGGGTGTGAAGTGAAGGTGAAGGCCTAGCCTACGTACACCGCCCAAACAACAGAAACCTACGACTAGCTATCATAAAGGACTGATCCATCATGTCGCGAGACATGAGACCACCGCGGGTTCGAAAGCCTGCGTTCGTCGCGCGGGCGGGGTGGGGGGGGGGGAGTGGACGTGAAGGTGAAGGCCTAGCCCACGTAATCACCGCCCAAACAACAACTGACCTACGGACTACTATCCATAAAGAATGTATCCCTCATGTGGCGAGACATGAGACACGCGGGGTCGCTGCCTGGTTCGTGAGCGGGGGGGGGGGGGGGGGGGGTTTTCGTGAAGGGAAGGCCTGAAGACCACGTATACCGCCAAACAACACTGCCTACGACTACTTACTCCCATAAAGAATTATCCATCATGTCGACGAGACATGAGACACGCGGGTTCGATGCCTGTGTTGGTGAGCGGGGGGGGGGGGGGGCGTTTTGGTAGTGACCTGGTGAATGAAGGTGAAGGCCTAGCCCAAGTATCACCGCCCCAAACAACCACTCCCGACCTACGACTACTATCCATAAAGAATGTATCCATCATGTCGCGAGACCATGAGACACGCGGGTTTCGATGCCTGCGTTCGTGGCGGGAGGGGGGGGGGGGGATTTGGAAGTGGAAGGTTGAAGGCCTAGCCCACGTATCACGCCCCAAAACAACCACTGATCCTACGAACTTACTATCCATAAAGAATGTATACATCATGTCGCGGAGAAATGAGACACCGCAGGGTTCGATGCTATCCCTGGTTCGTGAGCGGGGGGGGGGGGGGGGAGTGAAGTGAAGGTGAAGCCTAGCCCACGCGGTCATCAAATCCGCCCAAACAACACTGACCTACGACTATAATCCATACAAGAATGTAATCATCAATGTCGCGAGACATGAGACACGCGGGTTCGATGCCTGGTTCGTGAGCGGGGGGGGGGGGGGGAGTGAAGTGAAGGTGAAGGCCTAGCCCACGTATCACCGCCAACCAACAACTGACCTAGGGGACTACTATCCATGAAAGAATGTATCCATCATGTCGCGAGAACATTGAGACACGGGGTTTCGATGCCTGGTTCGTGAGCGGGGGGGGGGGGGGCGGTGGGGGGGGCACCTAGTGACCGTGAAGGTGAAGGCCTTAGCCCAGTAGCACCCGACCCAAAACAACACTGACCTACGAATACATCCATAAAGAAATGTATCCATATGTCGCGAGGACATGAGACACGCGGTTCGATGCTGGGATTCGTGGCGGGGGGGGGGGCGATAGGGGGGGGGAGTGTGAAGTGTAAGGTGAAGGCCTAGCCCACGTATCACCGCCCAAACAACACTGACCTACGACTACTATCCATAAAGAATGTATCCATCATGTCGCGAGACATGAGACACGCGGGTTCGATGCCTGGTTCGTGAGCGGGGGGGGGGGGGGGGGGGAGTGAAGGTGAAGGTGACGGGCCTAGCCCACGTGTCACACGCCCAACAACACTGACTACGACATACATATCATAAAGAATGTCTCCATCATGTCGCGAGACATGAGACACGCGGGTTCGATGCCTGGTTCGTGAGCGGGGGGGGGGGGGGAAGGGGGCGACATCAATCATCCAGTACAGGTTTCTTACTGCGTCCATGCTGCAAGTTTAGGCTCAATTCACGTTTAGGGATTGGACTTTCGGCAACTTTTAAATTATGGTTCTATTTAGCAATGAGGCAAACAGTGTACAATTTGGGTTAAAGGGGCCATTACCCCAAAAAATATTTTTTTCTACATAATCTATAGCAAAATACTAAACGAAAATGACCGTTTTAAAAATTATTTCTTGTAACTGTGATTTTACACGAATTTTTCAGTTGTTTTGATCCAGAAATTTGCAAAAATTGGCGTTTTGGAAATTTTTTAAAAACGGCTTTAACCTGCTTCTTTTTTGTTTCACACATATACTTCTTTAACCTGCTTCTTTTTTGTTTCACACATATACTTCAGCATCACGAAGCACATAATACATTCTAATGTTGTGAATGCGAACTGTGCTGTGAATCGTCCAAAACGATTTGGTAGCTATAAAAGCTATACTTCCTTTATAATAAACATTGTTCGCTCGACGATGGCGCATACCGACAGGGATTGGCTCAATCAGCATTTAAAATTAAAGATCCCCACAGATAATCAGTTCTGTGACATAAGCATAAGCATTAGCATAAGTTCTGTGACTCATCAGTGGGTAAACCATGAATACGGAACAATTATTTTTTTCAAAAATTGTAGAATACTAACGTATACTATATTTCAAACTGATATGCCTTATATCTTTGGAGATGGTGGGTGCAAGACTTACGAAATTTTCAGTTTATTGTGTTTACTATTTAGGTTAGGACACATATCATCCTAATTATTAGTGACTTAACAAGCAATTGTCAAACCGCAGACCATAGAGATTCAAATTTCAAGTATTGATATACAAATGTGTTTGGACTCGAACTGTTGACCTACCGAAACGATGTTTCGTGCCCTGCCACGTAGTAATCCATCATAACGTATGCAAACTAGCTCGCCGCATGTGTGTCAGCTCAATGTATGTGCAATACTCATTACTCCCCCTCACACCCACCTAACCCTTCCCTAACAAACACATTACACCTGTGATTTGCGCGGGTCCTTATCTCGTCCACGCACTCATATCAGTGATTAATGTCAAGTCCATGTTGATCTAGGCTACGACCTGCCCTAAGTGTTTGTTTCGCGTGTTAGGGGTGGTGGGAGTGATAAGGGCTGCTACTCCCCCTCCCCTCCCCTCACTAACCGCGCAATCACACACTGACAACCCCCCAATACCCCGACGGCCTTGTGGCTGGCTGGGTGAGATTACCAGGGACGGGAGAGTTTATCAATGAAATCGAGCGGCGGGTTTAGAACCAAGTACGTCATCATTATACGCTTAGTTTTCAAACACCATTCATCTCTCTCTTCTTCGCCGTCAATCACAACATTTTCCGCATTACCTCTCATATTATGGATTAACTTTAATTCACACTTAGCTTCTTTTAAAAAAAAAAAAAAAAAACTGTAATAATAATTGTACTATTTTGTAAAGTATTTTTATATTTTAACTAAAAATGCATAGAATGAATTGAAAATAGCTATATTTCTAAATAAATTAACAAATAAATTAATAACTTTACTTTTCTCTTCCACATCCAAATTGTCATTTTTAGAATTCCTTCACCGAATCACACTTTCAACAATTTTTATATCAATTCGTACATAAATTATATACCAATAAACATAATTCCGTTCGACCGACTGCGTGTGTCAATTCCCACGATAAAAACCGAATACGACGTCCGATTGAAATGCTTTTCTTAGTTGAAATTGCCTATCAACAAGGATCATACACATACATAATGTTTTTCGTTTGGAAGACCCCCTTCTCACAGGAAATTTGAAAATTGCAGTGCCCGCCAACTACCCCCTGTTAATAAATTGAAGATCAATCGAGGAACATTTTTTAATGGTAAGCTTTGTTTTGTCGACCCGGCACCTCCACCAAAACGATCAAAACGGCTTTTTTATTTGTATTCTCTTGAGTCTGTGATGAGTGCTTCGTACTCTGCTGTCTTGGAAGCCTTCAGTGTGATTACCGGTTCAGGAATCGAACTCGATACTCTCGAATAGAGCGGATGTTACACTCGGGTACTCTCGTGCGCATGGTGTCTAGAAGTTTCCGGCGGATATTGTCAGTACTCGTACTGTTACTCATGTTCAGCGGTAGATACTAACATGGGAACTTATATACTAGAGTCGGGCGTGTTACACTCGGGCTACCTCTACGGGTGCGCATGAGTGTCTAGTAAGGTTTCCGGCGGATATTGTCATAGTACTCGGTACTGTCCACCTCATTGTTAGCGGTAGACTAGGACGTACTATAGACGTTGGGTAACATACCCAGAAATGTCCGAATACCGGAATTCCGGTGTAAGGAAGGAAGCTATGAGCTATCAGGATCTATACGGTACAGTGCAGTCAGAGCAACATACGGTATGACTCGATGCTATAGGTGAGGAAATAATATTAACGGGGGGGGGGGGGGGGGGGGGGCGAGAACGGATAGCATGTTTCGAACCAATTAAGCAGATTTTTTGCACTTGTCCTGAAGTTAGCACCGTATTTGTTTCAGTGTTAAATTCATTTTAGTTCTGCAATAGGGGAGGGAGAGGGGGGCCTCTAGTAATAATACTGAAGGTCACGTCACATGCACAACATCTACAAGTTCATGAAACAAGGCCGGTTAGGCATTCCAAAAATAGGGAGCGAAGCTACTTAGTCAAGTTATTGTAGATGAACAAAAAAATTAAAACTAGCTTTGAAATAGATTGGTGGAGGTGCCGAGGCGGAATAATGTATTTAAAAAAGAAATGCTACCCAGGGTTCACAAAACATTCTGTATCGTCCTAGAAGGAACAAAGAAGCGCATGTCAATATAAGATCGTGTTCGGATTTTATATCGTGACATGGATTGACGGACGGCTTAGTAGCTAGAAAGGACTACCGCCAACATTAAAACTACGAGAAATTACCTTATTTTTGTAATATCTCACAAAAAGACACGCAAATAGAAAAAGTGGATAATAGGCCCATGTAGTTTCGGCAAAAAATGTTTTTCAAATACATTGATCAGTAGTGATTTTAATTACGGTTACGGATTAAATGAAATGAAATGATTCTGTAACTAAAAACGCCAATGATTATAATATTTTAAAAATACATTCTTGCAGGGTATAAATGTAACAAAACTACACAAGACCTTTTATCCACTTTTTCGATTTTGCGTGGCTTTTTGAGAGATATTACAAATATAGTGTAATTTCGCGTAGTTTTAATGTTGGCGCTGTCCTTACATACAGAACGAATACCTATAGTCAAGTCCATAGGGAGTAGTCTACGTGCCGGTCACTCCAACCAACCCTCGGGTTACTGTTGGGCTCGGTGTGGTGGTCAGTCCGAGGTTCAGGGGGGGGGGGGGGTATCCTGTATCATTAGTCTTTATCCGGCGGCCAGAGAGCTCCGAGATCGCCCCCTACCCGGCCACCCCTCGCATGTCGGGGGCGGCAAATCTGTCTGTCTGTCTGTCTGGGGACCGGTGACCTAGGTCAGTTTACCCTCAACCCTTTTAGCGGGGAAACATTTCAAGCCCACGCTAGCCAATGTATTCGAGTAGTTAATAATGTAATTAGTACATTCCTTCATTAGAAGAATAATAATGGACGCTAATTAATCTCTTTGTTGAGTGCAGAACATGGAATTATCGGAATGCAAATAAAATGCATATGGCCGTTCCTACCTACTCTTTATTAACGAACAAAGCTATGAATACCTTTCACTAATTAATATGACTGCAAATTACAAATTGTTATATGAATCAGTTCAAAGCTCTTTTTTGTGCATGGGCAAGGGGATTTTGCTACGTTTTTATAAAACGATTCTCGAACAATAATTTCACCTTACTTTTTAATAATTGTATTAAACATTTCATCATACTGGCTATTGTTTATTGGACATCAAAGCTCACTAATTCACATGAGTACAAATTACAAATTGATATATGAATTCCAGTTTAAAGTTCTTTTTTGTGGGCAAGGGGATTTTGGTACGTTTTTAAATTTCATTTTAATAAGTTTTATATTAAACATTTCATCATAATATACTGGCCATTGTTTATTGGACATCAAAGCTCACTTATTCATATGAGTACAAATTACAAATTGCTGTACGGACTACGGCTCAAAGGGCTTATTGTGGGCAAGGGGATTTTCATGTTTTCTAAAAACGATTCCCCGAACACAATAACTTCCATAATAATAAGCATTATATTAAACATTTCACCCTATTTATTGTTTATTAGCAATGAACGTTCACTGATTCACATGGAGAGTACAAATTACTACTCGATTGCGGATATTGAAAAAGGTTTTAACATTATCGAGATTCTCAGGAAAGAGCAACAGTGCGAATTAGATCTCTCAAATACTCAAACTATACTTGATAGTCAAATTATGTAATTTTAATATACACATTTAATTGTCATAAATTCTTTGTACATAAATCTAAGTTTTAAATTGACAGGTACTTACTAAGTGTTGGGTATAGTTTCACTACGAAAATGAAAAAGTCCATGATATATACACAGTAGTGTAGCTTTGGGCCCTAAAACAAAATTACTCAAATGGGTTCCGCTATTTTTCAGTCAACGTGACAACATAAAATGTCTAGCCGAAAACCAAACAGGTTTTGTGTTTCCATTTATTGACGAGCTTGCTTGCAACCGTATCCATCTCCCGCCAATTTATATTATGTGAATGTTCATAAACCCAATGTCTCCCTCCTACCCACAAGACAGGCGGGCGGTTTTGTACATCTAATAAGTTATGTTAAAATGTTCATCTTCTCCGGAAAACAACATATCCCGTTGTGTGGCGCCAAAACATCCCCGCACGGGAACCTATAAACGGTACGACCCCTCTGATAGATTTACAACCCTAATTTACTCGCGCCGACCCTCCTCGGTCATCGCCCCTAACTGTCTAGTCAGGACGAAGAAGGCAAGTCCCACAAGGTGAAAAACCACAAAAAAACAACACACCTTGAAGAAAAAAACCCACCCCACCCCTTCCGATCTTAAGAAGGTAGACAAACAGACGACTTACGGATTCCCCCAAGAATGTTAAGGGTGTGTCGTCAACGAACCCCCTAGAACATGACGTCATCGCATGCTTACACTTACACCCCCTACTGGTTCCACTACCTACCCCAAGAACAGCCTAAAACGACCCTCCCGAAATACAATGTTACCCCACATAACCCCTTAACCTAGTGTAAAACAGGTGTATTGGGGGAAAATATGCATGTGTTTACAATAATTTAGGGTAACTCCGATAAACTCAATACACCAGCACCTACCAAACAAGTACAATTGAGAGGGGTGAAGGGGGAAATATTAGTGGGAAGGGGAGTAATTGAAACTCGCAAATTTTTACAGGGGGAGATTCCCCTACTAAGGGGCGTTATTATAAGGTCAATGACCTTGACTTGACTTAGGTCCCGGTGCGAATTTTTTATTGACTAGAGTGGTCTGCTTCTGTTCGTGTGAGGCGAGGGTTAAGTAAGTACCTGTCGGTCCGAGGGAAGGTGCTGTTAACAGGCGTGTTTATTAGGTGGAAAGTGTTAACGATATGGAAGGGGTGAACAATAAGTCAGCGCCAAATGAGAGTGGAGATGTGTCGTTGTTGCACGCAATATAAGGTTTTGGCGGGAAGATAAAGGTTATGTACATTATACAGGCATCACCAGAATAGTGATGTAGACGATGATAGCGACAGACGACTGTGAATCATAAAGACATCCGGCTTGAGGAAACATCTTTATTGGAGAGCGTAGCGAGCGTAGCGAGCGAAGCGAAGATTCCATTTCACTACACTGGAGAAAAAATCCGGAATGTATTTTTTTTTTTTTCTTTTTCTTTTTTTTTTTTGTATTTTTGTTTGTTTGTGAACACGATTTCGGCTAAACCAATACTCCAATTGCAATGGAATTTTTTGGAGGTCTGTGAAATCTTTGAACGAAGAACTGCACGGGGGGAAAATCGATCAAAAAATTATTCTCATGAAAATCGCATTTTACGATTTTTTTCGATTTTTTTAAATAATTCTTCGACTTATAATATCTACATGCTTTATCCGATTGTAAATGATTTTTTCACAGAACCTTAATTTCATGAATAATATTTCGTGTGAAATTGAAGGCGCAATCGAAATTATTCTTATGAATTCGCAATTTTACGATTTTTAAAGTTTTAAAACATTCTTCGTCAAAGAACACTACATGCTTCATCCATTGTAGATTTTTCACAGAACCTTATTTTATGAATTATATATTCGTTTTGAATTGAGCGAATCGAAAAATCATTTCTCAGTAATGCAATTTACGATTTTTTCGATTTTTAACCTTTCTTCGACGAATAAAACTACATGCTTTATCCGATGTAATGATTTTTCACAGACTTTAATTTATCAGTAATATATTCGTGTGAAATTTGAGCGTATCGGAAAATGATCTATAAAAAATCACAATTTTACGCTTTTTTCGATTAAAAAAATTACGCTATCCATCAACGCGGGGGAACTAAGCGTTTTCTAGTAAAAGTAATACCATCACTCCATATTATACACGTAAAAAAATATTTTCAGCTGAAATTTTATTTTTATTTTTATTTTGAGATTTAAAAAAAACATGTGATTTTCTTTGAGCTGTAAGTGTCATGCGTTCATAAATGATCCAAAAAGTATTTATTTATTTAAGTGATGCCAACTTTACGCAACAAGCGATTCAAAGTGTCAAGGAGGTGTTCTTTTTCCTCTATCTGAGATGTTTCTTTTTTTGAAAGTGAAATCGTCGACGAACCAACTGCCTTAACGTATTTCTTCTCAAAGTTTACTTAGTTCCGATATCTTCTATTATAGCAACACTTGTGAATCGTAATCCACAGCAGCAGCTGCCGTCGACGTTTTAGAACTCAAGCAAACATCGCAAATATTCAAAACTCCACGACTGAACGGAAAATTCGTCACGTCTCCGACTAAATTAATGTACACGTCAAAAACACGCAGCTAAATTCGGCATCACCGCTGCGTAACACGCATATTGCGTCTGATCGAGCGCGCGTATATATTACACGTACGGGCAGAAATGAAAATGACAAATTCACAACTAGCGGAAGCACGGTCGGTCCGCGCATCAACCGCTACTTCCGGTCATGTGCACGGTAGAGAACAGCCGTGGTAATTGCATCGAGTAGGCCGTGGACGGGACGGGATATAGAAGGCGCTGGTTCTATAAATTAGATGGGAATTCCGGCCCGAACGGTCCGAAAGACCGGCCCGACTCACGGGCCGGGCCGAGTCCGTAACATTGAGATTTCGGGTCGGGCCCGGCCGATTCGGGCCAGTTCGGGCTCTCGGGCCGCTTCGGGCTTTAGGGCCAGTTACAACGGGTACACCAGTTAAACTAAGAAATACCATCATAATAGACAATCTGTTGTCTAAAATGACGTAGGAAGAGCCTCTGCCGAGTCTAAAAATCTTCATGATTTTGATAGTTTTCGAAAGAACCGGTCTTTTGGGCTGACTTTCGGGCTGGGCCGGGCTTTCGGGCTGATTTTCGGTCCGTTCTGACTTTCGGAACGACTTGCGGGCCGGGCCAGGATCATCACCTTTCGGGCCGAGTCGGGCTGGGCTCGGGCCAGACAGTTTCGGGTCGGTGGTGTAACCGCATCGGGTAGGCCGTGGACGGGACGGGACGTGATCTAGAAGGCGCTGGTTCGAGTGGTGTTACCGCATCGGGTAGGCCGTGGACGGGACGTGATCTAGACTCTAGAGGGCGCTTGTTCTAGTACGGGAAACAACGGCTCGGCGTAAAGCACGTGCGTACTGTGTACTCATGCATGGTTGGCGGGACAAAGGAAATGGGTCAGGAGGAAGGAAATATATGAAAACTGTCAGTTTATGGTGTGGTGACGCTCCGTGTAGAGAGGATAATCGAGACGACAGCGAGCTAAACTACGCGTCCACCCACCGATAGAAGTGGTTCATGCGTAACGTGCAATGACTAGTTCGGGAGATCATTGTATCGATACCCTCCACCGGCAATCCTGACTGACAATTTATTACCGGGTTTTCTTCAGTCAAGAAGGTGAGATTGCCCTGCTTTGTGACAGTTTTTATAACTGAACAGGATAGACGGAACAAATCAGTTTTTATAACTGAATAGGATAGACGTTAAATAAATAAATAAATAAATAAATAAATACAAATAAATAAATGGACATTCCCATCTGACAACTATCACCACAACAATTCACCACACACTTTACCTTAGGATGATGACCTTAGGATGATGCAGAATGATTTTTGTGAAAAGGGGTCAAGTGAAGGGGCTAACCTCAATAAAAAGTGTAATAATTTTATACCCGGCACCTCCACCAAAATAAATCATCGCACAATGAGGTTTTATTTGTGTATCTTTCTCGACAATCTATTGATTAAGTAATCTCGCTCTCTATTTTTAAAAATAATAACTGAACGTATGAAAGCAAGCATTCAATAATCCCTTTTTTAACCTTATTTAAATTTGATTCATTTGAAGTAATTTAATTTAATATTTTTAATATACAATTTGAACAAGTTAACAACAATTTGTTGTCTTATTATATAGATTGTTGTTGTATTATTATTTTTCAAACTTTGCTTACAGTATCAGTTTTTTAACTGAATACGATAGACGTTAAATAAATTAATATTACATTTCATTTATGTTCTTTATTTTATTTAGTTGTCCTCCTTTGTTTATCATTCTTTATAACTAAATAAAATAGAACTAAATAAAGAATTAATGCTATGCTTGCTATGACTACGATCGTGTACACTGCGTTCAGTTCGGCAGCGTCCAGACCTCGGCTAATCCCAAGGCCACGCACGTACACACGCATGTGAACACGCCTCATGCTCACCGTGTGAAAAGTGCGCGCAGTTCCTTGGCCAGGTTCGTGCGCCGGAAGTGAGATGTTTTACGCGCCGGAAGTGGACCAATGAGGATACAGTTAGCGATATTTGTCGGATGTTGATCGCGATAGATCGTATTGGTGGTTTTATACGGGTACTTTCAGGACGTGAGCGAAGGACAATGGTATTGGACGAAGCTTTGCCTAGGCTAGAGTTACCTGTCACGACATCCGCTAACTACTGGAGAGGCTTCACGATACGAACATAACCATTTTCGTACTTTGAACAGAAATTAAAAAAGTGAGTACACGGGGGATCGAACCCGGGATCTTAGCTGTCCGGGCTATGCTCTTACCAACTTTTTAAATTTCTGTCTAAAGTACTAACATATCAACGTCACAGTCCCCTACTATAAAACCATAGTTAAACATCATATTATATCCTCCCAACTCTAGGGATAAAAGAGATGATTTTTAATTCTCCAGTTAATTTCGTATGTAGTCTAAAAGGTAGTCTAATCTGCCCTACACACGTTATTGACAATGGATAAACAGACCAAGAATTAGACACAATTAAATTGGTGGCTGCATAGCTCGGTTAGTAAGAGCAAAGCCCGGACAGCAAAGGTCCCGGGTTCGATCCCCGGTGTAGTCACTTTTCTAATTTCTGTCTTAAAGTACTAACATATCAGCGTCATAGTCGCCTACTATAAAACCAAAGTTTAACAACATAACCATGATTACACCTAACTTTTTATATACCCTCTTGGATCACAAATAAGATAACGTCGAAAAATTATAATATTATTTCTTTATAACACTTAATTTTTGCGAAACCCAATTTGATACCGATCTTGTTAATTATGATGTCCACATACATAAAGGGTTAAAACACACAAGGTGCACACACTAGGCCCATAGTATGTTGTCTTCAAATAATTTTGGACTTACTTATGGACTTATTATTTTCACAAATAATCGAAAAAACAACCTGCACACATTCTACTGTGGTGTTGATTTAAAATATATATTTTGGTCTACTCGGCACCTCCACCAAAAGACGATTCTATTTGTATGTTCTTCTCCAATATCAGTTTATTATATGTTGCTTTGCTCCTAATTTAATTTAATTTATTTTTATTTTCCATGGGATAAATATAAATCATTTTACACCCACATCTTCCTTCGTGTAGGTACAGTACATAACGTTAACGTTTAAGACTCATTACTTATCAGTAATCACACACACTAGCAAATAGCTATTCGGTCGGCCAAGAAGCATCCGAAGTACTTGGCAAAGTTGTCAATAAAGCACACATGGACAGACCTACAGTCATAGATTTTACAAATTTGGTCTTAACCAACCAGTAAAAAATCAAGAATATAGCTAATTTTGGACTTTTTAACAAAATCGAAATTCGTGAAAACTGATTTTTTTAAATTTTTTTTTTTAAATTTTAGACACCTGTGGTGTCAGTCAGCCGAGCGAACAGCAATTAACCTAAAACGCATGTCCTACTGTAAAACAAGTTGTAATTGAATGCAAATAAACACACGTTAGAACACAAATAACTTTTGAATAAGATTCATGTGTAATTGGTACAAGATTTGTTTTCTATAGTTGGTTTGAACTTTGAACCCACGCACCCCCCACGCAAAGAATACAGACAGTAGACCACTAATGCCCAGAGATCATCGACTCAGACAAGAAGTAAGTTTTCTTCTTAGTATTTTCATTTTCTTCTTATCGTTATTCGATGTTTGCAGGTTGAATGAAACGAACGGAAGTCGGAAAATTGAGTGTAAGTGGGCGTAATGTGTGTTATTCACGTTCTCCGAGAAATATATTTATCTCTAAAATACCATGTGGGTATTTCGCTATCACTAAATCACATAAACGAAATTGAATCTGAAGAGGGAAATATAAGATTGAGCTTAATTTGTAAACAATTCCATGTCAATTTTGCCTGGTGCGCACTTGACAAGAAGATATTGAAAGGATATTCAAACCACTTTATTATGGTTCACCAGAGGGTTGTAATATGACTTTGAAGCGAACATAGATAACATCACTAAATCTTGTGTGAGGCCCACGAGTATGAAATGAAATGTTTATTTGAGAGAGAAACATCCCTGCTTGAGAAAACCACACAAATGAGCTTTGTGTGGTTCGTTGATTTTCTGGTTAAAGGTTCTGTTTCCAATGCAGAAGGTACAAGGGTTCGATTCCCGGTATAGGCCGAAGTTCGTTTAACTTGGACTTAAGTAAATCAGTTCTTGGATTAGGAATTTATCAACGGTGACTTTGGAGCAGTCCTACCAACGAGGCACATCATAAATTCTAAGGTCGTTCCGAATCAGCCTTGTTGATTCTGGCGCTGTCCGCGGGTGGAATCGTGTCCAGCTTGATTGATCGGTGTTAACTACATAAATATACCGGTCTCTAGTTGGTCATAATTCGCTCGTCGATGATGTCGGTGCCTACAGGGTTGACTTGGTCGGCTTTAAGTCTACTGTCCCCCACTGAAAATCAGTTCTGTGACTGAGTGGGTAGACTCTCAATACGAATTTATTTATTTGTTTAAGGTGCAGACTCAAAACAAGGACGCCCACAGAGAAAATCGGAAGACGTTCACTGACTGGAGTTAACCTGCAGGACACCCACACATAAAACAAAAGACGTGGGCTTGACGTTTCCAGACCATGGTAAAGCGAAAACATTGAAGGAAAAAAACTCGAAATGTTGGAATGATAAAAACCTGATTTCATTATTTATCAATAAATGAAGATACTTCCCGGGAATACATGAGAATTGTGATGAAGTTTTGTAGTCCTACGGATAGGCACATCATTCTTCAGACAGTTTCGGACCATCCAAATATATACGTTATATGACTCGTGTTTGGTTTTATCCATATTTTTTATAAATATTTTCATGTGGGCATGCCAGCAGAAGGATACACATCACATATCAATAAATAATTAAAACAATATGTATTTAGAGTCTTCCCACTCACTCAGTCACAAAAATGAATGATTACATGGCTATACATGGTGTTAAAATAATCAGGTAATATAGGGTGTACGGTAGTTGCAAACGGCATTTCCAAGACTTTGGATATAATTATAACCCATTTATAAATTATGCATTCGAAACGTGAAATTTATAATGTTGTTTGTATCATTCAGATATTGATCAGCACTTGTAGTTATATTTTGCACACACCAACTAGCCCCACACTTCGATTTTTTTCAATTTACTTTGTAGCCCTTCAATGGGTTCGGAAGCCATGGGCAGGTACTGGTTTCTGTAACTCTATACCCCAAACATATCGAGTGTAAAGATGACCGATGCTCTTGTTGTATAGTTGACGCAATATTTCACGGTCTTACACCAGGGGTTTCTATCGTAAATATTAACCAAGATTTGAACAAACCAACTATATACAGTGAGAATTCGAAATCTTATCAACAAATATTCGCATTGGATTAGAATTTACAAAGGTATTTTCCGTACTATAAATAAATAGGCATATTGGAGAAAGTTTTAAGCTCCTAACCTGTTTTTTTTTGTGCTGTAGAGCAAGCATTCCTCAAATAACATTAACGGAAAAATCATAGAAAAATACTTACGTTTTTACAATACTTTGTACTCTTATCTAGTTTATTTGTACATGATTTCTTTATTGATAAACATTACATGAATGTAAATTTATGATTCAGGAGGAGACAAGGGATATCATAAGATTCGCGACGCATGCAACATATCCTTAAAATCATTGGGTGGTGGAAGTTTAATCCGTTTGCACTTTTGGAACACATTATTCGTATATTTACTCTGAACAACAAAACCAACATAACTTTGGTCCGCAAACAATATGGCCGCCACAGAATCAACTTCTCTGTTTAAGACAGATTGCGCCAATTACTCAAACCACAGTTAAGTTAAATATGAAATATACGTAGAACTTATGTGAGCTAATATTGATTAAGACAAATTCAAACCCCATGCAAATTAACAGCGCATTACTACAAACATCTTGTGTACCAGCGAACGGGTTGTGCACAAATAATTCGGTTGGTATAAAGCTCCGCGATGCATTGAAGTACGTAATGCTTCGCATGATATTTGCATGGCATTATATAATGCGTTATTTCAATGCGTGGCGTCGAGACTCGAGAAACACCACACTAGAACACGTGCACGTCTTTTGTGTAGACCAGAAAGTGCAAAACCTTTCAAGGTGGGAAGATGTAATCAACTAATTGCAGCTAACACAAGAGCTCAACTCATTTAGATCACGTTTGGTTTGCCGCCAGCAACCCACAGACTTCGAGTGAAATATATTGAATCGTTGATAAGTTTGTAAGAAATATGGACTGATAAAAATCACTGATTTTATAATATTAGTAACATTATTTATAATATTTTGTGTTGAACTATAATAATTTCAACAATAATTCCCCTCAAAGATAAAAATAAAATTGACATTTCAAATTTTATTTACTTAATTTTTATTTATTTATTTTTTAACGTCTATATCCTATTCATTTAAAAAACTGATTTACGAAGTGGGAAAACTAAATAAATCTAACTACATAGATTCAGACGTAGGAACTAAAGTAAATATTTGAATTAGTACCACAAAAATGTATTAATAACACAATAATTTTGGAAACAAATTCAAAAAGCATATTAAATGCAATTAATTAATGAACACATAAAAAAGGGGGATAAAGGAAAGAAAAGATAAAAGAAAATAGAAGGGAGTGCACGCTACAGAGTAGACAACTTTTATTCGGGAGGTAGAGAGTTCGAATCTAGCCTCCAGCAAAACTGAAGTTTGGTTCTTAGTATTCGTAAGTCTATATAACTGGTATAGATATAAATATAAAAAACTACTATAGTCTATAACAGAGTAAGTCTGTGCAACTTTTCCTCGCAAGATTCGATCCCCCACCCCCTCCCACTCTAAGGTCAAAGCTGTGCTATTGCATGTGTCCTGTACCCCTAACGTGCTTAGGCAAAAGAGAGGGGGGTGGGGGGCTGGAGAGGAAAAATTAAAGGTTAGGTTGTTTAGACTAGGCACTAATCTTTCAACCTGGAAAACGTCTCAAGAATGAAACATTCTTATCAATTATGAACAAAATAATTATGATGTAGGCTTTGTTCAATAGTCTTAAAAAGATAATACATTCAATGGTGATTGTAGAATTGCAATAGACATGCGAAAGCACCTATACAATAACCTATTTCGTGAATCAACAAAGACGCTATTATCACCTTATTCATGAGTGTATGACTCTATCACAATATGCAAAAACGCGACATGAGAACAGCTAACACATCCGAAACCTACAATATACTTTCGAAGGTCATGAGTCGTTTATCCGGTCAATTAGTCGACATTGACCAGTAGCAAATACACGAAAGCACACGCACAATACATCCCACAAAAGAAATAAAAAGTAATGGAGTAGCCAGCCCTTACATTATATCAAAACCAGTTTGAGGTTGAATGAAAATAAATCCAACCATTTTTCAAATGTCAGAGTTTAGAAAAGTTGATGGTGATTATTCAAAAATCATCAAGAAGCATGTACGCATATCACAGATCTGTGCAGCAGAGACGCAGCTGCCTGCAATACAATAGTGTAAATACTATTGATTGTATTTACCTAGGTGCAGCTGGGCTGGTCTGCAGAAGCGCACACACCCGTTGTGTGGCGGTGAGCTACCGAGGAGGAAATCATCAATCGATATCAGAGAGAGATGATTCAGTAATTAATTATTGTAAACGGTGGCTGGGCGTGCATCAACCGTATCATCAACAGTAATCAATCGGCAGATGTAGAAATTATTTTACCGGTTGTTTGGTATTTATGGGAAGGATGTATTAGATTGAAGTCCGGACTCATATTAAACAAAATTCCGGATATAAATCTCCAAAGAAAAGTTTGATACCAAACTCTACGAAATTAAATTCAAATTAATTTTTTTGAGGGCAACTTCAGGACAATCATGAGGAATATGCCATAAACCAAAGGGACTCAAACACAATATATCAAGTGTTGGATAGAAATCTCTGTAGGATAGTTTGATGCCAACTACTTCATTCATTTGAAGAAGCCCAAACCTGAATTACAAACTTGAAAATTGTAAAGAATCTTCAGGGTTTTGGAAACCTAAGCATCACTAGTTGGGAGGATATAGTATAGTAAGATAAGAATAGAGAGATGTAAATCGGCCATACTTTCCGGAAATGGAAACATTTTAGAAAATTATTTTTTTTCCGGAGACTTTCCGGGTTTTTTAATTTCCCCCACAAAATGAGGTAAAGATGTTGAATTGCAATCAAACGACAAAAATATAACAATTATTCTAAGGACTCATTCAGGAAAAATTGTTTAATATTAATTCCAGGATACCTATTTTGAGAAACAAATAACATAACATAAATAAATAAATATCATAAATAATTATCATAGTGATTGATAGCAATTATCGTAAAAAACTGCCCTGGTCAGGGCAGTGCTTTAAAAACCATGTAATCATAAATAGTATAAAATAAAAATCATAACAAAATATAGTGAGTTTCTGCATAACACTCGCGTGAAGTTCGGGCTAGTTCCTATCCTATCCTAGTTTAGCCAGAGGCGGCTCGCCCACGTTAGAAGGCGTCGGTGAAGGGTAGGAAACTACCCCATCGTGTGTGAAATGCAATCGTATCGTGGTTATTAATATTACGCAGGGTGCCACATGCTCGTAGGCAAGTTACGCAGGGTGCCACATGCGTTACAACGCACCACCAGTCATAACCCAAGTCCTAATGGGAAATATACAAGCGATTCTTCAACCGTTGTGGACTTTGTGGTACGCTTGCAAGGAATGGACGCACATTTTGTGATCGGCCCTTCTGTTCTAGTTGTGCCGAAACGGAAGCCGTTTCGTTCTGCGCTTACCATAGCAAATTAAGAAAAGTTATTAAGTTTATGAATGTGTGAACCAAAATAGGCGAAATAATGTTGTCACGTCGCATTATGTTTGGAAAATCATGTGACGTATTCATATTATATATTTTGTTCTTATGATACTATTTTGAAATTTGTTTAGTTCATGTTTATTATTTTGTGTGCATTTATGTAATCATTTTGTATTTTCCTCATTTGGAAATAAGAATAGGCGTTAATAAAATTATAAATAATAATATTATTGTTGTTGTATTTGTTGCCATCATTATTATAACATACACACGAAATCTTAAGAAATTTACTCTCACTTCACTTTTTACTTCATTTTTTTTCTCCACAAATTAATAAATAATATCATTATTTGAGTCTACAATGCAATACTAACGGTAATGATCCGCCTTTGTTCTGGTTATTACTAATTAAATTAACTAAATAGTACATTCATTTTGTTTTAGTTCAAATAATTAATATGTAAATTTGTATGCATAGGGCCTACTTGAAAACTTTTAAAGTAGATGGTGTAGAAAAAGTTTGAAAAACCTGTTCACTTTTGACTATTATTAATACTTGTGTTTTTATTCCTTTATGATTTTGATCGTATTTATATTTAATAATAATGAAATAAAATTAGAATACGATAAAGGGGAGATTTCTGTTGTTTACCACCACAGGTGTGGAAGGGGGGGGGGTCTGATCGAGGGGGGACGTAGTATTACTTTGGGGTGAGGGGTATAGATCATTGCCACGCAGACATGCACAAGTGCATGCAAATACAGCGAAGATAAAAATTATTGTACAGGTTGTAATATTTAAATAAGGGGGCTTACACGAGAGAGGATTTGTGGGAATTTTGATCTATCTTGAAAAACACGAATTAACATTGAATTTTTGGATTGAAAGGTCGACACAATTTATTTATTTAATTAAAATTAATTAATACAGATGTGGCACAGCGTTGAAGAACGATGCTCGCATGACGTCGCCACTCGCCACATTCTCAGAACAATAATTTCGGTCATCCACAATCTTTCTCAGTCAAATTGAAAAAAATGCATCCATTGGAGTGAACATTTCTTCAAAATATTTTCACATCAAACCTAGTCAATATTCTCTTAATTACCATTTAAGGGATCTTGTATACTTTGTACCAAGAGTCATTTGAAAAATTGGCAAAGTATTGTCCCAGCAGTCCAAATAGAAAAGTTGTGAAGAAAGATTTTTTGCAATTTTCTTTGAGTGACGATATACAATGGAGAAAATTAATAAAGGAAAAAATGTTTTTCTCAGTTTAAAAACAAAAATAAATAAATATTAAACAAATTCAAAACTAAGACGCCGATTCCTAAATCCACACACTTTAAGAACCGTTATCCTTGCAAACTGTGTATCTCTAGATTAGGAATGTTGGATTGAATGCTTCTGATTGGCTGGGTCGCAAATCATCATCCTATTATATTATAGGCCAGGCAGCCAGCCAGGCAGGCTGGCTGGCAGGATTGTGTTGTGCTTGTGCATGTAGCAGCAACTGTGCACACGTCCACGGCAGCTGACGACCTATCCTCCTTCCTCGGTGAATCGGATACAGGGGTTGGTAAACACCTCGGAGCAAGAACAGCACGTAGGCTAGGATGTGGGAGGTCCTCGCTCGACACCCGTCGTCGGCAATACCAAACATGTTCCATTTCGTAAGGATACCCGCTGTAGGGTACATATTGTATTACCTGAGGTGACCCACTTCAGGTGACTAACTAGGTTGTTAAATTGAAATAATTTGGACGTACACTGTTCTTAAATTAAAATATTTTAAGAACAGTGTACGTCCAAATAATTTATTTTAAGAACAGTGTACGTCCAAATAATTTCAATTTAACAATCAATTTACCTGTTTTACTAGTTTCAATTTATAACTAACTAGGTTATTAGGATGATGAATGATATTGTGAAAGGAATGTCAGAGGACTTCATCCTTTTCATTCGCAATACCGACTAACTACAACATAGGTAACACTTTTCAGGACTGCCGCTGGTGGGATTCGAATACCCACTCAGTCAGATAAGTGATTTCCAGCGGTGGACTTCCATTTAGAGCGGACCAAGCCAACCCTGCCTGCCGGCGCCAACGCCGTCGACGAGTGAACAATGTCCAACCCAAGACCGATATTTTAAAAAGGAAACACCGACCTAGCTCTTTGGGCACAATCCACTCGCTGACGCCACCTTCAGACTTTTATAATGTAATTTGGTGTTAGGACGGCTCCAGAGAAATATATTTTGAATTATAACATACAAGGATGAAATACATTTTATAATAGAGCATTATTTTTGAGCGGATGTCGAACCCACGTCTTTTTATTCCCAACATCTCAAACAGCACTTACCCAGGGCCGGATTAAGACATTTGGCGCCCATAGGCTTAAAACAAAAACACGCCCCCCCCCCCCCCCCCCCTCCTTAATTTCAACATACTGAAAAACATAATATGCATGCATTTTAGCTTAAAAAGAAAAAGTATGTAACTAGTAACTAACAATTCAACTCGACCACCACATTGTATAATATCAAATTTGTAATTTGTATAAACTCGTCCGTTGTAGTCGCGCAAATCAGGCATTGGCAAGCAATTTTTTTTCCTTTTCCTTGGCAAATGTGTCAATGATGTGATCGTAATTTAAACTGTTAGTGGTGCCGGAAGTGCATTTAAGGGGGGTGGAGGGGCGGGGGGCAATAAAACACTTTTTGGAAGAGCGTAGCGAGCGAAGCGAAAATTTCATTCTACTATAATGAAGAAAAAAATCCGGATTGTTTTATTATTATTTTTTTTTCTGTTTTCATTTTTGAATGTTTGTTAATACGATTTCGGCTAACTGATACTCCGATTGCGATGAAATTTTCTGGAGGTCTTCGAAATCTCTGAACTTAGAACTGCCACATTTTTTAGCGCAATCGAAAAATTATTTCTCATGAAAATCGCAATTTTACGATTTTTTTTTTAAATTTCTTCGGCTTAGAACTAATCCTGTCAAATAAAATCTTATATTAACGTTAAGAGGAAAAAATTGCGATGTCGCTGAATTTTTACAGAAACCTTCCTTAAATGATACTTATCAACATACTAAAACTCCCCTACAATCGGACTGGAGCTTCGGCCGCCATATTGGAAAATGGCGGCCAAAAAGTGTTTGTTATCGAATATCTCCAAATTGGTTACAGATAGACAAAATGTCTCAATGGGAAAAATATTCCCCATTCAATTCCCTACAAAAAAGGAGTCTTCTATTGTTTTGGTAGGGGCAAAGGTTACGTAAAAAAATCGTGGTTTATACGTTGCTTATTGGAGTACCAGCTAATTTCCTAATTTTCCTGTCCAGCACCAAACAATGCCCGGTAAATCCGTAAGAAATCGATTGAAATACAAAAGGACTTATGTACGGGGTTCATGAAAGCTTCCATTAGTATTTTAAAAAATCAGGTCTGCGAAATCGGATTTTGCATTTACCCGGAATTTGGGTTTTTCCACTGTTGGCATTTCCTCAAAAATGCCATATTTGACTGTCCATTATTAGGCACTAAATAGCATTGGAGGAAAAATTCTTTGTTCACACATTGAAATGACCTTAATAATGATCCGATTACAACCAAAGTTTAAATCCAATATGGCTGCTAATTCCTAATATACACAACATCAAAGGGAATAATGTAGCAAAAAGAGTGTAAAAACAGCACGAAAACAGTATTCATATTGTGAATATTAGGAATTAGCAGCCATATTGGATTTAAACCTTGATTGTAATTGGTTAATTATTAAAGTCATTTCAATGTGTGTAGAAAGAATTTTTCCTCCAATGCTATTTAGTGCTTAATAATGGACAGTCAAATATGGCATTTTTGAGGAAATGCCAACAGAGGAAAAACCCAAATTCCGGGTAAATGCAAAATCCGATTTTGCAGACCTGATTTTTAAAAATACTAATGGAAGTTTTCATGAACCCCGTACATAAGTCCTTTTGTATTTAAATCGATTTCTTACGGATTTACCGGGCATTGTTTGGTGCTGGACAGGAAAATTAGGAAATTAGCTGGTACTGCAATAAGCAACGTATAAACCACGATTTTTTTACGAAACTTTTGCCCCTACCAAAACAATAGAAGACTTCATTTTTGTAGGGAATTGAATGGGGAATATTTTTGCCATTGAGACATTTTGTCTATCTGCAACCAATTTGGAGATATTCGATAACAAACACTTTTTGGCCGCCATTTTCCAATATGGCGGCCGAAGCTCCAGTCCGATTGTAGGGGAGTTTTAGTATGTTGATAAGTATCCTTTAAGAAAGGTCTCTGCAAAAATTCAGCGACATCGTAATTTTTTCCTTTAAAAATTCTTATTTGACAGGATTAAACACCCACATTCTTTATCTGATTCCGATTGTAATGATTTTTTCACAGAATCTTAATTTTTGAATTAATATATTCGTGTGTAATTTGAGCGCAATCGAAATATTAATTCTCACGAAAATTGCTATTTTACGCTTTTATCGTTTTTTAAAATTTCTTCGACTTGTAACACCTACAAACTGTATCCGATTGTTATGATTTTTTCATAGAACCTTAATTTTATTAATTAATATATTTGTGTGAAATTTGAGCGCAATTGAACAATTATTTTTTCCGAAATTCGCAATTTTAAGATTTTTTTTCGTTTTTCTTGAATTTACTGTTTGTATTTTTGTGTGTTTGCTAACACGATTCCGGCTGAACCGATATTCCAATTGCGATGAAATTTTTAGGAGGCCTTCTAAATCTCTGAACTTAGAACTGCCACGTTTTTGAGCCAATCAAAAAATTATTTCTCATGAAAATCGCAATATTACCCTTTTTCGTTTTTATAAAATTACGCTCATCCAACAACGCGCCTGAAAAAGCGTTTTCGAAGCTTCCTAGTAGAACTGGCCATGAAACAATGGTTTTGGAAAAAGTATAAATTTTGGTACAATGGGAGTTTCGGCGGGGATGCCTCCCATGCTAGTGCGGGTCTGGGGCGTATAGCCCCAGAAAATCTTGATTTTTGACATAGCAAATGGGAGCATTTTACTAGATTTAGCATGATATTGTCGATAATATTAAGTTATTAGTTGTTGTTTGTAAGGAGTTAGACGCCTTGCCCACGGAGCCGAGTGGGGGCGCTTTGGCGCCCCCAAAATGCTGGCGCCCCAGGCTCCAGCCTACTTAGCCTATGCCTTAATACGACCCTGCACTTACCGCATAATACATCGCGAACGTCTCACACGCGAATATTCACACAGAATTCCGAAAAAAAACTCCACGATCGACAAAACTAAATTGCAATTTTCCCCACCCCTCATCCACCCATCCCATCCCAGCTGATCTTACCTGGCTGGCATGGATGGCGTAACCCAGCTCCTTGTTCAGTACCCATAGTGTTATTACAATAGGCTGGTCTATTCATACAACAGCTGAATAATATGTGACCACGACACGATCACAGCTAGACAGACAGAGTGGCTGCTGTGCTAGGACTGCTGCGTTAGGCGCGTTGCCCTCCGAGATAGTTTGGTTCCCACAAGAATCGCACCCATTAAATAACAATTTTGTGGATTAAATATTAAGTATTCGGGACATGGTTTTGACTTCCTCTAGCAAGAATTAATGGTGAATATAAACAGTGAGGAAGACATAATTATTATGCAAAAATAATCTATTTCAATTTTATATAATATAAATCAATCTATATTCTACTTATTTAATTCGGAAACAGACAAAATTTTATTCAAAAATAAAATTGAGGTTGACGATCAAATTCGTACGCCGACATATTTAAATATTTGGGACATGGTTTTGAATTCAAGAATTGGTAGTGAATATAAACTGCGAGGAAGACATAATTATCATGCCGAAATAGTCAATTTTAATTTTGTATAAATCGAACTATATTCTACTTATTTATATCGGAAATAGACTGAATTTTAAACAAAAATAAAATTGAGATTAGTGATCAAATTTGTATGCCGACATATTTAAATATTTTTTAAAGAGGAACTCGGATTGCGTAGAAGCTGCCAAAAGCACTCCTGCTTCAATATATTATTTAAAGTTGTGAATTTACTTATATTTAGTCGAACGACTACATATTGCTGCTTCTTTGAATAGCTCGGAAGTAAATAATTAATTTGTATCCTGGCTGTGTACAAAACATTCTCAATACGCATTCGTAGCTTTAATTATTAATCATTGCTTGATCGAAAATAAAAAATATTCTGCGAAAATTAATATTGCTCAATCCGTATTTACCTACAATAATTAAATTTGTACTGTATATTAATATTCTATACATTCAAAATATCACATCAGGTAAATATCACAAAGTGTGATCATACAGGTAACTGTACGTATTGCACCTAATCTAATACGCATAATATGTAACTCATATTATTGTAATTATTGTCCAATAAACTATATTAAATATTAAAAAATAAAATCCACTAACGGATATTAGCAGTGTACAGCACGACTTTGCACAGTTTCGATCCCCTTTGACATAAAACCCCGGCCTACGTGCAGGAGTCACGTTTCAACCCATCGTTTCGCTTTTTAACTCTTTAATTTTCCATCGATTCCCAATATCAGAGCACATTTCAAAATTTTCAAACGTTCGTTCACAAAGTTACGTTCGCGCGCGCGTTTCTACCGTCAGATCAAACCGCCATAGTCAGCAGAACGATTTGATGAAGCCTATTAGAGGAAAATCAATAGAAACTCGAAACCTGCATAGAGAGAGGATATTCAACTCTAAAAACAATTCTAAAATGGTGAACAAATGTGAAAAACAAGATAAAAATGCGTTTTTTGTTAGTGTGGTTTCAGAGATATATACATTATTATTATCAACATTGTATCCTGTATTCTCCCAGGATCTTCACCGCAAATCCGGATTTTCCCGTTTGAAACTCATGCGGTCAAGACTTATCAGATAACATCACCTTGAACTGTCCTGATTGGTGACCAGAGCTTCCTGTCACAACAAGTTTAGTCACAATTTCTTATATTGTTGTTGAGGTTACTTGATTTCTCTAGAAAACGCAAACAAGCGGTTGTAGATTACGACGTTCTGGTCACAAACTATATAGTTGGTTATTTGATGATAGAATTACCGAAAACACAAAATTGTAACAATTAATTCCGTTTTAATTTTTAATCTTCACATCTTATTTTAAATTTGAAAAGATAGATATAGATAAATAATCGTCTTTATTGTTCTAGGCGGGATTAAGGCCAGCTAGCTAGGCCTTTTCTTCCATCCAACCTAGTCTTACACTAAATATATATATACAGAATTGTTTCTGGATACAATTATCAGTCACAATTTACAAGAAAAATATTTAAAGATATTAAATTTACACTATTGTAGTCCATACATACATTTTACACAAATATACTCTCATTCATACTATAATAAAAAACTATAATACTAATATACTATAATAATATATACTTATGTAATAACATACTATAATAAAGCGGTGCGTCACCGCGAAAAATAATATTTTTAAATTTCGTTGGCTACAATAATTCGAGTGACATATTTTAGGTAAATAAATTATCATTTTATTCAAATCAGAGTAGTATAATAGGGAGAGGACGCGTACAGTATGAAAGGTGGTAATTGTAGCCGCACTGAAACTACCCCACATATGTGAGAACAGACCGGACAGTTAATTTATTATATTTTCGTTGAGCTAAGCAACCATCACAGGCTCATGTTCCTCGGTGACAATGCAATCGGAAAAGAAGCGACATAAATATTATATGAAAGACGGGACACCGGATACAGCAAAGGTAAACATGTTGGATGGACGAAATCCAGGTAAAATATAAACAAAATCGATTCTGAACTTGTGTGTTATACAGATTCAATACCCCAACAACGCGACGGACCTTTAATATTTCAGTAGAGTGTAGAATACATTTAGGTTTATATTTTTATTTATCGGGTTGTTTTGTAGCGGTGGTATACATGATATTCTTATGTCGACGTTTCAAAGACCATTTTGTCTTCTTCAGGACGTGAAATATGATATGAAGTTTATGAATTGACTCTTGTTTATTGTTATTGTTTTTTCAATAAAACAATAACAAAAACATTAAAAAAAAACAATTACAAGAAACAAGAGTCAATTCATAAACTTCATATCATATTTCACGTCCTGAAGAAGAAAAATGGTCTTTGAAACATCGACATAAGAATATCATGTATACCACCGCTACAAAACAACCAGATAAATAAAAATATCATCAATGGGTAGCGAGACATTTAAAAGTTTTAACATTTAGGTTTGTTTCCATTGGTGAAAGTTTTATTGTTGTTATAATTTTTGCGAGACTCATCGAAATATATTTTATATTTCTCGCATATATTGTAGATAGAACGAAAATTGCACATATTTCCTTTATAGAGAAGTATTTAATTCCCCTTTATATTTTTCTTTAAACCAGATAGTGACATTTTAAAAAATCGTAGGCTTAAATTTGTTAAAATTCTTAATTTTATGTAATATAACATGAAACAATATTAATTTCTAAAAATTAATACAGGTACATTTCCTTTGAAATGTTATTTGAATTTATTAAAGCAAATGAAATTAATTATTGTGTTTTAATACATTATTGTTGTAATCTCATTGTTGCATATATCATCTATGTAATTAGATTTATGTGGTCCTCCTTTGTAAATCAGTTTTTTAACTGAACAGGATACTCGTTAAATAAATAAAACAAATAAAATAAACCCTGCACATAATTAAAGAGTATGAATTTACAACTATTGAAAAAGTACCTGACATTGATAAGCATTTCCCTAACGTATTCACTTAAAATATCAATAAGTGAAATGAGTATTTTGTTTGAGGTTTTGGAACAGGCGACCTACCTAACCTCAAACAAAAAACAAATCCAAAACCTCCGTACGTACGGCTGCTCTCCACACATCCGTACCCGACACAAACTTTTGCCCGCACAGATTCTACCTCATGCATTAGTAACAATCACCGCTTGCTCCACTCAATAACTGAAAGTCCATTAAAAGCCAAACAAGCGCACAATTGCACCCTTTCCTCATTAGCCGGCATTGTTTTCTCTCGACGGCCGCGAGTGAGTGAGTGACGCGATTCGTGGAGTGATATGTGTGAAGTTGGGAGCGGTTTACGACACGTTTCCAGTCGCTTTTATGTGTCGCTCGCCAACAATAGAAATACGTTACGACGGTAGCTTTGTTGTTGCATTTATATCTTATTCAGCTGGCAACAGTGATGTTTGTATCCATAAGAAAAATATGATGGAATAAATGAACGTATTTTTCTTGTTTGTTATCGTCGAAATACTGTGTTCTATTATCAACTGAAGAAGAACTTTTCTTATCGTAACTAAAAAATGGAAAAACCTATATATAATTCGGGAGCGAAGCACCCATATATGAATTACTTTTCTGTCCGTCTGCCTGTGCGTGTGTCACGTCTCACGATAAAAACCGAACATGACCTCCGATTGACATGAGTTTTTATTGATATCGCACTTCAATAAGGAAGATACTGGTTTGGGTGACGGGATTGAAGCAGGGCTCGCCCCCCCCCCCCTCCCCCTCCCTCCACAGAAAGTTTTAACATGTCTGTATCATACCATTTTTTATCATCCTTGTAAAAAGGGCAATGTCAACAAAAAAAAACGCTTGACAATCAGAGGTCGTGTTCGGTTTTATCGTGAGATGTGACACACGCACAGACGGACGGAAGAAAAGTGATGCATATAATATATAGAGCAACTAAACTCCCTAAAAATATTTTTAAAAAAACGACAGAGACAACGCCAACACCAACACCAACAAAAAAACTATCATCATTGTATTTCGTTGGACGCTTTGAGTTACAACAATTCTGAAAAATTCCCTTTCTCCAAAACGCTTAAAAATTCACCTCTCTCTCTCTCTCTCTCTCCTCATCGTACATTTTACTACCCTTCCTTCCTTCATAAACTTCCCAATCCGTTAAGTCCAACTCTTGGTTCGATCAGCCGCTTGCCCTCTTGCCAGCATTACCAACATTAGATGGAAACATATAAAAACATGTATCAATAAAACGAGACGCCAAACTCAAATGTTAAGTTCAGTTTTCCTCTCTATTTTCATCTGGCTCGTATTTTTATGTTTTCCTGTTATAGAGTGCGTAGTTTACGTTGTCTACTGTTTTATATACATCGTTCTAGCCAAGTTTTACAGTCAATTTAGATTTTAAAGCGTGTCGTAATATTTTTACAATATCTCATGTTTTTATCTTCCGGTTTGAAATGTGAATTGGAGCCATCTCACTATTCTATACTTCGTATGCCTAAATTGGAATTTTTATATCGTTGTTTTGTCTCTACAGTTATATAGGCCTGCATCTAAATTGTGTGTTTTTTTTAACGTAGGGCTACCTGTAGATGTGATATTGATCATCTAAGCTGGACTACTAATCTTGACACAAGAAGCCGTGTTATAATTTCGCTTTTCCAAAATGGCGGACGTGTCGGGCATGGACTGTGCTTTAGAAATGAGTTAACAACAATGAAAAATTGCAATTTTAAAGAAAGAACTAAGATGAAGATGATTTTATACACTAAAACTATGAGTGGTAATGGATGACGATGAAGGACGATTTAAAAAAAAATTGCATTGTGCGAGATTCGAACCCACGTCCTAATAGAGCCAAATGCTTCGGACCAGCGGCCTAATCGTATATGCCACTGAGGACGACTATTTAATTATAGAAAGTGACCCAGTTTAAAGTACAGTGTACTTTTTATTATTATAAAGCCAACATTAAAATGCAAAATTGCAAAATTTTGACACTCAAAGTGGGGCCAGCCCCCCCCCCCCTGTATCCGCCCCTGTCGTCCGACAGGGATGTGCATGGCAGATTCACTTCTCATCGCATACAGACAGACAGGAAGTTCCTCGACGGACCGACGATAAATTAACTCTTGTTAATAAAAAATAAACCAAGAGTAAACTACTTCCACACTGTTCCATCATCAACTGTCACATGACGCACATGGTTTCCTTTCCTTCCCGATCCGGACGCCGAGGACCAAATATCGGAGGAAAACTATGCGTGATGTGTGCAGCGTTGGGTGCCGGAAACAAAATGTGAATTGCAGCTTGACATTCTTTTACAGTTGAAATATAACGACTTTAAAAAATATATAACATATATATGTTTTTTTGTCTTCTGTATGATCCCTGGGCTGTTTCGTCGTGTCGATGATGAGGCACTGCTCGACGTTTCGCCACCCATGTTGGTGGCTTCTTCTTCTTTTTTGAAGAAGCCACCAACATGGGTGGCGAAACGTCGAGCAGTGCCTTGAAGAAGCCACCAACATGGGTGGCGAAACGTCGAGCAGTGCCTCATCATCGACACGACGAAACAGCCCAGGGATCATACAGAAGACATCTACGGGTCGTGAAAGCCTACAACATCTCATCATATATATGTTGTTTTTTTTAGATTTTCGTGGCCGATATGGATTAATGTAGGCCTACTCGGGTTTTCGGTAATAATACCACGTATATTTTCGTTGGGCCGACGTTTTGATGAGATTTGATTTTGTATATTGTATAGAATTAAGAATTGTGTTAATTCGTCATGTGTGCAGTGATTTCTTTTGTTGATTTTCGTTGTTTTTTCCCCCCAGTTTTGTTATGTATTTATCAATAGGAATGAAGTTTTCGTTTTAAATATTTTAAGTTGTATTGTCCCCGAAGATGATGAGTGAAATCTCATTGAAACGTCGGCCCGACGAAAATATACGTGGCATTAAAACCGAAAAACCGAGTACATTAATATATACATTTTATTCTAAATATATGTGTCCAATGTCCAAATTTGAGATACAGTGAATACCATTACTACTGGTTAACAACACTGAAAAAGCAATTGTGTGAAACATAAAATAATTATACATTCCTGAACGCGTAGTTTATTTTTGTACTGTGTATTCAATATACAGGGTGGTCCAAATAATAATCGAAATCTAAAACAAAATTTAATTAAATTGAATATTCTGAATTGACTTGTGTCTATTCAATTATTAGCGCCGCAATGGAGAAAAGTAGTGTGAGGCTTTAGTATTAGTGCAATTCAAAACAATAGGGAATGTTGGTAATTTATGTTTTATTTCCAACAGTTTGATATAATAACATAATATTATTATCAAATTTCAGTTAGGGACATACGATGCTACAAACTTGATAGTACGATATTAAATTATTTCTTCAATTTCTTCGAAAAAATTATAATTTATTATGAACCCGAAATATGCTGCACTGCAACCTAGGCATACACTACAGTGATAAATTCAAAACTATGCTGTCTTCAAAGTTCATCTACGCTCAAGCCAGTGTTTTGTTTGTTTACACCTGAGCGAAATGAAGTAAAATAAAAGCCAGTTCCGCTAATCACACGGGGAATCGACAAAGGGCGGACGCGCTCGCTCATGCAGAACTACAGTGTTGTCCGTGTTAGCTTGGCTGTGTGGCACGCACTTTTAGGGCCCGTTGCGAGTGTACATTATACACTGGGCAGTATAAGCTCTTTGTTTCTAGTTTCTTAGCGTAGTTTATAACACTGTATAGCACCTTCTACGTATATGAAATGCTATTTGAGTTCCGAAAGGTTTGTTGTCAATTTGTCATGTTTTTATTCAACATCTCCATACACTAAGCTAAACATTACATTATTTGTATGTTAAATTTTAAGAGCCCAATGACGCAGGTAATTTTGTACACACTGTATGCACTGCTGCACTGTTATTTATAAGTTAAATAAGTACTTTAAAGACGCTAGAGTATGTTTCCCAAAATATGTATACAACTACAAGTAAAAGTAATTAAAGTAGGCCTAACGAAAAGAAAGCAAAAATGAAAGTTAAACAGACTAAACGTATCGGTTCTAGAAGTTCAAAACTATTTTTGTGTGTGATTGTATTATAGATGTAGACTTCTCAATAAACATTCCATTTTAAAGCTAAAAATGCCCGTTGCGAGTGTACATTTTACACTGGGCAGTATAAGGTCTTTGTTCTAGTTCTTAGCGTAGTTTATAACACTGTATAGCACCTTCTACGTTATGAAATGCTATTTGAGTTCCGAAGAGGTTTGTTGTTCAATTTTTCATGTTTTTATTCAACATCTCCATACACTAAGCTAAACATTACATTATTTGTATGTTAAAATTTTAAGAGCCCAATGACGCAGGTAATTTTGTACACACTGTATGCACTGCTGCACTGTTATTTATAAGTTAAATAAGTACCTTTAAAGACGCTAGAGTATGTTTCCCAAAATATGTATACAACTACAAGTAAAAGTAATTAAAGTAGGCCTAACGAAAAGAAAGCAAAAATGAAAGTTAAACAGACTAAACGTATCGGTTCTAGAAGTTCAAAACTATTTTTGTGTACTTTATAGATGTAGACTTTAGAACATTCCATTTTCAAAGCCTAAAAATGCATTCCGTCCAATCGTAAAACGTTTTTATGAACGTTATGGCCTGTATTTCAAACGAAGTCGCAATAGTAGGAGTATTTGCAATGCATCAACCAAAAATAAATATAAAAACAATTTCGGTCTTTTAAGAACGCCATAAGTGATGTCTACTTTGAAACTATACCTTTTTAAAATAAATATTTTTAATAAAATGTACTTTGGCGCTTAATTTAAAAACCCATGTGTACGTCGTGAACAAACACACGCAGGGAGATAGTAAATGAGAAAACAAACTCCACAGTCGGTCTGTGAATCGTATTCCTCCACCCTGTTATCTAAAACGAAATGCTAATTCTGCCATCTTAAGAGTCTATTCTATTCGCAAGTTTAATTGTTCCGCGCGAATAAACTCAATGGTGGGCTTAGCTCGTGAATTCGAACGCAAACAGCCTAAGTGGTTCCCCATTGATTGAGACAGGGCTGTCATGGTAATCTTGCAGCGCGTCGACACGAGGGTGCGCGAATATCTGCGTGCGTGTTTACGTTCCTCAATTGTTACTGTGCTCGACTTACTTGCACGAGCAGCTTTTACTTCAAATGCATTATATAACCTTTGTTTCTAATTTTTTTATGTCCAGAAAAGTTGTATGCAACTTTTGTACAACAACCATGCAATTTGTTGTGTCGATTTTTTAAATTTATTATTAGTGAATTTACAAAATAGGAGGTTCACAATGAGTAAAATAATCACAAAGTACGATCCAAACATAAAAATACAAAACTAACGTGTAACCAATTTAAATTTTGTTGAAGTAACATAATGAATATGGTTTAATTTCAAAATGTATTTAATGTTTGCATTAATCAAACCAAAATATGAAAATAGCAGGATAGGTATGCCACATGTTTTAATTTTAATTTACCATCTGCTAAATAATACGTATTGCACACACAATTAAATTACATCGTAAGAAAAATTATTTGACTGAGTATGAATATTTACTGAGAAGAAGGGTTTGTTGACATAATATTATGTCAAAGAAAAAGAGGTTAGGGTATGGTAACCAAGAGCTGAAACGAAGTGAGTAGATGGAAGATAGTAGATATAGTTTGCATGGACAGGACAGGTGTATGAGCGTTGCTTGTCCCTCGAGGCATTGCATTTGCGATATGATAATAATCCCAACTGGGCCAACTCATGAATCTAACTTCTTGTTTAAATACATTATTTAAATATATAACATCGTGTTCATCATTGTAAATTGCACACATTACATAAAACAATGTAGTGAATTCCAAACACTGGAACCGACATCCTATTCGTCAGACCCGACATTGAAAAACCCAGCAATGTGCTTCCAATCTGAACCTCAAATCTGTCGCAAAGGTGTCGAATATTCATGAGTTTCGTAACAAATTACTCTGCATGCTTGGGTTTCCAGCTAGCGAGTGGTCGAGACAGCCAGTAAAGTGCCACAAGGAACAAAGACGGCCCTTTTGCATAAATGTATCGTAGCGTTTCAACAAAGGCGGTAGCCGAATTTATTATATGAGCAACAAAGACTAGGCCCTCCTTGCATCCTCGGACTCGGTGCATGTGAGAGTGCACGGAACTGACTTGCATGTATAATTGCTCTGGTGCACCCTTCATTTATCTTCTTCTTCCCTCCAGTCTTGCAAGAATGGAGTCGTCCTCGTGGACCAGACTTGCAAGTGGAAGTTAAACCAAACTCAGTGACGAAATAATAGCAGTAAAAAAACACCTGATGTTTGAAGATTTGAATGGATGTATGTGTTGCTACTAGCCTGATAGGTTGGATTGGTCATGGTAAGTGGGAAGAAAAGTTGTTATAAAGCAGATACGATAGGGAGTAAGTTATTAAAAGCGTTGGAATATAATTTAGTATAGGGAAATCTGAAAGGTGTAATACAAATAATGTACAACGGTGTAAGGAAACGTTAGTAAAAATTCAGGTAGGCCCAGGTATATGTAAGCACTTACAAAACGGTTGCAAGCCACAGAAAGCAGTTGGTGATAGACAATGTTTAGACACTGCCATGGATACATTACGCCAAGTATAGAAATAGTAAAAATAAGCGCGAAAAAAACGAAAAAATAACTAGTTTAAAACTTTATTACTATGTCTGGGTCGCAAGAGTAAAAAATGTTTTAAATATTGTATTAGTACAAACAGTACCGTCAATTATGAACGGTGAGTGTCGTTGAGAGCTTAAGTTGAACAGGACTTAGTAAAAGTATAGACGGCGCAAAAAATAAAGAAGTTCCGGTTCTTATTCAATTAAAAGTTAAGCCCTTCCAACAATTACAACATGTAATTTACTAATTTATCAGCCTGCTAATCAGGACTTGAGCATGCGAAGAGTTTAAAGATACAAAGATAAACGAAACGTTGCGTTCGTTTTAATGAATATATACATGCATAACCATGAATTGGGCATTAATTTTGCTTTTTTAGTGTAGTCCATTTTGAGGTACGTAAAAATTGCGTTTTGGGCCATAGTGCCAATATTTTTCAAAAAAAAACTATTTTTTAACTCAAACCAATGTTTGTGTATGGTCATTTTCATCGATTAAATATATTGTTCTTACAGTTTGTGTACTCATTTTAATTCAGTCAATTTTTTAATCTGTATGACACAATTGAAAAGTAAATGTGCAAGGAAACCCCATCCACAAGTTTTTGAAAGTGGTTTTAAAATCAAATAGAAAGTGCTAAATATTGATTGATAATCAACCTGGTATTTCCCCGGTTCTAGGTAGCGGACGGATTAGCTAAGAACAAGTAAACCTCCTGTTCAGAGTCCTGGAAATGCATAATGAGAGTCGCGTGCAGCTACATCACAGCAGAGCCGAGCGAGTGCACAATGCGAGCGCGGTGCTGCGAGATGCACATTTCACCCCCCTCTTGATGTGAAGCCAAGCAACCCCTCCGGTTAGCGCGATGATGACTCATGGATCGATGCACCGTACGCACGCACCACACCACGCACTCACTACAACATCGCAAACCGAAGAAACTTGACAACCATGGAGACTGCACGGGGAAAAACTCGAGGAATTTTATATAACCTATGTCACTTTTATAAGGATTGCGGGCTTGGTTCAGCTGAAGGGTTTTCCACCATTTTGTTTTCGGGAGATTTTCAAATTGAGTTTGTACGTCTTTACTCTGAATTACAACACAACTTATGTTCATAATTAAGCACTAACAATCCTTACATTTGCCCTTCAAGGGAACTCAAACCCAGATTTCTCTGCTTTAACTGTCAGGGCTCTTTTATGTCGGAACTATAGGATTGTAATACGTCCCGGAATTTAAGGGACTACCCCGAGTAGCCCTTAATTAAGGTACCACATCCCCCAATACATTCTAAATCATGCTAGAAATATATGTAGCAATTTCAGATTATTTCCTACGTTTTCATTTAGACTATCTGTACTCTAGTGAGTACATAAAATCAAGTATAATTAAGTATTACATCGTCAATTGTATTAGCCCAAGTCGCAATAGTATTTTTAAATAAGTAGGCATATGAAAAATACATAAACTTTATACTGATCATGTGGATGGTTAATCTATATGAAATGCATAGATATATAGGCTAATGATTGACCTTGATTTTGAAACCTCTTTGGGGGCTCTGCCCCTAGTCGCGACACCAGCTCAAGCTCATGGGGAGTGGTTGAGAGGGGGGGGGGGGGAGGAGGGAGAGATCAAAATAGGGGATTCTGACACATAAATACCCACCAAAAGAAGAATACATCGAAAAATCAGATGAATAATACGTAGCCGATTTCACCAGAGGAATGAATTATTTAATTTAAGTTTGAAATACACTATACATAAGCAAAGCCCCATGATTGCCAATTAAATCATAACCAAGCATAAAACACGAACATATTTTGAAGTCGTAATTTTTCCAAATTCACCGTATAAATTCAATAACTTTTCAATGTATTATTATTTACTATTTAAGATTAAAAAAACAATGTTCATTTTGATTGTCAGTTATGGGAGTCGATCTCGCAACCTTTGGGATAAGTCTGGTGTATTAGCTATACGAGCTATATATCCATGTTTAAACGTCTTTGTTCCGTGATATAGAACCATAACTTCCTACAAAACTCGGTAGCAAAGCAACTCAGAAGGCTTAAAAATAGACGGCAGCCTATGATGCAAGGAGGCCAGTCTAGCCTATACTAAGAAACATACTGACTCACTGGACATTTGTATTCGTACCATCCATTGGTCGTTCCTGGCGCTACTAAACGCAAATAACACAGGAAACTGGCCGTCCGTCCATAAATCTCTCAAGCTCGTACTTTAGTAAGGTGAGACACGCGGCTTGAAATTACCGCCCATTTCCCTGGAAGTATCAACCGAAAGTGGTCTTAATTTCTGGGAAGGGATGGAGTAATGAGATGGAGGTTTAATTGTAGTTAAGTAGGCTTAGCTACTACCGAGGAAGCCAGAACGAAGTTCACATCCATCATTTGTGTTGTTTGTTGCCGTCTACAACGAATTTGAAATTAGGCACTATGAGGTCGAAATAACATTCTGTTTTAAACTGATTTACTAACTGTCGAGATCGATAAAATATTAAAAACTGTTCGAAAGGTGAGAAGATAATAGAATTATAATAGAAGTTAAATAACTTTGAAGGTTATTCTTTAAAAAATCGATATTATGTAGTATAGGCCGACACCGGTCCCGTCAATAGGTACATAAAAAATCAAGCTGTTTTGACTACTGAATATCTATCATCAAATATATTTTTTGGGTAGTGAAAATTGGTAAATTTACGTGCATACTTTTGCTACTTTATTGTCATCTGTGTAGTGCAGTGCAAGTAGCAAATAAATACATAATACACAAACAAATATTCCAAGGCCTATACTGACTATAGCTATTATGAACAAATATATAAGTAAAATTAATTTTTCAATATATTCAATAAAAATATAAATTTAAAAAGAAAATATTAATAACGACAGTTACAAAAGATGTTGAATAACATGTAATTTAACTGCCTCTAAATATAGTCGAAATGAAGTGAATTGTTTGTGAAAAATTGAAAAAAATTACATGAGTTGTAAAATTGTGCTATTGAAGGGTGTTATTTTCGATAAATGAGAGTTTGTGGTTAGTCGTGAGAAACTGCACCGCCTCGCCTCGCCTCAGCATGGCAGAATTGTGTTATTGACTTCCCTCACGCACCCACCCCTATTCCTCCTAACAGCTTCTCAGAAGGGATGGTCATGGCACGGGGGTTGATACAGTATTGAGCTTTTCATCGGTTCAGTTATTTTAATTTTCCGAGAATGCCATGATTAATCTGCACTCACGCATGGGAAATTCTTCTCGGGTGAATCACTATGGAGCCATGTGCCTCCCGAAACACACCCCATTTCCCACACCTCATCCCCGTCCGTACAACGTACAAGCCCATAGAAAGTTAGAAGACATTTTGTATAATGAAGCGCGATTCAAACTTTGACTTCGGCAACTCGACAAAAAATAAGGAATGAGGATTTGAGAGGCCACTGATGTTTGAACTTTGAATTACCACAGAAATACACGTTTACCAAACATATTTCTGAGAATGTGTTCTTCTGCTAAGCTATAAGAAGTTGCAAAAGAAAACCTACACGCTACATTGAGTTATATGTCAATTTGTTCCAATAATTTACGTTTTAGGTTTTATGCATACAAATGTTGAAAGTAAAGATAATCACAAATAATATATGTATGTAATAAAGATAATGAAGACTTTCCTACATATTTAGAAAAATAAATAAACAAGGCGATATTGAAGGTAGTGCAAGGAAAGAGTTAGCAAAGTTATTTTATTTGTGTAGTGTTATTTTAGCCTCTTTTCGTGTTGAATATTTTCTTAAAGGGGCTAAAAACCCAAAAAAATATTTTTTACCACGTGATCTATAGCACAATACTACACTTAAATGACCATTTAAAAAATTATATCTTGTAACTGTGATTTAACACAAATTTTTCAATTTTTTGATCCAGAAATTTGCGAAAATTGGTGTTTTGGGAAATTTCTTAAATTGGCTTTAATGTGCTTCTTTTTTGGTCCACATTGATACTAGAGCATAGTACCAATCTAAAATGCCCTTTTATTACATCGTGTCTTGAAACTGTGCCCAAATATACCCTCAAACACGCAAAAATATGCATTCCCAAAATCACACCCCATCTTGGTATCAGCATATTTTGACCGAACTACTTGCCCAAATTACAAAACAAAATATAGAGAATTTACAGAAAAGGCTAAAGAGTACGTCAATAATGGCCAATATTTTTTTGGATCAAAATCCTCCAAGGTCACGGGGCATAAATATCGTCCCCATGTTATTTCTTATGGGAGATTTTTGCCGATGAGACCTAGCTCGAAAAATGTCATGTTTGACAATTTTTTGGTTGGTCATGGTGGCCCCAATAATTTTTCTGTTAATTGCTAAATTCATTACTAGTTAGCCTGAATGAAATATATTTTTTGAGTTTAGCGGTTAAATACCCCTTTAAATCTCTTCTCCCCAAATTTTATTCTTTAGTAGTAAAGTACCAAAATATGCAATTTAAACTAACGAAACAATGCTATGTTTTGAGGATTGCCGTGGTCCAACACTTTGAGTTGGAGCCTGCATAGATTTTGTGTACAATTTCAATAATCAGAAATAAATAACAACTTCGATTGAAATAATGTTGGTATGTATCTGGAATATTTAATAATGTTAAACCATATTATATTTCAATTCTTGACCACCGACAGTGTTGGCTCGAGCGTTAAGCGCGCGACTCTGATTCGGGAGGTCCCGGTTTCAAATCCCGTTGAGACCGGCAATCCTGACTGAAGGTTTTTTCCGAGGTTTTCCTCAGTCCTTAATACCAATGCAAGGGATTGAGTCTTCTTAAACAGCCCTCGGACGTCCCTTCACAATTGTCCTATTCGCAATTATATAGTTAGACACCTGCTGAAGAGGGGCATAAATTGCACCCTGGGCAGGTTTCCCACAAAAATTATAAATTATTTCAATTCTTGACCTGCCAAAAACTACCTCAACGCTCAACGTTACATCAAAATGGCTGCCATACAACAGCACCCACATCTGGTAATAACTCCAAACACGTTTTACTTGTCTCGACGACAAGATTCAAACCGCGTTCTAAATTTACAACCGAAAAACAATCACCACGGCGCATTTGTTTTGGCTTTCGCACAGCCGGAAGTAACGTGAAATAGCCATTTCCGTTTCCAATCTGCCTGAGACCTGCACAGCCAGCCGCTCTAGCAGCTAATACAGACAAATAAATCTTACGCTTGAGTCGTAATCGACGACGTTCGGTTGGGGGGGGGGGGGGGGGAAGACAGAAATCAATAATGATAAAGTTGATTGCTTTATTTATTGTGATCAGGTTGTTTGGTTGGCTACACTACAAGGTAGATATACACAAGGGTGGAGATATATTGCGTGGTAATATGAAATAACGATAAGAAGACATAGTAACAATAAAAACAACAATTAGTACCAGAAATTGTAAGAATTCATAGGGGTGCATACTAGGGTGACAGTATCCCCCTCTTGCCACCATCCCCGTTTAGTTAGAAAGTTACATGTTTTTAATGTTACGATTAGTGGATTCTTGATGTTACTGGAAATTTAATAAATCCTCGTTGCTAGGGTAACATCACATTTACATCTATTTTTGTTACCTTTACAATAAAAAAATGTGATATTTAAATTTGTATTCATTTAAAAATTGTATTAATTTGTATTTGAGGAGTACCCAAAATAAGATAAATACCGTTTTTGATTTTCGCTTGGTCGGCAATTTAATGGTGGAGGTGCCGGGTACATTAATATTACAACTTTTTTTGGGGGGGGTGGGGGCTATCCCCCACCCTTTTAACCCCCAATGTCACCAAAAATATCCTCGTTGAAAGACAATGTCAACTAAAACGCATTTAAATCGGGCATCGTCTTCAGTTAATATCGTGATTCGTGAGACGTGACACACCAAAGTTGTACGGACAGAATAGTGATGCATATAGGGGAAAACGAAAATTCCAGGTGCTCAGTTTTTTTAAACACCACGATAATTTATTAATACACTAAAATAAAACAGTTGCTCAAAAACAAAATTAATTTATTATTAGAAACACAAACAATAAATATTGTCAAAAACAAATAATTTTATGTTTAGAATTTATTTCACTATTGCTGCCCTCACAAGCTATCCACGGCTCTATCAAACAGCTGACTATGAGCAACAATGAATATTGTTTAATTTTGTTAGTATAGTGCATTAATTGGTGGCTGAAATTACCTGTCACTCACGTTATAAAAAGGATGTTCGAACATTGTTCTTCACTACAATGGCTAACAACCTTTAGATAATAAACAGTGGAGACCTAGTTAAAAGTGTCATGAGTTTATAGGCCTTTAGTCATAGAGGATGTGGGTTATTATGCTGGTCCAGCAATTCCATGATATAATCGTTCTTCTCACAGCCATTGCGTGCACTGGCAGGCATTGAATCAATTTAGTATAAATTATTAGCTGGCGAAATTTACGTTTCGGAACAGGACGTATTGATTGAGAATGTTAATCTAAACTAGGATACAGATAAGAATTACCAGCGAGTGGCTGTAGTTATGTTAGTTAATGAATGTGCACGATGAGATGATGGTGAGATGATTCTAGGTTCGAATCAAAGCAAAGTTTAATGACTTTAATGTCTCTGCAAAATGATTGTGTAAATTGGTCCCGGTGATTGGTGATTGGTCGTGATTCACTCGCTAGTGACGTCAGCATCAGCAAGGTTGCTTAGAAATAACTTTACCACGTCGTCTCGATAAACTTCGACACATCAACGCGATCTTTCAATAAAACAATAATACACCTTGTTCTATTGAACGGGTAAATCAACGAATTTTGCATCGTCTCACCCCATAATTGTGGCTTGGGCATTAGCTATTTACAAACGTATATCACCTCCTTATCGCCAAAGTTATCGTTTTTCCCCCGTAAGGATGCCCGCTGCAGGGTACACAACACTTGTAACCCGGTGTGACCCTATTCGGGTGACTAACTAGCCCCTTCAATCCCTGCGTCCATTTAAATGGACATCAAATTTTAAAATTTTAATCCGGGCAAATGATAAGTTTTTTAATTTGACCCCATTTTTTTGGCGAATAAAAAATAATTAAATTTTTCCCCATGTCAATGGGACAAAAAGTGCCCTTTTTAGAGAAGTTTGAAAATACACATCTGCAAAAAGGGTAAAAATGAAAAAATGGGGTTTGTCCCAGAAAAGTAATATATTCCTAGTATTATTATTATTTGAGATACAAAAAATGCAAAGTGTGTATACAAATTCAGAAAAAAATCTAGTTTTAGGAATAGTCTTTAAATTTATTTAATATTAAATTGAAACTTTTATTCAGAATCCAAAATTTACCAAAATTCATTAAAAAACACAATAAAAAATATTTTGAAAACATTAAAAATCTTATATAAAAAATCTGAAATTAGATAAATTACTTAAAATTATTTAAACTGCACCAATTTAATTCGGGAGTGAAGGGGCTAGGTAATTCGGGTGTTATGGAGAGGGGATTGTCCGAGGGCTGATGAAAGAAACCTCGGAATAAGTTTCAGTCACTATTACATTTGGCGGGTTTCGAACCCGTGACCTCCAGAATCAGTCTCACGCGTTGCGCATGAGCCATCTAGTTATCATCGCTTATACATGAGTGAAATATCCAAATATCACCACCGATAACAATAATCCCTCCTCTCTCTATGACCGTACACAAACCAACCGTTCGCCGAGCAACTAATCACCCATACTTCCTACATTCCGCTCACGTACGCGTTCACGCGGGCGTCGCGACGCATGCGTCCTCGCCGTCGCCACGAGGGAAAGTTTCGTATAGTTGGCGGGGGATCGATATTGTAGTAGGCATAGTCGTCCTCGTTGGTGGAGCGACCACGCGCTTCTGATGGACAACCGTGACCGTGCGTGGTGGCGTCGCGACGCCCGTACACGCACGGGGACAGAAACTAAACAAGGTTTAGATATATATATAGACCTAGAATAAGAGATGCGTTTTTTAGCATTTAAATTAAAAATATTTAGAAGTAATTTAGTCACATTTAGCATTTTGTAGCATCTATTTACCCTTTTCCTCCAAAACCCTAAATGGGGGGTGTTTCTTTCACTTCTTATAGTCAATGATGGAATTATAGGAGCTTGACAATTCAATCTAGTCAAATAAAACGCTAAAAAACATTGCTTAAAGGGGCTATTAACTCAAAAAATTATTTTTTACCACATGATCTATAGCACAATACTACACTAAAACGACAGTTTAAAAAATTATATCTTGTAACTGTGATCTAACACGAATTTTTCAATTTTTTTGATCCAGAAATTAGCGAAAATTGGTGTTTTGGGAAATTTCTTAAATCGGCTTAAATCTGTTTCTTTTTTGTTCCACATAGATACTAGAGCATGGTACCAATCTAAAATGCTCATTTTTTACATCGTGTCTTGAAACTGAGCCCAAATATACCCTCAAACACGCAAAAATATGCATTCCAAAATCACACCCCATCTTGGTAATCGGTCGATTTTGACCGAACTATTTGCCCAAATTACAAAACAAAATATAGAGAATTTACAGAAAAGGCTGTAGAGTACGTCAATAATGACCAATATTTTTTGGATCAAAATCCTCCAAGGTCACGGGGCATATAGATCGTCCCCATGTTATTTCTTATGGGAGATTTTTGCCGATGGGACCTAGCTCGAAAAATGTCATGTTTGACAATTTTTTGGGAGGTCATGGTGGCCCCAATAATTTTTCTGTTAATTGCTAAATTCATTTCTAGTTAACCTGAATGAAATATTTTTTTGAGTTTAGCGGTTAAATACCCCTTTAACTAAATCTCAATAGGTATATAAAAGAACATTAATTTTTACTAAAATTAGCATTCTGTAGCATCAAAAATCCAAATGATCTTAAACATTCTTGTACACCAACTTGATTATTTCCTACTCTCAAGTTTCAACTATCGATCAAAACGTACGAATGAATGAACAATGACAGAGAAACATATATTCATGAGTATAGAGCCCTGTGAAATTTGTAAGTACCGCCGAAGAAAATAGGTTTCGGATTGTAGTTATTTCACAAAATAGGGGCAAATGTATCGATTTTGTACCAACAAATATTAACCGACTCACTACAAAACAACAAAATTTACCAATAATTAAACCAACCAAATTTCAGTTAAATATGCAGAACATATAAAATTGGATTATACGATTTACATTTTTGAAGGTAGCTTCATCCTCACAAAAAAATCTCTGACCACACCATGTTCAAAAATCTATCATAAAGACTAATGGAACCATCAGGCTTATGTATATATTTTTTTAATATAAGCTCGAAGAATGAAACCAACTTAAGGCCATGGGCTTTATTGATAAGTATGAGTATGACAACAATCATCATCCATATTGGATTGCAAAATGTGCAGTAAAGTTTACCGCCCTTGCCTTGATTTACTGCTGTTGGCTGGCGACATTTAGCAGGCTCTTTGGTCCTATAGGAGTAAATAAATTTTATGTACGTCAATATGATTTTGTTTTGGCATAAAACATAGACTTCGAAGCAGAACCATCATCAAGGAAGCAAAAATAATAAATTTTATCAAAATGTCCCCCAACGAAAATCATTTCTAGTAACTAAGTGGACATAAACAAAAATAAATACATTCGTATTTAGAGTCTACCCATTTCAGTGACAACTGATTTTCAGTAGGGAGGGGGCATTCAATTTAAAGCAGACTTAGCCAACCCTGTTGGCGCCAACACCATCGACGAGGGAGCAATAACCAACTAGAGACCAGTATTTTTAATACTAGGAAAACGCTAAAGTCCCGCCGCGTTGATGGATGAGCTTTTTAATTATAAAATGTTAAAATTAATTTAAAATAATTAAAACATATAAATTAACACGGCCCATACAAAGCAATCATTAGGTCTGTTGGATCTTTGATTGTTTGTAACAAGGCTGTGAGTAAGGTATAAAATCATAGACATCCCATGTAATTGGCTAGACTAGCAGTCAGCGGTCCACTTCCGGAACAATTGGAAGCCATCTTGAATGGGTGAGTTTGCATGTTAATTAGATGGGAGCGATTAATCGAAAAAATATTTTTAAAGATGGCCGCCAGTTTGGCAGGTGAGCATATCAGACTTTAACACCAAATGATTACTAAATTCCCGTATGTAATAACTTTGCATTGTTTCTGTTTGTTCAATACCATGCTGCACAAGCTAAAACCATATCAAACAATCCAGTAAAGTACTTTATTGCATTAAAAAAGCATAAATTAAAACGCCAAACCGCCATCTTGAATGGGTGAGATTGACGCTTCAATGTGGTACACTCACGCCTGTGCGGAGGTATTGGAGACTGCGTATCTAGCCTACTATAGGTGTTAAGATATCTATGTATAAAATCTCCTGTGAAGTTTTCATACAAGGCTGTGAGAAAGATCTAAAATCTATATTTTCGTGCTATTTGGGCGGATTCTGACCAAACGGGTGGAACTACAACGTTCATATTTCACATGGACATTAAGGTAAGGGTGATGTATTGACTTTTGAAAGAAAAAGTTGAAAAAGTTAGCCAGAATCTATAGAAATAAAGGTTTTAATATTTAACACCTCAAAAAACTCAAATTAAAACCTTTATTTCTATAGATTCTGGCTAACTTTTGCAACTTTTTCTTTCAAACGTCAATACATCACCGTTACCTTAATGTGCATGTGAAATATGAACGTTGTAGCCCCACCCGTTTGGTCAGAATCGGTCCAAATGTCACGAAAATATCGCACTAAAAATCGAAAAAAATCGTAAAAGTACGATATTCATGAGAAATATTTCTTCGATTGTACCCAAAAACGTGGCAAGTCTAAGTTCAGAGAAAACGAAGGTCGTGTCAAATTTTCATCAAGATCGCATATGCCGTTTGCCCGGTAGAGAGCGAACAAACAGACGGAAAAACAAAAAAAAAAACAAAAACAAACAAAAAAAAAAAAAAAAAAAAAAACACCCGAGCTAAATTTTTTGGGGGGTCGGTGAAATTGAAGTCTTCGCTTCGCTCATCCAATGAAACACCGACCAAACAAGCTGGACACGATTCCAAATAAATACAAATAAATTTCGTCAATTACAAACGAACGCTTTCATTTCGTCTGTGAGGAATATACCGAAATACCTTAGCAGGTTGTATTCTAAGGTATTTGATATACTGTATATATAATAATTTTAATTTTTGTGGGAATTCTGCCCAAGGCGCAATTCATGCCCGTGCCTAACTAGGTATGTTGCGGATAGGACAATTGTGAAGGGATGTCCGAGGGCTGTTTAAGAGGACTCAATCCCTTGCATTCGCATTAACAACTGAGAAAAAAATTGGAAAAAACTTCAGTCAGGGTTGCCGGTCTCGACAGGATTTGAACCCGAATCTGAGTCGCGCGCTTAGAGCTCGAACCAACACTTTCGGTATTTTACCGTGTATACTTGGAGAGAACGTTCTAGATGGGAAGCGTGCAGAAGACAAGCACACGCACGCAGTTCTCGTTCCCGACCAAAACCAATTTCGTGAATTATTTACTTGACAAACAGACAGACACGTTGGTCGGAATATAACCCAGTCGCAGTCGAGGTGGACACAACAGTGAGGCGCCTGATTGTGATTGGTGGGCAAATACACTCCAAAGTTTCGCGGATCCGCCAAGGATAAATCCAACAGTGTTTTATCAAGGGGATGAGGTAGAACGTTTTAAAACATTCACGTTTCAATTCAGTGTTCTATCACGAAATTGATTCTTAATCAGTGCCGTAGGAACCGGGGTGGGGGCCAAAACTAACGTGAGATAAATATTAATCCCATAATTTCCGCAGTGTAAATATGCACATACACTAAATACAATTCGACGGTCACCTTAGTAAAACGAATATGTTGCCTGTATGCTTCGTCATTACAAATGGGCCACTTCACGTTCGTTTGTTTAGTTTTTAGATCGCAGATAGTTGCTGTAAAACATCGTTTACAGAGTCCGAGTGCAGTTAAAACATGACGAAATAACTGTAGCATGGTGAAATTTTTTTTAGCCTTCGGCGAAAAGGGCCTCCAGTGGCTGGGGCTTCGCCCCAGATCCCAGCTTCCCCCCACAAAATCTACTAATGGATTTGCCCCCCCCAAACTTTCAAAACGTTCCTACGAACCTGTTCTTAATTTTTTGTTAAATTTTGAATATGCGCTCAATTTTGACATTCACAGTAATATAAATAATTATTTTGTAATTGATATAAATCTTGAAGCTTACATTGTTGGAAAAATAAGACACATTTCCCCCCAAAAAAATAATTGTACGTGATGGTAATTTAAATTGAAGTACATTTATGGTACATGTACCCAAACAATACCAATTATACTTACTACAACTGATAGATCACAATTGGTATTCTTATAGGACAGATGTATTTTGTGATTTTGAATAATATAGTATGGGCTAAATGTAAATTCATTCGTCTTTTCACCGACCAAATTCACCATAAAAACAAATTATTGCTATATCCTTATTATACGAATTCTTAAATTCGTTCAAGGGCATTGGTTTTTCCAGTTAAGTACTAAAAGCATTAATAAAAGTTGACTTCAAAGAAACTTGTGGTTTTTAAGAACGAACCAAACGAACCGTAAAGATTTCAGAATCAACACTTCCTCCGAGTTTGAGCAATATTGGCCTATATTTGAACAATGGTAGGTCTGCGATTTCCTCGAAACCGTTCTTCACAGAAAAGTAATTACAAGTGATAATCATCTAGTAAATATTTAACCGCTTTTCTTAAAATAAATGTGTTACAATTATTTGCATATAGCCTTATCTTGAATTTTTTTAAGTGGGCTACATTTAGATGATATCTTTACCTTTCGCGGTGGCTCATTAGAGTAGAGCCTTTTGGAGTCGAAGGACCTTGGTTCGTCTGCCGCATTGTTCATTCTAAAAACTACTCCAATCTCCAATCAACAAAACTAGGCCACTTCGCTAACGCTTTTTCCAGTCGCGTTGATGGATGAGCTTTTATAGTTGATTATCGGCTCAAATATCACGAAAAAATCGTTTGATAAATCGTGAAAAAATCGTAAAAGTACGATTTCTATGAGAAATATTTCTTCAAATGCTCTTAAATCATAACATATATCATTTCAGTGATTTTAAACGTTCCCATAAAGTTTCATCAAGTTGAAGCATCCGTTTGCCAAATACCACGAAAATATCTTATTTAAAATCGAAAAAAATCGTTAAAGTACGATAATCATAAGAAATATTTGATCGATTGTACCCAAAAACGTGATATCGATATAGAGAAATCGAAGGTCCCCTCAAATTTTCATCAAGATCGCATATGCCGTTTTCCCGGTATAGCGCGAACAAACAGACCAAAATACAAAACAAAAAAAAACAACCGAGCTAAATTTTTTGGGGGGTGAGTGAAATTGAAGTCTTCGTTTCGCTATCTTCCTTGCCAGTCAAACGGTGCATAAACTCAGCCGTAGCATATCTGTATATATTATGTACACATTAAAGCTTTTAATTCCAGTCTCTGAAAAGGGTTCATAAAGTTACAAAAGTACAGACGTTTTTAAGTACACGTACACTGAGCGTTGAAGACATGTTAAAATTAACATGGGACGACAGAAGATGTATAAGCCAAAATGAAGGGGACATGACGACAACCTATTTTACAACAACAAACCTTATTTGAATATATATTTGTATTCAATATGGAAGATGATTTTAACCTATCGATTCATAGACTGGAAATAGAATTTCTTATAGAGGTTGACGTTTTCTGTCCGACTCTGGACTTGGCCTTTCGATAAGTTAATAAGATGATACATGAAAGATTTTTTTTAAATTTTGTAAACACGCGTTGTCATTCAAGATGGCGTCATCAACCTTGCACCCCGTCCGTCGCCGTCTCCTGCAACTCCAATCAAGATGGCGGTGTTCGGCGACGTGACTCGAGCCACGTGGTTTTGTTTATGTCAGGGCGGCGACATTGACCGTGAACTGCGCGCCACTCCCACCACCCCCTTCCCCGCCGCCAACCACCCCCGACGCCGGGGGAGGAACACGCCAGCTTTCACTTCCTCCCTCCCTCGCTCTCTCGCTACTACTACTGCAACACAGCACGCAATTTATCACACGCGACGCGAGCCGTGCGTTTCCAGACGAGATGTGCTTTCGTTCTATATGCACGCATTCGTTTTCAATACATGCAGCATCGAGAACTATCTAGAAGACGATGACGGGATATACTAACAAAAATTGACTATTGATTGAAAAGAAGTCGCCATTTTATAAAACAAAACTTTTCGTCGCTTTTACATTTCTAGGCGGGATGTGCTTACGTTCTATACGCACGCATTCGGTTTCAATACGCGAACCATCGAGAACTATCGAGAAGACGATGACGGGATATACTAAAAAAAATTGAATATTGATTGAAAAAAGGGTCACCATTTTATAAAATAAAACGTATCGTTGATATTTACTATTCCAGACGAGAAGTGCTTACGTTCTATAAACGCACGCATTCGGTTTAATACATGAAGCATCGAGAACTATCGAGAAGACGATGACGGGATATACTAACAAAAAATTGAGTATTGATTGAAAAAAGGCCGCCATTTTATAAAACAAACTTACCGTCGATATTTATTCGTTTTTAGGCGAGATGTGCTTACGTTCTATACGCACGCATTCGGTTTTAATACATGAAGCACCGAGAACTATCCGAAAGACAATTAGTGGGATATTCGGCAAAAAATTGAGTATTGATTGGAAAAAGGTCGCCATTTTATGTAACACAACTGAAGCTGTAGGATGTTATGTTCATAACATTTGCTTATATTGCATTAGGTCCCGAGTTCGATTCTTCATATTCTAACGACTTCTATCCGTATCCAACAGTCTTGGGCTTGGCTCTAGACGCCGAGCACCAGCACCCAAACCCCTTGAGAAATTTGAAAAATTACGCAATCCCCAAATTGAATTAATACGGCATGACCTAAATCCACGGCACCGGAAAGAAAACAATTTTTCTCCAACACTATTGGCAGAGTATAAAGAAAGGTTCGTCGGAAGAGGAAGGAAGGGGGGGGGCGATTTTCCTTAATTAAAAGTGTGCTCAGCTGCCCCCCCCCCCACTTCCCTGGGCCCACCTGGTATAGCTTCTGTCGTGCTGATACCTGAAGCCGTCATCTTCGACCCCCAGGGGCTGGAAACTACCTGGTAAACCATACCTGGAGAATTTTACAGTTTTCAGTGATATGTCATTTAAATTTGATACCATTACGAGCAATTTACGATCTAACGGTTTTTGCTCCTGAGCTTGAGGCTGCGAAGAATCTTTTACCTGAGTGAGAGTGAGAGTTGGCGAATCCTATCTAAATTGTTAAGTAGGCATCACTGATTGATTATTATTACTATATTACAGTTGATAAAATCACATTTTCCAACGGGAAGAGTGTATTTTTTTAAATTGTGGACCTTCACATAAACTCATTAAATCAGTCGTAAATAAACGAACTTCCTTCTTTGATTATAACCTTCATATTTCAAAATGTAAATTCTGAATATTTTTATTCAACCCAAACGGCATCATTTTGAATCAAAATGTGAGTAATCGGGATTCCCATCACGGCGAACGTATGAAATGAACAATGTTTTTTAAAGTTCTAGTTTTAGAAATTGTCAAGTAGTTCAAAAATTGGAAACTTATTTCTCCGTGGCCTTGATGCAAATGACAAGGAGTAAAATGATTATGTTTATTCATTTTCTTTACGTTTATTTTTTAACGTGGCTTATAGAGAAAGATGAAGAACAGTACTAAATTGAATTTCTGGACTCGATCCCAAATCCACTAGCTTCAAACAAATCCAATCAAAGCGTCTCTGCTTCCAATGTAGAAGGTCCAGGGTTCGATTCCCGCTAAAGTCAGAAGTTTTTTAACTTCTAATTTGGACTCAAGTCCATCAGTTCTTGTCTTATGAATTTGTAAACGGTGACTTTTGAGCCCTTCTACACTGTTACAAAATTACGTTTCAATTTAACACTACTGTATATGGCAGCCACAGACTTGGTTACAGTACAACTAAACTTATCAATACATTGTATGTTTAATTTAAATGTTGGTGTGGCCGTAAATTTAGTAACCTATTTATAATAATAATGCTACTACGTAGTGTTGAAATAATGTAGCCAGGCGAATGTTTTTAAAAAAAGGGCTATAAAAATTTACCCAAAAGATGTGGGTTTATTTAAAATACTGATGTAGGTATAAATTTGGTTATGTATTTATTATCATAATGCTACAAGTAGTGTTTATTTATGAACCCAGGTCAATTTTTTAAAAAGGCTAATAAAATCACCATAAATGTAGGTTTATTTAAAATACTGAGGGGTTAAAAATTTTTTTTGTCCAAATTTATAAAATATCTACTTTAGGTTTTAATTTGGAACCCGGCCAATTATTAAATTAAGGAGCTTGATAAAAATTTTCCCCCATTTACAATGGGTTTATTTAAAAAATTTAATGTAGGATAATTTTTATGCCTTTTTAAAAAAACATTGGCTGTTTTTTTGGCCGGCAATTTTTTTTAAAAAGGTTGTAAAATCAAAAAGTGGATTTAAATTTTTAGCAAAATTTATTTGCATTAATCGAATTACAATCGTATTTATAACATCAAGGGTGTTCCCCATTTCAAAGGTTTAATTAATCTGAAACAGTTTTCGTAATAAAATTCTATGGAATTAGTGTTTGCTTTAAGGCTTGTTTAATTATTGAAATAAAATAACAATTATTATTTAATGCAATATGTTTGGGTTTACCAATTAATAATTAAACATTTTAGCGTTGAAATAGGTCACTGGAATTATTCCCTTCAAGGTTTGTTCATTACCCGAAATTAAGTAAACAATCATTTTTAAAAAAATTAATGAATGTTCTGCGTTAAAAACCTTGTAGAATGCCTGAAAGTTTGTTAGTTGGTCACAATCAGGAAAAGTGATTTGCCTCCTCAATGTGTTTTTCATTAAATCTGAAATTAAAAAAACAATCTATTAATAATAAAGGGATTTTCCCCACGCTTTCCAAGGTTGTGGAATTTAATCTGAAACAGTGTCCTAGATTAAATCCCCAACCAGGAATAGTGATTGCTCCCCTCAATGTGTTTGAATTAAATTGAAATAAAATAAACAATCATATTAAAATTCAGGGAATGTCGCTTTTAAAAGGGCCCTTTTTGAATGAATTGAAAACATTTGAGTTGAAATTATCACAATCAGGTAAAGTGATTGGCTTCCTCAATGTTTTTTCATTAATCTGAAATAAACAACCTATTTCAAAAATAAGGCTGACAATGTTCGCTTGTTGCATAAACCTGAAAGAAACGAAACAATTAATTAGCACAATCAGGGAATTGTGTTTTGTTTCTTTTGATTCATTGAAATTTTAAACAACATTTTTGCCACCCAGGCAGCGCCCCCCCCGGTAAAGGGTGCCTCTTAAGGTCTTTCAATCTGCAACTAGGGGAATGCGCGATTGAAAGGTTTTGTAATAATTTTAAAACGTTTGTGTCCATCAGGCGGATTTGGGCTATCCCATGCAGACAGACCGAAAAGGAAAAAGGGTTTCTCCCAAACCCCGGGGGCAATTTTGTTTTGCACCTGGAAACAAAAGGAACAATTTTTGCAAAATCTAATTTTGTTCGTTTTTTTGATGATGAATATTTTACAACCAATTTTTTGGGGGAAATCCTACCCTCTTATTGTTTTAAGTCTGCAACTAATAAAGGAGAACGAATCTGAATTGTATGGGGTGGGGGGGCGATTAAAAACTTTCCCTTCCCGTCGCGCCACCGCAGATAGGCATGCCCCACCCCTTGGCCCCTTTTTATTATGTTAAAATTTTAAAAATGCCTACTCTACAAGTGTCTGTAATATAAATTTTTCTATATTAACGCCAAAAAAGGAAATTTTCTCAAGTTTTTAAAATTTTCGTTTACTTATAAGGTAGAAAAAGGAACAAAACCCCAAAAAATTTTATCCCCGGTTTTCTTTTCCCCGGAGTAATAATGCGGGGCCCGGGTTTTTCCTATATTTTAAGATAAAATTATTCTAAATTACTTTGTTAAATTTTTTTGGAAACTCAAAACTAACCTTCTTTCAAGGAAATCCTTTTCACTGGTAGAAGGGGAACACCAAAAAATTGCCTAAATCGCCCCCTTTTTTCATTTTTTCGAAATGACGGGGGTGGTAACTAATAGGTTTAAATTTCCCTATTTTTGATTTTGTTTTTAAAACCTTAATTACAATAACGGCATTTGAAAATTCAGAACAATTTTAAAACAAAAATGTCTCAAAATCTAGATAAAAGGTACGTTATTAACCCATTTACTTTAAAGATCCCCAGTGAATTAAAAGATTGTTTAACCAATTACGATGGTCTGGGAAAATTTATGAAAATGTAAATGGTTTTCACTCTCCCTAAATCCCTCTCTTACCAATTAACAACCCCAAATCTTCAATAATTTAAACCAATGCCTTCTGCATTTTAGTAAATAAAAATAAACCTCCTTACCCTCCCCCCCCCCCCCCGAAGAGAAACATTCCCTCTTTTGACTTTTTTTGAAATTTCAGAGATGAAACCGCTTGATATTTTATCAATATCATATTTCTACCCAAATGACCGAAAACTAAAAAAAGCTCCGTGAAAAGCCCACGGACTCCGTCTTTCTTGTGCATTTGATCCACTACTTTATTTCAAATGTACTTATTATGTATTATCCTACCACGAACCCTCCCGGCAGTCTATCATGCTAATTACCAATAATAACAATAGTGGGCCCTTTAAAATCGATTACGTAATATTAAATTAATATTTAAATAAAATATAATAAATAAATTCGAAGAATTCAAGTCGTCTAAAACGAATTATGTATTATATTTAAATTTAAATTGATGGTTATGGTGGTCTTGTATTATCTTTTATGGGCGACAAAAGCAATTGAATTCGATTCGCATCGAGTCTAAGCTTCCGATTTCCCGGGTGGGTTAATTCATGTTGCGATGTATCAATATATCTATATTTTGCTTTGAATTAAAAAAACATATATGAATACAGGAATATACAACTTCCTGCAAAACGTAGCGTTTCAATAAATATTATATTGTTGGTATTTTAATGTTTCTCGGGGGGCATCCAAAAGAAAAATGGTATTCAGTTTAGTGTGAAGGCCTATGTTGTGTTATGACAGAGAGGTAAAGTTCTCACAATTGCAAACGCTCAGAAACCCCATACAAAAAATTTACAAATCACACACAAAATTACCCAAAAAGTAAGGCCCCCCCCCCCCCCCCCCCCCACAAAACGCCTATGGGAATAGAGATGAGACCGTGACGTGAGTTATTAGTGAGTGACATGTACGTGCGTGTCAAGGAATGCACATTGTTTGGTGAATATTTTGGCCATAGTTTTTTAAGTGCTATTTTTTATATGACAGATCGAAATTTTTTCTAGCCACATTACTTTTCATTCTTCCACGGACATATAGTCGAACCTTTGGTATTTTCAATGGGTTTATTTTTAGATTTTTTTTTTTTAAGTTTTAAAGTTACTAGAGATTATGATACAACACTTAAAACACTTTAGTGGAAAACAAATCTTTATTTCGAAACGTTGTTTTTATTTTAAAATAAAGAGTTTTTTTTTCCACTCAAGTGTTTTCCCCTAGGAGTTTCCGGGAATTTACTACAGCCCTTCCCCGCCGGAGTTTTACACCACCGTTTCAGGTATAGTTTCGCTGTACACCCCTAGAGCAAAGTCCAGTAGAGCAATTATCTCTATTCAAACTCGAGCACTGGGCCAGCAATTCAGATTAGTAAATACGATAATGGGACTGCTTGTTCAGTACCATTATAAAAGGGATTCCGATAATTGCCATGCGGTCAACATTTTATTATGATAATTTTATTTTGTTGGTGTTTTTTTATTGCTGCTTTTCTCTTTGGAAAAAAATCATTCGTAAGAGTATTTATTTTACTGTTTTGAAATTTGTTTAATATTTTTCATGCAGATTGTTTTGATCTTGTTTCTACAACAAAAATGACCAGTTTCGCCGTAGTATTATGAAACACGATTATAGATGCCCCCAGTACGAAGATACGGGTGCTGGTTTTCGAGTCCAGTGAGAATATTTTAAAATTATAATAATGCATATACTTCACAGCAAGCAACATCTCCACACACAAAACCTAATTAAATATCATAGTTATGTGTATCTCATTTAACATTTGCATTTGGTGCGTGAATTTGTTTCAATAAAATATTAAATGCTTTTTTTCAGTTCCTCTTGAAATACTCATGCATTGCTTATTGTTGATAGATAATGAATTGCATTAACCACCATGTAATTCAAGGGAATTCACAGTGATTTAATATCACATGCCTACCTCGTTCCCAGGCCTGGGTTTTTACATACATAATAAAGCAGAGCAAGAGCCGACGGGAAGACCAATAACAAAATGTTGTTATGCAGCGTAGACACATTGCTCACACAATTGCTGGATCTATGTTCAGTCTGGGTTCACGTATAACACAATGAAAAAAAAAATAAAATGCACTTATAAATGCCTATATTACATGTTGATTATGAGTCCTAACAGTTTTGTTATTCGTAAATTGCTTTTTTTCGTCGTACATAAAAAACAAAAAAACGTTTTTCATCAAATTCGGAGCTTTTTCTAAATTTCGCAAAATTTTTATAATTTTCTACTATTTCGCATTTTTTTTAAATGTACTAGGCAAAACCCGACGGTAAATAAATACAGGGATGCTATTGTGTTTTGACATTCATTGTGCATGCAAGTTTGACACTCTTTTTGCTAAATTGGCCCGATCGTTCCAGAGACGGCAAAAACAGCGGTCACTTATCTCTCATCATATCTATGGCTGTCCCCAAAAAGGGGGAAATCGTTCTGGCGTTGTTTTAAACTCCGACAGGGAAGGACTTGGTAGTGAGGCGACTGCGAATGTAGCGACTGACTACACGAGCGCAATTTCATATTCACGGTATAATGTAGGCTATACACCATGGTAGGCCTATTGGAAATACTTTTTAATTGAACATCAATATGTTATGTTAGCAGATATATTTTTTGAAATTTTTTGATAATAACTTGTTGCACTAGCCTAGAAGAATAAGTATTCTTTGATAATCACTTCGACATTTAACTTAAAATTATTAAAATTAAATATTTCAACTTCTATTACATCAAGTTTTACAAATTTCTTTTCACGCCCTTTACGTTCGTGACTTAATCTTTCATTAGAACAGACCCCTAGTCCTAGATAAAGAAATGAAAACAACTACGAGTCTGTTCATTGAAAACCGATTCACACACAATAATTTGGATTCTGGAATAATGTGGGATCTCGCATCTATTTGTTCCAAAACAAGAGTAAACGCACAGACTTTGGGAATCCATAAAAAACTAAATTCGCGTGGCCAAGATAGCTCAATAAATCAAAGACAATAAAAGCTTAAAATAAAAAAATTCATAGGAAATTGTGAGGCCATGCTCGTTTAAAAAAAAAGTTTGAGGTATTATAATGAGGACTGAAGAAGTAAAGCAGACTTCTTAGTAAAGAAATCCCTATTCTAAAAGATTGTGAAATTACTTTACAGGGTGTGGCCCGTTTTAGGAGATTGGAGGTCTGGAATAATATTTTTTGAGGCCCTTTGTAGAGCCTATGAGGCCTTTTTCGTATTTCCAATTTCAGAAAAGCCCTGACACATCTAGCCTAAACACCGTTTTAACATATTGGATTGCATGGGTTTTAATTATATAATTGTATAGAAGCGTAACTATACTCAACGTGTCTTACTTGGCCAGTACCTGAGCGAACCCTTTCATTTCTTAGGGATTATCCATTGATTCAAGCCGGAGCGGATGTAATTGAAAAGAAGGGTCGCTCAGGACTGGACCAAGTAAGACACGGTTTGAGTATAGGTAGCCTACTGTTTGGGGTGGCGTGTGACGAGTCGGGGCGGGGGAGAAGCCTCAGGCGCCGAAGACGAAAAAAAATTTTTAAACACTCAAACTACTGATTTCGCGATGTTTTGACTAAAAAACGGCAACTCAAGGATTACTTTTTTTGTTTGTGATTTCGATTTGGGGGTACGATTTCAAGGCGATTTAAGGAAAAGTCACCTCGCAAAAATCACTGAGAGAGCGGGTATCTTACTCCCCGAACTAGAGGCGAGCTCTGGCAAATTTTCGTCGGGGGCCTTGCCCCTTCCTTGACGACCCCCCGGGGACGATGACAATGACACAACGAACGATGACAGGACGAGACGACACGATGAGAACCCCTTCGCCCTTACCGTGGCTGGTTCTGACCCGCATGCCCCTAGGCCCTAGGCAAGAATGGTGCTTATGACCTAACGGTTGACGGCCTTAACCAAATAAACTGATAACCAACTAAATTATTTATTAGCTATTGAAATATGTTATGAAGTGAAGAGCAGTTTTAAAAAAAATGAATAGCTCAAAAACTTTAAAAAAAATTGGTACTGCATTGGAATCTAAAAACGAAGCTTTGCAGAAAAATGTTGCGATTAAAAAAAACAAATAACCCTTGTCGCGAGTATAGATGGGAATCGTTATCGGAGTGGGTATCGAACAATACGAACCTCAGCTTTATGTAACGAAAGCCAATTCTAGGACGAAGGTCCCGGGTTTAAACCCGGGGACAATCTTTTCGGAATGCTATTTCTCCTTTCCTTCTTAGACAGGCTGAAGCTGAAAGCGGATAACAATATACACCAAAATCGATAAAAGGATAATGAACTACCATCAACAGTACACATCACTTCATACACCCTCTTTACATATTATTACATATAATTCATATTTCATACCGTACATGGATACCATTTACGCCCCAATAATTATTTTCCCAGTGTATTTCAAGTGCTTAGGTTTATTTTTATATGTGACAAGTTTTGTTCTTGTGTTCGTTGGAAGTGTTAAGAAAAAGCTTGATGAGAGCTATGTGTGACTGTTCGATAACTTTATAAACAGAGCGTTGTGCGGATCCCGATATCATTGACAGCGTTGCAAAAACATCACGATTGCCCCTTATCGCAATACCATGGACGTAATACAGAAGTTATGGCTTACATTATGCTGGTAAATGATGAGAGATTTTGTAGCAAAGCTCAAGTGTAAGCCTCAAATTAATAACTGGAACACTCGCCAACAACAATTTGTTAATCAATAATATTGTAAAGAACGCTGAAATAATTATTCCAAAATACTTCAAGATAAAATTGCTTTTATTACCAAAACTCTTTTCGGAAGTCACCCTTCCATATCGGCCCGGCAATAATCTTCATTGATTGGCCCTGTTCAAATGTCAGTCTTACTAGCCCCGCTTCTTTTACATAATAAGTTTAATGCTTTATTGAATATTGCATATGATTGTGTACTAATAGGAAAAATAAAATTATTCTATTTTATTTGATATTGAACCGATATCTTCAGTGAGTAGGAATATACAGTTATTGGAACAAAGACAAATCAAACCATATTTTAGAAATGTTATTGTAAACGCCAGACTAAGGGTGTGTCTGAATTATGGTCCAAGTCCAGGTGTAGGTCCAAGTCCAACTCAATGTTAAAGTGCTATACTAGCCTACAGTAGAGCTGCCTGCCGGGCAAAGTCAACACTACCTAAAGTTAGGTTAGGTGTGCATTCGAGAGTCCTTTGTAAAGTATTTGTTTATTAAAAGTATTTGAACATCTAGTAAAACCCAATTAAATACGTGATAAAAACAAACAAAACTTTAAATGTTTACCTTTATTTAACAATGCATTCATTTATTGTTTCTCTCGTTGTCGCGGACGGCCTTTTTGAATCGGACCTAAAACGAGTGTACACTTTCGATTGCTCGATCTATTTGTCGACTTGGACCAAGAATGGACCTAGACTTAGACTTTTCAGACAGTACTTTACACGCCATCGACAGATAATCAGTACCTAACTACGTTGTTAGACGTGGACTTGAATTTGGACCTAGACCTGGACCTGGACCTAGACTTTGAATAATTTTCAGAACACACCCTTAGCCATGCTATGAACAGAAACAACCTTAGCAAAATCTCTGGATTGGAAGGTTCTAGTGAATTTTCTATCTATACTCGCATATTTTACTATTTTATTTGGATCAGTGTGCTGGTATCGAGTTCATTTAGCTCGCTCATTTGACATCTATATAATGGTGTGAGAAGTTAACTTGAAAATTAAAATAGTCGTACTTGTTCGTGGGGGCGAGTATCAGTACTCGAATACTAGGCTAAATACTTTTGCCATTATTTGCCTTGACCCCTTGCTGCCCCTCCAACAAAATATTGCTGCCACTATATCGTATGGGGGAACAAAGTAGACATATTGTGTTGAGGTGTTAATTATATTCCAATCGCGATTTATTCAAACACGAACGAAAGTAAACAGTGGACAGTTTCTGGACCGCTCTGGGTCTCTTCAAAACGGCTGATCATGAGAAAATATAATCGACGTGGCGAAACAATCTAATTTCAAGTTACTCTTATTACTCGGGCCACGGAGGCCTTGAAATTGGAAAAATCTGGGCATCCCCCCCTCCCCCATAAATAAAATTGTTTTTACACTTTTTTGCTATTGCTTCTATTTGCTTTAACAGTCCGCGATGCATTGCATTTAGTTGGCTATTGTAAATCCCCCCGTCCGATAACTTGAATGTCCAAGAAAAATTGTTAAAAAGCGGGTAGAATGAAGGGGCTTGAGTGAAAACAGCAAAACATTTGATTAAATTTTTGAGGCGGGACATAACCTCACTATTGGCAATGTTACAAATTTTGGGCTATACTGAAAGCACTAGCCCAGGTGCAAAATTAAATTTTGGTAAAAAAAAAATTATATGTTGGCCTCGACCTCAGTATAAGGACAAAGGCGTTATGAAATAATATAATTTTTTTACGAACATTGAATTTTGAACCTGGGATAGTGCTTTCAGTATTGTCCAATTTTTTAACATATTGACCGATTGTGAGGTTACGTCCCGCCCAAAAAATTTAAAAAATGTTTTGAACTTTCAAGTTATCGGTCGGAGGGCTCTAGAATAGCCTTAAATAAAAAGTAACACAAATACATTCGTATCTAGAGAAAAAAAAACTCAGTTATATAACTGTTTGTCAAGGTCTGTGGGGGGGGGGGGGGGGGCTACTTTTATGTCAACAAGTGGACTAAGCCTACCCTTATGGACACCGACTCCGACATCAACATCATCCATATTCAGTCACGCACGAGTAACGACATAACTCACGCGTAGCTGTAGTATGTAAAATGATTGTATATCCAAATGTTACTTCAAACTTTTATGTCGACTGTTCTTTCTGGGTTTCTACGAAGTCGTAATTCCTGGAAACTCCTAGCTTACCGGAAACCGGCAATTAAAAAACAAAGCTATATCTAAATATAACTCCAATTGATGAATATCAAGGGTTGACTACCTGTCCATCATCAGAGGCAAGAAATGAACAAATAATGTTACCAAAAGGTTACAGCTTGGAACTACGTGTAAAAAAGTAGTATGTAAATAACTATTGCAAAAACATATTCTCGAGGAAAATATACGTACGGTATTGCTTCAATTTTTCTGCGACTAGTTAATTTGAAGTCTTTGCTACGCGTTTTACGCTCATCTAATAAATCAGATGGCATATAATACTTATTGTAATTGCACATAAAATCGCCCATGTCGCCCACCATTAGTTAAATTCTTCTTTCGCACCTTTTGTTGCGAATTCGTTGATTACGTCATCGAAAATATTCTTGCTAGCCGGAGATTGTTAGCTAAAAGAATCTAATTGTCTAGTCTAATATCCTAAAGCCGGAAGTTCTGTGTTCGATCCCACATAAACATTTGTTTTTTATGGTACTGTAATGATAGATAGATTTACCTTTTAGTATTTTAGGATAGGGGCAAGTCGCGCCGAAATCAATGTAGATGGCGATTCTTGGAATTTTTATTGTAATTCTCCTGGTATGAGGGCCTTCCGCCAAAGTTTCAACATTGTGGCCAAGCTAACATCCTATTTAGTACGTGCTCGGATAGGCTCGTTAAAATCGTTGCATTTATTTTGTATATATTTTGAGTATGTTTATTATTCGTCTCTATGCTATTCAGTCATAAAAGCTATTTTACAAAAGATGATAATCAACAAACTAAGTACATATGTGCAAGCAAAATAATAAACTGTAGTTATATGCTGAATTTGAAATAATAATATAAGGACAATACTGTACAACAGAGAGACAAAACAGAGAACAGTTTCGTGTCCGTATTTACTTTTGATAACACTATCCGTTTGCAATGCCCGAAAACATTTTCTTGTTCGATGGAAATCACACTATATATATATAATAATTGATTTTGGTTGGTGCTAATTTAGGTAAATAATTTGATTACATTCATTGCTCGAATTCTAATTTAAACTCAACACTGTAATAATAGAATAAACATTTGTAAGATGAAATCACACTACATATTTAAACCTACAGTGTTGGTGTAAATTTTGATAAACTCTTCGGTTATATTCAATGCCCGGGTTATAATTTAAATTCTACACTGTGGTGATAGAATAAACATCTGTAACATGAAATCACACTACACGGCGATTTATTTTAAAACAACTTTGTAGGTCTTAATTTTGATTAACAATTTGATTAAATTCAATGCCAGGGATTTAATTTTAGGTACCCATTGGTTGAATTATTTAAATAAAGTGCATCCTTAAATTTAAAATTTTCGCAATCTAAATTTACAACGTCAGTGTATTATTAAATATATCACCTATGATTTAATTTAATATGATATGTAGTAATAATTTTATGCGTACATAGTAAATTAAATAGAGGATAGTAGTACATTGTTGTTACTTCATAATTAATACTACCATTTATTTATTTTAACTTTTCAGTGTATATTTAAATTTAAATATTTTTTTAACAGTGTAGCAACGAGGCACATGATAAATTCAAAGTTGTTCTGAATCGGCCTTGTTTATTCTGGCGTTGATCCGCGGGTGTTCGCACTGTCCATACCACTGATTGCTATAAATATCGATCTTTGGTTGGTTATCGCTCACTCGTCGGTTGCGTCGGGATTTACAGGGTTGGCTTGGTTGCTTTGGTTTACTGTCCCTCACTGAAAATCAGTTATATGACTGAGTGGGTAGACTCTAAATACGAGTATTTAAATTTATTTATTTATTTAATCTCCGGTGGTAATTGTGATATCAAGATTTAATTGTATTGTCACATATGCATTCGGAAGTAACCAGCTGTATGTTGTAATTACTAATTACCCTTGCAATTAGCAAAGAAAAGTAATTATACCACTTCATAAAACGAGCTCAAAGATTGTTTTATATTATAAACCTTGGCGTCCTTGAATTGTTTCCGTTTGTAAGAAATAAATTCCTTATCACTCTGACTCTGATATTTCCTCACGAGATTGTACGAAGAACACTTTATCGCTTCGTGTAGCTTGTGCTTAGCCGAGTGAGACAAACTGTTTGTTGTGATAGTTACGCACTATCTCTCTCACTCTCTCACTCCCACGACGTCTTAGGCCCTCGCCAGTATACACACTGACACACTCACAACAAAGATGTTCCAAGTTCAAGATCAAATTAATAAACAGTGTGGTGTTTGTGAGTGAGTGAGTGAGTGAGTGAGTGAGAGCTAAAGGATGGCGTTCATTGGCGTCTTTAGAGTGGGCAGCGCATGGGAACCATCGTTTTATTAGTGGACAAATACGATATGCTTTCAAGATAAAAGCTTTAATTTACTTGTATTTTTCTTTTACCTGTCAACAACAGAGGAAACTCCGCAACTGCGCTTTAAAATAGGAATGAAACTAAAAACTTATACACGAAGTTTCGAGGGTGGCACCGAAAGGTAACATTCCCCATCCCCTTTAATTTATTGTATTTGTTTCAACCAGTTTGTTTATAATGTGTTATTATTCTGTGGCTATGTGGAAAATCTAAATGTATTTGTGGCCTACAAATAACAGAGTTTTGTTTTGTAAACATATTTTGTTTTCTTTAAAGGATCAAAATAATAATACCAGATTTGACAAAATGTTTTTTTTAAATGTAATAATTGACAATGCAAACTAAATATTACGGTGCACATTAGCTCATAAACACTTACAAAATAAGAGGTATAGCTCATACGTAAAACTCTGATTCGGGAGGACAGAGGATCGAATCTCGCCAACAGCAATTCTTATTGAAAGTGTTCCATGGTTGAAAACAAATACTGGAATTGAGTCCTTAACACCATTGGCTTCACAATTACCCTAAACTCTAATTAGTTTGTTAGTTAGTTAGTTAGTTAGTTAGTTAGTTAGTTAGTTAGTTAGTTAGTTAGTTAGTTAGTTAGTTAGTCAGTTAGTTAGTTAGTAAGTTACTTAGTTAGTTAGTTATTAAGTTAGTTAGCTAGTTAATTAGTTAGTTAGTTATTTAGTGAGGAGGGTCACAAAGGATAAAACTGTCGTGTAGATATCTCTATAGTCTATACGGGGGGGTACGTATATGTACAATGTACAGTGAGGGGTGTAATGAGAGTATGGATAATTACAATAGCTCGCAGTATCCTAGGTTTGTGAACAATACATACTAGGATGACCGGCGCCCCGGCATAATAATATGTGAATATGATCCACTATGGACAACTTCACATAAACAATTAGTAGGCCTATACGGCTTTACTAATTACTACCACTACTAATAAGCGTTTATGAGCTGCGCAAATGTATGTTGTGGGGGTCACAAAACAACTTTGCCCCAAGCAACAACGAAAATTGTAATTGCACTTGCATTGCATCCATCCAGAACATTATAGAACACGTACAAATTATTATTTTCAAAATACCACCTGCGATACCAAAATGAACGAAATTTTGTCGTTTTTTCTTATTAAGTATTTCCAATTACTTTGCCTCGGTTTATGAAATCAAATCACTCAATCAGGGAAAAATAAATTTTTAGCTTTAATTCCCAAACATCAAGTGGGGTTAATCCTTAATAGGCAATTAACTGCTAAGCGTATAACTCAATTTCGGTAAATTTAATAAAAACTCGGAAACATCTCTTAATCCGATCAACGTTCTAACTAGGCCCACGTTAAATTAGCGAATTATCGTTTTGATATTAAATGCGATTAAGGTAAGAAATTCGCTAAAAAATAACGTGAGATGTTTTTTTCTAATTGTGGGCAGTGGTTTTACTTACGAAGGTTGGCTCCCTGTTGACGTAGCTCCACGTTTTAACTTCCATAATTAAGCGACACGATAAAGTCAGAAATAGATTAGCAAGTCAAAAAAATTATCCACGCCTAAATTGGATTCTTTCCAAAATCGTTTCAAATTCTGTTTTTTTATTAAATGGCTCTTGGCGAACTTTTCTGCTGACAGGCAAATAACTGACATGTTTCATAATGAGCTTGGATTTCAGTGGCGGTCTTAAAAACTTTGTCTGATTATAAATCGAATTGTCAAAATGTCAATTTAACACTGACGAGAAAACTTTCTAGTAAGACGTATAATACAAGAAAGTTTTTGAAAGTGTCAGTTTCCGAGTTGGAAACTCTGGCTATAAACTGAGCTCTAGGACAGGTTGGATTATGAAGGTCCAGACTTCGATTCTAGTTCAGATCATATTTTAACTCCTGTAAAACTATTACACGATGAGTATACACGATGGTATTCAGCCATAAACTAACAAAAACCCAATGAGGTATTACTAATTCTGTTGAAATCACTTCAAACTTCTTACCTTTCTTGTACAAACATTAGGCATATGTTTAATTTGTACTTTTAAAGATTACGATGAGGTATTGCCAAATAAAATAATACAATCCTGTATTTAGCCAAATTATAAATGTATTACATTGGCCTACCTATAATGATTTTCGGTTCACGTCATGTTAACAAACGTTACAGAAAACGGTTATAAAATCAGTAATTAAATCTATGAGGTAGTAAATAAAACTTGTTTTATCTGATGCTAATAGCCAAACATGTACAACAGCTACTCGTAGCTGTAAATTGTGAGTTATTTACACTAAGGGTGTAGTTAATTTTAAACTTGGACAACAAAAAAAGGTTGTTTTTTATTCCAATAAATCATACTTTTCAGTTTCTTTGTAGTATTTAACATTTATAAGTTGGTCAATTTGCAAAGGGTTTACGTTTGTTTTATTCTCCATTGTATGCCCAAATACTACATATAATTATGAATGGTCGCGTGCGATATAATTACGCAGTGTGTGCACTAGCATGCTCAAAACCCGAAAGTGGGTTAATGTAAATTCACAATATGGATACCATCTAAAAGATGCGATAACCACTGTACGTCTCCATAATATCGAATAACATAAGGCTCATTAGAATCTATTATGCTCGACGAATATGAAAATACGTGAACTGAACTGAGATCCAAGTAGAATGTATCGTAATTGGTTGAATATTTCGTTTTCTTCAATTCAGTGTGACGATGCTAAGATTGTTTCAATATTATGAAAGATTGCCGAAAATCGTTGAGAAACCTCGAAGAGACATTGCCCAAAGATGGCAAAAATATTTTCCGTCGAAGGTTCTAAAGATAGTTGTATTATTGTTGATGGTCTTGAATCCACCAACAATTTGCATTTCAAAACATTTTTTTCCCTTCATAAACAGCACAAGTATGAAACAGAAAAAAGATATAGTATCTATGAAGTAAGATGGCTATACAATCTAATCTACAACATAGCTGTATACATACAGATTTATACCATAGAAATAGTAGGCGTAGATTGTAAAAGGTCACTCATTTTGACCGGAAATAAAGAGTCTAGAAGATGCTGTAAGAGATGATAGAATGAAACTAATAAACAATTAAATAACTACACTCATTTCTACATTACACATTTCAAAACAACAACAAATTGAAATATCCATATAGTTGGAAGAAAAGCGAGAAAAATGGTTTCCAATTCTTCATTTTCTCTGATAACGAAACACAGTTTGCTACTTGTTTTACCTACCTGTTTCTGAATTGATGTAAATTTCGAAGTGATCAACGGATATTTATTTATACGTAGGGCACACTACACCCTTTTCACCTGAGCAGGCCACAGGGCCTGTGATACGTTACGTATTCGTTCTAAATTCATCTTTTTAGTTACATCTCGGTCTCATAATGCTTTTGCTTGAGTAACTGTAAACGATTTAAGTACATCTCTTGTAAAAACGTGTTTTAAAATAGAAGTAAATTCTAAATCATTGATGAAATGAATACATTGTTGTGCATACTAACCATGCATTGAACACTAATACGCAATTTCTTTCAAAGCACTGGCTTGAAGATTTAAAAAATAAATAAGTTTTATTTTTAGCCATAGACTTTTTTTTTAAATTCATAGTACAGACAGACTAAAGCAACAGCGCGCAAGAAGAGAACACAAACTGTGATGAAAAAAAAAAAAACGAAAAAAAAAACGAGAACGATGTAATTTTTCGGATATTTTCTAGGTAAGTGAAAATAAATTCGCACGTTCTCTTTAGATCCATTTAAGCTTTTCATTTTTTAACAATGCTGACGTATGTCAACGAGGCCATGTGACAATAGGTATAGCAACGCTAATATCACGTCACGTGGAAGCAACCACAGCTTTTCGTCCTCGGCGCCTAATCGTCGGCAAGCAGAGTTCCCGACAAGAAATACACATTGAACGCATAACTTTCGCATGATGGGACTTTGAACGAGTTTCCGAAATTTTGGCTTCGTTCCTGAAGTCATTGTTGATTTATTCAGCGCACAAAGACAACATATAAATGCACGAAATATGCTGGATGGTCGCACCGATTTACATTTTCATTTCTGGTTAGCTTGGACTATATGACTCAAGGCTTAACTAAAATTATGATTTATTATTAGGACTGCCATTCATTTAATGTTGATTCTGCAAATACGATCTTACCAAGAAGCAATTGGGCGAAGGAGGAAAAGTAGATCGGAAAAAGTACTAGAAGACAGATATTCTAAAAATCGTACATGTCCCAGAACAATAAAGAACTAGATAATCTATCTATGGAGAACTATAGAATACGTTTTTCAATAGGTAATTCATAATATAATAGTGTGTATAAAAAGTGGCAATTGTGTCGAGGACATTTGCCTATGTCTGAAACGTTTCTATCTTCGTCGTCGGATGAGAAAACGGCCGACGACGGCTGAAGAAACGCTCCAGAAATATTGTAAGCGATAAGCGTAGGGGAATGTTCAGGTAGGGGCACTTTTAAAAAGTAGGTTCTTTGTACATTTGTGTTCTGTACAAAGACGTTGTCACACACGCTGGAGATCGTCGACATACAAGCAATGTAAGATGCGGGAGCCTAGTCTACAGGTCATCGTGAGTATATGACTGTCTTCAAGAACTATTCTGAGTACAATTTACGCATTTTGTAAACTTCCTAAAGAAAGAATTATTGACATTATTACAAATTAACTTATATTTGTGATAATCCTGACCGAGGTAAAATAACGAACTCATCGAGATTTAAGCAGTCCTATAGCATGCTATGCTCCGTCGATCGAAGTTGTAATACATGGTATCACAAGGCACTAGAAAATGTATGTACGATGGTTCTGAGAACAGTTGTAAAAATCGAACAGACTAAACAATCTTGAATCTTGATTAAATACAAGAACTTTAACCTTTTCTTAAAAATTCTGAACTAATCGACTCTAAATCAAAAGACCATAAGTATGATAATGCGAATCAATCTATGGTTAAGACATCTTTATAAGGCTATTCCCCAAGCTTTTTACTATTTCCCAAAATATGCTACTAAGTTACAATATAGTGATGGCTCTTGAAACATGGCTATTGAAAACATAAATATTTTTTCCAAATTTTTCTGATCCGTACACGGCCTCAATTAGACCACCTCAAAATAATTTCAAACTTCAATTCGCCAGGGCACACCATTCAACGTACGTTTGTGCTTTTGTGACATTAATTTTTAACGTTTTTCTATGGACTTGACTGAGAGAAAACAGATTTATTTTAACAATTGTCTTTCCAGCGAATTTTTTCGTTTGGCGGTTTTTTACGACGATTTGTACCGCAAACGAAAAAATTCGCAGGAAAGACAATTGTTAAAATAAATCTGTTTTCTCTCAGTCAGTCCAAAGAAAAATCAGTTGAAAATTAATGTCACAAAAGCACAACACCCTACGTTGATGGTGTGCTCTGGCGAATTGAAGTTTGAAATTATTTTGAGGTGGCTATATTGGCCGTGTACCGGATCAGAAAAATTGGAAAAATATTTTTGATTTTCTAAATAGCCATGTTTCAAAGCCATTCACTATATTTTGACTTAGTAGCATATTTTGGAAAATAGAAAAACGCGGTGGAATAGCCTTAAGTAGGAGCTAATACCCTCAAAAATCAAAATCCTGAAATATTTCCGCCCTTGAGTGTTTAGGAGTCTACCCACGATGACCTGTACAAAAGCTCTCAAGTCAAATCCAAACATGAAAGATGTTTATGTTTTCCTACCTTCTTCTCCGTGAGTTTCTCGCACCTCCTCATCTTGCAGATCTGGTGTGACTTGTCGTTCCTACACGGCGCGCAATCGCCACAATTGTCTTTCCTCTGACACCCGGTGCACTCCCCGCATCGTTTCCGTTTCTTCTTCACCGGTTTCTCGTCGTCTTCGATCGACGACGACGTCGTCTGTTGTTGACTCAACATCGGACTCTTAAACCCTGCCGTCGACGATACGGACGGCACTTGGCCAGAGTTTTCACTACCGCACCCGTCACTTTCCGTAGAACTTTCCAAACTAGACGCGCGCACTTTTCTTCGTTCTTTCTTTCTAGAGTCCAATTGCATCCCACCTCCTCTCGTGGGCGACTCCCCCATCATATTCTTATTCATCTCCAACACACCCATCGGATTTTGGAAATTCGTATGATGTAACTGAGCCAATGCGTTACCCCCTACCTTGTACTCCTGTCCCAACACGTTACTAACCTTCTCGTAGTGTGTAATCTGGTTCCCGACTTTAAAATCGGAAGACACCAACTGAGTCAATTGCGTTCCCTTATAGTCCGATGTGACCAACTGTGTTAGGTTGTTGTTACCTACCAACGTCACCGGTTCCGTCTTCACCACCGTGAAGATTGGATTCTGGACGACACCCTGTATAATCTGCGTTGTCGGAGGGTTCAGAATCTGGTGAGGATATTGATTTGGAAATTGTTGATGAGCAAAAAGCTGGATGTGCCGTTCGTCTAGGAATTGTTGCTGAATGGCGGGGATCTCCCTGGCTTGCACGGGAGCAGGAACTAAGGGATATCCAGGGCGAGTGTTTACGGTGCTCAGGGTATGGAAGTTTGTGATCCCTGGGGAACTAGTGCTGGGATTTGAAGGAGCTGTCGTTAAAGTGGTCAATACCTCCCCGTTCGTTTCGTTGGGAAAGGCGTTGAATTGTGACTGGAAACTGGGAAGTTTACTAGCGGCGGCGAAAGAATCGGTGAAGGCAGGAATAGCGCTGGGAGCTTGAGGGGTGATCGTTCTCAACATGTCGTGGTCTTTGCTTTCCCAAGGTCGATACGAAGGGTGTGAGACTAGCATCGGTATCCCGTCCCCGCGATCCACGAGTCTACCGGCCAGACCGTCGCCGTTGTAGTCCCAGTAGGAGAGATCGAGGAGTCGTCCGGTGAGACCCTCGCCGAAGGCATCGTTAGAAAGGCGCGTACCGAGACCTTCGGCTACGTCGGCGGCGGAGAACGAACTGAAAGGGGGTAGACCCGAGTTCTTGCCCTCGTAGTCGACGACGACGTCCTGGACGGTTGAAGACGGAGTCGGCGGTTGTGTCGAGGGGGACTGTTGCTGGAAGGTTTGTTGTAGGGGGGGATTGCCTCCGCCGCCGGGCCCCCCCGTCCCGGGGTAGGCAGGGCCCAGACCGGAGTCCGAGCCCTGAGATACCCCCTCGCTCATCTTGAGAGGGCCATCTCTAGGGGGGGAGGAGGGCTACGCACATTGTCGCCGCGACTAGCCAGACGGTTGCGGGTTGAACGCACCAAGTGTGATCGCGGTCGCTTCGTTTTCTTCATGCAAACACCGGGCCTGGAAAACAACAAAAATCAACACATTAACATCTTCAAACTCAAATACTGAAAACTAAAAAATTGTACTTTACATTTTCAATGTGGCATCAGTCTGAGATAGTCTTACTGTAAATTGTTAATATAACATTATTATTTTGATTTTTGTTCAATTATTGAGTGCTCCTATGTAATTCGGTTTTAGAACCGAATGGGACAGAAGTACAAATTTGTTAGAGAAAATTTTCCCTGTGATAAGTTGTTACCCCACAACTTACCCCTGTTGAGGGGACTAACTATAGGTAACGGATGTTTGGGGTAGATTGTCCCATACCACGAGCTACTTTATTTTATAGGAATAAATAAATCCCAAAATTCATGTCCTGGCTGAAAAACCTTCGTTAGAGTTGCTGGGAGTGTAGATCTGATGATCGCATATAAAAAGTGATCGAAAGACTAAATATTTCTAGATGTAAATACAGCATGTACATTACTATAGGCCTACACATGAAAAATACATAGCGTTGCGCGTAAAGTGATGTGTTTGGGCGAAAGAAACTACCTACAACAAAAGAATTACGAATTGCATACTGCAGGCTATTCTCTTGATTCAACTGTATAAAAAAGGCACTAAAAAGCTCGGTTGTATAGAGGCGACGGAAACCCAAGCTGTGCATGGTACCATCTGTCGACGAGCCGTCTACGACCTACGCGCAACTCGGCTGCGCACACGGGACAAATGTGTTTTAGGAGCCTTACAACCAGTGGAAACGGCAGCTTATGAGGACAAGATTAAAATCTCAGAGATGACATCTCGTCGAGCAGAGAACTAACCATGAAACTCGACGTTCTTCTTGGCGAGGGAAAAATAGCCGCTTCGCAAACGCTCTTTGTATAGACGCGTTGATGGATGAGCGTATTTGGTACTCTCCCTGCATTCCTGCATTCGAAAACTTATTGTGAAGTGCGATTTTCGTTAGGAATATTTATTCTGTTTTATCCAAAATACGTTGTATTTATTTATTTATTTATTTATTTATTTATTTGTCAATATATCGTTAACAGGGCAGAGCCCCACCAGTAACGTATAATAAAAACATAGACACATGTACAAACATACATGCAAAACATAAATCAAAATGACAAATACACAGGAACATTGTACAAACATATAAAAGAAAAAAGAAAAGAAACATGACAGTAATAGTCAAAGTCAACCTTAAAATTAAATTAAAATTAAAATTTACACATAATCACGAATTGCTTGCATGTCTCAGTTTAGAGATTTAAAATGTTCCCGTAAGTTGTTGTCAAGAACGGAATGGCCATTTGTCCAGTAGAGGCGATTTTTAATTAATTAAATCGGAAGATGCCTACAAGTTTTTTCTACAGCGAACGCGGAAATAATATGCAATTCAAGTGCTACCCTATCAAAATAACGTTATTATAATATTAGATTAGATAATAAATGTCGCTTTTTAGCTCCTCCCAAGCTATACTCAAAATGTCGCCTCGGAACCACCATTTATATGATCATTTTATTATCGGTAACCAGCAATTCGTAAATTTGAGTAGGGGCTAATTATTACAACTACAATTTAACGAAAATCAACAAATATCAACTCACAAATTTGTGTATGTTTATTTTAAACATTCGATACATTTTAAGAAACCTTCCATCTAGAACGAAATCTTTTAGGAATGGTTTTAGAATCTCATTCGATGCAGTCTCCTGTAGATTTCTGCTTAAATTACATTCTTAGATGGAAGTTATTAGAATCAATACTTTTTGGATGCTGCCCAAACTCGTCTGCTACTCCGAATGCTAATCTTGGCACCATAGTTGTGGTATACTCGTGTGGTTGGCTAATATGCAGATGTCGGGGAAAGTGTCAAAACTAGCGGAATTAATGTATGAAAGCAAACAACTAGCCAAATAACGATTTTGAATACAAATTAACTTTTAAATGTAAGAAGTATCACTAAATCATTTTGTCTTCAAAACTATCTCTACGTTTTTACAAGAGTTTAACGTTTTTCTAATTTTCTAATGGTTCAAACGGATTAGGGTCTATACTGATGATAAACACTGATATATTGCTAAAAAGCTGAATTTTAATTCGATTCCGAAAGTGTAGTAGCAAATCTAGTCCGTTTCAGCTTTTCGTGGTAAATCCATAATCAGTTTTTATTCCAGTTTCCAGCAGTTGCTATAGAGGATTGTAGTTTGCTAAAACATTTTAACTTCCGCCAACCCGGTTTACATTACCGTGATAAACACATCAAACTAAGGAAAACTGTTTTAACCTAAACTGTTTTAAATGTACCGTGGTGTATATTGGAAAGGAACCACCTTATAACTCCGAAACTAAATGTGTGATGCTTTTAATTTTTATGTCAAACGCTCTCATCAACTGAACGATATAACCAACTTTGTCAAATTTGTTTATTCGTTATTACAAATAAACATTAAGTTTGTGTTTTCACTAACGATATAAACACAAATCAAACAATGTTTTTCTTCTGTATAGTGTCAAACAGTAACGTTTGCATAAAACTCGCATCAAAACCACCGCAGGCCATATAACACTTCACGTGGCATTTGCGTAGATATTTCAGCAATTACATTTCTCACGTCATCCTCAATTTCCGTGTAATCGAAAATTAGTTTAACAGAGCAGAGGTTTCTAATTGAATAAAGCTCGGGCCTCGGTTAGGTAGCAGCAAGCATGCAAAGCAAGAGTAGAGAATCATTTTCCCGGAAAATTATTTCTCATAGCAATTTTCGCATAATTTGATCTTGATGTGAGCGGGAAATCGACCACGGAGAGATAGATTTAAGGATAGGCCTACCGAAAACGAGGTTGCAGCATGAGGATGAGTAAAAGTCAACCGGAAAGGAAAAGAAAAATTTGAACAATATTGTGACTTAAAAATTTTCTGTCTAGATCTTATAGATTATGATACCAAACCGACTGATAAAGGTGTGGTAGGGTAAAGTTCTAGTTTACGTCCACGATATGGCCATACTTGTGATAGTGTGAGTACATGTGAGGGCAAGGTATGTGTGTATTGTGTTATGAGTTGTGATGGGAGTCTAAGAGAGTATGTACTCGATTTCCGCCACCAAAATATATAAACCGAGAGATGTAGGCCTACTATATAGCTCAAGTGTAAAGCGCGTGACTATAATTCGTGTGATCACGAGCTCGAATCCCACAACCGACAATCCTGACTGAAAGTTTTCCGATGTCTTCTTCAGTCGTGAATGCGAGTGCAAGGGATTGAATCCTCTTAGCTCTGGGGCATAAACTCCACATTTATAACTCTTTATCACCCTCCCTAGTTAGTAACCTGAAGAGATGTCATTTAAACTGATGTGTACTCTACAGCGGGCATCCTTTCGGAGAAAAAACTACTAGGTGCTTGTAGATTTGTGTTTTAGAATTTTAACGCACATCAGTAATTTATAAAAACACTTTCAGGCTATTACTGAGAGCTCTCATTCTTCGAAAGGCATTAGGGATACAAAGCCTGCTTTGTAATGCGTATTACGTAAACAACAACATACTGTACGTAGACGTAGAAGTACGATACGAAACCACATTTGGAATGTTTTGTGTGAAAACAAAAAAATCGAAACCAAACAAAAAATAGTAACTTATAGGACGCTCAAGAGGAATTTTTGCCATGGAAAAATCTCAGTGTGTCTATAGTCTTGTTCCTGTATCAGGTAAACTAAAACATGTACGTAAAGTTATAATTTTACCTTGAAATTAATTATCCACGGTACAAAATTTTACTCTATGACCAATAACATATAAACTACAAAGAACAGCGTAGGATCCATGGATAAATAGACGAGTATTGTAAAAAACATAATATTTATGTGATTCTCTGTTGCAGTACAAAAAGTAAAATTAGTTTTTTTTTCTGTACAATATCAATCCAAACCTCTTGGACTTACATCTACCTACGAACTTGTTTTCTTCATTCTCGTCGCAAATAGGGGCACAAAAGATCTCAAAAGATGACGAAGTGAATAAAAGAGAATCCAATAGAAGGGTGGCTCAATCTGAGAGAATAGGCTATACTTCCCTCGTAAGCTGATCCGGAGTTATTCCACGAAAATAAAACGCAACGAAAAATAATTAAATGAATGAAGTGAAATGAACATTAATAATTTTTTATTTCATTGCAAAATTTCTATCCAGGTAATTATTTTATTCGCACAACTGTAGAATCATCAACTTTTTCTACTCTGAACTCTAAAAGTTGGCATCTAGCTAAAGGCAGACTATAACACAAGAGAAAACTATATTGAAACAATTTTGTTTGAAGTTAAAAAATATATTTCATTTCATTCTTAGGCCTAACTTATCGTCAATTTTACCGTTGCTCAAACGTACTTTGTAATAATATGTAAATAAATTGTTATTGTTATTCTGAGTCGAAAGGCAGCCTTATGATCTTTGTTTTAACATTTATAAAGTTATACTACATACTCCCAAAATCAAAAAGAAAAGAAACAATTAGTAAAACTACTATCAACATTGTTATAAAATATTTATTTCACGTTTCCTATTTCAATTTGGAACGAAAACCAGCGTGAAATAGGCTTTCAATGCAAAAATTTGTATAAACATTGCGTTCTCGTCTCCACAAATTTACCCAAATAAACTGTTGTTGCAAAACGATAAAAAAAATACCGCTACTCTATTTTTATCTCACGTTTATTCAGATACATTTTTTGCTAGAAAACCCGGACCTATTATCGCGATCCCACAGACGCCCGAGGCTGTATAGTGTATACCTGCAGCTGGCTGGCTGGACACGGTGATATTGTGTTTAACCTCTTAGGTAATATTTTAAATGTCCAGGTAGAAAATAACACAAATATGTCCGGAAGTGTGAGATGGAAAGTGATGTGCGCGCGGCGGGCGGGTAGTGAGGAGGGTTCCTACCCCCAAGCGAGCGAGCGCTCTCACTTTCCTTCCGTTAACACTGACCTTGCCTCAATCTATATTTACATGACGAAATCCCATCGCAGTTTCACACGCTCACAAACACACACAGAATAGAAACAAACACATAGCCGACGGACGGATGGTTATAACTCGTCCGCTGGACGTAATAGGTTAACTTTGGTTGTTTTGTTTCGAGACTCACATTTATAGTACTACGAGATTCTACGTGTAGGCTTGGTCGGTAGAAAAGAACAAAAAGTAAACTCCATTCACAACACTGTTTGGATGTAACGTAAAATCGACCTAGCGAACAGGGCGGACTTTGCCGAATGTTGCCGAAGCCTATCACACGAAGCGACGTACTCTCTGAGTCAGCGTGGTTTTTTATTTGATATCCAAAAAACATACACCACCACCACCACCGTCGCCGTCGTCGTCGACGTCGACTGCACCCCTCCTCATCTTACCCCATAAAAAACGAAACTAAAATTTAAACACTTCAAAAAAATTAATTACAAAAATATAACACACGCGAAACATCGTAGAATATTTTAAGGGTAGTCCTCACCAACACGCATGTTTTAAATAATTTCACACGCAGCCTGAACACACATTGGAACGTGCATGTTAATGTTTAAAATATTAAAACACGACGATAATTTTCGTAAGATTTCGTATATTAAAAATTAAACTTACCTTATTTCGCGTTGACATACAACCAAAAATATACACCCGTTAGTATGTCAACGTTTTCTAGTAAAAAAATTGCGTATTCCACAAGGAAATTACCTTTTATTACGGAGCGCGTGGTATTAGATCCTCCACACTTCTTCTTTGTTGTCAACTAACGGGCTTGTTTGCGAATAGAGCGCTCGCTACCGCTCGGAACAGTTCGGCCATCTCCGCCAGAGCGCAGTCGTGGACAGAGGAGGAAATGGCGGGCGACAGCGTTTCGAAAAACTACCACCACTCGCTGTAACGTTACTATCGTATTTTATGCGTGCGTGTGTGTGTGTGAGAGAGAGAGAGAGAGAGTGTGTGTGTCTGTATTCTTGCGTTCACGCACAATACCCTACCCCAAAGATACAAACTACAACTTAGTCGGAAAACATGTGGCGAAATATTTACGTGTTTGAAAATCAATGATTGATTGCTTGACATTACAGTGCTTAATATGCCACATAGAGATGCAAGATGCGCTATTAAAACCATAATACTTTCCAGCAAGGATAGTAAAGATTACCCCTAAATCCAGTAATAAGAAAGACCCAGATCAATAACTAACCTTCTGTTGGTGACTAAGCAGAAATCGCAAGTTACTGAACGCAAGTGACATCACTGGTATTTTGTGTGAACGAACCCATTGGTGACGAATCGGGTGCAATTTTTGTGAGTCAAGTTTAGAAATAGAGTTTTATCATCGTTAATTTGTGATAACCATACACTATTTTTAAGACAATCAAAGTTTTTGAATAAAAACTGTAACAGAATACCGGTATCAGTAAAAATATTATGACGGCAGCTAGTAAACCAACTTAAATTATTATATTGGTTCCAGTCCCAATCAGGAATTGCAAATATTGGAAAATTGAAATAAATTAATAATTCGCTCGAATACGATACTATTCCATACATAACAATCCAATAACTGATTATAATGGTTGAATCATTTCCATTTATTCCATGATCGACGAATAAGTAATATGCGAGTTTCCAAATAAAAAATATATTAGTAAAACAAAAATACTCTGACTTTAATACAGGAAGAACGTTCCTTGGTGTATAAATGCTACAATTTAAGTTTCTCGTGGGTAACCTGCCCAAGGCCCCTCGTCAGGATTCTAACAAGGTACTTTGGGAGTAGGACAATGTGAAGAAAATGTCCGAGGCGGGGGCGTACCCAGGATTTTTATTCGGGGGGGGGGGGTGAATTTCGGGGTTTATATTAAGAAATTTGTTGAACTGACCATGAAAAGTAAGTATCCTGACACAATGGGGGGAATGGGGGTAATGCCCCCTCAGCTAGTGCGGGTCTGGGACGCACAGACCAATAATTATCTTGATTTTTAACATTGCAAATAGTAACATTTTACTACTTTTTAGAGTGCATTTGTCGATATTTTATAATATTGTGAAGATCCACACACTGTCAGTTTACAAAATCTTGCCATATGTAGGGCCTTCATATGTATGCCACGTAGTTCATCGTGCTATTATTTACAATATTATCATAACCTTTCTTCTGATTTCGGGCGGGGGACGACGACACCCTGATCTCCAACCCCAGGGAAACTTTCAGACTAGATTGCCGGGAGCGGGATTCGAACCAAGACCTCCCGAATCAGAGTCGCACACATTGCGCATGAGCCAACACCGTCATAAATGTTCAATAACCATTCAATTTACAAAATCTTTGTCTGAAGTTACTGTTGATTTGTTACCAACATTGTTATGTATCAATAACTTCATAAGAAATGTCTAGCTTACCTCTAACGTACTGTTCGGTTACAAGTTGTATTGTCATAAAGTGTGCCAAAATCCACTATTTTTCTTGATCTATTATTATAAGGTAAAATTTCAAAAGTCTCATGAGATAAAATTACCTTGACGGGAATCGAACTCACGCTACCGCATTAATTACCGTCTCGTGCTGTAACAGTGAGCCATACCAGCCGGACCAAGATACGGTCTGGTCCGCCTGTTTTTACCTACCCGCCTGTCTGTCTGTCTGTCAGAGCGTCTGTTAGACCCACCATCTGCCGCACAGACAAACAACAGCTGATTTCGACATAAAATTTAACTACGCTAGAATATTATAATTATTTAGTTAAACATGTGAGGAGATAAAATGTTTTTCGTATTATTTTAAGATACACAATAATTATTTTCGATTTGACCAATTTTAGTGAAAATGAGTGGTATAAAATCGAAGCTGACTTATTTTGAAAGGAAATATTCAATCTTGAAAAGCTTCTGTGTAAAGGTGGGAAAATATTGAGCGATTACTATGTCGAATTCAAAATGTCATATTACAAATATAATTTTAAAGGGGTATTCACACACTAAATTAAAAAAAAAAAATGTTTCATTCAGGCTATCAAGTCATAACAGAGTACCAGATAAATATTGGGTCCACAATAACCCGGGAAAAATGGCAAACGAATGGAAATGGTAATTTTCGAGCTAAGTCCCATCAGAAAAATCTCACATAAGAAATAACATGGGGGCGATGTTTATGCACCGTGACCTTGGAGGATTCTGGCCCAAATAAATATTGGCATTCATTGACGTCCTCGACTACATTTTCTGTAAATCCTCCAAGCTCTGGTAATGTAATTTGGGCAAATGGTTCGGTCAAAATATGTTGATTACCAATTAAGGAGAGGTGTAATTTCCGAAAACATATTATTGCGTTTTTTAGTGTTGTGCACAGTTACAAGACAGGATTTTATAAAAGGCAATTTAAAATTGGTACGATGCTCTAGTATCTATGTGGAACCAAAAATAAGCATATGTCAAAGCCAATTTTTGCAAATTTCAGGATCAAAAAGCTTTAAAAATTCGTGTAAAATCACAGTTACAAGATAACATTTTTTAACATCAAATTTAAGTGTAGTATTATGATGAAGATTATGTGGTAAACAATAATTTTTGGGGAAGTAGGAGTAGCCCCCTTAAGTTTTGTTCGAAGTGTTTTGAGGAAGTTTTGCTTAAATGAGTAATTTTATCAGATCTAATTCATTTCAAAATAAGAAAATAATTATCTTGATAAATTTTGGCTTGTGGGAGAGGAGGAGATAGGTATTTTATAATTTATTGTGGGAAACCTTCCCAGAGCGCAATGCATTCCCCACTTCAGGGGTGTCTGTCTAGGTGTTTGGAGTTTGGACATTTGTGTAGAGAGGTCACATTCGCATTAACGACTGAAGAAAACCTCGGAAAAACTTTAAGTCAGGATTGTGGGAGGCGCGGTTTCCGGGTTAAATCAGACTCACACGTACTTGAATTTGGGACTTTATGATGCAATAGTCGGGATGTTATTATTGTAACTTTCCGCATTATTGTCAACGGACATTGAATTTTACTATCATTATCTATTGTATTAGAGGGTGACAGGTACTCACGTACTGTGGGGCAGATGCTCTTTCTGAAATTCTCGTATTTATTTTTAATGTTGCATGTTCAAATAATGTACAAATAAATGCATATATTAATAAATAAAATACTACCTTTCAATAATCATTTCTCAGGCAGTTATTATATCACAGTAAAAAATGTCGTGAGATAATAATTATTTTTACCATTGTTTGCTTTTCACTTTATTTACAAAATTAATTTATTTTGGCTGTGGAACCACATAGATCTTCAATATTCGCCTAAAGTGACGCACGTCTTTATATTATCCTCGTTGCATGAAGTTAACAAAGTCCTAACCAGCAGTCGAATCTCTGCGCTTGTAATCCCAATGCTAGCAACCCCCGACCTCCGATGTTACTTCGTATATTTAACATCCCTTCTCCCCCTCAACCACATCTTACTTCCTTCTCGATTGGCACATGAAAATTTCCGATTTGTAACCGAATTTCACGCAGTTTTTTTTTCAATAGCCTCTCCTCTCTCCTGGTTTTCGCGCGGATGTAGAGAGGCCGAGAAGAACCAACGACACTCCTCAATTTCCAGTGATTCGTTGCTATGGCAATATATTGATCCAAGTTTAGGAAAATGTGGGTAAAGGAGTTGGGGGTCGTGGGTCGAAGTGGAAAGGGTAGTCAGGGGGTGGGGGTGGAGGGGAGGAGAGGGGGCGACATTGAAATGTCATAAAAATAAGGCCATGCTTTATTTATACTATCCGAGAAGAATACATCTATACTTGGACATAAAAGTGACGTAATTTTACTGTCTCGTCGGAGGGTGGAGCGATTTTACGAGGTGATTCGTGAATGGTGTTTGACAGAAACCAAGATGAGGGAGGACAAACTAATAAATAATATTTACTTATGTATATTATGTTTTCTAATAAATATAGCATTATTGTCTTTGATAAGACAAAAAGAGACAGGGTCAGAAACACGAACTTAAAAGAAGTGCTGAGTGATCGGGTGGCATTAACACGGTTTTGAGAGTGTTCTTGGTTTGAGACTAGATTGTAGACTTAATTAGGAAGTAATCGATTTAATACAGACCACCGGCAATCCCAATTGAAGTGTTTTCTAATAATGTTTCGTCAATATATTATGAATCGTCTGGGACCGAGTTCAATAAATACATTACTTCCCAAAAATCATCATTTGCACTCGGCCGAATGACGTCACAAATGTTTGCAAAAATTTAAAATTCAGCTTAAATGAAGGGATCTACAGTAACACTTTTCGGAAAATGATTTTATGTGAACACTAAATAAATTATTTGAGTATTACGATTTTGGATTTTTGTAAAGAGTAATTAAATAATATAATCTACGACTGTAGGGATGCCCAATTAATGTTTTCTTGAAAACTTGCACAAATTTATAATATATTCACAGTAATCTATTTTACTATCAAAAACAAACACAATCTTAACGAAAAACATGCATTTGAATAAAGTATTTCGCACATATTGTCGCCATTGCCTTCGAGATATAACAGGCGGTGATTGAAAGTGGTGCGGTGACATGACAACGACGTCGAGGTTGATGACGAGCCCCCCCCCCCCCCCCTACAACCACTAGAAACCACTCACCTACCCTTTGACGCATCACTCTGGTTACTTAATGGGAACAATCTGTACTTCCATTAGGCCGCTGGTCAAACGATACTCACAAAATAAACCAATAAGTGAGTTTGCTATAGTTGGTTTGGGTAGCGCTAATTTAAGTGTGTTTCGTTCAGTAATGGCACAGGTCGTGGTTTTTGAGAGGGTACGCATTTTCTTTGTAAATTTGTTGGGCTTTATTACATTAAAATTTTTGGTAAATTACATTATTAATCACATTCTTGTATTGACTATTGAGGTATACAATAATTTACTTACAGAGTTATGAGTGTGAAATATAATGGTTTTTTAAGTTAGCTAAAATTCATTCACATTTTTAGTTTACAAGTTTAATTCGCGATTAAATGATAACATTATTGATGATTTAACTTCACTTATATTTAATCATTTAAATTAATGTTTAAAATATTTCATAAACGACTTACCAAGACTTGCCAGCAGTAAGTATTTTTGGTAATAATTATGTATGGTAAATAATTATATTTAACAATATTGTACTCTGCCACCGAATTGCGATGTAATTTAAAAACTGCATAATTGTGCCGGTCTTGCATGGATTTTTGACCGATGGAAAATTTTTTGTTCTGTGAAAATATTTATATTATTGAAATTTGCTTATTATTCTAGTTAAAATAACTATTTAATTTTTTTGAATAACGTACACTTGCTACAAAATCGAAAACTTGCATTCATATGGACATAATTTCTCATTGATCAATTTTTACCTTATATAAACTTTTCACAGGTTTTGTAAAACCAGATTATTATCGGTTAAATCGTTAGGGTTTAAGCCAAGTTTTTTAAAAAAATACTGAAAATTTGTTTATGATCAAATTTTTTAATTGCGTAAAATTTTATAAAATATTAATTATAAAATACAGGTTCTGTGCATAATAATCTTAAACGTAGCTTGTATTGTGTTTGAATGTCGTTTTAAGTACACTTTGTTTAAAAGTTGAAAAAGATCGTAAAATTGAATTGGGATTTTTGGAACAAGATTTAGAGAAAACGTGATTCTAAGTTCAGGGGATGGAGGGAGGGTGCTAAAATTTCAAGTGATTGATTTTTAGCCGGAATCGTGTGAACAACAGAATCAAAAATACGAAAAAAAAAATAAAAAAAAAAAAAAAAAAACGAGTTCGGACTTTTTTTCCCATTGCAGTGCAAATGGAAGTATTGACACAAACACAGCGCATACGCTCGCTACGCTCATCCAAAAACAATGATAACTTTTGCGTGATTGCCAAAATGAGTTTCCGTGAAATCCGCGAATATTTTAAAACAATTGAAATGTGATGCGTATATTCTAGTTAAAATATATAATCATGAAATACTGTACACTTTGCTACAAATTAAAATAGACCTAGGCATATCGGCATATAGGCATATTATTATCATTGATCACTTTTTACCTTATCAACTTTTCACCAGTTTTGTATTTTATAACCTCAGTTATATTTTTTTCTTAATTCATCTCGGGCTTTTAGCCGTTTTTTTAATATATATAATTTTGTTATTCAATTTTTTCATTGTTGTATTTGTTATAAAATTTTAATTTTATAGTATACTTGTTCATGTATTTAATGATTTGTATAACGTATTTGTATTGTTTTGAATTGTTTAGTTTTAGTTACACTTGTGGGTTAATACCTGTTGTAAGAGATCAATAAATATATGATATTGGCTTTGACAGGAGTAGAGAATATTACGTAGATCGTAGGGCGGGAGGGAGGGGGGGGAGGGGGGGGGGGCTAAAAGTAAAAGTGAGTTGATGTTTTCAGCGCGTACTGTAAACCGGAACAGAAGCCGGAAAAGAACGTTTTATCGATCAGATAGAAAAAGTACGTGAGTTGTGCGTACTTAGAGTTTCCAGCTGACCTCTGCGAGGCAAGAAGATGGAGGTATTGAACACAAACAAACAGCGCATGACCCCCCCCCCCCTGAAACCAATCGATAGCTTTTCGATGGATGGAAATTGCCACCGTTTCCGGAAATCCGCAGAATAATTATTAAAAACGACCAGATGTAAATTTAGTTAGGCGAGTTAAAAAATACGCGGTGCGCGTGAAATTGGAAAATTTTATTCGCCCCCGTTGGGGAGACTAATTTAAATTACATTTTTTGATACGATGTCAGTAATAGGATGGAATAAAATATATTCCTCTCAAGTGGTTGGATATATAAAAGTTTTTGAGTGGCGCGGTAAGAAATGTTGCGAGAATTTGCATTGACTGAGGAATTCCCAGAGTAAACCTACAGTCAGAATCACCGCTGACTAGAATCGAACCTATGAACTCCCGAATGGGCAACTACGGTTCTAAAACGGAGCCCATTGTTCTACGATTTTGTGGGTAACTCGTGTTCTTTCAATTGTTATTGTTTTAATTGATTTGGCGAACATAATTATTATTTTCTGGGTTTTATTATTTATTTTAGTGGTGATTTTAAAATCACTGACATCTCTGTTCCTTATAGTATAGAAATCAATTCATAATTTTTTGATTGATATTTATTTTATTAAGCTGAATCCTTGCGGTCACCCAAGAATGGTTGGTTATAGCAGCCAATAAATTGTTTTTCTTTCTCTCAATACCAATATTGGATACTCAAGAGTTTTCCCCATGACTTGTACTTTATTGATCTTTTTCATAGTAGACTTTGGTATAAAAACTCATATACAACAAATTCTAGAACTTTGTAATATAAATGCATATTGTTATTTAATTTTTTCATGACCGATCGGGGTAGCATTTTATTTGGTGCGCCGCTTGTTCGATACCGTTATATAGGGTTAATTAAAATCTTGCAAAGGTTTCCCAACTCAGAAACGAATTCTGAGATTGGATCTTGTAAGATCGGATTTCTCTTCCCATCAAGATAGTCCCCTAAAACGGGGAAAGTTATCCCTGGGCATGTTCCCTACCATATTTCTTGTTATTACATGAGATACTTCTATTCGTAGATAGCATTTCCTCCGCAAAAGAGAGAAAATATATTTCAATGTTGTCGGATTATTTAAAGTCGTAACTTCCAGCTAAGGCTAAAACCCTATGCAGGTAATAAACTAAAAGGTAGCATTTTATGCTCGTATCCCGTATCCATTTTATGGAACTTTCAATTGCTTTGTTATAGAAAGAGAATTTTCAAGTATACGAAACACATTTTGGACTTTGTGAGATCGATAAAACCCGACGTCGACGACGGTTGAGGATAAGAAGGAAATGGGTATTTTTAAAATGATTGGAATTGCGTTTCGGAAATGGAAAAACATATATTTTCAGATCCGTGGTGAAATATTGGTGGGGTTGTGTTGAAAGGTTAGCGACATTCTCTCCTCGCGATCAAGTTATAACACTCTTGACTTATAAAGTTGCCTGGACAATAATGTGTTAGAAGGGGGACGTTAAGAAATAAAGTCGAAGGTAAAGGAAACAATTTAAGAATCTATGCTGTATCCACGTTTATATTTTTACAGTTCGTGGAATATATTTTTGTATACGATATATAGATATATTACTATTATATATTATTATATTATTTTATTTATATTATTATTTATTATATTATCATATTATTATATTATAATATTGTACTGGTATTGTGGTAAAAACGAGTTCATATAATATTGTATTAAAAGTAAAACATACTCAAGTGGAGAAAACTAAGTAAAAAAATATGTTTTTAATTGTATTTGACAATTTGTTGATCCCTATACATAGATAGTTAGTCACTTGGATGGGAGTCGATCCTGATCAAGTTTCTTACGAAAATATATTTATTTTAAGAGTCAAAATATGTTTACGGCGATGACTTCTCCGGCTATAAAATGTATTAATTATAAATTCAATTAATAAGGCGCGTGCAGTCAGCTAATGAGTTTCAGACTTCAGACGCGCATAGACTTCGCGTAGTTGGCTGCGAATATTGACAAAGCATCTTTAGTATGAATTATTTAAATATTTTATGAGAAAATTAACAAACTACTGACAAAAGCTGATAAACAATATTCCACACCAGAGAATTACAAACTACTATATAGAAATATAATGCATAAACTACAAAGAGGACTTCATAGAATAGAGGAGAAGTAAAAAAAAAATGGAATGGAAGACAAATAGATAAATAGAAAGAAAATAATAGAAAAAAGAAAGAAAATGTGAAAATGTAGAATCTTTTACTTGTAATTTTCGGAATTCTGTGACGTCTATTGCTAGGTCAAGTTTTGCTTGTACGGAGGGTTAGTAGATGGTATCAATAAGATCTGTGGGATTCAGACTCATCGTTCTTGAGATTCATAAGACTTGTACCTGAAAAGTGGAAACAATCCGAAACATGAATATAAGACTTACTAATTGTTACATCAACCATGCAGATTAAAATAACATATCTCATATTATCATGCAGATAATAGTTACCTTGTTTTGTTTGGCATTGGATTTTATGCCTATTATACACAATGGTAGATGCGTATATAAGTGGTTTTGCCCAACCGTATTTGGGTTTCCACGATTCATGATAATTGGATGAGCGAAGCGAAGACTTCAATTTCACCGACCCCCCAAAAAATTTAGCTCGGGTGTTTTTTTTTTTTTTTTTTTTTCGTTTTTCTGTCTGTTCGCTCTCTACCGGGCAAACGGCATATGCGATCTTGATGAAAATTTGACACGACCTTCGTTTTCTCTGAACTTAGACTTGCCACGTTTTTGGGTACAATCGAAGAAATATTTCTCATAAATATCGTACTTTTACGATTTTTTTCGATTTTTAGTGCGATATTTTCGTGCCATTTGGGCCAATTCTGATCAAACGGGTGGGGCTACAACGTTCATATTTCACATGGACATTAAGGTTATGGTGATGTATTGCTTTCTGAAAGAAAAAGTTGAAAAAGTTAGCCAGAATCGAGAGAAATAAAGCTTTTAATATACGTTTTTTGACTTTTTGTGCGATATTTTCGTGCCATTTGGCCAATTCTGACCAAACGGGTGGGGCTACAACGTTCATATTATACATGGACATTAAGGTTATGGTGATGTAGTACCTTTTGAAAGAAAATGTTGAAAAAGTTAGCCAGAATCCATAGAAATATAGCTATTAATGTAAGATTTTTACGTTAAATAATAACAAATTAACAAGAAACAATAGAAACTTGACAACAATCACCTACAATGCGTCGGCAGAAAAACAAAGCACTTGCAAAAGTAAAGATATCCCACGCAAACTAAAAAACTTTAAAAAAGCTCATCCATCAACGCGGCGGGACTTAAGCGTTTTCCTAGTGTAAAAGAACAGTTGCAAATACTAATATTAAACAGAGATATGCTTGTCTGCCTAGATGAAATAGAAGAGTTTGCTCCGAACTTGGCATCAATTTTTCGATAACTTAATTGATAAGACCATCGGTACATGGGTTCTGGGTTCGAACCCCAGTCGGGGCAAACTTCTGTGATACTTACCATCAGATGACAATGTTCTTATCATCATTGTTATAGAAATAACGACAATTTCAACAATATTATTAGAGTCGTCCTCACCATTTTGAGTGCAGTGCTAATCCCTCAAAGAAACTAAATTTACAAACAGGCCGACTCATGTACCAATTATACCTTCGTCACAACTTTGGACCCACCACCAAGATACATGTATCTCGACGTTGCCAAATAGAAATCAAAACTAACAATGTGGTCTGGCGACACATTTAAATTACTTTTCTATTATATTGAACGGAGTGGAGCCATTGTATCGGCATCGCTGTCCGAAGTCTGAGGCGCACGCCTAGCGAAATTAGGGGATGACAGGTTGACAAGACCACTTATTCCGCTCGAATGAAGAGCGGCGAAATAGGCACTGCACTCAAAATGGTGAGGACGACTCTAACATTAATTTTAAACGTTAAAATTTAGAATTATACCTGTATTATACACTAGACTAGAACATAACATTTTCCATACAGTTGGGCAATACGTACTGGTACTTATGCCTATGGTACAATGCCATGAAGGAAGCTTGCTTTATTTTACTTGTATCTCATTGGTTTTGACGTAACATAAACGTAACTATGCAAGATGATATAACAGTTTTCCGTTGTTCAACGTGATCCCAATGTATAAAACATAACAGAAATCAGGGAGGGCTAGGCAAAAAAGTCAATCGATGTGGGAATATTTTCGATATCAATATTTGGTGTCAAAACATTACATTTTAAACAAAAACGTTAACGACTTTAACGAGTCTAGGAGTTATTGGGAATGTGAATGTAAATACGTAAGAAAAGTTCGACTTTTATCTTCAAATTACAGTTTTAGTGCGTAATGGTGGAGGTGCCGGGTCATTCAACGCGAGTCAGAACGTTAATGTTGTTATTCATTTTTGGTGATGCCTTATCATTTATCAACTTATTACTATCATCACATATTATTATTACTAGGAAAACGCTTAAGTCCCGCCGCGTTGATGGATGAGCTTTTTGTATAAGTTTTTAGTTTGCGTAGGACCACTTTTCCTTTTCAAGTGCTATTTGAATGCATTGTAGGTGATTGTTGTTAAGTTTCTATTGTTACTTGTTAATTGTTATTACTAGGAAGCTTCGCAAACGCTTTTTTTAGTCGCGTTGGAGTATGAGCTTTTTTAAAGTTTTTAGTTTGCATGGGATATCTTTACTGTTTCAAGTGCTTTGTTTTGCTACCTACGCATTGTAGGTGATTGTTGTCAAGTTTCTATTGTTACTTGTCAATTGGTATTATTTACCGTAAAAACTTATATAAAAAGCTTTATTTCTATGGATTCTGCTAACTTTTTCAACTTTTTCTTTCAAAATGTACTACATCACCACAACCTTAATGTCCATGTATAATATGAACGTTGTAGCCCCACCCGTTTGGTCAGAATTGGCCCAAATGGCACGAAAATATCGCACAAAATATCGAAAAAAAATCGTAAAAATTCATGAGAAATATTTCTTCGATTGTACCCAAAAACAATACACCTCTAAGTTCAGAGATTTCGAAGGTCCCCTCAAATTTTCATCAAGTTTGCATATGCCATTTGCCCGGTGGAGAGCGAACAAACAGACAAAAAAAAAAAACACCCGAGCTAAATTTTTTGGGGGTCAGTGAAATTGAAGTCTTCGCTTCGCTCATCCAATAAACCTAAAAAAAAACTCATATTAAAACCTTTATTCTATGGATTCTGGCTAACCTTTTCAACTTTTTCTTTCAAAAAGTAATACATAACCAATTACCATCTAATGTATCGTGTTAAATTTGAACGTTGTAGCCTTACCCGTTTGGTCAGAATCGGCCCAAATGGCACGAAAATTTTTCTAACGAAAAATCAAAAAAAAATCGTAAAAGTACGATATTCTTGAGAAATATTTCTTCGATTGTACCCAAAAACGATACACCTCCAAGTTCAGAGATTTTGAAGGTCGCCTCCAAATTTCATCAAGATCGCATAAGCTGTTTGCCCGGTAGAGAGCGAACAAACAGACAAAAAAACAAACAAAAAAACACCCGAGCTAAATTTTTTGGGGGTCAGTGAAATTGAAGTCTTCGCTTCGCTCATCCAATTATTGTTATTGATATCTACTTTGATTCAATTATTTGAAATTTCTGTTTACGCAAATATTAAAATGTCGATATATCGATAATTGAATGATATCTCATTACCAGACCAAATAAAAATATAACAATGGAAGTATGATGATAAGGAAACGAATTAAATGATGATGCATTATGCAGGATACAATCCCATGTACATACGATAGAGATGACGGCTCAGAATCGTACATTTTCACGTTTGCATATTATATAAATCAAAATTTCTCCGTGGCTAGGCTGAAAGTTATAATTTAATAATATTTAAAATAAATCTAGCTTCAATAGTTTACTGACGAAATTAATAGTGGACACAAAAATCCACAATTAAAAACGTTATATCAGCTTGTTTCGTGGTCTTAGAACTTACCAACATGCACTAATATACTAGGAAAACGCTTAAGTCCCGCCGCGTTGTTGGATGAGCGTAATTGGTGCATTGAGCTGCCATGTGTTACGCGGATTTTCTGTTGTTCTGAGAAAAAATTATTACTTAGTCGAAGAGTTTTTTTAATTAAATTAAATAAAATAAAAAATTAACTTAATTTTTTTAATAAATCGTAATTTAAAAAAAATAAAAAATCGTAAAATTGCAATTTTCATAAGAAATAATTATTCGAATGCGCTCAAATTTAACACGAGTATATTTATTCATGAAATTAAGGTTCTGTGAAAAATAATTACAGTAGGATAAAGCATGTAGGTGTTATAAGTCAAAGAATTGTTTTAAAAAAGAAAACCGTAAAATTTCGATTTTCATGAGAAATAATTTTTCGATTACGCTCAAATTTCACACGAATATCTTAATTCATAAAATTAAGGTTCTGTGAAAAAATCATTACAATCGGATAAAGCGTGTAGGTGTTATAAGTCGAAGAAATTTTTAAAAAACGAAAAAAAAAAAAAATCGTAAAATTGCGTTTTATATAGAAAAAAATTTCCGATTGCGCTAAAAAACGTGGCAGTTCTAAGTTCAGAGATTTCGAAGGCCTCCATAAAATTTTATCGCAATCGGAGTATCGGTTTAGCCGGAATCGTGTTAACAAACACACAAAAATACAAAAAAAAGAAAAAAGGACATTCCGGATTATTTTCTCCAGTGTAGTGAAATGGAATCTTCGCTTCGCTCGCTACGCTCATCCAATAACACAAATGGAGACTACATAATTTAAATAGATACAATGTTACAAGATACAATGCTAGTCATTATATTATTCTATTTTACTAAATTCAAAATGCTTGTCAGACTACTTAGAAAGACAGAGACTGACAACATAATTAGTCTACTACTAGGAAAACGCTTAAGTCCCGCCGCGTTGATAAGATTGAGCCAGTTAAAATTTTTTTTTGTGAAAAAAAAAAGCGTTAAATTCAATTTTTTAATTGATAATTTTTTGATTACGCTCAATTTTAAAAAACTATATAATTATTATAAAATAAATTTCGTGGAAAAAACAAAGTTACAATCGGAAAAAATCATTCAATAGGTTGTATTCTATCAAAAAATGTTTAAAAAGGAAAAAAAACGTAAAATTTCGATTTCATGAGAAACAGTTTTTCGAATTGCCTCAAATTCACACGAATACTTAATTCATAAAATTAAGGTTCTGTGAAAAAATCATTACAAATCGATAAAGCATGTAGGTTTTAAGCTGAAGAAATTTTTAAAAAATCGAAAAAAATCGTAAAATTGCGATTTTAACAGAAATAATTTTCGATATTTTTGCCCCCCGTGCAGTTATTGTTCAGAGATTTCGAAAGGGCCTCCATAAAATTTCATCGTAATTGGAGTATGGTTTAGCCGGAATCGTGTTCATAGACACACAAAAATACAAAAAAAAAGAAAAAAAAAAAAACATTCGGAATTTTTTTCTCCAGTGTAGTGAAATGGAATCTTCGCTTCGCTCGCTACGCTCGCTACGCTCATCCAACTAGTACTTCTACTAAATTTCTTTGCTGGACAGACTATGCAGACAGAACTAATACTAGACATCTAACACAGATCTTGTACTAGACTAACTAACTACAGACAGACTACGCAGACTACTACTACTAGACATCTAACACAGATCTTCTACTTAACTAGCTACAGACTACTCACTCAACGGTATAATACTACATGTCGACTTTTTTTGTTATTTTACTTGACATCAAAGTATTTAAAAAATTAAACAGTATACAGTTGCAGAAAAATGTAATGTTTGTTGCTATACTTTGATTGTAGTTAAATACCAGGAAATAGATAAATAAATAAAAAATCAACACGGCATTTTAAGAAAGTGCATTTATAATAATAACATGCTGACAAAAGTCGAAAAGCCCTTGGATAGAGTTAAAAAGTTAAAATTAGTATAATTTGACACTAAATAATAGAAGGAAGTGGAATAAAGAGTACAATAAATGATCAAGAAAAGAAAAAGGGATGTTTCACGTAATACACAAGGACTATATACACTGTAAAATCTAGTTTGATCAAAATGCATAACTTCACTTGTCAAGTGTATTTTGTGCTTAATTTTATGATATGATAAGATGCATTTTGTTTCCACCACATTCTAAATTTGTATATCAGTCGTGTAATAACATGATTCCTCCCCTCCCCCCTTCCCCTCTCCTGAACCGAACCTCCACCATTCCCACCACAATTACATCCAAAGAGGAAACATATTTACCAGAGGTACGTTTTATTGCAAATATACACAAATACACATATAATTGGCAAATTGAAATAGAAACATTCATTTATAAGAACATACACAAAATGAGTACACATTTGTTTAACCATACCATCTACATCTGTATAGCCATAAATAATTGTATTTTATTAATGAAAATCATCTATTTGTGATATTCTCACATAAAATTAACTAAACATAAAACGGTATTTTATGGTACATGTAACCCATCATAATATACATATTGATATATTTAAATAGCAGTTTTTTTCAGTGAAATTCGTCAATATATGACATATTCATATATAGCAAATATCAAATATTGTTTTATAACATATTTTTAAGCTGTCATCAAAATTCACGTCTGAACATCTAAAAAGCATGACAAAGAGTTATTTTCTGTTTCTATCTTTACCTTGAAACGTTTGAATTATGGTATTTTTTGATGAAAATCAAAAAAAAAATTTAATTAATTATACAAAATTACTCAATGAAACAACATAATTGATATTTCTTTTCTATATAATATTTATTTTTACAACACAATGTATAAAAAAAATTCTTTAAAGTGATAGCGACTGTTATTTTAATGATGGCTCAACAAAGAAATGTTCAGAAGAAGTAACATATTTTTTATACTCCTTTAAATTCTAAACTCATAAATTTATTTAAAACACAAATTAGTTTGCTGAACATATCTTATTTAAACAATACACAAACAGAGAAAGAACACACATGGAGGTTGGAACTCGTTTCTACACTAACGTTTGAAAATACATTAACAAGAATTTTACTACATACTGTACAAACTATCAAGGTTGCTAATATCTTACTAAATACATATTTTACATGAATTTACAACCAGTTTTTTTATTAATACTACGGTGTGCAGGAGTGCAGCGTTTTTATTAATTTTTTCAGGTTGTTTTCAATTTCTAATTATATATTATGATTTCCATCTTTTCAATCCATAAAAGTTTGTCCGTGCTTTGGATGTGTTTGAATCCATAATATTAGACTAGACCAAAAAATTAAATTATTATACAAAAATTACATTTTGCAAGGAAGATACAGTCAGTTCCAAAATCCCATTCAATACAATATAATATAGTATTTCTTAATGATGTTAATAAAGAAAGTGATGATTTTACATAAGTTTTGTGATGATATTCACGACAGTTTAATATATAGAATTTTTATATTTTTAAACGTTATGAAAAGGCGTCTTCAGCATACAAAATTTGATATAAGTAGCTTTCTGTACGCCCGATGATTCGTTAACGAACGTAGATAAAACGCAATGTTTTTAATTTTGATTTAATTTTTTGTAATGTGAGTCTATAATGTCAACATATTCGGTATTTTTACGTTGGTTACAATGATGGGGACACTTGGACATCATCACTTCACTGAATGTAAAGAATGAAGGATGTGGAACAAATCTCGCAATACACATTTTAGTATTGTGTTGCCCACAGATCTCTCTTTTACTTTTGGCGCATTTGTGATTTCAGACCATTGAGGCGTTTGTGAATGATACATGATACTGTAATTCAAGGGTGTTAAAACTGGTAATTAAATGATGAATTGAATAAATAAAACTTCCTTATTTAGTATTTAGTCACGTGAATTTATGAAAATGTCATGTATTATACTTTTTACTAATCACACATAAATAAACAAAGCTTATCGTTTTCCTACTATAAACCATTCTTTAACTGATACAAAATGTGTATACGCCCAGTTGATCGAAATTGAGCGTAGAGCAGTAAAGCACAGGGCTGTGGACTTGTCCACTAGAACGCCGAGCTCACCTGCCCTACCTCGAATATGTGACACTTAATTTTAAAACGTTTCGTAAAGTTGCCTAAAGTGGAATTCAGGCAATGAATAATCCGCGGCTGTACGGAGTTTCCTCCCCTCTTTACCCCACTACCTTCCTCGTCCAAACATAATGTGCAAGAGGTAATTCTAATCTACTTAATAGTATTTCGACCTTTCTTTTCACGAGCTCTAAAAAACCCAGTGAAATAATTTTGTTTTGAATAAAGATACACCAATTTTCTCTTAATTATGTTGAGTCTAAGGTCTAAGTCACGTGAATTCATCTTTATTTAAGCGGAAAGATTTAATTTGAGGTGTTGAGCTCATCAAAAGAAGGGTCAAGGTACTTTTAAATTAACTAAATCTTGAGTTTGCTCACTGCCGTGCGAGCGTCCATTAAGTTGGCAGTGCCATAGTAGATTTTGCGAGGAAGATGGTGGTGGAAATGAGAGCAGAAACTCTGTGTACCTGTTGATTACTCTTTCCCTGATGTTACCTGTAGCTGAGCTACCGTGCCCTACCTTTAGAATCCATCCAGTCTGTGCCGCCGCAAAGTGATTAACATGTTCGAGATCTGTGGCTCTTCCCAACAAAACCCAATCAACTTGTTAACCGTTGACCTGTGTGATCTGGCAGATACAGCAATGAGGGAACCAGAAGACGTCGGTGTATAAGTTGTCTCCTGCCCCTTGCAGCGCCACCAGTCTCTTCTGCACGTACTGTTGCTCGCATCTAGACGTGTAGCCGTTGGGTATCGTGCACAGACCACTGCACTGGTTGCCACTGGGGGTAGAAGAACAGTTGGGAGTGATACAATATTGATTATGATTAGCTTTGTATAAACACAAAATTATCTCTATTTGGCATTTTCTGTAAGCATTTCCAGCGTAAGTTAAGCCCATCAGATAGAATGCTGCCAAATGCAGTCAATTGGCTGCTTTCTCAATTTCATTAGTCGGGAAACTCTCCCGCAGGTGTAAATGATTTTATGTAAACCAATTCAGAAATTAAAAAATCCATGTGAGCAGGGTATAGAACCCCGTTCTCCCAATTGCCGGTCGGGTACTTTACTCATAAGCTACCGAGACGGTTTACTTCACATCATCTGAATTGATGGTGCATAGTAGATCTGAATAGATTAAAACAGTACTGCAACGATTTTGCTGCCTTTGAACTGACCATCTAAACACGACCGGGATTCGATTTCGATACCCCGCTGAGATGAATTTTGTTATTTCTGGATTTATTTACTTAAAATCAATTGGAAATTGGTTTTAACTGCATTCAGAAGGGGTGTGCTCATGGTCAGTACCATTAAAATCCTACCTACAGAAGTTTGAAACAATTTCCAACCAGACAATTGTAACCAACTGTGACCAATGGCTGAAATTGGCTTCGATCAGTGGCTGACTGTAGTTGGCAGCAGTCCTCGTATAATAGCGGCTTTGGCATCTGATTGACATGAACTTTGCATGCTTGTCATCAAATATATTGTATACTCTTTTATAGAAGTAGTTTATTAAAAGTTAAGTTAAGTTAAGTTAATCTTTAAGCCAGAACAAATGACTAGTTTTGACAAATACTACACAATTCACGACGATTTATACACCGATAAAAACCACAATATTAAAAAGCGATTAAATTTCAAATAAAAAAATAATTTATAGCGGTTGGAAATAACGTCACAATTGTAGAAGAATTCCTTCGCGTGATAATGGCATCTAAGAAAATCTTCCTGTAGTAGTTGTTGTTGTCGTTGTTGTTGTTGTTGTTGTTGTTGTTGTTGTCACCTGCTATAATGTTGTGTTTTACTATGAGTTAATAATCACATTGATGGCAGCGGTGGGATACTGATATAAAAGTTATAATTTTTAAATTTTGTTTTAAATTTAAAGATGACAAGGAGAACCAGTGTCTGAACTCAAGTCTGTCCATCCTTGAGGTACAAAGTGACGGACAAGTACGGGATCGGTCGCCCCCGTTCATTGTCTGCCTACTGCTGTGTCTGTGTGTGTCTGTGTGTGTGTCTGCCTACTGCTACAATGAACGGTACTTGTCCGTCGATGGTCACTTTGTACCTCAAGGATAGACAGACTTTTGAGTTGTTCAAGTTACGAAACGTCCTGTTAAGATGCCTCGAGAATTAACAGGTCAGTCTGAAAGTTGATGTAAGTGGTTGCGACATTTTGTAAAGATTTCCGGGAAATTAATGTAAAACGAAAATATAAAAATAAATGAATGAATGAATGAATGAATGAATTATTCTAGACTCACGCGCAAGTCTCGGTGCCCACCAGTTGCGTGTACCTGTCGTCAACCTCATTGAGATTGACGACGTACATCCAGTTGCCTCGGTTGTTCATGGCCGCCTTGGGCATGATGAACCTGGTGGTTGTCGGACAGAGAGTGTTGGAGTTGTTGGCTTGACGCTTCCTGCGCTTCTTGCCGGGGGGCGGGGGCGGGACGATGTTCACAGCGGGGGACGCCTCAGAGTTGGTGTTGGTGCGAGCGTACCTGCAGACAGACAGACATACATGTAATTACTTTTTAACTTACCCGCTCATAAGAAAAAGTCGTATCTCGGTGATGGGGTAGATTGATCGAAGAAGACGTTGAGGATCGAGATGAATCGTGGAACCAGGTGATGGAAGTGAAGCTGTGGGAGGTCAGGAAATAGTGAGGAAAATTGGTGGAGCAGCAGATGCAGGATGAAGATGTAGAAACGCTGAGACCGGCACCACACACCACACTCCACCCGACATTGTTGGAAATGAATATTGATCAGTTTGATTTTTGTTGTTTAACGTCTCTATTAATGCACTAAGGCTATTCGAGACGATGAGTGGTGATAGATGACGATGAAGGATTATAAAAACATGCCTCATGCGGGACTCGAACCCACGTACTCGTAGAACCATACGCTTCTGACCTACGCCCTGTATCACACGGTTTAGTAACACCAAACCCAAAATCCTAAGATCCACGGCCCACGAATATGATAATATCAAAAACGATAAAAGAAAGATAACAAATTGACAACAAATAAACATTGCATCACTGAACGACACACGATTAAGACCACACAACGCACTAAGTGATATTTCAGCAGCTCCTCTTCCTTCCTCGGAGGCGAGGTCACTATGCCACGCAGAGAGTGAGATAATTGTGTTGATTTAACAGAGTATTGTTATGTGGTGTATTTTTTTTTTATCTTTCTCCAGACGTAAAAGAGAAATAACTATAGGACAGTATTACGCCCTAAATGGATTTGCAATGGGTTGAGTGATAAGGATGGTGGCAGAACATAAGGAAATGGAGAATACCCTATGGGATGGCCCCCATTATATGCGCGCGCGTCCGGGTCGAGTTTACTGTCTGTTGTAGGGGTGTTCCGAAAATATGGATGTCGTATTCGTTAAGTTCTCGTATTAGAGACATATCTCAATAAGATTACGGCTTACGGATCAGTATGACGTCACTGCCCCGCACTAGCACCTATCTAAGCCGATCACTAACAGTTCGCGCGTTTCATGTTCAATCACCTGGATTCAAGTAGACCCTGAAATTGACAATTTCCTTACAGTCTTGTGTTGTCGATTGGTATATTTACACAACTTGGCACTATTTATTTATTTAACGTCTATCCTATTCAGTCACAAAAACTGTTTTACAAAGCACAGCTAAATAAAACTCATCACATAAATGCAAACAAAATTTTGAACTGTAGTGAAATGAAATAGTAATATTACAAAAAAAATGTTTACAATACTGAATTAAAAAGCATCGGAAAATATGTCTCAATGCATCAAAAACTCTAATCCATCAACGCGTTTGAAAAGGTGTGCGCAAAGAAGCCTGTAGTGAGTTATAAAACGAAACGCGGAGTCAAAAGCTTCATAGAGTTTGAATATTTCAGTCGGCGTGAAGTATTTGTTTAGGGCGTGATAGATTGGAATTGGCTCAAACGGCCAACAAGACGACCATTGAAAATTGCTCATCAAATATTAAACAGACAATCGGCCATGGGAGGCCTAATGTTTACATAAATTAATTATGTGAATCAATAATTTTCTATTCTCCGAGCTATTCACTATTGTGAGAAAGAGTATTCATTATAGAACAAACTTTTCTAGTATTTTTATTCCTTAATTTTAAATGCAAACATATCCTATATTATGTTGAAACTAAACAGTAGGTGCAAAAAACAGGCTAAGCGTGTTTTATTTTTTGTCGCGATCAACACGTTACGATTAGCATTTGATGCCAGAAGCATTTTAAAAAAAATTATACAATTTTTTAAATGCTTAGTTTTAGTTTTCAAATATGCCCATAAATAATTGAAATTTGGATCAGCACGATGCAATGCATACAACGAGATGATCACCATGTCATATATAGTGTTAGCTCATAATGGCTTTGATCGCATTTGTCACTCCAACAACATAAAATATATTAAGTAAATCCCTTTGGCTTATTAAATATGTTGACCAACCTTAAGGAATGATCTGTGTGCAAACGACTATAGGAGGTGGGTCTGAGGTAATTATTTTACACATCTAAACCCAAATTTTATTTCTATTTTAATTTATGGAACACATTTGTACATGAGATAAACCCTCCAACAGTAATCTACGAACAGTGACATTGTAATAATATATTACACCCACTCTAACTCACCAAAAGAGGCTGAAAAATCGATATTATAATTAATATAAACAAAACGTGTAGTTATTTCAAATCCTGATTGTTCACAGTTACTGGCCGGGCCTATATCTAGTCATTTATGAGGATGGATAACATTGGTAAAGATAGACAGTAACTTATTAATAAAGGTGTACATTGTAGAAGCAATAGACTAGGCATAGAGAGAAAAAATCTTTTTTTAAAAGGATTAAAAACATTAAGATTTTATGGAAATCAATCCAGAAATTAAAAAACCATCTCAGAGGTGTATCGAACCCCGTTCTGAGTGACAGAACTGAGCTGAGACCGGGGTTCGATATCCTGAAGAGATGGATTTTTCGTTTCCAAGTTGATTTCCATAAAATCAATTACACATACGGGAGTGTTTGTCGACTAATGAAATTGCGCAATTGTTAACTATTGTGCGTATTTTTTCTTCAATCCTTTACAAACCAAAGCGCAGGTTAACTGTCTCTTTCTTCCTCTCTCTTCTCTTCTTCACTATCTTCTTCCTCAGGGACATCGACCGTTTTAGCCATAGTTTTCTTTGTTCCCACATCTCACTACATTTCCTGATTTACCTTTACTCGGTCTGTGTTTCTTGTTTTCACAGCCATAGCTATAACCTGTTCCCACCTTATTCAGGGCCTCCATCTTTTTCACTACTTGTTTCCTGCACAGTGTACACTTTAAATCCTGCCCTGTAAATCCTGTTAAGGACGGATAGAAGATAAGGTATAATTAGGTTTAAATAAATACCTAAATCAATCAATCAATGCTCCAGCATCTTTTTCATATGTCCAAAACATCGCATCTAACAATTCACTCTACTCCCACTTCTTTTCTTCGACTCCTTATCTTTTCAATCTTCGTATCTTCCACTATACTCCGTCATTTTAAACGCTTGAAATCTTCATTATTCTCTACATCCAACTAGGCATGTTAGTTTTAATTGGAATGCAAATGTCAAATACAATTCACTTTTTAAATGTCTGAAAACTTATTAATGAGTACCTCAAATCCTAACAATACTAGGGAAATGAATGTTCCCCCAATCAAAAGTAAAATAATTGGTATCACATTGTGCAAGTGCATAGAAACTAAAACATTTTCTATCATGTTAATTGGATGAATATATTCATTTAAAATCTTTTTCACGACACAATCACTCATTAACTTGAGAATGTTATCATTGAAAATACCTACATAAGGGTTTGATTTAGAAAACGGAATACCGACTGTGGTTTTTGAAAATACTTCTTCCGGTTGTATCAACCTGCATCCCCAGTAAGAAGAGTAAAACGCCTCCTGTGACATGATGAATGCAGACTTGTGATTACAAACTATTTCATCAGCTTCACTATACGATTTAGGTAAATGATCCCGATTTGGAAAAATAAATCGGTCGTATATTTCTCTTAAAACGCTGCTGTTCGAATATTTTAAGAAAGTAAACATACTAGTACCAACAATCGTGCTGACGGAGTATGTTCCCTCATTCAACAAACCTTCAATCGTGTTGAAAGGCATGTTTGGTGTGACAACAGCAATACTTGATACTACCGACCCGGAGTAAGTAGATACTGCGAGAATACCAAACAAAAGTGCCGTTATCAAAACAATTCGTTTCGATATTGCAAAAGAATTAGGAATTTCTAAAGCTCCTTGATTGCACACAGTTGTCTTAAAGATGTAGAAGAATGTGTCACTCATAGAAATACTTTCGCGTGAATGTCCAAAATAAAGAGCCAATTTGTAAATGAAATACAACGTTAAGGATATAAAGATGGTGGATGAAAGAAATGCAGTCCTAAGATTAGGGCTGAACGAAGAGAGTAATGTTGTAAATGAGGAATGTTGGTGACCTGGAACTCGAATGTACACCCTCTTGATTGAAGAGAAGAACGGTAATGTAAACGTGACATAACCAGCGCGATCTCCTGTCACGGCGAAATGTGCAACGGCCACCTCTGCCTCTTTTCGAACAATCTGGCCGATCATGCCTTTCCAGGAGCCATTTCTTAGGAGAACTCCCCAATCGCCTTGGCCATCTCCAATAACTTCAGTCTTGAACTTCAAGTGTCGTTCCAATACTTCCCACACGTCTGTTACAAAACTACAATGCACGGTTGAGTTTCCTGATCTAGTGGTGATCGTTAATGGATCCTTGTGGGTATTAGGTGCGGTGAACACCTTTCCCTGGAGATGGTTCTTTTTTGCATAGAGAGCTTCTTTTGAAATGTCTAGTCCAGTTTTGATGTTCCAGGAGCCAAAATTATGTTTCTGGATGGGTAAGTGTTCTGTTATACGATAAACTTTAAACAGTCTAAATGAATTGTGAAGGAAGTGGGCGACAACAAACTGACTATCAAAAGGGATGTTGATGTTGAAGAATAGTTTATCGAAGTCTTCAGCGTGGCTCGTGAAGAGAAGCCAAACTGGTTTTAAGTAGCCATATTGTTTCATGTATGCTTTCAGAAGATCTTTGTTTATAATGTTTAGGAAGCACAAACATCGGGTGTTTGCACGATCTCGAAAATAAATTGTTTGTAACACCAAATGGTAACTGAAAACATACTGTGCCTGATGACACTAAATTTTGTGATAAGATTCTTTGAGTGTCCACAAGAATGGATTCGATTTCGCAATTCACAAGTAGATAAATGCAACTAGATTTGAAATGAACTTTTAAAACATTAATAACTTGGGCGATTTCTTGTACTTCTACCTTATTGTTAGCTGCTTCAATTAATAATAGCTTGAATGCAATGCAAAGTATAATGGCTGCCACTTTCTTCATAATTACGATTTCAGAATGTTGTTAGTATGAACTGCCACCTCGTTTTAATTTCACTTTTTACCAAAGTGAATTAAATTTCGATCGTTTTTGAGCAACAATTTCATTTGTCACGGGTGATATGTGCGAAGCTCAATTGAATACGTATATCAGTGAAGACATCTTATTACTTTAATTTATAAGTAAATATCCCTCTTGTGTTAAAATCGATGTTGGTTGAATCTTATTTGTTTACACTAAATATTTGCACTACTAACAAAGCCCAAGACATCGTGTAAAGCGTCAACGTTTCACAAACTATGACGTGCAGTTATTAAAGTAACATTTAATTTAACATTCCAGATATAATCTAACTCTCAACACATTACACAAACATTTTCATTGCACTTATATATTGTATAAACGTATTTAGCAATATTATTTAATAAATTCATTGTTATGTTATGTTTTGTAGGCTAAGGGACACTGTGATAAGGATAATGATTTTTTTTAACAACGTCATCACAATATTTGTGATATGGCAATAAATTCATATTTATTTTATTTTTATGTCAAAAAAGGTGTTTTATTGTTACAATATTAGTCGACATTTAAAGTAGAAACAGTTATTAGTCACCACTAACTCATTAATATGTATTGTATTTTTTCGCAAGGTTAGACTTACAGGAATCTAACAACACACAACACATCAATAATAAATTAAAAACGTACCAAGTTAAAATCGGTAATTGAAATTTCCAGTGATATCTAATTATTGTGAATACGTTTAGAACTATAGATATTTTAAGAAATTACAAGGTTCAGTTTTAGTAACTAAAAAATAAATGCAAGCAATTATGTATGTGCTTTTAGAAAGGAATCTATCAAATGTTTTAGTTTTAGATTGAAAAATGCCAATGTCATAAATGATTTTGATTGAGTTCATTTATTTTAATTAAATGTTACAATAGTTTTCATGTGAAGCGCCATCAACAGACATTAAACTATTATTTGCTACAATTTAAAGGTGTAGCTGCTCTCATGGAGCTAAAACATAAATTCTAACTTGTATCAGTTAAATTACGAATAGTAGATAATTTGACCGATACATAAAGTTTACCATTTAACTGATCAATTAACAACTAGTAGATTAATTAAGGTAACAAAGTAAAAAAAATGAAAAATAAACTAACACGTTCACAATCTAGATATGAGAATCTCACAACCAAACACTACAAGGGATAAAAACAATCCCCCGATCAAAAGCAATAGAATCGGCATCACATTATGAATGTTCATCGATTCTACAACAGTATCTGCAACATACTTCTAGGGAAACTATTCATCTAAGATCTTTTTTAATACTCCGCCACTTCTTAACCTGAGAATATTATCATTAAAGATACCAACATAAGGATTTGATTTCGTAAACGGAATGCCAAATGTATAGGTAGAAACTGCTTCGTCAATCTGGATCAACTTGCAGCTCCAAAAAGAAGAGAAAATCAGTTCTTGGTGCATGATGAATCCAACCTTTTTATTACACACTAGTTCATTTGCGTTCTTTAGTGCCTTTGGTAAACGATTCAGATTTGGCAAAATAAAATCAATTATATATTTCGTTTAAAACGCTACTGTCCAAACTTTTCAACATTACAACATCTTTTGTATCAGCAAGTACTGTAACCGAGTATGTTCCATCATCTAACAAACCTTGAAAACGTGTTAAAAGGCACGTTTGGTGTGTTTACAGCAATACTTGATACCACTGACCCACAGTAACTAACAACACCAACAATACCCAACAAGAGTGAAGTTATCAAAACAATTCGTTTCGATGCTGAATGTGCATTAGGAATTTCTGTAGCTCCCTGATAACAAAAAGTTGAAATAAATATAAAATAAAATGTGTCATTGATTGAGATATCTTCAGGGGAGAATCCAGAATTCCACGCTATTTTGTAGATAAAGAACAACGTTAATGATATAAGAATGCCGGATAAAAGAAATGCTGCCCTAAGTTTAGGGCTAAATGGTGATAATAATGTTGAAAGTGATGCGTCTCGGACGCCCGACTCACGGATGCACATCCTTACAAAGGAGGAATGGAAGGGCACAGTAAATGTGACATAGTCTGACCGATCTCTTGTCAACGATAGTATGAGCGACCGCCACCTCTGCCTCCTTGCGGACAAGCTGTCCTATCAAGCCGTTCCACGTACCATTCTCCAGCAGTAGTCCCCACGTGTCGTGACCATCCCCAATGAATTCAGTTCTGAACTTTAAGTGTTCTTCTAATACTTTCCACAGGTCCGATACATAATTAGGATGCGTAGTAGAATTACATTTTTCCTAAAAACGCCAGCATCCCTAGAGTTTTAGCAGCTCTGAAGACTTTTCCACGTAGATTGTTCCTCTTTGCATAGAGAGCCTCTTTTGAAATGTCTAGTCCAAAACTTGAGTTGTAGGAGCCAAGATTGTACTTCTGTAGGGTTAAGTGTTCAGTTATACGGTAAATCTCTGTCAGTATGAACGAATTCTGAAGATACTGGGCTAAAATAAACTGACTATCAAAAGGGATATTGATGTTGAAGAACATTTGGTCGAAGTCTTTATTTCGACTCGTAATAAAAAGTTTGAGGAACTCAAAACATTGTGCTGGTGTTTGCACGATCTCGAAAATAAATTGTTTGTAACACCAAATGGTAACTGAAAACATACTGTGCCTGATGACACTAAATTTTGTGATAAGATTCTTTGAGTGTCCACATGCATGGATTCGATCCCGCAATTCGCAAGTAGATAAATGCAATGAGATTTAAAATTATCTTTTAAAACATTGATAACTTGTGCAATTGCTTGTACATCTACCTTAGCTGCTTGAATTAATATAAGCTTGAATGCAAAGCAAAGTATAATAGCTGCCACTTTCTTCATAATAACGTTTTCAGTATGTTGTTAGTATGAACCGCCTGCTCTTTCTAAGTTTACTTTTTACCGAAATGAATTAAATTTCGATCGTGTATGTAGCAACAAGTCATTTGTCACGGGTGATATGTGCAAAGCTCAATTGAACACGCATACAATTTCAATAGCATAATGGAGAAGACATATTATTACTTTAATTTGTTAGTAAATATCCCCCTTGTGTTACAATCGATGTTGGTTGACTTATTTGTTTACGCTAATTGTTTGCACTGCTATACTACATTGTCCACGCAATTATTTATAACTCCAACATTTTTCAACTTGTAGTGTAGTGTTGTCAAAGGAACAATTAATTTATAATCTACACACTATCGATACATAATGCGCACACACTTCATGTACATTTATTATTTTGTATATTATTGCATAAACGTATTAGGCAATTTATAATTGGTAATACGGGTACTGTTATGTTTAGTAGGTTTTTAGACGCACTGTTATAAGGGGTACGCCCTTTTCCAACTACCTAAAACGCTCTATTTGTGATAAAAGTTATAAATACAAATAAAATACAAATCATACATTTTAAAATTTCGATGTTACATTAGTAGCCATGCAATGTAAAAAGTAAAAACAGCTATCGTTTACCACGAACTCGTTAATATGTTTTTATTTATTGTTACAATGTCGGCTTACAGGATTCTTACAACACATCATACATTTTAATTCCTTTCATCGAAAAACAAAGTGTACCATGTAAAAATCGGGTATTGAAATTGTAAGTTATGTCATTATTTATGTCTGTTTCGGTATGTTAGTGAACCACTTGCTCTTTCTAACTAAGTTTATTTTTAAGTAAATATAATTATATGAAATTTTTTTCATAATTTAAACTCGATCGTATGTTGGAATCATTTCATTCATATTCATTCATTCATATTGCCATGGTTGAGTTGTGCAAAGCTCAATTGAACATGATAGGAACTAGAAAGATAAAACATTGAAGACAAATATAATTTTAAAGTAATTGAATACATTCCTCATTCTGTTAAAATGAACGTAGCCTACATTGACTGTTTTGTTGACACCCATTGTGTGGACATTGAACAAGCCATCGTTTACTACGTCAACGATTCACAAACTACGACATGTAGGGATGTCAAACGAACGATTAATTTGTCATTACGGATAGAGTTTAATAAATTGAGTTGTGAGAAAAAGTTATTTTGTTCTTTACAATAGTCGGCATACAATTATCATAAAAAATTTTAAAAAATATTTCAATCGTATTTAAATCGTTGCAAATGAATATTACTACATATTATTATAATAGCATTCACTACTCTCTTATTAATCGAAGTAACTTCACAAACTAAATTCTGCCATAGAAAATCCAGGTTATGTATTTCAACTGTGGTTTTATACATTGACATTTTTGTAATTAAATAGTTGGTTGAATATGGTATGTAAGGCCAGTGAGGAGTCAAATTTTAACACTCAGATTTCTGTTTGTATGGTAAACGGTTAGTTAAATGTTTCTTGCTAAATAGAGAATGCTATTGTAAGAAATACCAACATCGCGATTTGATTTCAAAAAGGAATGCCAAGAGTAAAAAATAAATTTGCACGAACTATTATATATTAAAACAAAAGATGATTATATAATTTTGCCAAGCTTTCAAGATTGCTGTCAGGAGCAAATTGCACAAATTTAGAAGTGCACAAGAGATTGGCTCTTCAATTAGATCTTAATGTTTTTGATTGGGTAAGGTTTGGCTGTACGTTTACAAGTATTTGGTTCTGTGTATTATAAATAATATGTATAATGTATATTCCATTTAGTAATATTCTAAAGGGAACAACCGACAAATTATAATTTCAACACGTTGGAAACTGAGAAATAAGAACTTCAATCCCTAACAATAACAGAGAAATGAATATCCCCCCGAGCAAAAGCAAAATAATAGGCATCACATTGTGAATGTTCTTCGAAACTACAACATTTTCTACAATATTATTTTTGCATACATATTCTTTCGAAATTTTTACTAATACTCCACCACTCATTAATTTGAGAATGTTATCATTAAAAATACCAACATAGGGGCTTGATTTTGAAAACGGGATTCCGACTGTGTCTTTTGCAAATACCTCTTCCAGACGAACAAACCTGCAGCTCCAGTTAGAAGAGTAGTAAGTCTCTTGTGACATGATAAAAGCACACTTCGTATTACAAATAAGTTCATCAGCATAACTATAATCTTGTGGTAAATGACCTAAATTTGGCAAAAAATACCGGTTGTATATTTCTTTTAAAACCCTGCTGTCAGCATTTTTCAATGACGTAACCATACTAGTGCCAGCAGCTGCACTAACTGAGTATGTTCCATCATCCAACAAACCTTGAAAAGTGTTGAAAGGCATGTTTACAACGACAACAGCAATTCTTGATACTACACTCCCGGAGTAACTAACAACAGCGATAATACCCAAGAAAAGAGCAGTTATCCAAACAATTTTTTTCGATGATGCTAGAGCATTAGGAACTTCTGCAGCTCCTTGACTACAAAATGTTGACTTAAATATTAAATAAAATGTGTCATTAAATGAGATGTTTACATGTGAAATTCCAAAATTAAGAGCGACTTTGTAAACGAAATACAAAGTGAGAGATATTAAAATGGTGGATGCAAGAAATGCCACCCTAAGATTGAGACTAAATGGTGATAGTAATGTTGTAATTGAGGCGTCTCGAGCCCCCGGATCACGGATGTATATCCGCTTGGTGGAGGAAAAGAGAGGCACGGTAAACGTAACGTAATCGGCGCGATCACGTGTCATGGTTATATGCGAGACCGCCACTTCTGCCTCCTTGCGAACAATCTGTCCGATCATGCCGTTCCAGGTGCCATTCTCCATCAGAACTCCCCACGTTTCACGACCATCACCAACTATTTCCGTTTTGAAATTTAGATGTCGTTCCAAAACTTTCCACACGTCTGTTACAAAGCTGTGATGTGAAGTTGACTCTTCGATATTTGAAGCAGTCTTTACGTCATCTCTGTAGGTCATCGTACCCTTGAAGACTTTTCCTTTAAGATCGTGCCGGTTTTTGGAGAAAGCTACTTTTGAAACTTCTAGACCAGTGTTTGTGTTCCAGGAACCAAATTTGGATTTCTCTAGTGTAAAGTTTTCAGAAATCCGGTAAAGCTCAAACAGTTTAACTGAACGTTCCCATGACTGGGCTAAAATAAACTCGATATCAAAAGGTATGTTGACGTTTAAGAACAGATCTTCCAAGTCTACGTCGTGTCTGATGAAGAGAAGCAAAACTGGTTTTAGGGACATAAATTCTTGTATAAATGTGTTAAGAAAGTCTTTGTGAATAATATTGATGAATACAAACATTGGATGATTGCAATATCTGAAGAATACCTTTCTTCTTGTACCATCGATTGGAAATTGGATACATAATGTGGCTGATGACTTCAAATTTCGTGACAAAAGAATTTGAGTGCCAATATGAAAAGATTTCTTTTCACAATTTACAACCAAGTAAATACAATCACATTTTAAATACTCATTCATAATACTGATAATTTGATGTGTTTCTTCCACATCTACCTGGCAGTTAGCTGCCTGACTTAATATAAGTGTGAACGCTAAGAATCGCATTGTGGTTAATACTTTCTTCATAGTGTTGCTTGTGGGACGTTAGTGGAAGAGACTGCTTTTCATAACTTCTGTTTCGAGTATACTGAATGGTATTGCAGGTTTATCTGAATTAATAATCAATACTTTTTCTCGAGTCGTTGCCGTAATATTTTGTAAAAGGTTCGTATGCAAAAGGAAGGGGGCGGATAAAAATATTTTTCCTTTCTGATAAGTCGTTCTACATTGGTTGATTTATTGAACTGTCACTGTTTGGAAACCTAAGTGGTAAGTACAATGAGCAGACCATAAAACATACAGACAACCTTTTTCTAACTAAAATGTGCAGTTATCAAGATTTGGCATTCAATAAAATGCGTTAGATATAAAAGGTGCTTTGTAATTTACAATGGTTGGCCTAAAGTAAAAACAGTTATCAGCAACCACTTATTTATTAATATGTTAATGGAGGAGGAAGGATGTTCATTGAATTGGTTGTAGATGTTCATCCCCCTTTTAATGTTGACTTGCATTGAATATTTATTATATTAAAAGTACCCGTAGGTGTTATCTTCGACAAAATACTTTTTCCGAGGACTTGGTAATAATTTAGATCTGACCTATATTTAACCTCATTTTTTTCTTATAATAAGATTAAGATAATATAATCTTTATTTTCTGCTCTATATATTACATTCTTACATTCATCCATTACATTACATATGTGTGTTATTAGTTGTAAATAAGATATGTATTTTTGTACCATGAGACAAGTGAATTGTGAGGTTTAAAATGCCATCTCGTCCTCCAACCCAACCATTTTGACATTCCTGACATTATTTAATTTAATTTAATATGACGTTCTACTTAAAATACGTACATCGTGTGGCTGCAATAAATATACATGCAATGAGATAATTAAGAGAAAGATTACTTCCTAACCTTTTCATTCAACAAAACTATTAATTGGCCAGCATCTTGCAAAGAAGATTCTTTAATCCTAGCAATATAAGAGATGTAAATGTTCCTCCAATCAAAAGCAAAAACATTGGCGTCATTGGATGTTAATCGAAACGTCAGCATTTTCATCGACATAATTTTCGTGGATATACTGAGTTAAAATCTTTTTTAATGCTCCACCATTTAATAATTTGATAATATTATAATTGAAAATGCCAACATAGGAGCTTGATTTGGAAAAGGGAATACCAACTGTGTCTCTTGAAAATACTTCTTCCAGATGGACAAGTCTGCATCTCCAATTGTACGAGTAAAAGTATTCTGCTGGCATAATAAATGCTGACTTATGATTACAAACTTCAGCTCATCATTCATTCAGCTGATCAGCTTCACTGGTTTTCGGTAAATGGTACAAATTTAGCAAAAAGAATCGTTCGTATATGTCTTTTAATATGCCACTATCAGTATTTATAAAAACGGACAAAACGGACAAAACGGACATAGAGTTGAAAGGCATGTATGGTACAAATACAGCAATACTCGATACCACTGCTCCAGAATAGCTTACAACACCAATAATACCCAACGACAGGGCAATCATCAAAACTATTCGTTTTGATGATGTTTGAGCACCAGGAATTTCTGCGTTACCTTGATTGCACAGGATTGTATGTAATACAGTATGTCATTGATTGAGATATATTCAATGGAGTATCCAAAATCAGTGAATTTGTATATGAAACACAAAACTAAGGATATTAAAATGGTCGATGCAAGAAATGCTGCCCAAAGTCTGAGGGCTAAACGGTGATAGTAAAGCTGTGAGCGATGCTTGTTGGGCCTCCAGATTTTGGATGTACGTCCTTTTAGTTGGTGACAAGAAGGGTACTGTGAATGTGAGTGTGGTATTTCAACAGTACAATTGAGTAAATCAACATGACTACAAAATTAGAACACACACTCTCACAATTCAGATATTCTTTCTGTTGCTCTCGCATTCATATTTCTTCCATGTTATAATAGCATGTGTAATTTGTTAGTATTGGAACGTTGGCAAATATATTAATAACAGTAAAAATTATGTCAGAAGAAAATAGTTTTATTACATTGTACATCAATATGAAATGTAGTTTTTTATCCTTCAATAAGTTTAATTCAACACACTACTTGTGTAACAAACCGTGTTGCAGCTATATGTAACTAAGTCAATATTTTCATCTATGTAAAAAGTAATAAATGATAATCTCACAAACTAACAATACAAAAGATAAACATAATCCACCTATCAGAAGCGAAAAAATTGGATTAACAATTTGAATGCTAATCGATACTTCACTATTTTCTGCAATATATTTATCGGGAATGTATTCATTTGAAATCTTTTTCAACACTCCACCACTCATTAGCTTTAAAATATTATCATTACAAATACCAACATAGGGGTTTGATTTTGAAAACGGAATTCCGATAGCGCCCTTTGAAAATACTTCTTCTAAGTGAACAAACTTACAACTCCAATTGGACGAGTAAAATGACTCTAAATTCATAACAAACGCCAATTTCTGATTACAAACTAGTTCATCGGCATCGGCGATTTCTGTAGGTAAGTGTCCCAATTTTGTCAAAACGAATCTGTCATAAATATTCTTTAAAACGCCACTTTTAGCACTTTTCAACGCGGCATAAACACTTGAACCACCAATCGTGGTTAGAGTATATGATCCTTCATCTAACAAGCCCTGAAGAGAGTTGAAAGGAATGTAGGGTATCGCAATTGCAATTTTTGATACAACCGACCCTGGGTAACTAACCACAGCAATAATACCTAATAGAAGTGCAGTAAGCAAAACTATACGATTTGATGTGACATGTGAACGTGGAATTTCTGTAACTCCTTGATTGCACACAATTGTCTTAAAAATATAATATAAAATGTCATAGATTGAAATATATTCAGTCGAGAATCCATAATTAGAAGCGACCTTGTAAATAGTATATAAGGTCAGGGAAATCAGAACGCCAGATGCAAGAAATGCCATCCTAAGACTGAGACTAAATGGTGATAGTAATGTTGTAAGTGATGCATGTCGAGCTCCCGGATCACGGATGTATGTCCGCTTGGTGGAGGAATAGAGAGGCACCGTAAACGTGACGTAATCGGCGCGATCACCTGTCATGGTTATATGTGCGACCGCCACCTCGGCCTCCTTGCGAAGAATCTGTCCGATCATGCCGTTCCAGGTGCCATTCTCCATCAGAACTCCCCACAATTCTTCACCGTCTCCAATGAATTCCGTTGTGAACTGTAAGTGTCACTCCAAGACTTTCCACACGTCCGTCACGAAACTACGATAAGAAGTTAAATTACCAGTTTTCTTTACAATAGTAAATGCATCCTTATGGGTATTAGTTGCTGTGAAAACTTTTCCACGTAGGTTGTTCCTCTTTGTGTCAAGAGAAACCATTGAAATTTCGAGTCCAGAGCTTGAGTTCCAGAAACAACAATTATACTTCTGTAAAGGTAAGTTTTCCGTGATTCTGTAAATCTTAAGTAGTCTACTAGAATTCTGAAGAGACTGGGCCAAAATAAACTGACTATCAAATGGGATGTTGACGTTGAAGAACAGTTTGTCTAAATCTTCATCGGTACTTATATAAAAAGAAGCCAAACTGGTTTAAACGAGCCAAATTCCTGCATGAATTGTGTCAGAACGTATTTAGGTATTAACTTAATGAACACAAACATCGGATGTTTACATGAACTGAAATATACATTGCTTTCAAAGTAAATTGGCAGTTGAGTGCATAATGTGCTTGATGGCACAAAATTGTGCGACAACTGTCGTTGAATGTCATTGTGAACAAATTAATTTTTACAATTGATAACTAAGTAAATGCAACTTGATTTATAATAGTCTTTCAATGCACTTATCACCTTCACCTCTTTTACATCTACATTGCAGTTGGCCACTTGAATTATTACAACCGTGAACACCATGCAAAGTTCACAAATTGCCACTTTCTCCATAACTACGTTATTTTATAAATTAATAAAATTACTTGCAGTTCATGGCATGGTTGTTAGACGAATGATCATAGAGAGAAATAATATAACCCATAAATCTTAATCGATTGATGGTATCTTAACAGCAATTATTTTTAATTATTGTTGGTAGATTTGTTTAGATAACTCACAAATTCTGGTTAAGAGGTTAGTACAATAACGAGACTAACTGTCAAGAAGGCTATCAATTCAATCTTAATGGAGCGCTTATCAGGAAACAAGCTATAATCAATACATTAATACAACAATAGGAAACTGGCATTGGTTTCAAATTTACATTTTGCATATTTAATTATTTTTAGCATACAGTTAAGCAATCTTCACAATTGAAATAAAACACTCAAAAACGTGGTAACTACTGGTGTTCAAAGTTATAGAGATGAACTAAAAAGTCTCAACAGGTTGACAACACTTAAATGTAAGAATCTCAAATAGGAACAATCCTAGAGATATAAATGTTCCCCCGATCAAGAGCAACAGAATCGGCATCACATTATGAATGTTCATAGATTCAACAAGATTTTCTTCAACATATTTCTCGGGAACATATTCATCCAAGATCTTTTTTAATACTCCGCCACTTCTTAACTTGAGAATATTATCATTAAAGATACCAACAAAAGGATTTGATTTCGTAAACGGAATGCCAAGTGTATTGGTAGAAACTGCTTCTTCAATCGGGATCAACCTGCAGCTCCAAATAGAAGAGAAAATCAGATCTTGGTGCATAATGAATCCAACCTTTTTATTACACACTAGTTCATTTGCGTTCTTTAGTGATTTTGGTAAATGATTCAGATTTGGCAAAATAAATTGGTTATATATTTCTTTTAAAACGCTACTATCAGCATTTTTCAAAATCGGAACAATTCTTGATCCAGCACTTGTGGTAACTGAATATGTTTCATCGTCTAACAAACCTTGAAAAGTGGTAAAAGGCATGTTTGGTGTGTTTAAAGCAATACTTGATACCACTGACCCACAGTAACTAACAACACCAATAATACCCAACAAGAGTGTAGTTATCAAAACAATTCATTTTGATGCTGAATGTGTATTAGGAATTTCTGCAGCTCCCTGATTACAAAACGTTGAAATAAATATGAAATAAAATGTGTCATTGATTGAGATACCTTCATTGGAGTACCCACAATTAAGTGCTATTTTGTAAATGAAATACAACGTTAATGATATTAGAATGCCCGCTAAAAGAAATGCCGCCTTAAGTTTAGGGCTAAATGGTGATAATAATGTTGAAAGTGATGAGTCTTGGATTCCTGACTCACGGATGTACATCCTTACAAAGGAGGAAATGTACGGCACAGTAAATGTGACATAATCTGACCGATCTCTCGACCAAGATGTTATGGCGACCGCTACTTCTGCCTCCTTGCGGACAACCTGTCCTATCAAGCCGTTCCACGTACCATTCTCCAGCTGTACTCCCCATGTGTTTTGGTCATCCCTAATGAATTCTGTTTGGAACTTCAAGTGTTCTTCTAAAACTCTCCACATGTCTGATACATAATTAGGATGCGTAGTAGAGTTACCAGTTTTCCTAACAACCGTCATGACATCCCTATGAGTTTTAGCAGCTCTGAAAACTTTTCCACGAAGATTGTTCCTCTTTGCATAGAGAGCAACTTTTGAAATGTCTAGTCCAGAACTTGAGTTGTAGGAGCCAAGATTGTACTTCTGAAGAGGTAACTTTTCCATTATACGGTAAATCTCCGACAGCCTGAATGAATTCTGATCTTTCAGGGCTAAAATAAACTGACTATTAAACAGTATATTGATGTCCAACAACAGTTCTTCCAAGTCTACATCGTGTTTTATCACGAGAATCCAAACAGGTTGTAACGAGTTAAATTCTTGAGTGAACTGTTCAAAAAAATATTTGTGTATAATATCGATGAACACAAACGTCGGGTGTTTGCAAGATCTTATATTTATATTGGCCATAATGTAAAGGGATTGTATACATAATGTAACGGATGACACTAAATTTAGTGATAAATGCTTTTGAATGTCAACTTGAAAAGAATAGATTTCACAATTTGCAACTAAGTAAATACAGTTAGATTTAAAATACTTTTGCAGCGCGGTTATAACCTGCGATGTTTCTTGCATATCTAACTTGCAGTTATAAGCTTGACCGATTATAAGCGAGAACGCAAAGAAAAGTACGGTTGATATGGTTTTTCTCATAACTACGTCGTGATTTCTGTATGCTAATAGTATCACTTGTTCATCATAACTACGGTACTTGTCGACAAATTACTTATTATGTAAGTACATAAATCAATCGATTTTAATGTTTTTTCAAACAACGTTATCTGCCGTAGACGAGTTCTGTCTGTGTGGATTGGGAAATTGATTGACAGGTCAACAATAATTTAGCCGACAAATTCTATTTTCATTATCTGTTCACGTATTTTCATGGTGAATAATTTAGTTGAATGGAGTGGATAGAACAATGGGTAGTATACGTTAACGAATACCATTGCTTTAAAACTAACGGAACACTTGCAAAGAAACACGCTTAGCTTTCAGTAACAATCAAAAAATTTAGATTATTGTGTCATATTTTGCGCTTGTTTATTGATTGAGTTGGTGGCGACTGTTTTTCATATGAAGCTTTTAGAGGGATGTCGAATTTGGAAAGCATTTCTTTTTTATAAGTAAATAGTCTTCATAATAACAAGCAAGGAGAAGCCGCACTGGTTCAAAACAGATTATCATGATAAATGTAAACTTGATGGTTCGTTCAGAAAATAATCTGTTGATTTTTATAATTTCAAAACTTTTGTGATCCGTGTAATAACGTGCCTGGTTTGTTAACTATTTGTGTAGTGTAGGCCTACTCTTACGTTAACTACTCTAAGAGGGAGCTACAGTAGTACAACCAACATTTATACGCAGGAAATTCAAAGACCCCAGCCTTGGTGGTCAAATGGTTTAATACCGGATGAGATGAATATTTTTACTTGATGGATTGTGTTAAATATTATCAATTCCACCTCACGATATGTAAACAATACCAATCCACCTTTATTGATAGTGGTTACTGAAAGGTTTATGTTTACTTCAGTTTAAATAGGAGCAACTCACAAGCAAATAATACAAATGATACAAATGTTCCTCCAATAAGAAGATAAAATATCGGCATCACAATTTGAAAATCTATTGAAACTTCATAGCTTTCTGACGGATAGTTCACTAGAATGTAATCGCTCAATATTTTTTTCAATATTCCACCGCCAATCAACTTCAGTATATTGTCATTGAAAATACCAATATATGGACTCGATTTTGTAAATGGAACACTAATCGTGTCTCTTGCAAATGTTTCATCGATGTATACAAGCTTACAACTCCATTTCAAAGAAAAGAACAATTCTTCTGGCATAATAAACGCCATCTTTTGATTACAAACAGGATCATCAATGTCACTAAGAGATGTTGAAAAATTTACCTTGTTTTTTAAAATAAATTTATCATATATTTCTTTTAAAACGCCGCTATCAGCATTTTTCAAGTAACCAAAGATATTGCTTCCGGCAAGTACACCTACAGAGTACGATCCCTCATCTAACAAGCCTTGGAGAGAGTTAAATGGTTTGTACGGTATGAACACTGTGATACTGGAAACCACATACACTGAGTAGCTCACAACAGCAATTATCCCCAAAAATAGGGTAGTTATTAGGATAATTCTGGGCGATATATGAAAATTTAAAGAGGGCCTTTCTGTCACACCTTGATTACACAAAATTGCTTTGAAAACACAAAAGAACAAGTCGCAAGTAGAAATATTTTCATAAGAAGTACCAGCTGTTAGTTTAAATTTGAAAAGCATCATTAAAGTGAGGGATATTAAGACGATTGATCCAAAAACCGCTAACCATAGTTTGTGGCTAAAGGGTGACAGTAAACTCGCAATGGAATGGTTCATGCGACTTGGATCCCGTATGTATGTCCTCTTGGTGGACGAGTAGAGGGGAACAGTGAATGTGACGGAATCAGCTCGATCTCGTGTTAGAGAGACGTGCGCAGGCGCAACGTCTACCTCGTTGCGAACTATCTGGCCGATCATGCCACTCCACGTGCCGTTTTCAAGCAGAACTCCCCAAGAGTCTTCACCTTCACCGATAATTTCCGTTGTGAATTTCAAATGTTGTTCCAATACTTTCCACACGTCTTTTACAAAGCTGCGATGTGATGTTACATTTCCAGAATTTTGAACAATTGAAAGTGGGTCCATATAGTTAACTGCTGCCTTGAAGACTTTCCCTTGTAGGTTCTTTCTCTTTACGTAGAAAGCAACATTTGATATTTCAACCCCAGTAATATTGTTCCATGAGCCAAAATTGTATGTTTGTATAGGTAATTTGTTGGTTACCCTGAACAACTCAATCAGTCTGATCGAATTTCGTTCATACTTGGTTATATAAAACTCACTATCAAAAGGGATCTTAATTCTGAATAAAGTTTTGGGTAGGTCTTCATCACGGCTCAGAAAAAGAAGCCACACTGGACGTATGATTTCAAATTCTTGCATTAACTGGTCGAAAAGATCGATTTTAATTTCTACATTTATAAATAGAAACATTGTATCTTTAAATGATCTTACATTTAACTTATTTGTAGAATTAATTGATTCTTGAATGCAAAAAGTCCCAGATGACACCAAATTTCGTGACAGATATAGTTGAATGTCTGTTAGAACTGAAAGGTGTTTGCAATTTGTTACAAAGTAAATAGCGCTAGATTTGAAATGCTCTTGCATAACTGTTATTACTTGAGAAGTATCTTTCACATTGACTTGGCAGTTTAATTCGCGCGTCAGTATTAACATTAAAGCAAAACTTATAACATTGGTGTAGGTAACTACTTTCGTCTTCATTATCCCGATATTATTTTGTGTGTTAATGCAATAGCATGTTGTAAGTAACTAAATGTGTTTGGGATCATTTTTTTTAAAATTCAAGATTCACAATCTATCACTTTTTTACGCTTCAGGTCCGATTGTCTCAAACTAATTGAATTGGCCAAACTCAATTTATTTATGGTATTACATGATGTCCACTTTCGGATGAATTAATACCATTAACAACGGCAAAGTAAACTAGAAGTAAGTGTTGGGAATGAGGCTCGATTATTGCATTACGTTGTTTCCATTTAAGAGGAGTACAAAAAGGATGCTAGTCTTCATCAATTATGTAAAAGGAATTAATTGATGATAACGATTTCCATGAAACTATAACAATTGAACACTCAATATATTCCGTTTGTGTACACGCATAACCGTGAATACCATGATGGTGACTCATCAGTCATGTCGCATTAAAGGGGCATACAGTAAGTTGTATAAGTACTATAAAGACAAAAGGCAACCAATAAATATGTATTATTTATTTCACTTCAATTGATAACAACATAGTACATTAAATATAAGTAGAGTCTTAAGTACCCGTAAAACGAGCTTACTAATAAAGCCAAACATAGAAACAACTTTTTAAAGTAAATATTTTTACGAATTGAGTGGTCTTTTTTTTTAGTTGAATAAATGTAGGATGTGTTGCATTTAACTAGACGTGAAGGTTTATAGGTGGATAGTAAAATGTGCATCTAAGTGCGATTGAATAAATGCTTGATAAAAACAATGCAGTGTGATTTATTTCCTGAATTACTCTATGTGGTGGCGAGGATCGCGCCATGGATGACGTCAAAAATTGGTATTAGTCAACTAAGATGTTTATGAGAATGGATAAAGGGCATTTAGTTACAAGAAACAATGTGAATAGGATTGTTATTATAATATATATAAAAGTGCAACAAGTGAAGTTGTTTCGCCTGAAGGACAGGCTTCCGTGGATCATATCTTCTTGGGAGATAAGTGTTTCGACAACGCACTTGCACACAATTTGTCTTCTGTCGACCCGTCCATCCCTTGGCCAAACTGTGTAATATTTTGTCTCTGAGGAGATATTCGGCAGCAATGTTATCCAAGCTCTTACTTCTTCTTTCTCCTAACTTATGCTCTAAGTATGACAAATAAAGTAAGATACATTGTCACCCATTTAGTATCATAAGAATCAGGCTTCACGCTTGAGTGTAAGTGCAATTTAATAATGTGTCGATAAATGAAAAATCAATAGAAATAACGTATGAGTCTCCCCGTCAGTTAAAGGAACCTAAAAAGTAAGATCTCAAATCCCAAAAACAAAATTGACAGAAATATTCCACCAAATAAAAACGAAATAGTTGGTATAACTGTCTCCAAACTAATTGAAACTTCATCGTTCACAACAGGAGAGTCTTTTATATTATAGTTGGCAAACATCTTACTCAACACACCGCCACTGATCAACTTGAGAATATAGTCATTAAACAATCCAACGTATGGACTCGATTTACTAAATGGAATAGCTATTGAATCCCTTAAAACAGTTTCCTTAAGATGAACTAAATTACAACTCCATTTATAAGAATACTTGGACTCATGAGACATAATTATCGCAAACTTGTTAGAACACAGACGTTCGTCAGCCTCTCTATGTGAAGCAGGTGAGTTTGCTGGAGTTGTCAAAATATATGCGTCGTAAATGTCTTTTAAAGCACCTTTGCGCGCATATTTGAAAGCGTCCCAGACATTCGTACCGGAGATCGCACCTGCAGAATATGTACCGTCGTTCAGCAAACCTTGGAGACTATTGAATGGCATGTACGGAATGAACACCGCAATGCTTGAAACGACCGACGCAGAATAACTAACAACGAAGATTATTCCCAAGAAGAGAGAAATAATCAAGACAATTCGTTTAGATATGGCACTAGAAGAAAGGCGAATTTCATCAATTCCTTGATTGCAAACTGTTGCCTTTAAAAACGATAGAGAACCACTCACTAAGTGACAAGTGATTATTCGTACGTCTTTGTTCAGAACTCAGTTTATCAAGGAACAATAACGTAAAGGTTATTAATACGACGGACACAATAAATGCTGCCCAAAGACTTGGACTAAAAGGTGATAGTAGAGTTGTAAAAGAATGATCACGACGACCAGGATCGCGGATATATACCTCCTTAAATGAGAAATAAGCGGGACTGAAAAGGTCACAACATTTATACGTTCAGGCGTCACGGAGAAACGTAAAGGAGAAACGTCAACCTCTTTGCGAACTAATCTGACCGATCATTCCACCCCAAGTACCATTCTCGTAGAGGACTCCCCAGTTGTTGTCCCCAGAGTCGATGAAATCGGTGGAACCGTTCAAATGTTCTACCAGGACATTCCACACGTCTATTTCAAAACCACTAGGTGCTGTATGATTACCAGATGTTCTCACAATTGTCAATGGGTCTTGATAATTCATTGTAGCTCTGAAGACTTTTCCGTGTAGATTGTTTCGCTTTGTGTAGAATGGAGTACCCGAGACAGTCAATCCAGTTTGGGAATTCCAGAAGCCGAAGCTGGAGATTTGAAGAGGATATTGTTTATCAATTCTGTACAGTTCTAGGAGGGTAACAGAATTTTGCCAAGATTGAGCCACTAAAAATTCACAATCAAACGGCACGTCAATTTCGAAGAATATATTTTCCAAGTTTTCATCGAGGGTCAAAAAGACAAGCCAAACCGGTTTTGAAGAGCCCCATTCTTGTAAAATCTCATTCAGTTGGCCTTTAATAATGTTGATGTTCGCAATCACAAATAAAGGTCGTGTGCATGACGAGAAAAGTGCCTTGCTAGTATCGTTCAATAACTGGATGTTTATGCTGAGGAAGGTACTAACTCCCCAGATAAAATTCTTTGAATGTCTTTTTGTTCCGATAGTTCGTTGCTTCTTAAAACCAAATAAATACAACCGGAGTGAAAGTACTCCATAATCACGACAATAACTCTTGAATCGTCATTTATGTTTTTCTGACAACGGAGAATTCTAATCGTAATGAAGCTCAAAACAACAATTAACGTAATATTTGTAGGTACCTTCATTCCTAGAGAGAACAGTGTAGATGTGTTATAAACCGCGAATCGTTTGCAACTAGCATGAAATGATCATTGATCATTGACGTAACAATATGGAAACACTACGTGTATGTACGCTGACGGTTTCTCCCTTACTAACTCATCACGTTGCAATAGTAATCGATTTGTATGGTAATAAATAAACAATAAGCAATTTTCCTAATGCATCGTCATAATAATAAGCTTGTATTATGAGCATGAGTCAATAACGGTTTTGGTCAAGGGTTTTTTAAAGTTCGGGCAAATAATAAAAGATAAAAATTGCTTCTTGGATCGATTTAAAGTAAATGGAGCACTTCTGTATTAATTAAATAATAATACAAATGAATGTAACTTCTTTTATGATACTATCATTTGTGAATAAGGTTGAAGTATAGATGTTCTACAGCAAAGAAAAGAAGTGCTAAACAAATGCCGCCAACCAAAAGATAGAATATCGGTATAGCTGCGTTAAAGCTGAAAGCTTTTACACCTTTAGCCATGAAAACTTTCTTGGAACCATAGCTGTTATAAATCTTTTTAAGTACACCGCCACTTTTCAATTTCAGTATATTATCGTTGAAAATACCTACATACGGACTTGATTTTGTAAATGCTATGCTGGTCGTATCTTTCGAGTACGATTCTTTCAAATGTACCAAGGAACAACTCCAATTGTGTGAGTAATAGGATTCGACGGCCATAATAAAAGCATACTTGTCTGCACATATCAGCTTATTACCATCTACAAGTGATGATGGTAAATGTTTTCTATTTTTAAATACAAGTTGGTCATAAACTGATTTTAAAATTCCACCCTCGGCATTTTTCAAAGAAAAGAATACACTCGTTTCAGCAATTGAACCCACAGAATACGTCCCATCGTCTAACATGCCCTGAAGAGTGTTAAAGGGCATGTAAGGCAAAATTACGGCCAAACTGGATACTAATGAGCAGGAATAACTAACAATAGCAATGATTCCCAGAAGAAGAGAAGTTATCAAGATAATCTGTTCCGATGTTGCATTAGAATGTAAAAGCCCCGAAAAACCTTGATTGCATAAAATAGCCTTAAAAACAAGATAAAAAGCATCAAATCTTGAAATACTTTCCGTTCTGATGCCCAACATGAAAGTTATTTTGTCGAGAGATATCCAAGTGATGGATATCAAAACTACAGACGCGAGAAATGCTGCCCAGAGCTGGTGATTAAAGGGGAATATTAAACTTATCGGTTGATGATTTCTTTGACGAGATGGATCACGAATAAAGACCTTTTTCGTAGACAAATGAATTGGTGTAGTAAATGTTAAGTAGTCAAAACGTAGTTTTGTTATAGCCATACGAACAGGGGCTACTTCTGCTTCCTTGCGAACTATCTGACCGATAACTCCATTCCAAGTACCATTTTTCATGACAGTTCCCCACTTCCTTTGAATTGGTAAACTGAATTCAGTAGAAAATCTTAAATGTGCTTCCAGAAGATTCCATACGTCTCCAGCAACACTCCTTAATTGGACGTGTTTATGAAATCTCTTAACCATGGTCATTTGGTCAACATTTTTCATTGTTGCTCTGAAAACTTTTCCCTCAAGATGGTTGCGTCTTGCGTAGAATGATACATTTGAAACGTTGAGCCCGGATTCGGAATTCCAATATCCAAAAGTGTTGTGTTGAAGAGGTAATTTTTCGTCAACTCGGAAAAGTTCAAGTAGTTTCACAGTTTTTCCTTTAGATTGAGCTATAAGTAATTCACAATTGAATGGTATGTTGATGTTGAATAACAATGCTTCTAAATTTACATCATGGCTCAAGAAGAGAAGCCAAAGTGGTTTAACGAAGTTGAATTCTTGCATACACAAGTTTAAAAAATATCTGTTTATCATATCGATGAACACAAACATGGGGTGTTGGCAAGATCCCAAATTTATCCTGGTCCTCTTAATGTTATGAGATTGGATACATAATGTTGTCGATAACACTAACTTTTGTGACAATTGCCTTTGAGTGTCAACATGAACGGAATCGATGTCACAATTTACAACTAAGAAAACACAGCTAGATTTGAAATATTCTTGTAGCGTGGTGATAACTTGCGTCGTTTCTTTCACATCTACATCGCAGTTGCCTACGTGACTTACTACAAGCAAGAGAGCAAAGAAACATATGTTGGATGCCATATTCTTCATAACTATAGGTTTATAGGTATGTCCCTTGCTCTTTATTACTGAGGTTCTTGTTGGCAAATGAACAACACGAGTGATTCAGTTGTAGCGCCATAAAACAATCGATATCAATATGATTAGATGTGGTAAAGTTCGGTCATTTTTGATTGACAATAGGGAACAAATACCAAGTCCAAATATTGACTTGGGTGTTTAGAATGAATAGAATACCACATAACAACACCATTGCCACAATCTAAACTAATCCACAGTAACACATTTCAATTTTATTAAGGTACAAAGTTGTTCGTTTATTAATTCCCGTGGTTATTATTTCATATGGCATGTGACGTCACTATCCAGGTCGTCGCCAATGAATTTAGATATGAATACCTATCTACTAGGCGTGTAAGTGTAATAGGTTCTTTTTTATGAGTACTTTGGTCGCCACATGGTTTATGCATATGCTTATAATAGTAACAGCAGTGTAAATCAATGGCGTATGAATGAAATTTACAATCGCCTTCTAGATAACACATCTAAATTTACTGCATGGTCGCTAAACAGCTCGTGTTGTTATGACAACAATAGTTGTAAATTTATTTTGTTTTATGATTATTCGTTACGTTATAGGTTGATTAGCAATACCAGATGATGACGCATGAGCCCGTTTTTCCCGACAAAATGTTTGGTGAAACTTTCAGCTAACTTTTATGAATGAAAATATTATCTCAATAAAAAAATAAATCTATTGAAGCATTCAGAAACAAGTCCTTATTGAAGTAGAATGATAAAATTATGGCACGTATATTCCCTACCGAACATCAATGTTGAATATAAAAACGATATATATTTCGAAGAAAAAATTTATTTTTGAAAATGTGTCGTGGCACCCTTCTAATACAGCCCTAGCTAAAACATTGTAATATTCTGGCTCATGGATGTTCATCGTCAATTATATCCGATATAACACTTTCTCTGTCACACTGTCACTCAACAACAACATGCTCTAAAGCCAACTAGTTTTTTTCCGCAAAGGTATATTATTGCCCATTAGTGAGTGCCAAGCGGCTCAGGCTTCAAGAAAGTGCAAATAAAAACAACCTTTATCTACCATGTGAAAAACCAATTATTGATTTCTGTATTATAATACGTAAAATAGATTTAAATCGATAGACTTATGCGGGAGTCACGGAGTCAATTAAAGAAACTAAATAGTAAGATCTCCAATATCAGATACAAAATGGACATGAATATTCCATCAAATATAAACGGAAACGGTGTAACTGTCTCTAAGCTAATTGAAACTTCATCGTTCACAAGAGAGTCCATTAGATTATAGAAGGTAAACAACTTAATCAACACACCACTGAACAACTTAGAAACATAAATTATCTAATAATCCAACGTATGGACAAGATTCACTAAACGGAATAGGTATTGAATCACTCAAAACAGTTTCCTTAAGGTGAACTAAATTACAGCTCCATTGATAAGAAGGCATAGATTCGAGAGACAAAATAGTCGAAAACTTTTTAGAATATACACTCGGTCAGCCTCGTGTAATGCAGAAGAATTTGCGAGAGTTGTCAAAACATATGTATCTCGTAAATATCGTTTTATACACCAGTTTGCGCATATTTGAAAGCGCGCCAGACATTCGTACCGGAGATCGCACCTGCAGTATATGTACCGTCATTCAGCAAACCTTGGAGACTATTGAATGGCATGTACGGAATGAACACCGCAATGCTTGAAACGACCGATCCAGAGTAACTCACAACGACGTTTATTCCCAAGTTGAGAGAAATCATCAAGAAAATTCGTGTACATATGGTACAAGATAAAAGGCGAATTTAATCCAATCCTCAATTGCAAACCGTAGTTATAGTAGAAAATCAACACTACCATATTAATAAATAATAAAAATAAATCTTACTACTTTTATCTTATTTGTGAATAAGGTTGAAGTATAGATGTTCTACAGCCAAGAAAAGTACCGCTAAGCAAATGCCGCCTCCCAAAAGATAGAATATCGGGAAAGCTGCCTTAAAGCTGATAGCATGTACACCTTTAGCCATGAACACTTTATTGTGAACATAGCTGTTATAAATCTTTTTAAATACACCGCCACTTCTCAATTTCAGTATATTATCGTTGAAAATACCTACATATGGACTTGATTTTGCAAAAGCTATGCTAACGGTATCTTCAGAGTAGGATTCTTTCAATGGTACCAACGAACAACTCCAATTGCGTGCGTAATAGGATTCGACTGCCATAATGAAAGCATACTTGTCTGCACATAACAGTTTATTACCTTCTGCATGTGAATACGGTAATTTATTCCTATATTTAACAACAAGTTGGTCATAAATTGCTTTTACAATTCCACCCTCGGCATTTTTCAAAGATAAGAATACACTTGTTTCCACTACGGTACCAACAGAATAAGTCCCATCGTCTAACATGCCCTGAAGAGTGTTAAAGGGCATGTAAGGCAAGACTACGGCCAAACTGGATTCCAAAGAGCTGGAATAACTAACAACAGCAATGATTCCCAGAAGAAGAGACGTTAGCAAGACAATCCGTTTCGATGTTGCTTTTGAACGTGATATTCCGGAAACACCTTGATTGCAGAAAATAGCCTTTAAAACAAGATAAAAAGCATCAAATCGTGAAATACTTTCCGTTCTCATGCCCAACATGAAAGTTATTTTGTCGAGAGATAGCCAAGTGATGGATATCAAAACTACAGACGCGAGAAATGCTGCCCAGAGCTGGTAGTTAAAAGGGAATATTAAACTTATCGGTTGATGATTTCTTTGACGAGATGGATCTCGAATATAGACCTTTTTCGTAGACAAATGAATTGGTGTAGTAAATGTTAAGTAGTCAAAACGTTGTTTTGTTATAGCCATACGAACGGGGGCAACTTCTGCTTCCTTGCGAACTATCTGACCGATAACTCCATTCCACGTACCATTTTTCAAGACCGTTCCCCACTTTCTTTCAATTGGTAAACTGAATTCAGTTGAAAATCTTAAATGTGCTTCCAGAGTGTTCCATACGTCTCCTACAACACTACTTAAATGGATGTGTTTATAAAATTTCTTTACCGTTGTCATTTGGTCAACATTTTTCATCGTTGCTCTGAAAACTTTTCCTTCAAGATGGTTGCGTCTTGCGTATAATGGTCCATTCGAAACCATGAGTCCAGATTCTGAATTCCAATATCCAAAAGTTTTGTATTGAAGAGGTAATTTTTCGTCAACACGGAAGAGTTCAAGTAGTTTGACAGTTTTTCCTTTAGATTGAGCTATGAGTAATTCACAATTGAACGGTATGTTGACGTTGAAGAAGAGTGCTTCTAAATCTTCATCGTGGCTCAAGAAGAGAAGCCAAAGTGGTTTCAAGAAATTAAAGTCTTGCATGAACGGATTTAAAAAATATTTGTGTATAATATCGTTGAACACAAACATGGGGTGTTTGCAAGATCCCAAATTTATCCTGGTCCTCTTAATGTTATGAGATTGGATACATAATGTTGTCGATAACACTAACTTTTGTGACAATTGCCTTTGAGTGTCAACATGAACGGAATCGATGTCACAATTTACAACTAAGAAAACACAGCTAGATTTGAAATATTCTTGTAACGTGGTGATAACTTGCGTTGTTTCTTTCACATCTACATCGCAGTTTCCTACGTGACTTATTATAAGCAAGAAAGCAAAGATAATTATGTTGGATGACATTTTCTTCATAACTAGGTGTATAGGTAGGTATGTCCCTTGCCATTCGTTATTGATGTTCTTGCTGGCAAATGAGCATCACGAGTGATTCAGTTGTAGTGCATTAAAACAATCGATATCAATATTATTCGCGTTGACAAAGTTCTGTCAATTTTGATTGACAATTGCCGGACTAAATATTAATATTTTGGAGATTGAAGCTTATTTTCCCTTGGCATTGAAGTATTTTAGCCAAATGATCTTTAATTGAACATAAATGTTTTAAATCCTAAGCAGATAGTACATTGAGTACAATTATTGTTCGCAATTACCAATGTTTAAAATCTACAGGGAGAGCTGTCAAGAAACACTTACGCTGAGTTCCCAGTTTGATAGGTTATATTTTGTGATTGGCGGATTTCAGGAGTTGTTGGCGGTGATTGTATCTTATATGAAACATTAAGAGTGATGTATATTGAGGGGATGTAGATATTGAAATATTGTTCATTCAAGTAGTAATCGTAGCTAGTAACGAGTGGTGTCACCACTGGTTTTAAAGACCCGAGTTCTCATAGAAAATAAGTAAAAACGTATTATCTTGATATACGCAAAAGTGCCAGTCATCTGAAATGTTTTTGAACTTCACAATTAATATCCAACGATTTCAACAAGGATGGGAAATGCAAAAGGCTTATTTGGAGCATTTATTATCACCAGGGTAGGCCTAGACTCAAGCCGGGCTCATAATAGCCTACGTGTAGGGCGTTATTGTTTTCGGTTTCTCGTGGATTACAAGCTCACATTAGAGCTTACAATAATCTTCGTCGTCTTCTTCTTTTTCTTCTTATACACGAATTATTCCATTGATATTACATAAGCGGACCACTTTCTTGTCATTCTAATCCCTAGGCTAGGGTACTATGATTCCAATGTTTTTGTTGGTTCATAAAGAAAACTGCCACCTGAGGTAGCAGTTCCGGCCGAGCCCTACATAATCATGTTTGGTTGTTTGGTCGAAACAAACTACTTCCGGCATCGGGCACAACACCAACAAACCCATTTTCTTGCAATAATATTTCCAAAATGAAAATAAGAGGAAAGAAGTAAAATAGAAGAGTCAATACAAAACTCACAATTTTCTATACTCTTCTACCGATCTTAAAGCTGCCTTAATGCATTGGTCATCATTTTAGTACATTAATTTAAATTACATAACAACTATGACATTAAAAACCAATTTTAATTGGAAATATGCTTAAATAGATGTTACCTAGCACGCAACTCTTATGATTCTGCAACACAAACCAACCGAAAACTGATAAGTATTTAATTCACTTCAATTTTGTTGATTCCCTCTACTAACAGTAGGCCTACACAGAAATCTTTCTTACCAATCGAATCACGAATTACAGAAAGGGCTGAAGTCTGTGTGATATAGTTTTGCGATAAACGCTGTGGAATAAACGTAGATCCAGGACAAACGCTCTGGCTGCGGTTAACAGATGTTCACAACAATAACCTGGCTGCATCTTTTTAATGATGAATAAAGTTGAAAAGTAGAATTTCAAGGCCGAAAAATACGAGTGCTAAACAAATGCCACAAAGCAAAAGAGTGATTATTGGGATAATCATCTCTAAGCTTATAGCCTTTATACCTTTCACCTTTAACACTTTCTTGAGGAAATAGTTATTGTAAATCTTCATCAGTACACCGCCACTTTTCAATTTCAGAATATTATAATTGAAAATATCAACATATGGATTCGATTTTGAAAATGCTATGCTGGCCGTACCTTTAGAATAAGTTTCTTTCAAGGGTGTCAAAGAACAACTCCAATTATACGAGTAGTATGATTCGACTGGCATAATGAAAGCATACTTGTCTGCACATAAGAGCTTGTCATCATCTGCATGTGATGCTGGTGAATTTTCTAAATTCTTGGATACAAGTTGGTCATAAATTGCTTTAACAATTCTATCCTTGGCATTTTTTAAGGATAAGTGAATACTCGTCCCAACAACGGCACCCACAGGATACGTTCCATCGTCTAACATGCCCTGAAGAGTGTTGAAAGGCATATAAGGCAAGATAACCGCAAAACTGGACACAACCGAACAAGAGTAACTAACAACAGCGATGATTCCCAGAAGAAGAGAAGTTGACAAGACAATTCGCTTCGATGTTGCTTGGGAGTGCGAAATTCCTGAAAAACCTTGATTGCAGAAAATAGCCTTAAAAACAAGATAAAAAGCATCAAATCGTGAAATATTTTCGGTTTTGATGCCCAGCATGAAAGTTATTCTGTCAAGAAAGTATAAAGTGACGGATATTAATAAAACAGACGCAAGAAATGCTGCCCAAAGGTAATGACTAAACGGTGATATTAAACTTGTAACTTGCTGATTCCTTATACGTGATGGATCTCGTATGAATACCTGTATAGTTGACAAATAAAGTGGTGTCGTAAACTTGACGTACTCAACACGTTGCCTTGTTAAAGCCATATGGACAGGGGCGACTTCCGCTTCTTTGCGGACTATCTGACCAATCATTCCGTCCCAAGTTCCATTTCTCAACATAGTTCCCCATGTCTCTTGAATTGGTGAGCTAAATTCAGTTGTACATTTTAAATGCGCTTCCAGAATATTCCACACGTCTCCTACAACACCACCCAGTATGATGGGCTTATCGGACGTCGGACTTACTATCATATTAGCGTCAATATTGTGCAAAGCTGCTCTAAACACTTTCCCGCCCAGACCATTGCGCATTGCATAAAAAGGCGCATTTGTAACCGTCAGACCATTCGTGGAATTCCAGTAACCAAAATTATATTTTTGAAGAGGTAAATTCTCGGCAGTTCGGTACAATTCAAAAAGTTCAACATTTTTCCCATTAATTCTGGTAGCAAGAAATTCACAGTTGAATGGGATATTAAAGTTGATGAACTTTTCTTTTAAGTCTTCATCTTTACTCACAAAGAAAATCCAAACTGGTTTTAAAAAGTCCCAATCTTGAAAAATGGGACTAAGAAGGTATTCGTAAGAATTCGTACTGGAAAACACAAACACTGGACGTTTGCACAACCTGAAATTTATTTTGATTTTATCTTTAATTAGCACTTGGATGTTCAATGTTGCAGATTGTACAAACTCCGCTGACAAACGTCTTTGAGAGTCTCTCTGAAGTACATGCTGAAAACCTGTATTTGCTATGAAGTAAACACAATGAGATTTAAAGTGAACTTTAACATCAGTTATTAGTTCTGTCGTTCTTTCTAGGCTAATTTTGAAACTACATACTTGAATAAATGCGATTGAGAAAGCAATTATTACCCACATTATTCTGTCCTTCAATCTCATATTACTATGTGCTAGAGAGGTTTATAAAAAAGCTTCGCTTCAGCAACTGTCTTACGCGCTCAGACAAAACATTGTTACCTTTTTCATTCAACGATTCTTGTTTCTCTGACCTCGGTTGTGCTCGGGGAAAAACAGCCAACTAAATCGATTTTCATTAATCATGGTAAATATTACGTATTGTTATTTTCCTGTTAGTAATAAACGACAATACAATAAGCTTCTGAAGTTAATATTTAGATGTGTCTGTGAGATGGAGTTCACGCCCAGAATTGTTCGTAGAATTGCCGACAGAACGTTAGTATCATATAATATTCATAAGGTAAGTGTTATCTTCTATTCTAGCACGAAACTTTTACGAGCACCAATTATGTACGTGTTTCGATTCGACCATTATGCCGAGTATTCAATATATTGTTCCTCGACTAATTGGAAATTTTCTTGGACTTTGAGGCTATCAAATCATGGGCAAGGCATCATCTACAATAAGATCATGGGCTTATGCTTAAAAAACTTGTATTCATAATACACAACTCATTGGAGATGAGAAATGATTGGCTCAAATCTATGTTACCTTTCAGTTATAACATCAACATGGCAATCTTCTGATTAATTTGTAACAGTTCTAAACAATCACAACATAAGCAATTTGGCGACGGTTTGTTTCTGTGTCTTGATAGCTCAACTGGTAGAACTACAGCGCATTAAGCGCCAGAGGTTCTGGGTTCGATCCCTAGTAGGGGCAACCTTTTACGACAATTGCAATAATAATTATAATAATAATTCAATTCAATTCAATTCAATTTAATTCGATTCAATTTATTTTGATTAAAAACACAATACATAAAACAATTTGAAACAACCAAGTTGCCTTCGTGAGCAGACTGCTCGAGTGAAAAATTACTTGTTAATTATAACATTTTCATTGTGCCAGCCTCCATAGTAAATATTAATGTAATATACATCTTTGGACAAAAACAATATAATTAACCCATTAAATTGACCTAAAAACTTAAGTTCAAAATACTAGGAAAACGCTTAAGTCCCGCCGCGTTGTTGGAGGTGCATTGAGCTGCCTTGTGTTATGCGGATTTTCTGTAGTTCTGTGAAAAAATCATTACTTAGTTGAAGATTTTTTTAAATTAATTAAATCAAATAAAAAATTAACTTAAATTTTAAATTTTTTTAATTAATCGTAATTTAAAAAAAGGAAAAAATCGTAATATTGAAATATAATAAAGATATTTATTCGATTGCTCACAAATTTTACACGAATATATTAATTCTAAAATTAAGGTTCTGTGAAAAAATCATAACAAAAGGATAAAGCATGTAGGTGTTATAAGTCAAAGAATTGTTTAAAAAAACAAAAAAAAATAAACGTAAAATTTCGATTTTCATGAGAAATAATATTTCTATTGCGCTCAAATTGTACACGCATATATAAATTCATAAAATTAAGGTTCTGTGCAAAAATCATTATATTCGGATAAAGCATGTAGGTGTTATAAGTAAAATAAAGTTTCAAAAAATCGAACAAAATCGTAAAATTGCAATTTTCATGAGAAATAATTTTTCGATTATGCTAAAAAACGTGGCAGATCTAAGTTCAGAGATTTCGAAGGTCTCCAGAAAATTGTATCGCAATTGGAGTATCGGTTTAGCCGGAATCGTGTTCACAGACAAACAAAAATACAAAAATACAAAAAGAAAAAAAAACATTCCGGATTTTTTTCTTCTGTGTAGTAGAATGGAATCTTCGCTTCTTCGCTCGCTAGGCTCATCCAAAAATGTGTATTTAAAAATTAGCACAAGTATCATATAACCGTTTTTATAAAACATCGCATTAGTACACAATATTAATGTTGAAGTTGAAGGTAAAACCCATTTTAAAATAGGATCAAAGTTACTCTTTTACTGCATTTTCTACAAGTTTTTAAAAACGAAAATACTACATAGATGGTTTAAAAGCCGTAATCTTGCATAAAATTGAACTGAATAGATATGGGCCTTTATAAGATCTCTGGTTTGATTTCCTTAAAAGCCGGAATCTTGCATAAAATTGAATTGAATAGATGTGGGCAGTGGCGTCGGAACAGGGGGGGGGGAAGGGGGGCATTGCCCCCCCCCTAATTTTCATGGCGTGGGGCATGGGGGGGCAGATTTTAGAGTTAAAAATCAAGACTTTTACTCTACTTTTTGGGAAAGCAACCGTATATCCGACTATTTTTATAACCAGCCACCCGTCTTGTATTGTGTGTTGGTCATTCACTTCAGTAAGAGTGGTCACGTGAATCAGACTCACGTCTAATCCAAACATCCCTTTGAATGATTTGCTCGAGTTATTGGCAGACGCAAGTTGGGATTTGGTTCGCTCGTGTCGCATCGTTATGCGTTCATTGTTCAGTCATCTTTGGAGTGGTGTAGTGACTGTGATTATAGCAAAGTGGCAAGTGGGAAGATTATTCCTCTTAGAGTGTAAGTAGTGTAGTGTGAAGTGTAAAGTAAAGTGTAAGTGTGTATGTAGTGTGTCGTGTTTAATAGTGTTTAAGATTAAATTGATTTCGTAATTTTAAATATGAAACGTACTAAACAGCCTTTAGTTACTATTTTTTTAAAGAAGAGGGTAAAACAAAAATATGCTTGCCTGTATGCTTTGTGATTAAATAAAAAAATATGTTGTAGGCCTAATTTATTAAAAGGGGCCACTTCACGTTTGTTTTTTGAGTTCTTAGATCGCAGATAGTTGATGTAGGCTAAAACATCGTTTACAGAGTCCGAGTGCAGTTAAAACATGACGAAATAACTGTGGTATAATTAAATTTCCGGCGGCTGGGGCTTCGCCCCAGACCCCAACTATACCCTACAAAATCTACTAATGGATTTGCCCCCCCCAACTTTCAAAACGTTCCGACGCGCCTGGATGTGGGTCTTTATAAGATAACTGGTTTGATGTCCTAGTGTTGACAGCACTAGTAGCAAAGTCAGTTGCTAAGATTACTAAAAACATATAAAACAGTTCTATAAAAATACAGTAGTGGCAAGGGAAGAAAATCGTTCTTTAAAATAATAAATCACAATAGTAATAATAATAATAATAATAATAATAATAAAAATAATAATAATAATAATAATAATAATAATAATAATAATAATAATAATAATAATAATAATTGGATGAGCGTAGCGAGCGTAGCGAGCGAAGCGAAGATTCCATTTCACTACACTGGAGAAAAAAATCCGGAATGTTTTTTTTTTCTTTTTTCTTTTTTTTTTGTATTTTTGTGTGTTTGTTAACACGATTCCGGCTAAACCGATACTCCGATTGCGATGAAATTTTATGGAGGCCTTCTAAATCTCTGAACTTAGAACTGCCACGTTTTTGAGCGCAATCGGGAAATTTTTTCTCATAAAAAACGCAATTTTACGATTTTTTTCGATTTTAAAAAAATTTCTTCGACTTATAACACCTACATGCTTTATCCGATTGTAATGATTTTTTCACAGAACCTTAATTTTATGAATTAAGATATTCGTGTGAAATTTGAGCATAATCGAAAAATTATTTCTCATGAAAATCGTAATTTTACGGGTTTTTTCTTTTTTTAAACAATTCTTTGACTTATAACACCTACATGCTTTATCCTATTGTTATGATTTTTTTACAGAACCTTCATTTCATGAATTAATATATTCGTGTTTAATTTGAGCGCAATCGAATAATTATTTCTTATGAAAATTGCAATTTTACGATTTTTTAGGCTATTTAATTTAATTTAAATTTAAAAAATCTTCGACTAAGTAATGAATTTTTCACAGAACAACAGAAAATCCGCGTAACACATGGCAGCTCAATGCACCATATACGCTCATCCAACAACGCGGCGGGACTTAAGCGTTTTCCTAGTAATAATAAACACAATTAATTGGTCGGGTTATTTCGCCGCGTTGAATATGCTTTTATATTTACGTTTCAGCCCAACTGTGTGGGCTATCCTCAGAAAACAAGAAGCTAAAACTAAAAAACTTACAAAAATATAAGCCAAGAAAAGGCGTAACATAGAAAAACAAAATAACAACAAAACAAACAGTTACCCACCATGACCAGGCCCCGCCTTTTATAAAAATGCATTACATTGTTATGAGGTCTTCTCACAACCACAATGTCACATTTGAGAATTTCTGGTACGCATACGATCACTCCGTCGAACTCCTCTTTCTTGGGGCTGATCCAGTTCCGGGACAGGGAGGACGAGTAGACCTGTATTCGAAACCGGGAGTAAGATCTCCGGGATAATTTATTTATTTGGGATACGACTAGCATTGGAGTTGTCTTGAATAATTATTTTTATGGGCGCCAACGATCCGCTCAGCTTAAACCCAACATCACAATTAAAATTGTTTGGTGTTTTAGCCATTTCAATGGACTCAATGGACGAGGCTCTTTGCATACTATTGTGGCACTATCAAACAGAATTTCATGCCTTGGATTATTAGCATTTTCACAAGCATGTTTAGCAACCGCTGACTGTTTTTCTCGAGCATACCTACAATGAGCTTTATGTTCTTTTATCTTGTTCCCACTGTTCTGCATGTTTGGCCTATAGAAACCAATCCACACTTGCAAGGAATTTGATAAACACCACTCTCTTGCAGAGAAATTATATACTTGACTGGCTTCATCAAATAGGCTACCTTTTTCCATCTAGTATTAACAAATTTCATATCTTTTTGGCCAAAATGCGACCGATTCTGTCCTTCGTGTACTTCACGAAAGGCAGGAAGGCTCTCGTGATGTTACCAGTAGCCTCATCTTCAACAATCGCTCAGTTGTCATGTCTCTGTGTCATATTAAAAGTACTGTTGATGGTTCCATTTCTGCAGCCATTGTTGTTATTATGGCAGTCAAATACTATTACTCACAACGCGAAAATATGTCCCGACCACTTATTTGTTTTTATTATTTGCCTTAAAAGCCTTAAATTTGAAATAATAATGATAACCATTAAAATAATGTAAGCAGTTTCAGCGCATTATTTCTTAATAAGGTTGAAGAATAGAACTTCAAGACCATAGAAGAGAAGCGCTAAACAAATGCCGCCAATCAAAAGATAGAATATTGGGAAAGCTGTCTTAAAGCTAATAGCTTTTACACCTTTAGTCATGAACACTTTCTTGGCAACATAGCTGTTAAAAATCTTTTTAAGTATACCACTACTTTTCAATTTCAGTATATTATCGTTGAAAATACCTACATACGGACTTAATTTGGCAAATGGTATGCTGACCATATCTTCCATGTAGGTTTCTTTCAGTGGTACCAAAGAACAACTCCAATTGTGTGAATAATAGGATTCGACTGCCATAATGAAAGCATACTTGTCTGCACATAGTAACTTATTACCTTCTGCTTGTGATAATGGTAATTTCAAACTATTTTTAAATACAAGTCGGTCATAAATTGCTTTTACAATTCCACCCTCGGCATTTTTAAACGAAAAGAATACACTTGTTTCAGCCACGTAACCCACAGAATACGTTCCATCGTCTAACATGCCCTGAAGAGTGTTGAAGGGCATGTAAGGTAAAACTACGGCCAAACTGGATACTAATGAGCAGGAATAACTAACAACAGCGATGATTCCCAGAAGAAGAGAAGTTAGCATGACAATCCGTTTTGATAATGCACTGGATTCTAAAATTACAGAAAACCCTTGATTACACAAAATAGCCTTAAAAACAAGATAAAAAGCATCAAATCGTGAAATACTTTCTGTTCTCATGCCCAACATGAAAGTTATTTTGTCGAGAGATAGCCAAGTGATGGAAATTAATACTACAGAGGCGAGAAATGATGCCCAGAGCTTTCGAGTAAAAGGTGATATTAAACTTGTCAGTTGATGATTTCTTTGACGCGATGGATCACGAATAAACACCTTTTTCGTAGACGAATGAATTGGTGTAGTAAATGTTATGTAGTCAACCCGCACCCTGGTCATTGACATAATAACGGGGGCAACTTCTGCTTCCTTGCGGACTATCAGACCGATAACTCCATTCCACGTACCATTTTTCAAGACAGTTCCCCACTTCCTTTCAATTTTTAAACTGAATTCAGAAGAAAATCTTAAATGTGCTTCCAGAAGATTCCATACGTCGCCTGCAACACCACTTAATTGGACGTGTTTATGAAATCTCCTAACCATGGTCATTTGGTCAACATTTTTCATCGTTGCTCTGAAAACTTTCCCTTCAAGATGGTTGCGTCTTTCATATAATGGTTCATTCGAAACGTTCAGTCCGGTTTCGGAATTCCAATATCCAAAAGTGTTGTATTGAAGAGGTAATTTTTCGTCAACTCGGAAAAGTTCAAGAAGTTTGACATTTTTTTCTTTGGATTGAGCTATGAGTAATTCACAATTGAACGCTATATTGACATTGAAGAACACTGATTCTAAGTCTGCATTGTGGCTCAAGAAGAGAAGCCAAAGTGGTTTCAAAAAATTAAATTCTTGCATAAATGGATTTAAAAAAAATTTGTTTGTCATATCGATGATAACAAATATTGGATGTTTGCAAGATGCAAAATGTATCTTGGTCCTAGTGTTAAGAGATAATTGGATACATAATGTGGTCGATGACACCAAATTTTTTGACAATTTCCTTTGAATGTGAGCATGAACGGAATCTATGTCACAATTTACAACTAAGAAAATACAGCCAGATTTAAAATACTCTTGCAGACCATTGATAACCTGTGAGGCTTCTTCCACATCTATATCGCAGTAGCACGCTTGACAAATTATAAGCAAGAAAGTAAAGAAAATAATTTTGGATTTCAATTTCTTCATAACTTGGTGAATAGGTATGCTAATGGCGTTCCTTGTTCTTCGTAACTTACATTCTTGTTGACAAATGAGCATTCACGAGTGACTCAGTTGTAGCTCCATAAAACAATTGATACCAATATAATCTACGGTGGCAACGTTCTGTCGTTTTTAATTGACAATTGCCTGACCGAACATTAACATTTTGGCAACTTTAATTATTGAGTTCTGATGTTTCTTCTAGAGTGATCTTTGAGCCTTCACATCGAATAAAAAATTGCATTTATAGTAAATACGCATTTCGTTTCCAACAAAACTTTCATGTTCATCTTGAGAATTGAGACGTTCATATGAAGGATTCCTTTTGACAACTAAATTTATCAAACACACGCTGTTAAACCCCAAATGATAATGTATTCTATATAAATCGATTACTAATATCACTTCTAAGTCATTGTCGACAAAGAGTCCACAATAATCACATCGATTTTCTTTTATTGTCGCTGCCCAGTTTTGCATACGAAATAAAATTAATGAATTTTCTGTGATCTACTTTATTTGATGGCAAAAGGCCATTGTAAACAAATTGTCAGCAGAGGGTATTTGTATAATAATCCCGACAAAAATTATATTTCTTTTATAGCATGGCAGTTAGTAGCTACCAGTACCTTTAAAACGAAGTAACTAAAGAAAGCTAACATGTGAAACATATTTTAAGTTTATTTTAAAATAAACTTTAGTAGAACAGGTAAATGATATTTAACAATTAATTGAACTTAACACTGTTCTTAGGTGGGATAATAAGTTTAAATAATAATAAAAAACTTATTTTCCCACATAATAAGAGCAGTGTTAAGTTCAATTAATTGTTTAATACATATTTTAAGTGGTTACTTCAACATTTTGAGTGACCTTTTCCTTGGCTATGTGTTATTTAACTATTCACGGGTGATAGAGGAAATTCTTGATATGACCAATGCAATGTGTATTTTTCTCCCGATTTTTTCCATGCGGCAACAAGGTGTGCGCTATTGATGACCTTAAAACTTGGTACCAGTCATTCAGAAGTTAATAAGAATAGCTTTTGATGATCATTGTAAGTATGCATGAGGACATGATAAACATACAATCAATGTATGAGCAACAAGTTGTTCTGGGTTCCCCTGGCCATATCTTCTTTGGAAACACGTGTTTTGACATTGACCATCTCCCTAATTCGTCCCTCATCTTCCCGTCCACCCCTTCGCCAAACATTGCAATATCTTGGATCTTTTACATACAACCAAACCAGTTATCTCCACTGAAATTTACTATCATATTTCAGTAGTGAACGCTGGCTCACTGCTCAAGCTGACACTGAAGTTATAAGCGTATTGACATCATGAGACGATCCACAAAAATGTATTTCATATTAAAACAAGACAAATAGTTATGAATTTATAGAAAGTAAGTATGAATATACTGAGGTCAATTATTACAAAAACCTAAAAAGTAAGGTTTCCAATCCCAAAAACAAAATGGGCAAAAATATTCCACCAAATAAAAACGATAGTATTGGTATAACAGTCTCCAAACTAATTGAAACTTCATTGTTCACTGAAGGAAAATCCATTGGAATGTAGTTAGCAAACATCTTACTTAACACACCGGCACTGATCAACTTGAGAATATGATTGTCAAACACTCTAACGTATGGACTCGTTTTACTAAACGGAATAGCTTTTGAATCCCTTAAAACAGTTTCCTGAAGACGAACTAAATTACAACTCCATTATAAATACATTGTGTCGTAAGATAAAATTAACGCATACTTCTTTGTACATACTCGTTGGTCGCCCTCACTATGCGATCTCGGGGAATTCTCCGGATACTTCAAAACAAATCTGCCGTATATGTCTTGTAAAACTCTTAAAAGCCGCAAGGATATGGTACCGAAGATCGTACCCGCCGAATATGAACGTCGATCAGCAAACCTTGGAGACTATTGAACGGCATGTACGGAATGAACACCGCAATGCTTGAAACGACCGATCCAGAGTAACTTACGACGAAGATTATTCCCAAAAAGAGAGATATCATCAAGACGATTCGTATAGATATGGTACTAGAAGAAAGACGAAGTTCGTCCATTCCTTGATTGCAAACGTGCTTAAAAAGATGAGAACCAATCAATAAACTGACAAGTTATTATAAGTACTTCTAAGGTCGGAACTAATTTTGTCAAGGAACAATAACGTAATGGTTATTAAAACGACGGACACAATAAATGCTGCCCAAAGACTTGGACTAAAAGGCAATAATAAAGTTGTAAGAGAATGTTCACGACGCCCAAGGATCGCGGATAAACGCCAACTTCATTGAGAAATAGAGCGTGACTGTGAAGGTAACATAATCTATAGTTCTATACGTTCACGGAATACCAAGAATCGTAAAGGAGAAACGTCAACCTCTTTGCGAACTATCTGACCGATCATTCCACCCCAAGTACCATTCTCGTAGAGGACTCCCCAGTTGTTTTGACGGGAGTCGCTAAACTCTGTCGCAGCATTCAAATGTTCTACCAGGACATTTCACATGTCAATCACAAAACCACTTAGTCTAGTACGATTACTAGATGTTCTCACTATTGTCAATGGGTCTTGATAAATAATTGTAGTTCTGAAAATATTTCCGTGTAGATTGTTTCGCTTTGTGTAGAATGGAGTACCCGAAACAGTCAATCCAGTTTGGGAATTACAGAAGCCGAAGCTGCAAATTTCTAGATGAAATTGTTTATCAACTCTGTATGTTTCCTGGAAGGCAACAGAATTTTTCCGAGATCTAGCCACGAGAGATTTACAATCAAACGGCAAGTCTATTTCGAAGAAGTTTTCTTCCAAGTCTTCATCATGGTTCATAAAGAGAAGCCAAATCAGTTTTGAAGAACTCCAATCTTTTAAAATATCATTCAGATGGTCTTTGATAATGTTGATGTTTGCAATCACAACTAATGGGCGAGTGCATGACTCGAACAATGCCTTGCTAGTATCGTTCAATAGCTGGATGCTTAAAACTGACGAAGATACCAAACCCTCAGACAAATTTATTTGAATTTGTTTTGAATCCGATGCATCATTGCAATTTGTAACCAAATAAATACAACTGGATTGAAACTCTTCTTTCAAAACTCTAATAAGTTTTGAAGTTAGATTAATGTTAATCTTACAACAGAATATCTGAATTGTAATTATGCTCAAATTAAAAAGTACACGAATATTCGTTGGCACCTTCATCCTTACAGAAAACACTGTGTGGACGCACAATAAACCGCGTGATGTTTGCAAGTAGAATATCTAGACAAGTAAACTCAGCATGGATCATTGACGTCATACTTGGAAATCATTGTTTGTGTAACTTGAAGGCCTCTCCTCTTGATATATTATCTTCTTGTAATGTAATCGATTTGCATAGTATTGTAAATAAACAATGAGCAATTTCCCTAATGTACCGTCGTAGGTAAGCTTACATTATGAGGTATAAGTCAATAACGTGGTTACCATTCAGGCCATTTCAAAATTAAGACAATCAATAATAGCAAATGTAAAGAACTGGCATTAAAATGTAGTGATTCATTAATAACTATTTAAGGAAATTGAAAGGTGCATAATATATTTTACATTTAGATGATAATCCAAATTTATTATTAGATTTTTAAAATAATCATTGAAACTAATCTAGATTCACAAGGCATTAATCACTAATAATAACAGTATAGGGCAAATTTTCAGGCATGGTTAGTAACACGTAAGTAACAAACTTCAATAGGTGTTGCATAATATGCTTTAATTAAAGTATTATATATATATATGATGTTTAAACTTGGCTTTATAGTAGGCGACTATGACGCTGTTATGTTAGTACTTTAGTACCGGTGTAGTCACTTTTTTAATTTCTGTCTAAAGTACTAATATATATATATATATGATAAAAACAAGGATCTTGGGTAAAACCGCGTCGAAAATAAGATGAACCAGGGCAGAACCTGGGCGTCCACCGACGTTTCGTCTGTACTACGTCAGACATTTTCAAGGTTGACTGTGACTCTACGGAGGTTGGAGTCACAGTGGTTGGCAAGCACGCAGCGCCCGCCTTATATAGCCTCGGCTGAAGGTGCGGGGCGGCGAGGTTATATAGAAAATAGGTGCGGGGCGGCGATGTCATATATTATATATATTTTTTCGATTATATATATTTTTTCGATATGACATCGCCGCCCCGCACCTATTTTCTATATAACCTCGCCGCCCCGCACCTTCAGCCGAGGCTATATAAGGCGGGCGCTGCGTGCTTGCCAACCACTGTGACTCCAACCTCCGTAGAGTCACAGTCAACCTTGAAAATGTCTGACGTAGTACAGACGAAACGTCGGTGGACGCCCAGGTTCTGCCCTGGTTCATCTTATTTTCGACGCGGTTTTACCCAAGATCCTTGTTTTTATCCTATGACGGGCCGCGAAAACCTACAACAATCCATATATATATATATATATGTTTTGTCTTAAGCTTTCGTGATCCATGGTTAATGTTTTAAGTATCTTTACGGTAAATAATCACGCACAGTATTATAGAAAATAACTTTTAATCCCAACGTTTCAGAAAAACTATGTTTCCATTTTCAAGGGAAGGGTAAAACAAAAATTCAATAAAACAACAACAGCATTATAAAAATAAACAAATAGAAACAAAAAACACACTACCTTGCAAACATAGAAAATTACAAAGATCCAATTGCAGTGAACCTAAAATCAAATCACTTTGTTGCATTGTGAGTGTGACTTCTTGTGACCATTCTAGCAGGCCTATCGCTGTCTTCGTGTCTTGGTACCACAGGCGGCTCAGTCTCATACTTTTCAAGAGCTGCAGTATGACTTCTAGTCATTATGCTGGATTCCAAATTTCTAGACAAGATGGTTGGTTGGTGGAAGCCTGCTTTGATTGAGAGGTTAGTCAAAGAAAGCGGTATAGCGGCTGATAGAGTGCCTGCAGTTCTAGACGAACGTGGGACGGTCCGGACGGACCCAACCATCTTGTCTAGAAATTTGGAATCCAGCAGAATGACTAGAAGTCATACTGCAGCTCTTGAAAAGTATGAGACTGAGCCGCCTGTGGTACCAAGACATGAAGACAGCGATAGGCCTGCTAGAATGGTCACAAGAAGTCACACTCACAATGCAACCAAGTGATTTGATTTTAGGTTCACTGCAATTGGATCTTTGTAATTTTCTATGTTTGCAAGGTAGTGTGTTTTTTGTTTCTATTTGTTTATTTTTATAATGCTGTTGTTGTTTTATTGAATTTTGTTTTACCCTTCCCTTGAAAATGGAAACATAGTTTTTCTGAAACGTTGGGATTAAAAGTTATTTTCTATAATACTGTGCGTGATTATTTACCGTAAAGATACTTAAAACACACACACACACCACACACACACACACACACACACACACACACACACACACACACATATATATATTCATGTGTAGTCTAATAGGCAGTGCAATCTGCTCTACACACGTTATTAACAATGTACAAAACAGACCAAAAATTAGGACAGTTTTAAATTGGTGGCCGCATAGCTCAGTTTGTAAGAGCATAGCCCGGTAAGCTAAGGTCCCGGGTTCAAACCCCGGTGTAGTCACTTTTTTAATTTCTATCTAAAGTACTAACATAACAGCGTCATAGTCGCCTACTATAAAGCCAAGGTAAAACATATATATATATATATATAATAATATATAATATATATGTTTAAACTGGCTTTATAGTTGGCGACTATGACGCTGTTATGTTAGTACTTTAGATAGAAATTAAAAAAGTGACTACACGTCTAACAATGTACAAAACAGACCAAAAAATTAGATAGTTTTAAATTGGTGCGCGCATAGCTCAGTTGGTAAGAGCATAGCCGGTAAGCTAAGGTCCCGGGTTCAAACCCCGGTGTAGTCACTTTTTTAATTTCTATCTAAAGTACTAAACATATATATATATACTTTATGTTCTTTATGTTCTCTATGCTTTCCCAACCTGTCAACCCTTCTCCAATCATACTATATAATTATATAACATCACAAAATTAATATATTTACATAATATCCATTAATCATAATAGTAATTCAGTGATATTTGAAGTGATAAGATATTCGGAAGTGGATGAAATGAAGGAGATTTATTATTTGTTAAACAGAATAACATAAATAACAATACATCGACTAGTATTGATTGCTACACATCGTGAATCATTACAATAACTACACTATCGCGTTATGTAAAATAGAGCACTTTATTAGAATAATCATATACAAAATACAACAAAACATTTCAATAATTAATCTTCTAAATAATGATTCAGGTTAAAGAATAGAACTTCAAGACCAAAGAATATAAGCGCTAAGCAAATGCCTCCAATTAAAATAAAGATGATTGGGAAAGCTGTCTTAAAGCTTATAGCGATTGCACCTTTTACCATGACCGCTTTCCTCGGAACAAAGTCACTCATAATCTTTTTCAGTATACCCCCACTTCTCAATTTCAGAATGTTATCGTTGAAAATACCTACGTACGGACTTGACTTTGAAAATGCTAAGCTGGCCGCATCGTTTGAGTAAGTTTCTGCCAAGGGTACCAAAAGACACTTCCAACTAAGCAAGTAGTATGACTCAACTGGCATAATGAAAGCATAGTGTTGCTTACAAAGGATTTTACCACCGGCAGCATATGATAATGGTAAACTTTTCCTTTTTTTTGACACAAGTTGGTCAAAAATTGCTTTTGCAATTCCTCCATTGGCATTTTTTAAAGAGAAGTAAACACTTGATTCAGCTACGGCACCCACAGAATAAGTCCCATCGTCTAACATACCCTGAAGAGTATTGAAAGGCATATAAGGAAAGACTACAGCAAAATTGGACACCACTGAACAAGAGTAACTAACAACAGCGATGATTCCCAGAAAAAGAGAAGTTAATAACACAATCCGCTTTGATAATGCATTAGAATGTAAGATTCCTGAAAACCCTTGATTGCAGAAAATAGCCTTAAAAACAAGATAAAAAGCATCAAATTGAGAAATACTTTCCGTTCTGGTGCCCAACATGAAAGTTATTTTGTCGAGAGAGAGCCAAGTAATGGATATTAAAAATACAGCCGCAAGTAATGCAGCCCAAAGCTGGCGATTAAAAGGTGATATTAAACTTGATAGTTTATGAGTTCTGTGACGCGACGGATCACGAATAAATACCTTTTTAATTGACGAATACATTGGCGTAGTAAATGCCATGTAGTCAACCCGTACTCTGGTCATAGACATACTAGAGAGGGAAACTTCTGCTTCCCTGCGGACTAACTGGCCGATCAATCCATCCCAAGATCCATTTTTCAAGATAATTCCACGAGACCCTTGACTTGGTGAAGTGAATTCAGTTAAAAATCTTAAATGTGCTTCCAGAACATTCCATATGTCTCCTACAACACCCCTCACTTGGATGTGTTTATCAGATTTCCTTGTTATTGTGAGTGGGTCATCAGTTTGCATCGTTGCCTTGAAAACTTTCCCTTCCAGATGATTGCGACTTGCGTAGAAAGGTTCATTTGAAATATTGAGTCCAGAAACAGAACTCCAATATCCAAGTGTGTAGTGCTGAAGAGGTAATTGTTGGGCCACTCGGAAAAGTTCAATTAGTTTGACAGTATTTCCTTTGGATTGAGCAACAAGGAATTCACAATTAAACGGGATGTTAATGTTGTAGAGACTTTCTTCTAAGTCTTCATCGTTGTTCATAAGAAAAATCCAAACTGGATTTAAATAATCAGAGTCTTTCAATATATGACTCAAAGCAAGTTTGTAAGTTTGTTCATTGAAAAACACAAATACTGGACGTTTGCATAATTTTACATTTTCTTGGATTGCATCTGTTACAAGTACTTGGCTGCTTAATGTTGCAGATTGCACTAACTCTACTGACAAATGTTTTTGAAAATAATTTTGAACTTTGTTCTGAAAACAATTATTGGTTACCAAGAAAACACAATTAGATTTAAAGTACTTATTTATCTCATTGATGAGTTCTGGTGTTTTTTCTAGATTGATCTTTGAACTTTCACATCGAATTAATAAAATTGCATGTACAATAATTACCAATTTCGTTTCCAACAAAACTTTCATGCTCACCATTAGAATTAAGACGTTCATACAAAGGATTCTTTTTGACACCTGAAGTTTGAACACAAGCTCTCAAATCCTTATAATGATAATGTATTCTAATGTAATCGATTACTGATGTCACTTCTAAGTCATTGCTGTTGACGAAGAGTCAACAAGTATAACATCGATTTTCTTTTAGTATCGTTGCCTTTTTTTTACATTCGAAATAAAATAAATGAGTTTTATGTAAGATAGGCCCTATATATTTTTTAAGGCTAAATGACATTGTACACAAATTGTCACCACAGGGTATTTGTATAGTATTCGTGACAAAACTTTCTTTTTCTCGATAAAATTGAAGTTTTATAAGCATATTTTGATCCAATTATGTAATTGTTCTTAAACTAAGTAATCACGTAACATTTTCCGATACTTTCAAGACCCGAGTTCGATACCCGACTAGGATGGATTTTTTTTAAAGTAACATTATAGATGGTAACGACAAACAATAAATATCATAAATAGCTAAAATAATAACAAAACATCGTTCAAATCGGATGAAAATTAAGCCACCAAAAATGTTAATTAGAAGAAAATGTCCGCCTTTTTTAAATAACGTCATTTTGAAAGTGGCACCAAGACATTTTGGTATCCCTACACATATATCAATAAGGTAGAATAGGTCCCTTGCTTCATTCACGAAGGAGCATCTGGGACAATATTTTACATTCTGGTCCTGTACTCTTACTGAGGTAGAGAACAATGTGTTGCTAATAATTTTCTACGTTTTAAATGGCTGACAAGAATGTTAACAATTTAATTCCATCTTGTTTTCAACCCCGTGCAATATGCAAACACTGGTATAGCGGTCATGCCATAGTACATAGTTCAGGAGATAGCGGTTCTTGACTTGGCCACCAGAGGTCAGCCGCTCTGGATTCAAATATTTAAATGTGATAACCAATTACAACAAAACATTGGCTAGTTTAACCAATCAATTATGAAAAAGGTTGAAGAACATAATTTCTAGCCCAAGAAATATAAGGGCTATGCAAATGCCACCACCTAAAAGAGAGAAGATTGGGAAAGCTGTCTTGAAGCTTATAGCATTTACATCTTTTACTGTAAACACTTTCATGGGAACCATATCATTCAAAATCTTTTTCAGTATACCCCCACTTTTCAATTTCAGAATGTTGTCGTTGAAAATACCAACATACGGACTCGATTTTGAAAATTATATGCTGACCTCATCTTTCGAGTAACTTTCTTCCAAGGATATCAAAGAACAATTCCAATTGAGCGAATAGTAGGATTCAAGTGGCATTATGAAAGCATACTGTTGCTCACAAAGGATTTTACCGCCGGCAGCATATGATGTTGGTGAATCTTCCCTATTTTTTGACACGAGTTGGTCAATAATTCCTTTTACAATTCCACTCTTGGCATTTTTTAAAGAGAAGTAAACACTTGTTTCAGCTATGGCACCCATAGAATAAGTTCCATAATCTAACATACCCTGAAGAGTATTGAAAGGCATATAAGGAAAGACTACAGCAAACCTGGACACCAATGAAAAAGAGTAACTTACAACAGCAATTATTCCCAGGAGAAGAGAAATAAGCAAGACAATCCGTTTCGATATTGAATTTGAATGTGAAATTCCGGAAATACCTTGATTGCAGAAAATAGCCTTAATAACAAGATAAAAAGCATCAAATCGTGAAATACTTTCCGTTCTGATGCCCAACATGAAAGTTATTTTGTCGAAAGATAGCCAAGTGATGGACATTAAAAATACAGACGCGAGAAATGCTGCCAAAGCTGGTGATTAAATGATGATATCAAACTCGTTAGTTCATTATTTCGGTGACGTGACGGATCACGAATAAACACCTTTTTCGTGGACGAATAAATTGGTGTTGTAAATGTAACAAAGTCAATACGTACTCTGGTTACAACCAGACTTACTGGAGCAACTTCTGCTTCCTTGCGAACTATCTGACCTATCGTTCCGTCCCAAGTTCCATTCCTTAACTTAACTTAACTACTTAACCCACGACCCTTGACTTGGTGAGGTGAAGTCAGCTGTAAATTTTAAATGTCCTTCCAGAATATTCCATACGTCTCCTACAACACCACTCAGTTGGGTATGTTTATCATATTTCCTTGATATTGTCAGTGGGTCACTATTTAACATCGATGCTCTGAAAACTTTCCCCTCAAGATGATTGCGTCTTGCGTAGAAAGTTACATTTGAAATATTGAGTCCAGAAGCAGAACTCCAATATCCAAAGATGTAATTCTGGAGGAGTTGTTGTTTGGCCACTCGGAACAGTTCAATTAGTTTGACAGTATTTCCTTTAGATTAAGCAACTATGAATTCACAATTAAACGGTATGTTAATGTAATTGAGACTTTCTTCTAAGTCTTGATCTTTGTTCGTAAGAAAAATCCAAACTGGATTTGAATAATCCGAGTCTTGCAATATATGACTCGAAGCCAGTGCGTAATTTTGTACTTGAAAAACACAATCACTGGACGTTTGCATAACTTTACATTTACTTGGTTAGCATCTTTAACAAGTACTTGGGTGTTTAATGTTGCAGATTGCACTAACTCTGATGACAAATGTTTTTGAATGTTTTTTTGAACTTCATTCTGAAAACAATTGGTTACCAAGAGCACGCAATTAGTTTCAAAGTAATTTTTTATGTCATAAATGAGTAAAGATGTTTCTCTTAAATTAAACTTTGATCTTTCACATCGAATAAATAAAATCGCATATACAATAATTACGCATTTCGTTTGTAACAAAACTTTCATGATACCTTGAGAATTGAGACGTTCATATAAAGGATTTCTTTTGACAACTGAAGTTATCAAACGCAAGCTCTTAAACCCAAAATGATAATGGTTTCTAATTTAATCGACTACTTATGTCACTTCTTAGTCATTGTTGACGATGAGCCCACAATTATTACATTGATGTGCAATTATTATCGCTGTCCATTGTTGTATACGAAATTGAATAAACATAGAAGGAATTTTCTTTAAAAGACTTTATTAGATGGCTAAATTGCATAGTACACAAATTATTAGCAGGAGGTGTTGGTGTAATGTTCGTGACAAAACATTATTTCAATTTTCATGCATGGAAGTTTCTCCAAGCTTCGCTTACGTTAATATTTCGAGTCGATCATGTAATTGATCTTAAAGTAAGCAACGTTACCTTTTCACGACTCAATTATTGCATAATCCTTAAAAGGTAGTTAGCAGTAAACATGAGGGAATATAAACAATACAAGCTATGAATCACTTAGCCTCTGAAATCACTAATCAAATGTAGTTGAACATCTCTTGTGCTGAATACTACTAAGCTACAATTAGTCGACCGAAACTACTATACAACAGTCACGCATCTGTCTGCAGCTATACAAGCTTATAAGCTGTGTATTGTCAACAATTACATATTTAACATTTTTAATCCCGCCTGTCAATGTTTTTTAACGTAATAAACAACTACATACAGCAAATGTGAGTAATTTAATTACTATTTAATTTGGTATGATGATTTTTTTTTCTCACTAAAGTTGTCGGTTTCGGTCGACTATTGTCGCTTGTCGCTGTCGATCGACTGTTGTCACAATTACCCCCAAGCCAACCCTAAAGGCGGTGACACCAAAGACCAACATTGACCGTTGATTACATTATTTTCTGTTCAGTCTGTTCAGTCTGTTCTGTCGCAATGGTATATTGTTTAACTGCAAACGTTTGCATTAACGTTGCATCAATAATTCCTGAAGATGAAAACCAGAAAAGGAGCTGAGACAGCTAAAGAATATTGTTCATCAAATAAAACATGACCTTGGTCTTGTTTAAAGAATTGTATTTTTATTTACATTTTTATTTATTTGTGTATCACTGTGAAAGAGAACTATGTGTTGCTGGTATTTTCTACTTTTTAAATGGTAAATAAGAGTGTGTACTATTAAATTCCATCTTGTTTTCAAAACCATGCAATATGCAAACACTGGCATAGCGGCCATGCCCTGCTAACCAATTCGGGCTAAAGCGGTTCTCGATTTCACCACGAGAGGTCAGCAACTCTGGTTTTAAATGCGATAACCAAAATATACAACAAATCATGGGCTAGAATAAACAATCAACGAATCAGATTGAATTATATCATTTCTATGCCAAAGAATAGTAGCGCTAAACAAATGCCGACTATTAACAGATAGACAATGGGTAAAGCTGTCTTAATGCTTATAGCGCTTACACCTTTTACCATGAACACTTTCTTGGGAACATAGTAATCCTGTCAAATAAGAATTTTTGGTGGAAAAAATTGCGATGTCGCTGAATTTTTGCAGAGACCTTCCTTAAAGGATACTTATCAACATACTAAAACTCCCCTACAATCGGACTGGAGCTTCGGCCGCCATATTGGAAAATGGCGGCCAAAAAGTGTTTGTTATCAAATATCTCCAAATTGGTTTTAAGATAGACAAAATATCTCAATAGCAAAAATATTCCCCATTTAATTCCCTACAAAACAGGTATCTTCTATAGTTTTGGTAGGGGCAAAGGTTAGGTCACAAAATCGTGGTTTATATGTTGCTTATTGGAGTACCAGCTAATTTCCAAATTTTCACGCCCAGCATCAAACAATGCCCGGTAAATCCGTAAAAAATCGATTTAAATACAAAAGGACTTTTGTACGGGGTTCATAAAAGCTTTCATTAGTATTTTAAAAAATCAGTTCTGCGAAATCGGATTTTGCATTTACCCGGAATTTGGGTTTTCCATTGTTGGTATTTCAAAAAAAAATGCCATATTTTACTGACCATTATTAAGCACTAAATAGCATTGGAGGAAAAATTCTTTCCACGCACATTGAAATGACTTAAATAATGATCCAATTACAACCAAAGTTTAAATCCAATATGGCTGCTAATTCCTAATATTCACAATATGAATACTGTTTTCGTGCTGTTTTTACACCATTTTTGTTACATAATTCACTTTGTTTTTGTGGATATTAGGAATTAGCAGCCATATTGGATTTAAACTTTGGTTGTAATCGGATCAATATTTGAGTCATTTCAATGTGCGTAGAAAGAATTTTTCCTCCAATGCTATTTAGTGCTTAATATTCGACAGTCAAAAAGGGCATTTTTAAGGAAATGCCAACAATGGAAAAACCCAAATTCCGGGTAAATGCGAAATTTGATTTCGCAGACCTGATTTTTTTAAATACTAATGGAAGCTTTTATGAACCCCGTACAAAAGTCCTTTTGTTTTTAAATCGATTTCTTACGGATTTACCGAGCATTGTTTGATGCTAGGCGTGAAAATTTGGAAATAAGCTGGTCTCCAATGAGCAACATATAAACCACGATTTTGTGACGTAACCTTTGCCCCTACCAAAACTATAGAAGACACATGTTTTGTAGGGAATTAAATGGGGAATATTTTTGCCATTGAGATATTTTGTCTATCTCAAACCGATTTGGAGATATTAGATAACAAACACCTTTTGGCCGCCTTTTTCCAATATGGCGGCCGAAGCTCCAGTCCGATTGTAGGGGAGTTTTAGTATGTTGATAAGTATTATATAAGGAAGGTCCCTGCAAAAATTCAGCGACATCGCAATTTTTTCCTCCAAACGTCAATATACGATCTTATTTGACAGGATTATAGGAATAATAAATCTTTTTCAGTATATCGCTACTTTTTAATTTCAGAATGTTTTATCATTGAAAATACCTACGTACGGACTCGATTTGGAAAATACTATGCTAGCCGCATCTTTCGAATAGGTTTCTTCCAATGCTATCAAAGAACAACTCCAATCACGCGAATAATATGATTGGACTGCCATAATGAAAGCATACTTGTCTGCACATAGGAGCTTCTCGCCATCTGTAAATGATGATGGTGAATTTGTCAATTTCTTAGATACAAGTTGCTCATAAATTGATTGTATAATTCCACACTTAGCATTTTTTAGAGAAAAGTAAATACTCGTCCCAACAACGGCACCCACAGGATACGTCCCATCGTCTAACATGCCCTGAAGAGTGTTGAAAGGTATGCAAGGTAAGACAACCGCAAAACTGGACACAACCGAACAAGAGTAACTAACAACAGCGATGATTCCCAGAAAAAGAGAAGTTAATAACACAATCCGCTTCGATAATGCATTAGAATGTAAGATTCTTGAAAACCCTTGATTGCAGAAAATAGCCTTAAAAACAAGATAAAAAGCATCAAATCTTGGAATATTTTCTGTTGTGAAGCCCAACATCAAAGTTATTTTGTCGAGAGAGAGCCAAGTGATGGAAATTAATACTACAGACGCGAGAAATGCTGCCCAGAGCTGGTGATTAAAAGGTGATACTAAACTTGTCAGTTGATGGTTTCTGTGCCGCGACGGATCACGTATGAATACCTTTTTTATAGAAAAATATATTGGTGTTGTAAATGTGACATAATCAAAGCGTAATCTTGTCATATCTAGACTCACAGGAGCAACTTCTGCATCCTTGCTAACTATCTGACCGATCATTCCTTCCCAAGTTCCATTTTCTAAAATAGTTCCCCAAGACTCTTGAAGTGGTGAAATGATTACAGTAGAAAACTTTAAATGTGCTTCAAGAGTCCTCCACACGTCCCCTACAACACCACTTAGTTTGATGTGTTTCACAAAATGTCATTTCTAATGTCAGTGGATCACTATTTTTCATCGATGCTTAAAACTTTGCCCCCAAGGTGACTACGCCTTGCGTAGAAAGATATATTTGAAACATTGAGTCCAGAAGCAGAACTCCAATATCCAAAGATGTAGTGCTGAAGAGGTTGTTGTGCGGCCACTCGGTAAAATTCAATTAGTTTGATAGTATGTATGCCCTTTGGATTAAGCAACAATGAATTCACAATTGAACGGGATGTTAATGTTGTTGAGACTCTCTTCTAAGTCTTCATCGTGGTTCGTAAGAAACAGCCAAACTGGTTTTAAATAATCTAAATCTTTCAAGATATGACCCAAATGATGTTTGTTACATTTTACGCTATAAAACACAAATACTGGACGTTTACAAAACTTGAAATTTAGAGTATTCCTAATAAGTACTTGAATGCTTAATGTTGTTGATTGCACTAATTTCACTGACAAATACCTTTGCATGGTTTTCTGATTTAAATTCTGAAAACAATTATTGGATATCAAGTAAACGCAATAAGATTTAAAGTAAAGTGTTATATCATTTATGAGTTTCGATGTTTCTTCCATGGAACTCACACCTCGAATGAATAAAATTGCAAAAAGAATTGATACGCACTTCGTTTCCATTAACAATTTCATCTTTAACATGAGAATCGAGACGTTCACAAGAAGGATTTCTTTTGACGACCGAGGTTATCGATTACACGTGCTTAAACCTCAAATAATAATGAATACACTAATGTCACTAATAAGTCATTTTTGCCAAAGAGTCCACAATATTCACATCGATTTGCAATTAATATCACTACCCATTTTGTGCAAATGGCATTAAACTAGGAAAACGCTTAAGTCCCGCCGCGTTGTTGGATGAGCGTAATTGGTGAATTGAGCTGCCATGTGTTTTGCGGATTTTCTGTTGTTCTGTGAAAAAATCAGAACTTTGTTGAATTTTTTTTAAATTAAATCAAATTAAATAAAAAATTAACTTATTTTTTTTAATTAATCGAAATTTTAAAAAGGAAAAAATCGTAATATTGAAATTTTCATAAGAAATAATTATTCGATTACGCACAAATTTACACGAATATATTAATTCATAAAATTAAGGTTTTGTGAAAAAATCATTACAATCGGATAAAGCATGTAGAGTTATAAGTCGAAGAAATGTTTTAAAAATCGAAAAAAAATCGTAAAATTGTGATTTTCATGAGAAATATTTTTTCGATTGTGCTCAAAAACGTGGCAGTTCTTAGTTCAGAGATTTCGAAGGCCTCCATAAAATTTCATCGCAATCGGAGAATCGGTTTAGCCGGAATCGTGTTAACAGACAGACAAAAATACAGAAAGAAAAAAAAAAAAAACATTCCGGATTTTTTTCTCCAGTGTAGTGAAATGGAATCTTCGCTTCGCTCGCTACGCTCGCTACGCTCATCCAATACACAATTAAGGAATTTTCTTTGAAATCATTTATTTGATAACAAAAGACATTATTCACAAATTGTCAGTAGAACTTGTATAAGTATACATTCGAGACATAACCTTAATGTTCCCTAATAGCACGTGGAAGTTTTACAAACACCACTTACATTCATAACGACCCAATCATGTAATTTATCGTTAACTAAGTAATCGCGTAACTTTTACGACTCAGAAACAAAGGACAGTATTATAAGTAAAAACTTCTTCGTCGTCCTTATTGGGAATGAAATATTTATGTTTGATTATCTTCCATGTTTTCCAATTAAATCTTACTTTAATTAAAACTTTGGTTTTAAAGGTGATAACCTAATACAACAAAACATTTAATTATGTTTTTAAATCAAGTTTGAACAAGTTTGAAGTGTAGAATTTCTAGACCAAAGAAGAGTAGTGCTAAACAAATGCCGCCAATTAAAAGATAAAATATTGGTATAGCTGTCAAAAAACTTATAGCATTAACATCATTAACCATTAACACTTTCTTGGCAACATACTTGTTGTAAATCTTTTTCAATACACCGCCACTTTTCAATTTAAGAATATTATCGTTAAAAATACCTACATACGGGCTCGATTTTGCAAATGCTATGCTGGCCGTATCTACCGAATACGATTCTTTCAATGGTACCAGTGAACAGCTCCAATTATGTGAGAAATAGGATTCGACTGCCATAATAAAAGCGTACTTGTCTGCACATAACAGCTTATTAGCATCTGTATGTGACGATGGGAATTTTTTAAAATCCTTTGACACAAGTTGGTCGTTAATTGCTTTCACAATTCCACCCTTGGCATTTTTCAACGAAAAGTAAATACTTGAATCGACAACGGAAACAACAGAATAAGATCCATCGTCTAACATGCCCTGAAGAGTGTTGAAAGGCATATAAGGCAAGATAACCGCAAAACTTGACACAACCGAACAAGAGTAACTAACAACAGCGATGATTCCCAGAAGAAGAGAAGTTAACAAGACAATTCGCTTCGATGTTGCATTGGAATGGGATATTCCTGAAACACCATGATTGCAGAAAATAGCCTTAAAAACAAGATAAAAAGCATCAAATCTTGAAATACTTTCCGTCCTGGTGCCCAACATAAAAGTTATTTTGTCGAGAGAGAGCCAAGTGATGGATATCAAAACTACAGACGCGAGAAATGCTGCCCAGAGCTGGCGATTAAAAGGTGATACTAAACTTGACAGTCCATGATTTCTTTGACGCGACGGATCACGAATGAATACCTTTCTCGTAGACGAATATATTGGCGTAGTAAATGTAAGGTAATCAACCCGTACTCTGGTTATAGCCAGGCTAACAGGGGCGACTTCTGCTTCCTTGCGAACTAGCTGGCCGATCATTCCGTCCCAAGTTCCATTTCTTAACATGATTCCCCATGTCTTGTGAATTGGTGAGCTGAATTCAGTTGCAAATTTTATATGTGTTTCCAAAACATTCCATACGTTTCCTACAACACCAGTTAGTAGCTTTTGTTTATCTAATGCCCTTACTATGGTTGGGTTACCGTGTTTCACCGATGCGCTAAAAATTTTTCCTTCAAGATGATTGCGTCTTGTGTAGAAAGGTTCGTTTGATACGTTGAGTCCGGAAGTTGAATTCCAATACCCAAAGGTGTTGTATTGAAGAGTTAAATTATCGGCAACTCGGAAAAGTTCAATTAGTTCAACAGTGTTTCCAATGGTTTTGGCTACGAGAAATACACAATTGAATGGGATGTTAATGTTGTTGAGCTTTTCATCGAAGTCTTCATCGTTGCCTACAAAGAAAATCCAAACTGGTTTTAAAAAGTTCCAATCGTGAAATATGGAGCTTGATAGGTTTTCGTTACAATTCCTGCTGAAAAACACAAACACTGGACGTTTGCTTAATCTGAAATTTATTCTGTTGTTATCTTTGAAGAGCACTTGAATGCTTAATGTTGAACATTGCACTAGCTCCGCTGACAAACGCCTTTGAGCTCCTATCTGAACTACTTGCTGAAAACAATTATTATTGGTTATCAAGTAAACGTAATAAGATTTAAAGTATACTTTTACTTCATTTATGAGTTTTGCCACTTCTTCTAGATTGATTGTGGAACTCACACCTCGAATTAATAAAATTATAAACACAATTTTAAGGCATTTCATTCCCATCAACGCTTTCATCTCCAGTTTCTCCACCATGGGAATCGAGACGTTCATATAAACGAGTCCAATTGACAACTGATGTTAGCAGAAGCTTACGCTTCTGCACGTTCTGCGCTATATGATTATGTGTTTTACATTGTTATTATTACGGACTTATTTTAATCGATTACTAATGTTACTTCTAAGTCATGGTGTGTGAATATTTCACAATTATAAAATAAGTTTGCATTATATATTATGGCTGGAACTTCCCTCCAACAATTATCATCAACAAATTAATGTTTCTTGAAAGTCCTCATTTGTTGTGTTTATCAGATAAATCTAAACTAAACTGACGGTTTGCAAACTTTAACAGCAGAAGGTACTAGTACAATATGCATGAGAGAAAACATTTATTCCCTTGAACAATGGAAGAAACACATACGACACTGACGTCGATATTTCAACTTGACCATGAATACGGTTGGATGCTCTTGAGTCAGCTTTTTTACAATGTGAAACGAGCATTTTTAAATTTGTTGCGCGCCAAATTCCGATTGTTTTATCATAGTTATTGGGTCAATGTTGTGCATTGTTGCTCTGAAGTCTTTTCCTTCAAGATGGTTGAGTCTTGTGTAGAAAGATACGTTTAAAACGTTGAGTCTAGTGTCGAAATTATAATATCCGAAGTGATAGTATTAATGTGGTAAACTTTCAGCAATTTTAAACATTCCAAGTAATTTTACAAGTTTTTCATTGGTTTTGGGCAATAAGAGATACACAATTTAACGGAATGTTGATGTTTTAAAATCCTTCTTTGTATTCTTCATCGTTGTTATTAACGAAAATCCAAACGGGTTTCGAAGAATTCCAATCTTGTAAAATCTCAGTTGGAAAGTTTCCATAAGATGACACATTAAAAAATACAAACAATGGACGTTTGCACAATTTAAAATTTTCCTTCTTAGTATCTTAAGAAGTTCATGTATGTTTAATGTTGCAGATTGGACTAAGTCTGCTGACAAATGTCTTTGAGAGTCCCTTATACGAACCCCTCCGTTAAAACTTTATTTGTAATAAAGTATACACAATTTGATTTTAGGTTCTCTTTAAGAACCTATTTTAGTTGACTTATTTCTTCTAGATTTATCTCGGCACTCACCCTTTGAATTATTAAGGTCACATTATTAAGGTCTGTGTGAACCATTGTGCCCAGTCATCAATGTCATCTTACAAGAGAATATCTACCTTTGTAGAATCGCTTCTTATGTGCAACTAATGTTATTGCAGACATTTGAGCGTACAAGCAATATTATTATTTGTAGGCATACACTCGTCTTAATTATGATTGATTTCTGACAACATAATTTAGTCATGGTTGGAATAATCCCGTTATCATTTTAACGATTTCGAATTATCATGGTATCTACAAAGCGCACTAAAAATATAATTTTATTTACTTTGAAATTCACTTTTTGAGAGCTCTCTGATCCACTACGAAGCTATTGTATAGCCCTGTGACCGATAATTTAAAAGACAAAGTTATGTCTGAAAAGTTGGTTGAATGAAATAAAAAAATGTTTACAAAACTTTTAGGGCAGGACTTAACATCACTATCGGCCATTGTAGTTCAATTATTGGACACAAGTGTAGCTTGCAATTTTGAGCGTCGATTTTTTAAATTGTGTCAAACATATTTAGCTTCCATCTCTGTATAGAAGGAAAAATCGATTTCTGAAATAATAGTTGCACGAATATTTTGTCAGGCCTGGAAACGTATCTGGTATTAAAACATTCGCCGCCCATTCTTGAAGGATACTGAGATATCTAAATCGGGAGTAAAATTATTCAAAACATGAATAATAAACAAGCTATGGACTATTCCAATATCTTTGCGAACAAGAGAAAAGTGAATAATTAACATAATTAGCACCAGATTCATTCATAAAACCACAATTGAGTAAAAACCAAAAAGGACCTAGATTAAAGCCTTGCAGAACTCCTCCTACCTGTTCCACCATTCCTCAGGGTTGTATGCTGTCACCGGTTGTGGTTGAAGCAAGGCGGTGTAGAGGTACGGGGTGTCGATGTAATCTTGCTGGGGTAGTTTATATCTCCTATCTGGGTAGGGTCCTCCAGAATCGTTGCGGCCATGATGATGCTGGCTCGGGTTAACCAACTGCTGCACGGGGTAGTAGTTAAGAGGTACGTGGACCTTGTTCGGGCCGTGAGGGTAGCCCGGGTGGTGGTGGGGGCCGTAAGGCAGGGGCGCCCTGGAAAGAGGGGAAACAATCGATTTTGTATATTTTTAAAGACGATGATAATTGATAATACTTTGGGGAATCGAACCCGAAATATCCACATTAAATACTCCCGAGATTCCAAAGCGATAATGTACAATGTAAACAAATTATTTAAGTTCGGTCTGAATCCACATGAATATTAGCGTTTCACTTTGGTGTTTTGCCCCTGTGTTAGAAATAGCATCTCACAACTTGGTAAAAACAATTTAGTAAAAATTTGGTAGTAGTGTAAGTAAATATATGCATAGACTGGTTTTAATTTATATTAATTTTATTTAGGCCTATAAGGTTTCATTAGATATTGTTTCACAAAATATTTTTTTAAATATTCAATTCATGGCCGTTTTATTAAATGCATCTATCATAAATAAGGCTTGTTCAATGTCCATTAATATCTCGGTTAATCTCAGTGGAATAATAGGGAATCGAATCTCTAATGATAAATGAATCTGTGCAAAGGACCCCGTTTGTTTTTGTTTAGTTTGCAAACGTTAGAACTAAGGATCGGATCATACATCTGAGACAGTACATTTGTGCTTGTGTTATCAGATCAGCCTTACTAGAGAAGTAGTTAACATACAACTCACCTGTAATTAAAATCATCCCTGGATTCATCACTGAGCAAAGAGTTGTAGTCGTAGCCCCATCTCTCGACCAGGTAGCGGACCAGCTGCCTGCAACAAGAACAAACAAACGGTAACCAACTGAAAACAATGGGAACGTCTCGATGTATTCATTTTATGATCATAGTTCAATGAGAACAGAGCTATATTATTACAAATATTGATGATAATACACAGTCATTTGTTAGAACAAGCAAACGTTGACCAACTGAAAATAATGGAACGTCTTGATGCATTCATTTTATTATCATAGTTCAATGAGAACAGAGCTATATTATTACAAATATTGATGTAAGCTTATTATACACACAGCCATTTGTTTATATAGCATTTTCATTTCGTATTTGTTTCTAAGACGAAATATTGACCACCACACAGTGTAGGCCTAACTGGATATTGACATTGTACACTATATACTATTCCAACATCCTTGCATTGTACTAATTCACGTCATGCCTTCTAAAGTGTATCTTTGTATCTTCACTGCCTCCTTCATTTTTTAACATCATTTTTCGAATTATGATTACCAATAAGTCTTTAAGGTCTTGACCGATTTAGCTGAAAATTTGGAAAATAGGAGATAATGTTGTACTTATTGACCCTACAAAATTTCATAACGATCGGAACATTTTTTTTTTTTTTTTTATTTATTTATTTTTTTTTTTTTATAACCAACGGTCGGATTTTGTTCAAAAACTATACAGCAACCTGCCTGGGTGGTATGTACATGTGTAAAAAATTTCAGGTCGATCAGAGAAACGGTGCGACCTGTATCGAAGCAGTAACAGAAAAAAAAAAAAACAGACATTCGAGCCATAAGAGTCAAGTGGAGACGCTCGCTACGCTCGCTCAACAAGACACAGCATATGATTTACAGGTTGAAAGTAACTAGGAAAACGCTCAGTTGGACGCGTTGTTGAGCGAGCACCGGTACGTGCAACACGACCCGAGTACGACATTCCCATAATGTTACATACCAATAAGTCTTTTAGGTCTTGACCGATTTAGCTGAAAATTTGTAAAATAGGAGAGAATGGAAAAAATCCACCGCCATCTAGAGGACCTTGACATCATTTCTTTGGGAAAACTATTTTACTCTTGTTTTCTTCTAGGTGGCTCTACATAGTGACCAGAATTCTTGTGCGACTTTTCGTTGACATGGTAACGTTACTTTGTTAAAATGTAATTGCTATCTACACTACTTATCGGATCAAAATAAAATTAACATATTCGTGACCGGACGGACATTCTAAATGATTTAGCTACCTCAGATGTTTGTCGCCGTTTAGTTTTTAAAAAAACTTTAGATTAACTTTAATGTAACTTTATAACTTTTTGAACGATTTTGCCACAAAACTAATGGCATTCAATCAAGAACGAAACTTGCGGATGGTCAAAATTTCAACTCGATCCGAGCCTCCGTTTGACCGCTATCATGAGCCAAATAAGCTGTGCGACTTTCCGTTGCCATGGTAACGGGACTTTGTTATAATGTCATTTCCATCTACACTACTTATCGGATCAAAATAAAAATAACATATTCGTGATCGGACGGACATTCTAAATGATTTGGCCACCTCAGATTTTGTCGCCGTTTAGTTTGAAAAAAAACTTTCGATTAACTTTAATGTAACTTTTTAACTTTTTGAACGATTTTGCCACAAAACTATACAGCAACCCGCCTAGGTGGTATGTACATGTGTGCAAAATTTCAGGTCGATCAGAGAAACGGTGCGACCTGTATCGAAGCAGTAACAGGAAAAAAAAAAAAAAAACAGACATTCGAGCCATAAGAGTCAAGTGGAGACGCTCGCTTCGCTCGCTCAATAAGTAACAACAATGACAAGTAAAGCAACTTTTGTAAACTCAGGAATAACATCAAATCTCACAAAAAATATATTTACATAAATAAAATGCTAGTAATACTACGAACAAAACTTATAAATGGTTAAATGATAACGGGTAGCAAACTTCTAAGGGTTTTCGGGTCTAATAATTCTGCATGTTAAAATGAATAGTGGAATTTTACTTGCGTAGAATCTTGTACATTGTAATTTGTGTATTGTCTGGAATTTCATTGAATCACATAATAAAAGAATTTTCTGGACCGGCACCTCCACCAAATTAGTAAATAAATCTGGACCGGCACCTCCACCAATTAAGTATGTAAATCGGGACTGGCACCTCAACCATCACTACAAAATTATATTCAGTTGTTGACCAAAAGCTGGGTAGGCTCCTAAATACGCGACCCGCATCGACACTTTCGGGTAACGGCAAACCACTCATATTAATATAGCTTGTTGTGTTGTACATACTTTATGCACGTTTTTAAAAAAAAACTTTCCTTGCTTGTTTTTTAATTAATTTATTTATTTGTTTATTTATTTATATATTTATATATTTATACATATTTATTATTATTATTATTATTATTATTATTATTATTATTATTATTATTATTATTATTATTATTATTATTATTATTATTATTATTATTATTATTATTCCCGTCTGGGCCCGGCGTAGAATTGGCCCAGAGCATATCTCTGCTAATCGTACAAGGTGATTCAAGAGAAAAAGTCCACCTAGCAAACATCAGCTAGTAAAAGGAGAGTTTATTACTCCCCGAAACTAAAGGCGAGCTCTGGCGATCGTCGTCGGGGACGCCTTCCCTTTCCCTTGAAAACCTCCACGACGACGATGACGACCGCGACGTGAGAACCCCCCCCCCCCCTTCCTCCACCCACCCGTAGCTGTTTCTGACCAGCATGAGCCCCTTTTCCCCATATTCCCTAGGCTAAAGTGGCACATTATGACCTAACGGTTGACGCGCCCTTCATCCAAATAAACCTTTACGCACTTCTTATATTAAATTCTATTATCCGGCAGCAAAATGAATGATTATCCATGTCTTACATGGGAATTAAAGTGTATCAGCCATTATATGTCAATTCTGGGACAATATTATAAGCACTGAAAATTTTAATTTCTAGTTCCAAATTTTTAACATGTTTAACACACCTGTCTTTCACCGTAGTATAAGGGTAAATTATTTTTTTAAAGAACGTTTGAGGAACAATTGTTTTTGTCAGGCGACAGAAATCTAGGTTTTGTATCGACTAACGAAATGGTCATTTATTTTTTTAATTTATGCTTTAAAACTGTTGTACAAATGAACGTAAAGTTTAATTTCAATTTCAATTTCAATTTATTTCCATTTTATCATATTGTACATATAGGTCATATATTGTAGGTGATATAATATACATTGCATTGTTATATCATGTCATAATTGGTTAGTGTAAATGGAAGTTGCTAGGTTTATTGACACTCATTGGTAATTGATCGAGGCCACTACCCACAGAAGATCAGACTTGTGGGTGGGTAGTAGTTACTCTGGTAATGGACTAATATAACTAATAATAATAAGTATTGTAATTTACCATGATATAAACAGTGGCGGTATAAATAATACTAGGTTACATGTTACCTTAAATTACATTTATGATTAACTCAACAGCAACGGTAAGTCTATTATAAGATTTTTGAAACGTAGTTTATTTTATTTTTAATATTTTTATTATTATAACTATTATTTTTTCATTTTTTTTTTTTTATAAATATATTTATTAACCGTAGGTCCATAAAATATATATGAAAATATATATAATAAAATTATAAATGCATACATATATTTTATTATTTATCTTATATTTGTATTTTATTTTATCTGAAAAGAAGACAAGTTTGAAGTTTCAATTGTGAAACAATGTTTTTGTGTTACGTGTAGCATAAAGTGCCGCGGTCGCCCACGCGGTCGCTACTAGTGGCGCCACCTCCCGGCCGGCACAGAAACCGAAAGTGCTGCCTCCGTCTTGGCTCGGACTGTACGAGGATGCGCGGGTCACGTGACCTAGTTCTAGTTGCGTCAAACACCGCCAGAGGTCAATGTCTACCGTGTGAGCGCAAGTAATCAAATGATTGCTCTACTCTCGAAGCTGAAAACATTGAGCTCGGGTGTTCGTGACGTAGGCCTATCTGGGAGGTGATGCAGGGATTAATGATGATGATTAGAAGGGAAATCCGTAACAGACAGGCACTTAGTCTTCTCTAGGCGAAACTAACAGAGAAAAACACATATAACCAATAAACCGTTGTCTCCGAGACATACAATATACCCAAGGTTCACAACAAATTTCGAATGTTGACATTTATTTTCACTATTTAAAATCAGTGTTTGAAGGTAGATGGGTCGACAAATGCATTATTATCTCACAAATGTTTAAAATCATTAAATGAAAAAATATAGCTGTTCGTGGTGGCACATACGATTAGGGCGTGGGATCGAATCCCGCTAGAGCATTTTTTGTAATCGTCTCTATCATCATTCAACGTCTCGAATAGCCTTGGTGCATTAGTATGAGACGATTATAAAATTAAAAGAACGAAGTGAATCAATCCAGAAATTACAAAATCCATCTCAGCGGGGTATCGAACTCCGGTCTCCCGATTGCCGGTCGAGTGCTTTACCCCTAAGTAAGCCCTAAGCTACCGAGACGGTTAACTTCATAACATCTGGATTTTTGGTGCATTGTAGACCTACGGGAGTATTTCCCGATTAATAAAATTGAGAAATAAATCAAAATGCATTTCAAATTTGATGAAACGGCACCTCCACCATCAATATATTTTCGTAAGGTTACCCGCTGAAGGGTACCACGTATTTTTTTACCCTGTTGACCTTATTCATGCGAACGCCCCTCGCATTTTGTTTTGGCTGCTCTTTATTTGGATTATTCCACAGCCAAACCCTAAATAACTATATATTTTTTCAGCAGGGAGAAAATTTCTGAAGTAAAACTATATTGACTTATAAAATATTATGAGACACTTGTTGAACTATAGTCATAAATAATCTTTGGAGGATTCGCTGTGTAAAGGCATCAAGCGCAACGTTTTATTATATAAGTAAGGACTAGTTCTATAATAATGAATTCTCTCCAACAGCAAATTCAGATAGACAAAGTGAGAGTTCGAAATTATACTCGATTTTGGGACAATACTCATAAATTATTTGCTCTCTCAAACTATCTCCAGAATTCAAAATAAAACGTCTAACGACAAGTAGATTTACAAATGCCAACAAAGTCGAATTATCATCAGCTATAGAAATGTATTGATTTTATTTATCTCCAAGAATCCGATAATGCCCTGCTAAAAATTGGAAATAAAATGGCAAGCAAACCCATAGGCCTACACATAATTGTTGTGAACGTGGGTAAAAAAAAGTTTATGCTACAAAACTCAGAAATACTTACTTGAAAAATGAAACAAACGTCCTCCGATGAAAAACAGTTGTGATTGAGTGGGTAGAATTAGAATACGAATGTATTTATTTTATTTGTTTAAAATGCTATACAAAATCAAAATTTCTCTTTCACGCGCATCTAAAAAAATGATTTAATAATCTCACTTTCCTACGTGGTTGACTCCAGTCGTTGGCCTTGCCCTACTGCTACCATTAACTTGAGGAATGCAAGCCACAACCTTCAGCGGAAGATGATAATAAAAACGAAAACGGAAATGCCAATTTCGCCAACAGCTACTTTCGTCGGTGAAATAATAAAAAGTCGAGCTATAACAGCTGTTGAATGCAACGAACGGAATAACCTTCGCCTGTCGTTTGGTTTAATTAGGAGACCCACGGTTTAGTTCGGTTTGGTCGTAATACAAGGCGTAATTTAAACTCAATTAGATTAGATGCGTCATTAGTGAAGAGAGATTGAATTGTAATTACAAGTTTTCTTCATCTCGAATTAAGAAGCAATGAAATGTGAAGTCTTTGATTGTAGAAAATATAGAATTATATTATTACAAAAAGAATATATTTTCGAATAGCAAAATTGCAAGTTTATCTCAAAAGTTCATACCCACTCTCTGAGTAGGCCGATGAACATTAGAGCAATTTATGTCAAACATAGAAAAGTAGTCCTATATAGAAGTACAAAAAACACTGGTATGTCGCTGAATAAAAGTTAATTCTAAACAGGCACGGGTGCTGAAGGAGCGAAACTCGTCAACAGATTGTCAAAGAATACGCAACCATAAAAACAAAAATATGTAGACCGAGTTTTCGTCTTCAACGAAGTCTTTATTTATTTACGTATTTATTTATTTAACGTTTATCCTATTCAGTCATAAATCTAATTAATATACTCTGCTTCTTTATCATCATCCCTTTAACTTATTCATTAATGGTCTTATTTTCTTGAGCGAAGTTTTCTTCAATAAAAGTTTAAGCAAGAAATTAATTAATTTTTCAAATATTTAGAAACAGTCATAAAGGTCAACCCCCCGCCGAAGTCTGCATTTTCTGACAGATTTTCGAAAAATTTGAAAATCTCTAATGATAGGGTCGTATTTTATGTATTATTTAATTAATTTTACCTATACCCATAGGGCAGGAAGGCTAATGCAGGGCACGTATGGCCCTCTTGCGCCTGACACAGTGATTACAGAGTTACAAGTTGAGATAAACAGTACAACAAAAGACATCAAGAGAACATGCCATTTAAAGAGTTAGTCGACGAGAAAGGCAAAAGGCGGATAAGGGTACTTGAAGCGGGTGGGTCGTACTGTATTATTACTAGCAATTGCACAAAGATGTATTCACATAATTTGCTGAAGGAAACCAAAACAGACCTATCCTTCCAAACTTTCGTTTTCTTCTTGGTCTACCTGTCCATCTCTCTCCCCCTGTCCCCTCGTCACGATGACCCTCGTTGCAAGTCTACCCGCCTGCATCAACCTCACGGAGAAACCATTAAGATCGGCCACTCCTCGTGCACGCCAGCTCCTCTACTTTCCAGCCATCAGCCGATAACATAATAACTTTCATTACCGAGTCGAGTTGTTTGTGGGTTTTAGTTAGTTAGTCGGCGAGAGCCACGGGTCACAATAGTTAGATGAATTGTTTGTAGAGGTCAGTGGTCATCTCGGGAGGTTAATTCGATATTCAATTACACCAACTGGGTGTGGCATGTAACAGGTTTCAATAATAGAACAGCGCACGCGACTCTTTCAAGGCGCTCCAACTCCCACACGTTAGCCGTATAGTACGCTAGATCCCCAGTCATTGGTCCACTGGCGTGTCAATTAGAAGCCATCTTGAATAGGTCAGTTTGTATGTTAAATTAGGTTGTAGCGATTTGTAGCCCAAATATTTTTCAAGATGGCTGTCAGGTTGACAGGTGAGCATATTAGCCATTAACACCAAATGATTAATAAATTCCCTTTTGCAATAACTTCTTATTGTTTCTGATTGTTCACTCCCATGTTGCACAAGCTAAAACCATATCAAACAATCCAGAAATATACTAAATCGCATTTAAAACATAATGTAAATCATGAATTGAAACGCCAAATCGCTATCTTGAATAGGTCAGATTGACGGTTCAATTTGTTACGCTAGCACCCATCTAGCGCCTGTACGGACGGATTTGAAACTAGGGAATCTAGCCTGTTGTAGCTTGCCCACGATATTCTCGGGTAAATACTATCACACGGCAACTATAGACTTTACTTGAAGATGTCTCTTGTGGACTTTATCTGCCACGGGTGTTACTACTTCATTTGCAGAAGGCCTAGGACTATGCGGGTAAAGATTTTGACAGTCGGGTTGGGCAAGGGTAAAGACAGCCGTTATAATACTGTATGAAAAACATATTTCATTTTACTTGTGAAGTATCTTACATCATCACTTCTCCCAAATCATTTTCGTTTCTCTGTATTTTTATTGAATTACATTTTGTATAACAATAACTAATAACCTACAAAATTAAAAAAAAACTGGACCGGCACCTCCACCATCCCTTTAAAATGTGGTTTGTTTTTGTTACCCGAAAATTAAGTAGGTCTTTTTTACTATCGCGTCGGCCCCAAATACCCAACCTAAAATTTTGGGCACTCGCACACCAATAAGAAGGAATTACTTCTTTCTATTACAGAAGGACTACGTCAAGCGTAAAGGCCAAATGGGTTGATATCATTAGGTTCCGGGGCCTGTTCCCAAACCAACATACAGTACAAGAATGATGTCACAGACCAACTCTGGGGCACACCAAGACTGTTAGTTTAGTTATGTGCTTTGCACTAGACACTAAAATAGGTGAGAGGCTTCGAGTTTCAAAACCAATCCCCAACCAGACAGATTAGATGACACTATAACGCTTGAAAGGGAAATGACAAAACTGGCCATTTTTTTATTTTTATTTTATTTATTTATAATTTTACGTCTGTTGTATTTAGTTATAAAAACTGATTTACAAAGGAGGATACTGGAAAGCTAAATAAAACTTATTACATAAATGCAGACACAATAATGAACTGACATGTTGAGTAAGGTTTGAAATTGTAATATTCCAAAAACAGTGTGTAATAAGTCTAATAAGACAACCATTTTGGATTTGGTAACAAATAAAAATTGGAAATAAAGTAAAATTAATTAATGAACAAAACATAAAAAGGGGAAAAGAAAAGAAAGAAAAGAGAGCAAATAAATAAGGAAGAAAATAAGGAAGAAAGAAAGAAAGAAAGAAAATAATAATCTCACTGGTTTCAACAAATTTTCAACTATTGGATTTTCTAGTAAAGTAGTTTTTTTATAAAAATACATTTATTTTGTGATTAGAATATTGACCAGGGTCAGTTACATTCTATCTCTTCCGCACAATGTGTTTATGAAGCTGTAATCAATCAGACCGGTGTCAGTGTCAGTGACCTTAAAAAACATATTCATTGTTTCGGACGCCGCGATCGTGTTTCTAGTGTCAAAATAAGTGCCTGTTTGTGAAGAATTGCCTCGTCACTTTACTATAATTATCATCAATGTCGAATAGTGTGGAACATTTCCGACAGAATGAACCGTAGAAAGTGTTACAGACACGATAAGTGACAGGGTAAATATGGCTATGAAAAAATACGGCGTTAATATAATTTAAGAAGAAAACTATACTATTGGTGTTTCAATGATACATGTTGGCTGACAACTTTCTCACACGAATAATCCGCAAAACTACAATGGCAAGCCGCAAAACATATTAGAATAAAAGCAATGTTATAGCGAGCTGCAAATAACAGCAAAAAGCAAACGCGACATACGTGATAGCTCACATGTCGTACAAAATACAATAGTTAGTATAAAACTATTTTTATTTAATTAATTATTAAAATCAGACACAGTTTATATTATTTATTTTATTACTTTCAGTGTAAATATTTAATACTATTCAGAAATTAAATAATCCATCCCGATCGGGGTTCGAACCCGAGTCTCCTACATTCCAGGTAGGTGCCTTAGCCAACTAAACCACTGAGACGGTAACTAATTTACTTCTAAACTGTAGTGCATTATAGATCTGAATGTGTCAGTGTTATTATTGAACGACAAGCTATTTCCCTTCTTCATCGAGTTCAATAGAAATGTCACGCGAATCGAGTAGAATGACGCTCTACGCTCGCCCATGAGATGCGTCATGTTCTAGACACCTGTTGTTTGCCAGGAACAAGTAGTATTATTGCTGGACGGGTCACGGAAAAGAAAGGACTACATTGACCTATACCGAAACCAAAACATGCAGCCAAGCAGCCACTTTCACGAGATCGCCGACTGCATGGGATGTCTAATTGTCTCGTCAGGCGAGGTGTCGGGAATACTAAGAGCCGCGCCCTCTCTAAACATTGAGTCTGCTCAATGCTGTAACTGTCTGCGAGAAGAAGTACTCGTCCTCACAGATCCAGTGGCGGAGGAACTTGAAGGGGGCAACTCATACGCTATTTATCAAGCGTCAGGGGAATAAGCGGAATAATATAGAGAAATTATGTAAAAAATGGTACAAGCAACAAACTTTACTGTGTGATATGTATGAGTATAACGATCAATTTTTAGGGAAGCCACAAATTTTGGTCCCCATAGAGTGTCCTCCAGTGGGATCTGAATATTGACTTTTCAATATGTTTTTACGAAGTTTCTGTGCGATTATTGACTTAATACTAATAAACATATACTGGTGGGGATACTGTTTTACAAACTGAAAAAAAATTAAAATTTTAAATTCTCAAAATTCTATTGACCGCCATTTTGTATATTGTCAATATAAAATTTAGATTTTCTTTTCAGTATGTACAACAGTATCCCCGCAAATATATATTCATTAGTATTAAGTCAATAATCGCCCAGAAACTTCGTTAAAAAAATTGAAAAGTCAAAATTCAGATCTCACTGGAGGACACTCTATGGGGCCCAAAATTTGTGGCCGCACCAAAAATTGATCGTTATGATCATACCTATCACACTGTAAAGTTTGTTACCTGTATCTTTTTTGCCTTATTTTTTCGCTTATTCCCCCGACTATTTTGGTTGAGGGCTAATCTAATCTTTCAGTGAACAATTCGAAATCTCTAATCATTAGATTTGACACGTGTTTTATCGCATTGAAAGTAATATTTGCGATGAAACTAGAAAATTCGTTTCTATGCGTCCTAATACATCCCAAAATATATGTTAAAAATACATTTTGGATATACATTTACTATAAGATGTTTTAGAGATGTCCAAAATAATGTTCCTAGGTCATTATTTTGCTATAACTATTATAATATTTTTTTAAATTTAATTTTAATGTATTTAAAATGTATGCTTATTTTTTTTCAATAACGTAAATTTAAAAGTTGAAATGAATAATATTTTAAGAAAAATTCATGAAAAATCGTGAAAAAATATATGTTCATTTGAATCATGTTTTATCTCATTAGTTCGCAAACTAAATGGTGAATTATCACAACTAAAATAAATCACAAATTTCACTTTTACAACTTTTCCACCTGTCTGACAAACTATTACTCTTGCATCCTAGACTTCAGAGTGGTGCAGACTCTTCAAGTCGGCGATCACGATTTGACCCACGGGCGCGATCATGTTTTATGAGATCATCCACCAATCAAGTCCGATCCTCAATGCAACTCCAGGCACTGGGTCACCCGGCACGGAAACACCGTATCTTGGTAATATTTAATACAATCCAGAAATTAAAAAATCCATCCCGATCGGGGTTCGAACCCGAGTCTCCCACTTTCCGGGTGGACGCCTTAGCCAACTAGACCACCGAGACGGTAACTATTTTACTTCTGTATTGTCGTTACATTATAGAACTTGAATGGATGGAACAATAAAGCATCGAAAAACTATATTATTTACTACAATTCAGAAATTAAAAAAGTCCGCCCCAACCGGGAATCGAACCACGGATCTCCCGCATTCCAGACAGGCGTCTTAACCACTAGACCATCAGGACGGGTATATTTTAAGCTCTGAACTGTAGTTGCATTATACATCTGAAAAAAACTGTTGCTGTTGAATTGACCAAACAAACATATTTATAATGTCATTACCTTGAGCGAGAGTATATTTCTCGATTTGGATAGTCGGGAAACACTCCCGTAGGTGGAATTGTTAATATTTAATACAATCCAGAAATTAAAAAATAAATAAAATTATTGTGAAATTATTGTATTTAACTTTATCGGATGAGCAAAGCGAAGACTTCAATATCACTGACCCCCCAAAAAAATTAGATCTGTTTTTGTATTTTTGTCTGTTTGTTCGCGCTCTACCGGGCAAACGGCATATGGGATCTTGATGAAAATTTGAGGGGACCTTCGAAATCTCTTAACTTACTTGCCACGTTTTTTGGTACAATCGATCAAATATTTCGTATGATTATCGTTCTTTTACGATTTTTTTTCGATTTTTAACGAGAATAGTTTGTGATATTTGGCCCGCGACCGGGCAAACGGCTATACCGATCTTGATGAAACTTTATTGGAACGTTCAAAATCATTGAAATTATATAGGTTATGATTTTCAGGGAGATTCGAAGAAATACTTCTTATAGAAATTGTACTTTAACGATTTTTTTTCGATTTTTAATACGAGATTTTCGTGATGTTTGGGTCGAATCTGACCACACAGGTGGGGCTACAACGTTAAGATTATGGTGATGCAATGCCGTTTGAAACTAACAATTGAAAAAGTTGTCAAAAATTCATAGAAATAAAGCACGCATACTAAAAACTTACAAAAAGCTTATCCATCAACGCGACTAAAAAAAGCGCTCGCGAAGCTGCCTGGTTAAACAGAATTTGATAAATCCTTATACCAAGTCAATAAGAATCCAGCTTTCTTACGCATCACGGCATGACGGCCAATAACTGAGCTTCTACTACGAAATTTCGTAGTCCTTGGACCTCTTTGTAGAAGTAAGCGTTCACGCCATACTAACCTCTTCTGCACATCAAAATCGAGAATAGATCTACACACAAAAAAACTCTGTGGTTATCCATGCTTAGAACAGTTATAATGTGGTATCCAAATCTCATAATGGAATTGAACCTGGACCTATTCGCTGACACCATTGCACAAACCAAGAAAAGTGCTTTCTAACTTTGTAAATACATATTGTATCTCTGCATCATAGTGATTCAATGTAAACTGTTCAAACTAAAGCATTGTAAGCAAATTGCAAACAAACATAAAACCTTCTACTACAACAACTTGCATTACAAAATAATGCACTGTAAATACCTAGAATAAGGTGTCATCACTGTATTGTGTATAATTTAGATAGGTTTTTTTTATCATAATTATTTACACTGTTAAATTTTAACATTTTTATACAACAAGATTACATAGATATAAGGTGTCCTGTATCCAGTATACTATATCATCATTGTTTATCGCAAGTGTATATTATTCTTTATAAAATCCATGTATCTATGGAACATTGTTCTGTTATAGATAAACAAACAAACAAACAATACATTTTCTTATACCTAAAGCACAAAACAAAACCCTGACATTTATGTAAATTATGCATTTTTTTATGTAGACCTACTTGTAAATATGTAAACAACAGAAAAACAAATATGTTAATAATGTACTCACTGAGGGTAGTGTTCAACCTTCTCGCAGAACGTCGTGCCGGGCTTAGCACATGGCGGCGTCTTGCCGGGGGGCGCGGGGAGGAAGGGGTAGTCCACCTTGCAGCCGCCGTAGTGGTGCTCGCAGTGCGGCACTGTGTCGAAACACGGAACTACAGCGACCAGTAGCGCCGTTAAACTCCAGAACTAAAGTGGACTTCACGGGAAGATTGGTCCGCAGGTACCAGGAATTTCCTCCCCTCTTTACCACCACCACCTTCCTCGGACGGGCAGAGTGCACAAGATTTAGATCTTACCTATCCTCGACCCTTCTATTGATGGTCTCTAAACCATTGAATAGAGATAAATTAATTTTCTTTTCATTACATAAACTGTTGTAATTTACCTTTTAAGTGTTCTTAAATGTTAATGATTTTAACTTTAATGTTTCCCTGAAATAAAATTAACACGAAAATGTTTTTAAACGCAAAAAATTGATGGAGAACTAACAATGTTTACAAAATATTCTTAGCACTTCTGATGAAGAAGTGTGTTGTATATTATACTGTTAAGTTCTTTGTTTTCAATCAATTTTTAGCATTCAAAAACATTTTCGTGTTGATTTTACTTCAGTGAAACATTTAAGTTAAAATTATTAACATTAATGGGCATTTAAAAGGTAAATTACAACAGTCTACGTAATGAAAGGAAGGAAGGATTTAACTCTATTCAAGCGAAAATAATTTAATTGGATGGTTTCGAGACCATCAATAGAAGGGTCGAGCGACTATTACAATAGGTACGATCTACCTCTTGTCCACTCTGCTCGGGCCAGGAAGGTGGTGGTGGTAAAGAGGGGAGGAAATTCCTGGTACATGCGGACCAATCTTCCCGTGAAGTCCACTTTAGACAGAACCAGACGCAACGAGTTAATGCTAGATTCAGGCGTCTTGCCGGGGGGCGCGGGGAGGAAGGGGTAGTCCACCTTGCAGCCGCCGTAGTGGTGCTCGCAGTGCGGCACTGTGTCGAAACACGGAACTACAGCGACCAGTAGCGCCGTTAAACTCCAGAACTAGACAGAACCAGACGCAACGAGTTAATGCTAGATTGCAATACAAATATAAGCGGGCACCGTCACTGGAAAGATGTTATTATCTATGCAAGAAGATGGTTTAACTACAAACTAAACGACGGGTTTACTATGAGCACGTTTACAAGTGCTTAGAGATTTTTTTTGTTTATTTGGATTAAGGACGCGTTAACCGTTAGGTCATAAAGCACCACTCTAACCCAGGGGGGGGGCCTTGCTGGTCAGAAGGTGTCTTCCCACAGTGCCGCTTCCCGTAAGGCCATCAACCTTTTTTTTCCCCCTATGCCATCATTTCTACCTGTCGATAAAGACCATGTTACAGGAAGCGTTGATGGCCTAAGGGGAATTGATTTATTCCCCTTTGGCCAACACCCTGCATTTCATTATGGAAAATACAAAGAAGGTTTGTTGGCCTTGGGGTAATTGATTTATTCCCGTTAGGCCAACAGCGTATATGCATCGTTTACGGTAAGGAGCGGGGTGCATATACGCTGTTGGCCTAACGGGAATAAATCAATTACCCCAAGGCCAACAACACCCCGCTCCTTACCGTTAACGATGCATATACGCTGTTGGCCTAACGGGAATAAATCAATTACCCCAAGGCCAACAACACCCCGCTCCTTACCGTAAACGATGCATACACGCTGTTGGCCTAACGGGAATAAATCAATTACCCTAACGCCAACAAACCTTCTTTGTATTTTCGATAATGAAATGCAGGGTGTTGGCCTAAGGGGAATAAATCAATTCCCCTTAGGCCAACAAGTGTAACATGGTCTTTATCGACAGGTAGTAATGATGGCATAGGGGGAAAAAAAAGGTTGATGGCCTTACGGGAAGCGGCACTGTGGGACGGCTCCGGTCAGAACCAGCCACGGGTAGGGGGAGGAAAGGGGGGCTCTCACGTCGCTGTCGTCATTGTCTTCGTCATCGTTCGTGGTGTCATTGTCGTCATCGTCGTCGAGAGGCCGTCAAGGGAACGAGGCAAGTTCCTCTTCGACGATTGCCAGGGCTTGCCTCTACTTTTGGGGAGTAAAATACTACCCTTCATACTAGCTGATGTTTGCGAGGTGGACTTTTTCTCTTGAATCGCCTTTTACGATTAGCAGAGCCATGCTCTGGGCCAAATCTACCCCGGGCCCAGACGGGGTGTGTGAGTGTGAGTGCTTAGAGAGGAATGCACGTAAGCACGCATGGCACTCGTGGACTCCACAGAAAACATGTTACACGAGAAAGATATACAAGGTTTTATACCAAAAAGGTCATGCGTAACTCTCTTAACATGTATGACGTTATCGATCAGTGGTTAAATTCACTTGAATGTATTTCTGTCAAACAGATTGACTGCATTGCATTAGATTGGGCAAAAGCTTTTGACCAAGTCCCTCACACAAAATTGATAGCAAAATTAAAAGGATATAAAGTTGAACACAATGTAATAGGGTGGATAAGCTCTTTTCTTTCCAATAGGAAACAATCTGTAGTTTTAATGGTTCTCGATCTGTAGAAGCTCATGTTTACTTCTGGGGAGCCACAAGGGTCTGTAATTGGGCATCTCCTATTTACAATCTTCTTTTTAGATCTTCCTCAATGTGTGTCATCTCAAGTTCACCAGTATGCTGATGATACAACATTATTTCGACCTATTTCAGGATTAGAGGATGTTTATGCATTGCAAGCAGATCTATCTGCTCTTGAAAATTGGTGCTTGTTGAACTGTATGCAACTTAATGCAAGCAAATCGCAGTACATACGTCTAACTAGGTCCAAATCACCTATTGCTTCTAATTAGATTCTTGTAGGTAATGCTCTAGTGAGGCAAACAACTATTAAACTACTCGGTCTCACTATATCTTCAGATTTGAAATGGGATTTTCACACAGACAACGTTAGAGACAGATCTTCTAAGTTGTTAGGTATTGTTAGTCGTAATTTATATAAAAGTAAATCGAAATCTTAAAAAACTGCATATATATATATATATATATCTTATTCGCCCTATATTAACGTATGGTCTACCAGCTTGGCACCCAACTTCTCAGCTAAACATGCATAAACTTGAGGTTATTCAAAACCGTGCAACTAAAGTTATTTTAAAAAATGTTTTTTTATTCTGAAAGTGCCTCTGAGCGCTTAAACAAATATGGACTGCCATCAATACAAAATTATTGTAAACAAACTGATGTTAGATTTTTAAGTAACTTAATTACCGGTGTTACTGACCTTGATCCATTTAAAAGAATAACAATTCATAAAACACAGTTTAACCGATATAATATACTGGCCTAATTTTAAACCCTCCCCGTGCTAGAACCGTCTAGAACATCTATCTACCAAAATCATTTTTATAACCGTGCTGTTACTTTATGGAATACTATTCCTCTAGAAATCAAAGATGCTCCAAATTTTAAGAATAAAATAAAAGTATATTTTAGTTACTGTAAATTATTTTTATATGTCGGTATACTACATTAGGCCTACCATATTTTGATACGACAACATTATGTTAATTTATTGACTATTTTATCCTTTGTTTTCAAATAACATTAAGTTATATTGATTAGTTTTAATGAAGGGAATCAGGTATTCTTGCTATGGGACTATGCCCTCTCTGATTCTCTTCAACATGTTAAGTGTACTTTGTAGCTTGATTTGTTGAAATAAATAATAATAAGTAGCATCTCTGTTTCCAATACAGAAGGTCCAGGGTGTGATTCCTACTTTAGGCTGGAGTTTCTAACTTCTGATGTGGACTTCAGTCAATCAGTTTTTGGCTTGGGAATAAGTAAACTGTGACTTTGAAGCCGTCCGAACAACGAGACACAATAAATTCTAAAGTTGTTCCTAATTAGCCTTGTTGATTCTGGCGCTGTCTGCGGGGGGAATCGTGTCCACCTTCATTGATCGGTGTTTCCTACTTAAATATGCTAGTCTGTAGGTGGTCATTGTTCGCTCGTCGATGGTGTCGGCGCCTACAGTGTTGACTTGGTCTGATTGAAAATCAGTTATGTGACTGAATGGGTATAGACTCTAGATACGAAATTATTTTTGGTTTATTTATTTATTTCCTGGATAAAATACTCCTTTATATTCCGTAAAGATTTATGTTATAACTAAACCCAAAGTCTCTTCGTCTTTGTAATTTGGAAAGTAGTTTGTGCACTTCAGACAAAATTTTTAAAGTAATCAACGTTAAACAATTTCTTTCAAAAATCGAAAATATTTTCTGTATTGCAAAGTATTGCTCGAATT